>OY728152.1:1232798356-1234048356 GCA_963277665.1 Viscum album
ACACCAACTTGTTCATCAGTATAAGTTGTACATGATAAATAAAAAATATATAATATAGCACCCATTTTTTAAAGATAATTTACCTAAATTGGATAAAAACTCAAACTTCTATATCATACAATAATAATAAACTTTTACATGTTTTAGAGTAAAATACAAAATTAATGAAATAAGATTGTAATCCATTAAAAAATAGTATTACAATTCTAATCTTCTCATTCAATTAACATTAAATCTTATAATGAAATTAGATAAAATGGAATAAAAAGAATACATAATAACCATGAAGTTGATTCATTATAAAATTTGTAAAATTAAAATAAAATAATAGTATTTTATATAAAAACATATTATACAAACATTATTAGTAAAATATCTTGTGGTTTTTAGGAAATTATATTTTTTACAAAATATTTATTTAAAAAAATTGATAATATTAGAGGAATAATGGTTTTACAAACCAAAAATATACATAAGGATTCTTATAGGATAATGGAAAATAGAATGAAATAATGTATTCATTACATTAAATAAACATGATAAGGGAATTTCTCCCAATAGTTTCCATTATTGGATGCAAATTTAAGGAAAATAAAAATAAATAATTATTATACTATCACTAAATATAAACTCTTATGGTAGTCTAACCAAAAGAAAATAGAAGAAATTAAAGTATTTCATAACATATATATTTATAAAATATGGAAGTAAATAATTTTCCAAGTGAATCGTTGTTTGAAAGTGATATTTCAGCTTAATTCATCCAAAAATATTGTATATTAAATTGTAGATTTATATCCACATAGTTTCCACAATGTACATGTTGCATCTCATCATGGTACTAAGTGAAGTCCCAAAACTATGGTATGACCGCATATCCTTTTTTTCCTTACTCTAAATTCATCTAAATAATTAATAAATAATAAATACATATAAAAAATAGGAAAATATGATAATTAAATAATATTGATAACCCCTAATGGCTTGGGTCTTTAAAACATACCAAAATCCAGATTGACATTTCTGACAAGAAATAACCACATTTAAAAATTAACATTTTTGGATACTATTCCCTTTTCTCCATATTCACAATCCTATGTTTGGCCCCAGATGTTTATATATGACCACCTAACCTGAAGGAGAGAAATAAATTCTCCCTAGAGAACCTTGTAATTATGGTTGATTATATAGATAGTATAATCTACATAGTAACTAAATAATTCCATTGGAATACATAATATTAATTACTTGAATATGAGAGGTAAATATATAATGAATTGGGAAGAATAAATTTTTTTATGCCTGAACCAACATTTCTGAGGTAGATAAAGTTGTAAAATATTACTCAAATTCTTTCTAATATTTCAAAAGTCCTGAAAAACAATATTTCAATTTCCATCATTTACAAAACCATCGATGTATTAATTTCATAAAAACATTAACAAATACATTAACACATATTTTGAATTCCGAAGATCTTATCTAATAATAAACATAGAAATTTTCTTATTTCATTACTCATAAGATTCTTATAATTCAAATTTACTTTCTATGTTGTCCTTGGAATTTCTTTTGGATTAATCATGGATGACCCACTAAATATTATTAAAATAGGATATTAACAAACAGTATTATATATATTTCTATCAATGTATATAATTTATTATATTATTTTAACACCAATACATTTTAATATAATATTACCTACAATTTTCCAATGATTTTGATATCTTAATCCCCACACAATGGAAAATATTAGGTAAATTTTGATATATTAAGATGAAATATAAATATATAACTATGATCATTAAAACATGGATCTTTAATTAGTGTATATGAATAAGGTTAACATACTAAAAAAAAAATTAACGAATTAAAATAATTTTTTAATTTTAATATTACTGAAATTGAATTTTTGTTTCTAAAAAACATATAAGATCATTAATTTTAAAAACGAACATATTTAAAAAACAATTTTTTTTATATAAATTGATATTTCATGAAATATATTATCAATTATTATAAATAATTTTATATATTAAAATTTTATTAACATTAATTGAATTGGTTAATTAAATGAAAAAATAATAAGAATTAATATTTGAAAATATCATTTTCTCATTACAAAATTTTAATTATATATTATTATTTTATTCAAAAATGAATTGATAAATTTTATAAATTTAAAATAACTTTATAATTAATTATAATAATAATAACATATTAAGATGTTGATTCATATTATTCAAAAATAATTCTTTGTTAGGGGAAAAGTACCAATTTTTCTTAAAATTATTACTTTTAGAACATCATCATATTACAATAATGAATTAAATAGTGTTTAAATATAATTATATAATTTAAATATATAATTATAAGTAAAATAATCATTTTCAATTTAATAATGTATTTTAATGAAACCCAAATATATTAATTTAGTACCATTAGTTATATTTTTTTCCCAAAAAACTATTTATATTCTTTTAATGTAAAAAATAATATGCATCAATTATATAAATTAATTAAATCAAATAAAACATTATATTTTAGATCAAAAATTTCATATTATTTATTAATATAAAATACATTATTATTCATATAATTCAGAATAAAATAATTTCAGTTAATGGTAAGGAAGACGATAAAACCATTATTTTCAAACAATCATTTTATTAATATTGTATAAGTTTTATATAATCAATTCAATTATATATTTAAAAATAAAATTATATTATTACATTTAAGAAAATATACAATTATATCAATATATATGTATTTGGAAATTAATGCTAAATATATTATGAACATATAACTTTCAGAACTCTATTTTTCAAAAAAATGGTTTTTCTATATATAAAAAATTATAATATAAATTTATTAATATAATATTGATAAATTTAATTTCATTAAATAGAAATTGAATTTAGGTTAATAATTCCATAATTTTTTATGAGGCTTTTTTAATAATTTATAATATCATTAGTTAAAAATGACTTACCATTTTAAAAACAAAAAACGTAAATGAATAAAACATACGAATAAATGAATTCAAAATGGTGTAAAAATGGGTTGAAATTCATTGTTTAGGTATAATTTCCTATTAAAATACCATATTCCATTATTTATAACATTTGGATTTATGGAACCATAAATAGTGTAGTGATTTCATTCAAAATTAGAGGTTTTTCCCAAAGTGGTATTTTATTCACTTATAAAATCTGAAACATACACCCCTTCATGATTGATCCGTTACCTCAAATTTATTTCAAAAGGAATTGAATTTATATTCTTAAATAATTCCCTATCAAAATCATAAGAATTTTTTCACAATTGGGTGCCCCATTCTATTCTTTACAAAGGAGGATTTTATAAGAAATTCCAAATTCCCAATGTGAGTATTACTAAGTACTTAATGTATTATACTCAATTAATCTATTGAAAAAAATATTCTAACCATAAAATTTTTATAACATACATATCATTATAGGAATTAATTTTTTTTATATTAATCTAAAATACACCTTTTATATGTTTTCATTTTCTTAGAAAAATAACTGAGCATTAATTATGTGTTGGGCAGACTACCTCCTCCATAATGTGACATTTTTCATTTTTCATCATGATTTTGTATCTATATAAAACCAGATCAAAAATAATAATCAACTAAAACATAAAATTAATATAAATATTATTCTATTATAATGAAATTTTAATATTCCTTATCTATACTCATCCGTTGAGATATAATATATTCATATTTCTGTGGGTTTAACCACATACTTCAATAATTCTATACAGAACTTTAATATATGCCCATGTGAAAAAAATTCTTGAATTATTATAATTTTATAATAAATTATTACTTTTTTATAGTTATAATATTTATTTAAAATATTTTTAAAATACCAGCATTAATCACTAAAATCACTAAAATAATCCCACATCAATTCATCATTCACATAATCGAATGAAAAAAATTATTAAAAATAAATTGATTTTGTTTATTAATGGTATGATTGAAAATAAATATATATGAATAATTTTCATAATAATTTATTTTATGATAGTAATCCAAATGTTCTGTAATTTCTCTACATGTGCATACCAAATCTGGAATATGGTAAGGGTAAATTATCTCAATTTTACCCTTTTAGTAATATTTCTTATTATACCGCAATCACTCATTACTATGTTGTATCTAGTTACAGTTTAATATTTATATCATGACTATCTAAATTTTTCTGATATTTTCTATTCCATTACATGGTATTTCCCTCTTGGGATTTTACTCTAAAATCACTATGGCTGTAAGTGTTTTTACTAACTCAATATTCCACCATTGATTTATAAACGTTATTATTAAAATATGATATTCCATTGTTGTATTATTCTAGGAAATATATATTTCTTTTATCCTACTTATTATTTGTTTTAAACAATCTTTTGTTATAGCCACATTTTCAAAAGACCCCTCCCTCTATTATTATGCTTCATGTAATGTTTTCCTAGTCTCAACTATTATTTCATGAGACATACTTCTTATTTCAAACCATTTTATTTTTTATAGTGTATAAAATACCCATTTTATATGTCATTACATGAATTTTTATTCATTCATGATCTTTTAAATTCAATTTCAAGCTTTCTATACTTTAAGTGTTTTTATTTGAATGTCACTCAAATTGTATAGTTTCCATTTCCAACGAAATTTTCAAATCGAGAACCCTAAAATATGATAAATAATCTATGGAACATTTTTTAAGTTTCATTATGAGACCCAATAAAATATTCTCATATAGTTTTTATTTTTATGATTTTTATTCTCAATACATTATTTTAAACTAAAACTATTATACTATTTTAAAAAGATGTTGTTTTAAAAAATAATGTGTTTTATAAAGGGGAATTAATTTTATTTTCTACACCACATTTCTTAAATATCACATTAATTACATAATTTTTTTTTTGAAAAACTCCATTTTCAGCTAAATGGAAGCTTTTTTGAATCAATTTTAATGTAAAATCATTGAATTTTTTCTATATTGGTATTTTATAAAAACTATAATATCATTTTGGTGTTTTCGTTTTGAACATGTCTTTACACCACTATAATATTTGTATTTGAAGATTCATATATATTTTTTCATGGTTTCTAAAAGGAATAAAAATTTCCTCGTTTTATAATATATTTATTTAAACATTATTTCAAAATATTATTGGTAATTCTAAACTCCAATTAGATTTTTCTATAACTCTTTAAAATTTTTTTCCTTCATGTAATTTTTTGACATAAATTATTCTTGATCAAGAATAGTATAAAAATTGTAAAATAAAACTTATTCCTTTTAATGTATTATGAAATATTATTTTTAACCAGTAAATTGATCCATCAAAACCATTGTCTTACATAATCATCCACTAGGAATAAAAATTTTCATCCAATACCATTGCTTTTGGAATGCTTTTTTTCCTTTTCATTTATTTATGCGTTTTCACCTATATTAAATACATCAATTGGTTGGGTAATATTTATAACTAACTATTATACCATTTATATATATATTATTGGTACCATATACATATTCATATTATTTGATTGGTATTTATATAAAAAGATACTAAGATTAATTGGATACCAATTATTTTCCCAAAGGTAATGTTTGTCAAAATAATTTTGAAATTTTATATAAGGATACGAAACCCATTTTTTATGTGTTCATAATGGTGTATTGAAAGAAATTCTTTTTATATTCTAGATTTATTAATGATATAATGAATATTATTTTTCATGTGGACATCATATTTATAGATAATGATTGGTGGGGTACTATATTACACACTAATGCATGGCTTAAGGATTTGTATATCATCAGATGAATTTTGGAATTTAGTATGGAATGCTCACTACTATGTGAGAATCTGATAGTGAAAACATATTCACTATATTATAATAATCATTTTTAACATGATCACTCCGCATTGTGATTCTCGTATTGAATCCATATCCACTATGTTATGGGAATCATTTGGTGAAGCCTTCTCTTGTACAATACGTTTAGCTATTCTTATGGTTGTTCCAAGTTAACAATATTCCATTCATTTTAGGATATGCTACAATTACTTTTTATGGTGGAACATTTATGATTATTCTTATTACTATGATTTTATCCCAACAATCATGTATATAATCTCGGTTTTCAACACTCCATTGTCTCTTGTCTTGTGTTATACAAAGATCTGTTCCATTATTAATGATCTATACTATGATTAGTAGTAATTTTTCACATATATCATGATTACATGCATATGATCATATTATTCTTATATTTGACCATTGATATTAAAATTTTAGGTTTACCCATACTGATTGTTTTTTCTTACCCATTATGATGTTTCCAATTCCCAAAAGTTATGCAGACGATTATATCTGTAGATATTCCTAGAAGAGTGTCTAGAGAGACATAGTTATAAATAAATATGATAGAAATTATATTACCTGAAGAATAGAAAGTTTGTGTAATATGACAGATATATTGAAGAAATTATATAGATTCTGTAGTATCATAAAAAGTGGGTGAAATATAGAATATTTGAGAAAGATATGGGAGTTATTAGTTATTGATTTTTTTAAAAATTTTATAATGTTAAAAACCTTGTATATTGATCAGAATTTATTATATTGAAATATTTATTTTAATTTGTGTAAATTTAGAATTACATGGTTTGGGGAAAATTAATTTGTATCATTGAATGGCATATATAACATTATAGATTATGATGATATCGATAGAGGTTGATTTAGATGCTATAAAGGTTATCAGGGGTTGATATATTAGGGATGAACATATCCTAAAAGGTATAAAAAACCCTATATGTTAGTTGATTTAATATTATATATTTTTGTTTTGTTTTGGAATTAGGATGATAGATATTTTTTGAAACCCCTAGAGATAAGACTATAATATATTTCTATATATAAGATATCAACATCATGTTTCTAAAGTAGATGATATATTATTATATTACCAATTCTAGCCATTCCTATTTACTATCATGCAGGTAGACCACTTTCATCGATTAAACTAGGGGTAATCACCCCGAAAACAAAAGTTTTGTATCAAATATATCCTCACACAATTGTTTGGTGTATGGGTGTAAGACTGTATACCTAGATAGACACTCTAGAAAGACATGATTTTGTAAATTCTCATTATCACTAGGAACCATTATTATGGATTTTATTTTCTTTGTTAAATAAGTCCTACATGGATATTATCATTGTGGAGATTTATTTAAATAGAGTGATTGATGAGCTACATAACATATTAATATACATTAATTTTTGAATATAAATGAACATTTGAATCTTGAGTAAAAGAAAATCAATAATTTTTTTCTTTGTAATATTTTAAAGGGTCCATGATCACATTGGGAACGTTTTTATTAAATCTAGGATATCAATTATGAGATAACCCAACATAATGTAATTTACATTGAACAAGGACCTATATTTGATGTACCCAGTGAGAAATATTTAATATAAAAATATCATTTGTCAAAATAAATGTTTCATTTCAGAATATTCAATAGGATTAGGATATAATATTCTTATTTTAATTAATGATGATAATATTGTGTATTAAAATAATCATTTTTTAAATATTTTGATGAAAATTGATCCATCAAAAATGACTTTAGGGAATGTATGTCTCTAAAAGTACTATGAATTATCTATAATTTCATACTAGGTATAAATGGGAGGTAATTTTAATATATGACTATTTTATGGGAAATGATATGTTTTTTATTCTTCCATTGTTTATAATGATCAATATATAACATTAGAAATATCATAGGTCATGATTATCATAAGATAACATTAAGTTATGTTAATAGTATATTATCATTAAAATTTTAGGGAGAAATTTATTTTAATGGGAGAGAATGTAACACCCTTATATTTTAATGTAATATTATCTTTAAATATGGTAGTTTTTTTGATATCATACTCCACATGAAAACCCAACTATAGAAGTTTCCATGATATATTTAGATAAAATTTACATATTTATGTATGACTATTAAAACCAATGTGTTATGTTAATTGGAATGTATATTAATAATTATTTCATGGAATATTTATATAATTAAAAAAATTATACTTTTAGTGTATATTAAACTCAATTATTTTACCTATAATTACTAATTACTGACTGAAAATTAAATTTTTTTTCCAAACACTTTTAAAGAAAAAGTGATAAACCATGGGTTCAACCACAGAAAGTGAATATAGAATCATTAATGTGCAATTATATTCTACCAATGTTAATATCCCTAAATAATTTCAATGGGATATTGTTCACCTGAGTGTTGTGTTCCTCTATAAGAGGATTTTTTACCCGACAAGTCAGCTTGTCCCAAGAAGCACATGATTAATGTTTAAAATGTATTTTTTAAATTCATAATTTACCCACATAAATTTATTTTTATTACTATATTGAATAATAATAACAGTTAATATGTGAAAATGTCATTTTATTATAAAAATGATTTTTTCATTGTATGTTATGATTTCAATCAAAAATAGGAATTAAATTTTTTTACAATTTTAATTTTAAAATATAAACATCATTTTGGGATTTATTATTATAAAATTAAGTTATAATAAACTATTTCGTTATTTTTTTCAAATAATTGGTTTTATTTGAATAGTGAAAAAATATAGATTTTTCAGAAATACTGTTAATTTTATGATATTATCTAAATACTATAATGGCATACATTTATATGAATAATTTTTCCATATATATATATATATATAAGTAAATTAAATAATATAATGTTTCTATTTTGTATTTATAAAACCCACATTTATCATATCAAAAATATTAGTTATATTTTACACTAAAAATGTTTTTATTCACTTATAATAAAATTCAATTTTCAACGATGATATAAAAGAAATAAATAAAATGTATTTAAAATTTTATTTCCAAAATATATTATTATATAATTATTTAATTTTGAATTTTTGGTATAAAAGTGTGTTTACTTTCATTTTATTTTTGTATTATGATAATGGTATGACTCTTATTTTCAAGGAACTATTTTAATCATTTTCTATGGTTTTTTTATAATCAAGTAAATTAATATTATTATATTATTATATTAATTATATGTGTAAAAAAATATTTTTTTATAATCAAACACAAGTAATAGGTAACCAAAAATAAATAAATATAAAAAACATAATTATTAAAACACAATTTTTGTTTAGTTTTTATTCCTATATATAAATTGGTTTAATTTTAATTTTTTAGATAATTAATAAATAAATTGATATAAATTAAATATCAAACTGATGTTCTTAAAAAATTGATAATTATGGTTATTTTATATTATTAGTAAAACATAAATTACATTCATAAAAATTGTTTAATAAGTTTAAAAATGTAAAAGTGAAAAACCTAGGAATAATTGAATTCAAACATGTATAAAGAAAAAAATGAAAACAATTGTTTGAGGATTTATCAACCCTATTTCAACCCAATGTCCATTAATTATATATTTTTGTTTCTTTGACCCATTAATTGTGAATTGATATATTTGGAAATTAATGGGTGTCCCCAAATGTTCCCTTTTCATTAATTATAAAAAGGGGAACTTCCACCCCTTCATGAAACAACCATTCCATTTAATTTAATCATAAAACACTAAAATTATTCTCCTAATATAGTCCAACCTAATTTTCAAAATAATCTAGTCTCAATTTTTTATCATATGATTTTTATTTCTACATATACTTTCATAAGAGAGTTCCAATTCCCAAAGTGAGTATTATATAATTCTGAACATTATCTTCTAAATCTACCACTTCCAAACATACCATTTCCAAAGTGATATTATATACTCATTATTTCTGTTATAAAAATTTATTATTTTATCAATAAAAAACCATTACTTATTCATTTCCAACCACTAAGAAAAAGAAAAGTACGTAACCATTGGTTGTGAGAACTACTTCCTTTGTGAACTATAATTTTATTCTTATTAATTTTCATCATTATTCCCAAAAATTATATCATTAATAAATACTATAAATAATATAATTATTATTATATTATAATGATATGATATACTTCCACAACCATATTCACCCATCGAGACAGAGTATGTTCATGATCGGTCGATTTTACCACCAATATAAATTATCATACAAAACAATATCCTGTATGAATGTGGGAATGTAAAAAAATATTTTTAAAAATAATTAAAAAATTAAATATTTTTTCTTGTTATTTTATTATTAATTATTTATCTTATTATTATAGTATGTTATTTCGATCACTAAAATCCATGAAGTAATATGACACTGATTCATCATTTACTCAATCATATAAAAAACTATATTATATATAAAAGATATATGGAACAAAATGTATTAGATTACATTAATTAAATACTATTAAGGCTCATAATATGTTACATAATTAAATAAATTTTATTATTTACAATTCTAAATTCATGATTTGAAAAAAATTGGAACATGAATGAGTTTTTTGTCCCTCTTTTCAAACCTTGATACATATTTCTTATTAAACCACATGAGTTCATTGGAATGGTGTATCTAATTACATATTAATATTTTGTATCATAATTATATTCTAAATTGTATAAATTATTTATTATTATAATTAATTTATCTCCTTGAGTTCTGACAAAAAAATTACAGATTTTTTAATTCATTTCGTTAACTCATTTTTCATTAATTTCTTTACAAGAATTAATATTTTTCAATATTATTTCCTTTTTGATTTATTGATCCTAAATAATACATTTTATTGAATTTAATCCTTATTTAATGATACTCTTTATAAAAAATGACATCGTTATCGAATAACTCTCACATCCAATGTTATGCTTCCAGTAATGGATTCTTGGTATTAATTAATATTTCTTGAGACATAAATATTATTATAAACCAATTTATTTTTATATGGTGTGTAAAAAAATTATTTATGATTTTTTAATTTATATTATTAGTTATTTGTTCTTTTATAATCCCAATATCATTCTTTATCTCTTTGAAGTGTTTTGATTTGAATATCACTCAAGAAATATGGTATCAATTTCAATTAGTATTTTAAAATCGGCACATGAAAAAATAATACAATATCTAGATTATTTTTATAGTGTCTCATTATAATATCACAATCATTTTACACTCCTATTTTAATCCTTCATGAGATTTATCTTCTCTATACATTGTTCTATACTTGAATTTGTATAATCTTATAAAGTAATGTGATTTTCATAAATAGTGTTTTATAAAATAGAAATTAATTAATGAATGAATATAATTTTTAAAAATATATATATTTATTTAAAAATATTATATGTAAATTTTCAACTACCTTGATCTTATTTGAAACTATTTTAATGGGAATTCATTTACTTTTATTTGAATACTTGTTTTCATCCAAAATAATATGCATTAACTTTTTAGTTCTGAAAAACTCTATCCACTGCATTATCATTTTATGTGATTAATGACCTTTATATTTTACAAATTTATATGGTGTCTAATTGATATCATTCTTTTAAGAAAAAATTGAGTTTTTTTTTCAAAACCTCAATTTTATTTATTATTTCCATAGGGTTTTTCTAAAACACAATGAAGTGTTTACATTTAAGTATTTTTCCATTGACATGTTATGTTATATTACAAGAATATTATTTAAATAAGATATGTAAACTATTTATTTATTTGGATTATGAAACATTATTTTCTATCGGTGAAATGATCAGTCAGTACCTTTGTCTATCATAACCATCAACCATGAATTTTCATATTTTATCTCCCAAATTAATTTTCTATTTGAATTCCCTATTTTTCTTTTCATTCATAGATGGATGTAGAACTATATTCCTTATTTTTATTTGTTAGGGAAATTTGTTCTCAAATATATAATCCATTTATCTATAATGTTTAGATACCCTATACATCCTCATTTGAATTGAAGTGTAGTACCCAATATCTATATAGAATATATTTTGGAACCAAATTAATTTCAATTGGTGTACGTATTATAAATATTGATTTAATTGTGAACGTTTTTAGAAGGATATTACCCCCATTTTTAACTCCATGTGTTATTCACTATGTGTTTAGTGAAACACATTTTCACGTCACGGGGTTTTTATGACATGTTGAATAATTATTTTCAAGAGGAACTCATATGTATGTATAATAACGTGTAGAGTCTTGTATAACCATTTATTGAAATAGTTATTTAATTTTATCTCTCGTGGTAACTGTGGGAACTGATCATGGAATAATCACACCCCTTGGGAAGTTTGGGATAAAAACATTCTCTATAATATTATTAGGATTAAGTGTGATAAGATTTATCCACTATGGGAATCATGTTGTGATGCCTTCTATACTATGATATGGAAATTTTTTGCTGAATCATACTCTACTACGGTATGTTTATCTATTTGGATAATTTTCCCTAGTTTATATTATTCCTCTCATTTCAAAATATACTACATTTCTTTATTATGATATTTGTTTTGTTTATATTTTTATAACAATTATTTTCTCTTATTGATAATTTTTATTGACTCTTGTTCCATCACTCTTTTGATTCATTTCTTATGTTATGGAAGGGCTTCTACTAGGTTTTAGGATATAACCTTTTTTGTATGAAAATTTCATATATATCCTTATTATACTAATATTATAATCAAATTTAAACTTATGATATTTGATTTCCATCACTTATGTCTATTATTAATTATATTTTTAGGCCACCAATTTTGTTGTTTCCAATCACATTATATTTGGAAAATTATTTAATTATATGATATATATAGAAGAGGTTTTAGAAGACCATGGTTCAGATGAAAAATAATAACAATGATATGTCTTAATGAAATACTAGTTTAGATAATTAGGGGGATTTTTGAAGAAATATTTAACAATGATTAGTATCTTAAATATTATATAAATCTACAACAATTTTCAATTACTCTATATTTATTAGTATGATATTTATCCTAATTTTTAAATTATCAAAACCTAAAAAATCATGGTATTTTATTTTAATAATTTTTTTCTTTAATTTTATAACTATAAAATTAGGTCTATGGTGCATAGATGATTGATAAATATTATTGTAATTAAATTTATTCATGTATTGGTATCCTCCCATGAGACATGAATAATAATGATCTCTAGTAATATTACATGGAATATACTGATAGTTTACATGCACTAAAAAATAATTTAAGGATGGAACAATGAACTCAATTTAACCAAAAACGAAAAAATCTCAATGATGTCCTTCCTATTATAATGATGTAAATGTTGGACCCATGCTATAGATAATGGTAACTACAACACTATACATCAAACTGATATCTCGGATGTAAAATATCATGATATAATCATTAATTAGAAAAAATGATATATATTAGTAAAATTATTTATGACCATACACACTACATTTTTTCCATTATGATATATTGGTAGAATAGTCAAAAATCAATATTAATTGAATCCAATTTATAAATTGGTAAATTATGTGTCTAGAGATCACCCAAATTCATTTGATGAACTTATTTTACATATTTGAAATTAAATTTTCTTATAGAAAATACAGTGATATCATTATTGATGATAGAACACAAAACATGGGGAAAACAGCATAATACTTAGTAGTTATTCAAGGGTGTACTACCAATAAAGAAACATGATACTCCATAAATAAACATTCTTTCATAATAATGAGGACTGTTATCCTGACTTGAAAATTTTAGATAAAAGCGGAATCTCAAAATTATTTATCAAGGATCTCCTAATCCTTGAACTTCTGTCAAATAATGATATAATTTTTGTTGGAGATATGGGAATCATTGACATAATACATTATAGAATAAGTAAGATATTTTTGGTATAAATGTATTCCACTATAATCAACGATCAACCAAAAATAGTTTCCATATATAAGAAAAATCTATCATCACTCTTGATTTGCCTCTAGAAAACATTACATGTTTACCATATGATTAAAGTCATTAGAAACTAAATTACACAGCCCATAACTATTCTAGATATCAAAATCAACCTACTGATGATGCACCAGAGAAAAACAAGGAAATCCTATAAATAAATCAATCTTATAATATAAATACATGTTAATTCTTATGGATTCAAATTCATCACTGTTTTATAAATATCAATATATATTTAAAAATGTAATAGTTTTATCCAACTAAATTGTTTATTAATATACTACATGGTTATAAATAAAAGTTTAAATTTTTAATTTATCAATTTGATTATGAAAAAATTTAATTAATTTTTTGATAAACCATACAAAATTTAACATAGTCTAAATTTCTTATATTTCTTTAAAATGATTGACATTTATGTAAATTGTGAAAAATAAAAAAATTTATTGAAAATTCTATGACATTTAATGTATTCAATATTTCCTATTATGTAATAGATATGTTTTAAATTAAAATTAGTATCCTATTGATAAATATAATTCAATTTATTTCAAAGTAATCATTATTGTACATGTTTTTTGTAGAATATCAATGTTATGCTTAAAAAGTGATTTTTTCAAAAAACAAAAATATTTTCATTACAATTTTCATATTTTTATTAAATATATATTTTGAACATGTATAAATTTAATAAGGTTCAATTTAAATTATATACGGAATCATAATGTTATTTTTTAAAAAAATTATATTTTATTAGTCGTCTTTATTAATAGTATCCTTTGTAAAACTAATTCACAATCATAGTGGTTAAAAGAGATTAAAATTGGATTAAAACTAATATATAATGTTTAAATTATCAAAAAATAAATTTTTGATTTAATTTTAGGACTTTTATGTTCTCATTGTCATTCGATATTTTAAATATATAAATTGTTTCACTTTAATTTGATATTTACATATAATATATTTAACAAATTTACGTACATAGAAGTGTGTCACTATGCTCAATTATAAAAGGGAATGTCATATAATCACTTACTATAACACAGTAAACAACCTATACAAAAAATATTGAGAAAAATACCTTTAAATATCTTTTCATCACATCAAAGAGTTCATTATCTCACCAATTTACTATCATACGAATTCTTAAGCAACAATCCAAGGGACATTTTCCAAAGAAGACATATAATTATTAAAAGATTTTTTATGCTTATTTATTCTTATGACTCATTAATAAATTATGTATCGAAGACTATATAATAATATAGCTATATTACAAAAAATTATTTTTCATTTAGGGTTTTGTCCCTTTTTCATCACCTTTTTTATAATTCATAAAAGAATGGTGGCACATGTGCATATGTGTGGAGTACCACCTCCATGAAGTGATCTATTTCATTTTTCTTCACCAGATGATATGGATGAAGAGAAATATATATATAATAAATTTATATAATATTTTTCCATATAATTATGAGATTATAATGTAATGATATTAAATACCTTCTTATCCATACATGCATTAGAAGGGAATAACAATGCTCAAGCATATATGTGGACTACCACACATGATGAAAATTTGTTTTCAACATATGGATGTTAACGTCTGTTTTTAAGGATAATTTAATTGAAATAATAATTTCTTTTGATTATAAATTGATTTCAAAAAAAATTAAAATTTTAATATTTTCAGTTATTTAGAAAATAAATATAAAAAATATTAATTTTTATTAACGCTGTGTTAAAAAATTAAAAAAATTTAAAATATATAATAAATTATATTACAATTGGTTTTGAAAAGGTAAATATAAAATATTTATAAAAATATCTCTAATATATAATATTAATATTAAAGAAATAATAATCATAAAATCATAGTAGTAAATGTCGTCTTTCATTTAAAGGTTATCGATTTTAATTGTAGTTGAGCCCAACTAGACATACTGATCAAATGTTGTGGCTATCAGAAGTTGGATTTTTTAAAAAACTACTTCCTTAAGAATGTAAAATTTTATATTATGTTTATTTTTAATATAACACCATTTTAAAAAAGGAATCTTGAAATAGAAAATCCAAAATCAAACTACACATCTTTCCCATATTTTAATTTCATATTAAATGAAATCAACATTAAAAATATTTTTTTGACTATTTATTAAAAAATAATGCTGAAAGGTACATTTAAGATCCAATTTTAAGAATAAAATGTTGACAAATATTTTTAATATATTTTACATTAAAAAAACATTATAATATTACATTTAACATTAATTGTTTTGAAACAGAAAATAAAATTCTTATTCTAATGTCTGTTTTAAAAAACCATGATTAAATTTTGAATTTTGAATTTTTAAAAAATTTAGTTAATGATTATTAATATCTAAAAACATGTGTTGGTGAATTTTTTATTCCCACAGGAAAATTTATGTAATCTTTTTCATATTTAATTTTCAAAAAAAATTAATCTACTTTATCATTTCAGTCAATCATTTTAAATCGCTTTTTTTAATATCTTGATCTACTCATATTTCAACATTTTATATTTTTAAAGTTATAATATATCTTAATAACATGTGTTTTATCAATTTAAATTTATTTTAATTATTTTTTGACAAATTTTATAATTTTTAATGATAATTATTCTTTTACAGATGATTATTCATGCATTTGAGATTTGGAAGACAGTGCTAAAAAGCCCTCATATGTTTGTCATCATGAATAAAATGAATTTCAAGAACGAATATCTATTATTGGAGGAATGATGAGAATATTATAGGAAGAAGGAAACATATTAAAATATGTTTTTTTTATTTTTAAACAATCATGTTCTTATTTCAATATTTTTTTGAGATCAAATATATGTATGGGGTTTATTTTTCAAAACAACTAATTTTGTGAAAACACCTCTTAATTTCAATTAGTTTTGACACCGTCGTCCATTATGTCTCAATGACCAGTCACATCAAAGATTGTAAAATAAAAATCTCTCTTTGTTTATTTTGATTTCATTTTCTTATATTGTTAATATATATATATATCTGATTATAAAAATATTCAAAAAAATTAATTTTTGAAATTTCTATGTAATGGAAAATGTGTTTTCCCATATCAATTATAAATATAATTAAAATGAAATGTTATTTTGTACATAAAACGTATTTTTAGAACCATTATGTTAAAAATTTTCAAATTAATATTTTTATAAATTAATTTATAAAGAAAATTTAAACTTCTTTTCTAATAATATCATGTAATAGCCGAAGATAAATAAATAATGATGTTAAAAATAATTTTTCAACTACTATTACCACCATGGGGTGATGTGACTCATTTTAAATTCTTCCTATAATGGATGGATTTTTGGATGGAACAAAAAAATAAATGTAAAATTAAAAAAAAATTGATTTTAAAATACTAATATATTATCTAAATTATTTTACAATGATCCATTATAAAAATAAAAACACTATTCATACATATGTTTGGACAACCGTCTCTATTAAATGGTATGATTAATTTTTCATTATAGACTTGAATTATTAGTTTTAATGGTTTTTGTATTTTCGAAATATAATAATACGAATTTTTTTTTATTATAATTGTAATGGAACTATAACCCCTTTTACTAAAGTCAACACACCAAAGTTGTTTTGTGTTTTTAAACCAAACAATCACAAATCATCCAACATGGACATAACAATTTTAATAAATATGTAAATTATTTTGATATATTATATAATGGAAATAAAGATATTGGAATAAACATGAATAATTGTATTAATAAATAAAATAACTAATCCATTTTTTTATTCAATATTTAGATAATATACAAACATAGACAGGACTTAGGGTAAGATACTTTCTTTAGAAATTAATATTTTAATTCTTTCCTTCTATGTCTTTTGGTGTCATGTCACTGTTAATTTATGTGTTTCAATAATGTTGTTGTTTATGAATATATTGTTATTAATGGTTAGTTTTTCAAAAAAAAATTTAAAAGAAATTAAAAATTATTCTTTCCAATGATTTCAGTGTGGGACATTTTAAGATTCACACAAAAGTGAAAAAATAATACTTTTCGTTTTTAAATTTGATGAAAAATCCTTCCCTCTATAATAGAACTATTTAATTATAAATACACATTTAATAGTAAACATGGTATTTCATTATAGATCACATTATAACTCATATTTTAATTTTTTATTCTTATGATTTCATAAAGAAAATGGATATTTATCCCCATTATTATAAGAAAATGGATAGTTTTTTGTTATGGTTTAAAATATATTATTCCTAGAAAAAATGATTAAATAGTTCAATATTAATTTTTTTTCAGGACATGTTAAACTAGTATTATAGATGAATTTTTGTCATCATATTGTTCAAAATGATTGGTGAGCCTGATATACCTCTCTAATGAAATGGTTAATAAATTAGTCATCGAACGTGAAAATTGAGGTAGATCACAGGGTTGGTTCTTCGTATAGATATTATAGGGATTTGGTAATTCTATAATGGTTTATGAATGATAGAATACAGGTTAAGAAGAAAAATTCCAAAGATAACAATAATAATTATATAAAATGTGGGGTTTATGGAAATATTTTGATTCCATAGGGAGATGAATGTTTGAGACCATTTGGTGGTGAAAAATATCATGGGTTCCAAATTCACTCTATAATCCCTCTTGTTTTTCGATTAAATAATAAAGGTTTTATAATTTTTTCTTGAAGGGTTACGTTCATTTATATAATTGTTGTATTTATATTCTCAATGGTTCTTTGGGAAAATGTAGACACATTCAAGGGTTTTCTTTTTTCCATTAGTCTAAGTGGTATTCTTAATTTTTATTCCACATAATAATATCTTTATTCTCAGTCAATATTTTTCAAATATTTTTCATAGATCTATGGATGAGTAAAAATTAACTCAACATTAGTCATTATACATTGAACTCATATTAAATGAAGTAAAATTATATTTAATTAAATTGTGATGTAAAATTAAATCCTTATTTTCTTATGAGATGTGTACACTGTATCAACATGTCCACATTATTATATAATTTTTCCCTATTTCTAAAATATTAAAACCCCAAAAGGTCATGGGAATGGAAAAAACGTTATATCCTTGGTCTTTAGGTCATATTTGTGGGTTTTTGAACATAAAAGGATATTATAAATCCTCCTTTAGTCATTTCCAAACAATTATTTATTTTTCAAAAATGAATATCTATGGATTTTTTGGTATGTAAATACAATAAATAATTAATTTAAAAAATAATTCCTCTGAGGATTTAATACATGTACTATTGTGATAAATAAAATATTATGGTGAGGGTATTTGTTTTCATGAAGTTACATCTATCTTGATTTATAATCCACTACCAAATCATCCACCATGAGAACATTAATAAGGAAAATATGAGACACATAATAATACATGTAAAACAGATCTATTGGATAAGGTAATAAATGTTCTGGAGTTATGGTCAGAATATTTATTAATTCATAGAAATATGTTTCACACTGGTTAGACCAAATAAATTTTGGTTCATTCTTCATTTATGTTTTCATTCATGTAGATTTCATAAATAAAATATGAATGAAACAATAATATTATCTTATGAGTCTTGATAAATATGATATTTAAAACATATTTACATGGGTTTTATAGGATTCCACCACTTTATGTTTTTATGATCCACTAGGATACTAAATTGATATAACACATTACCCAGGAAAATGATTTTCTTGATAAAAAAAGAGTACTTATATGTTGTAACATAGTGTTAGCATTCTATGAAATCCAATGAGATAGTTTGATGATGTTAGCCATAAAAATACCAGGATGTAGAATTAAATGAGATATTATTCATCATAGAGAGTATATTGAATACTAGTAAGAGATGAAAAGAATAATCTACATTGGTAACTATCAATTTAAGAACAGAGCTAATTGAAGTGAACCATTCCTAGAAGTATATTAGGATATTCTACATTGAGGTTCATTAGATCATAATGATACCCATTATAATATATTACCAATTCACATGGTAAACACATAATTTTATCTAATATTCTATTTTAGAGAGAAATAGAAACACAAAGATATGAAGGAACTATTTCCAAATTAGATAAAAGTAAATGGGAATAAACTATATCAAATAATGATTACGATAATAAAGAAGATACATGAATAGTATCTATCATAGGAAAAATTAATTATACAGAATTGATAATTGATTTTATTATGTAATACACCCATTAGGAAACCAAAAACTAATAATGAGGTGTAAATTCTAACATAAATGATTTATTAGAAGTTATGTGTCACCAAACACAATGTTGTCATTTCTAAAATTACCTCATAGGGGGTGGTGAAAATCCCATAATTGACTAGGTACATAATTACTCATGAGATATCTAAGTTGAATGATGTATTTTTCTGATTTAATTCAACTAAATCTATAAATAATCCATTAATGAAGTAAAAATGCATGATATATGTGGAACTACTTCACTAAGATGGTGAAATTATGATTAGTATAAAATGTATGACCATATTTCCAGAACTTAATAAGATATATTCCAATGTACAAAGATATAGGAACAAAAGACTCTTGGATTACTTATTGAAATCCAACTAAAATCATCACTTCCCATCACTTCATTATGATATTTAGAGACATATCATTGGTAGTATATCCAAATAATTAGCTACCCACTCTTGAACCACTTTTTAATCATGTCTAATAAAGGATAATAACCATGATTACATCATAGATGATTTTAAAATTTTAAAAAATACATATGATTATAATGGATACCTAAAACAAATCTTAAATAACCATATATAATATTAATCATATTCCCTTGTGTATAACACAATTTTGATATCATATATAAAATTTTCAAAATATTTTCTAATAGAAATCATGTTTTATCATAGGACTCTGTGGTCCTATGTCATCAGATGACGTAGATTATCAATATAAAAATAAATAAAGAATATCTATTGGATATTCTTCCAAGTAAACCAAGGTCTTTATTAGCATCAAAAAAATGTCCCAATCTCAAAATTATAGTGTACTAGGCATTATATAGTTGGATATTACATCATTTATAATGAATATTTTGTATATTACAAAAATACATGCCCACGGACTGTAATAGTTTAGTGTCTTTGGAATCGTGGAAACAAAAACATATATCCTAGTGAAATATATTCAACATATCCCATAAAAATCTCCACCTTTATTAAATATAACTAAAACCATTATTCATAACCTGTGGAAACGGATAATATAAAATGGGGGATCTGAGAGTCTCAATAAGGGTAATAATATAAATTATTTGGAATAATAATAAAATAAGCGTAAATAACATGAGGACAAAATATTAAGATCATAACTTGTATATTAAATTTCATAATAATGATTAAAATTTAATAACACATGTATCCTAAGATAAATAAGATCATAAGTCATGAAATCAGTACATTGGAATATGACATGGAATATGTTGAATGCCCATTTATACATAACTTTGTGAATATGTATATGTAAGAATAGTTTGACTCATTAATTTATTGACATGAAATCATGCCCCCATATTAACTTATAGACATGAATCTAGGTTCATTCATAACATTGTGAATGTGTAATCATGTTTATAAATAACCTTATGTAAATGAAACTAGGTCTATGCATAACATTGTGATCATGGAATTAGGTTCACGTATACCATGGTCAACATGTAACCCGGTTTACATATAAACTTGTGGAAATAAAACTGTGTCCATTCATAAAATTGTAAACATATAATATGGTTAACCCATATTATTTGGAACATATAATAAGGTTCGTTCACATTATTATAGACATGCACCATGTCCATAAATGAAATTCTGATCATGTAATTTGGTTCACACATTACATTTATATCCATGTATCATTCATTGTAACCTAATTCATTGGATGTAGATATAGGTCCCAGTAATCTCATTATAAAATCACTCATACATTTCCCAAATACTACATAATTTATCATATCATTTCCTACAAAAAGATATATGTTTTATAAACATCATATATTAACCAACTAAATTAAATAGTTATCATTAATGTATCATTAAATCATAGAATTTGATGAAATAATAACCCATCAAAAGAAGAGGGTTCCAAAATCAGATAACATATATAAGAGAAATGAGTATCATAAACATCATGGAAGTTAAGAATAAACCATTCACATAAATAATATCAATGGAACTACTATAGAATTTCTTAGAGATTAATGAGTAATATTAACAAATGTCATCTATGATGGAAAATAATTTTGAAATATCATTTGAAAACATTTATTGAGGAAAAGAATCTTTATTTATTGAAATTAATTATTTTTTAAAACATAAATCATTTTGAAACACATTTTCATGAAATAAAGAAGAAAACATATAATTAAAACATTGAAATATTTTCAGAATCCTTTTTCATTCAATTCTTATAAACAATTTCGGAAACATATGAATGATTAATTAAACATGAAAAACTTTTTAAAAACATAATGATCGAAAATAGATTAGAAATACTATAAACGATGATTTTAAAACAATAAATCTTTTTTAAAATAATTTTTCCAAGAAAATTATCTACACGGGAAATTTCAATAAAATGAAAGCATTTTATAGAACATTATTTTTGAAATAAAATATATTTCTGACCCAAGAGAGAGATAAGGTTAAATTTCCATAAAAAAATCATAAATATATTAAGTACCAATGTGTTAGAAATCAAAAAAATAAATGAATATATTTTGAATAAACATATGATAAATAAACTCAGGAGTATTATGGAGGAATGGATTATATTATTTTATAAAATAACCATAATCATTAACAATATCGAAAAGCGACGAGATTGTTTCAATAAAATATTATCATGTGGAAACATGGAATAATACTCTCCATGTAATAAAAGGAAATTACATGAAACATAAAAGATAATTTATAGAATTATATTCATGATAGATCATTTAATATGGAATTATATACACCTAGTAAAATTATTTAGCTACAAAACCAAACATGATTATCAAATAAGAATATTTTAGACGAAATTATTTTTTAGATATGGTAGATTTTGGAACATTAAACACTTGAAATAATGATCATAGAATTGATATTTAATTAAAAAACATTAAATTAAAATAGTCATATAATTCATCAATGGTTAGTACAGGCACTACACAAATTAAAAGGGTGGTGAATAAAACATTTATCTCACCGAAATAATAAGTGAGATGAAATACCATTACCATATGTCTTGGCAATTGACTTTCTCATTAAAACGTCTAGTATGATATTTATATGTTTAATATAAATCCATAACAAAAACATATTCATATATATAAGACCATATATGATTATATTATGGCATTATATTATCCTTTTATCTTTAACGTAATTTTTTGGGTTATAAAAACTTTTTAATCATACATGATTTGACATGTTATTCTTAGTTTCCTTATGTAGATCTTTATTTAATTATTTCCAGAATTTTTAAATGATATAAATATCATTTATATTAAATAAATTTTTAATATCATAATCTATATAACATCGAAGTATGAAATGGAATACCCAGTTCATAGAGATAGTGAGTTATATGTACGCATGAACATTGTTTTCATTTTTATTGACAAATTAAAAGAAATAATGAAAATTAAATATATTTATATATATAAATTTTAATTATAGTAAAATTATTTTTTCTTATATATCATATACATTCACTAAACTGGTCTTTAATTCATTTCATGTTGTGTGTGAATTTTTTACATAACTTTGTGGGGGTGGTAGTTCGCACTTCCTCAAAAGGAATTATTATATTTACACTAAGTGGAAATTGTGAATATATTT
The DNA here is from genome assembly GCA_963277665.1 of Viscum album. Taxonomy (NCBI): domain Eukaryota; kingdom Viridiplantae; phylum Streptophyta; class Magnoliopsida; order Santalales; family Viscaceae; genus Viscum; species Viscum album. Next base: position 1,232,822,300 of record OY728152.1, read on the forward strand.
GATTTAAAGTTATTATATAATATAAAACATATAATAAATATATTATATTACATATAAAAAAATATTTTCCAATCTAATTTCCTCCTTGATTGGAGGTAAATAAAAAATGAACAATCATCGTATCATGAGGATATAGTTCACCAAACACGTAAACATTATGTTTTCTACCCATTAGATGGATGTATTCATATGGGTATGTCAAAACCTTATAATAAAAACATTATGGTATATTAAATATACTGGTTTTTTATTCATTCATGTAATAAATATATTGGATTTGGTGGATAACATAAATAAATGAAATGATATTAAGAGAAGGTGGTACCTCTTAATCATGTAACTCCATTTAATTTCATCCAAAATACATCCTTGGATTTATTTCATCACAAAGTGATGCATAAAGGGGTAATAGTGGAATGTTCGGAAGTGTATTGGGTAGATCATTGATTTTAAAAATTGTCTTGAGAGGTGTGAATAAGATGGAGAGATGGTGATATTTTATAGGGAAGGGAAATGACACACAAGGTATTTTTAAAAAATTAATTCATGTGAAATCACATTTTTCACTAAAAAAATTATACGAATCCAAAAAACACAATAATAGAAGATTAATGGTATAATAATGTAAATATTACTGTTTTTTGTAAATTTTTTCAGGTTTTTAATATTATTAATGGTATGGTTTGGTAATTTGTTTTCCTAATTTTTCTCTTAACCATTGAATATAATTTTAATCACATTGGATAATCCTTTTTATCAAAAATATCAGACCTTAATAGACATTATAAATTAATATTATTAAAAATATTTAATCCATTTTTATGAATTATAATCACATAACTGCAATATAAAAGTAAAAATTGACCTTGCTGACGGGAGAACATCGTGCGTTTTTAATATAAACAATTTTAAAACATGTCTATATTTTTATACCCTATTTAAAAGTAAAAATTGATCTAATGAACAAAATTGAATTAATAGACAATAATATTATCTAATAAATATTTTAAACCAAATTAATATACAATTTTACGTTATAAAAAATTTAGATGAAAATGCTATTTGGAATTAAAATAGTGTATTTTGTACTATTCATCCAAAAATAATGTTTTTATGAAAAAATCATTAAAAATATACCTTTGTTAATTTCAAAATTATAAATTAAATAAATGTTTATTTTATTTAATTCAATTTCTAAATGAGTCTAATAGTAATTTAACAATTTGTATCAAAAATACATTATATGTACTTCATTTGAGAAAATAATATTTCTAAAAATATAAGGAATTCAAAAAAAATTAAATATTTTATTATAAATATTTACTATTTATATAAAACCACTATAAAAAACATTTTAAAAGTGTTTATTACTATTAAAATTATTATGTTTAATGGTTTGGTTAAATTTATCTCATTTAAAATTATAACCAAAAAATAATGCTTCATAGAAACTAGGTGTTCTGTGAAACACATTCCAAGTTAGTGATATGTATAACACAAGCCTATACATTTATTTTTTAATGAAATGTTTAACTACATGATTTAATATATATAAAAAATATTTTATTGTTTCATGTGCTAAAAAATCTAAATATATTAAATTAATTTTTGAAAAATTTATTTTACAAAATCTCATGGTGTTACATTATACACCCATTAAAATGAATATAAGCCTAGAAATTCATCTGGGTTATCAAATGAATAATATTTGAATTACTACTTCATAGAAACATACATCATAAAAATTAATACTAAAAAATCACTTAAATGGGAAATTTATAACCATAACAGATCACAATGTAACATATAATTGAGATTCCACATAGGATAACATAGGTTGGGGGTGACGATTTGAAATGGAAGATAAATTTAATGATAATGTTCTAGGAGAATGTGATATAGAAAATGTTGAATATAATGTTAAAAATCGAGTATACATAAATTTATGACAATCTAAGGGAACATTTAATTCATTTAAAATGAATGAACAATGATAACCTTTTTAGTTTCATGATTATTTCCCTATAGTTGATGTATTTTCATGATAAGTTATACATAATTGATTTATACCCTTTAATATGCATAATATGACTGTTTCTCCTTTCTTTTAAAGATTATCACTTCCTCTATTACCATATGAAATTAATGACAACATTATTTTCATTCTTGATGTTATAATAGGTTACGATTTCCCTGATAAGTCTTCCCATATGACTTTAGTTACACTAAACAAAAATAGGTTATCCAGTATGCATGAGTCCTCATGTGGTGTGATAATACATAAATCTCAAAATAATTATTTGAATATTGAAATAGACTTTCCACAAAAGGTCATATTTATAACCCTTCTAAAATATAATTCACCATTTCTTCCTTAAATATGTTCTTATATTAAATAATAACATTTTTATTGGATACATGGGTTCATCATTGCACTAATAGAACCTTAAATGTGATTTTATTATTCTGAAATTAATAAAGAGGGATATAATCACCTAAAACCTCACTAAATTATGAACAACAATATTATCATAGGGATTATTCATAAAAAATGAAACATGATCGTAATACACTGGGGGGGGGGGGGTAGGATATGTTTTCCCCTAATTTTAATTATTCACATCATCTGTTATGATTACATAAAATTTTCCATTGTCCTTTTTACTCAGTGTTTGTTGTGTCTAATCATTAATATTAGCAATTAGATAGGGTAACCGAATCAAATAATTCCTAATATCCATTCACTTGAAACACTAATCTGTTTTTGATTCATTCTATTAAGCCCTCTCTCCACTCATTTCATTGAATTTACTATACTCGTTATATATACATTATTTTTCATTTCGCCAGGATTCCACACATGGAATGCCTTCTTTTTCCATTTATGAACACTCATTTGTTTTCTTTCCCAATGTTTTGGAAAATAATAGATTGAAATATTTTCTTTTATCAATGGTTTTTAGATTCCATTTCAACTCAATATTACTCTTCTGGTAAAAACCATGAGATTGATACGTAACTCTATCCACCATTTCATCCTTTATTTCACTATTAAAAATATCTTCATAGCTAGTAATTTCTATTTCATCCAATTACCTTTTGAGACATGGATTTAATCCTACAAAGAACATATCAACATGACATCTAGGTGTGACTATAATAACAAAAGTGTACCTCGCAAGTCCATTGAAATTATCCTTCTTTACATTGATATGTTCATTGTATTTTTTCATCAGTATAAGGAAAATATTTTCATTACTCATAAAAATATCATGAGTAGTGTACTTATTTATGAATAAGTTTTTTTTAACGAATCCCCTTCCATGGATTAAATTTCAAATTTCTTCCTCTTATTATTGACTAGTGTCCACCTTTGTTTTACTTCACCTTCTAATGGATAAACAACCATAATGAATTTCTAATTATTCAAACACTGGAGAAAGGAGAATATATTTTTAGTGGTACTGATCAAATGTTTCGAAACATGTGGATTAGGAGACCCACTGAAAGAGGGTGTACTTTTCCTCGAGAAGGACCAAATTTTGGTCCCTCATTTTATTGTTTCAAATATCAGCATTACTCATAGATTGATAATGTTTTGAGAGTTTAGAAATAATGTTTTCTATTCCACACCTCATAACATTGAAAAAATATGAGAACAATTGTTTCATTGTACATCGTAATCATTATTAATAATGTTTCTTTTTTGGTTCTATCCATTGACTAAATCCAAAAAAATAGTGTAATAAATTGATATCATAATGATGAACCCAAAAATTAGGAAAATTCACTTTTTAGATGTCTAAATTATGTCACCTTCTTAAACAATGACACCATAGATTTATCCTACATTATTTATACCCTACTTCATTTTAACTACATTATAATGCATTGTGATGAGTTCACGAAATACCAAATCGTATCCCTTATGATTGCAAACTATGTTTTTAGAAAGTCCCATTATCTTTTACTATATTACCTTGAGTCCGGACCTAAACAACATGTTTGTGTTTTTAATCCTAGTTAAATCTATGCTAGATAAATATACCCTTGTAGTATCCATATAGGGACAAATTTCTTGGAATACACTAACATTATCTCTTACCTAAATTCTAGTAAATATTTCTTAAACATTAACACATCCTTATACTTCTCCTTAGAGACATCACCATACATATCCTTAGAAATATACCTTAGGATCTAACTAAATTTTTCTCAACCTATTTTCTATATGTGGAATATACATTTCATTTGATAACAACAATAGCGGCCCATGATAAATGTATGTTGATAATACATCAATTAATATTAATATTTAGTACAGTACACAAATACATATCTGCGGGCTATAATAGTTTATTGTTTTTTGAAACCTACAAACCAAATCTTTAATCCTATTGATGATCATAAAAATATCCACTAATGATCTCCACCATTTTTAATTCTACCTAATCCCATTATTCATAACCTGGAGAAAGGGAACAAAACCAAATGTTGAGCTCAGATTATCAGTAAGGTTAAATAAAAGAAATTTGTATGTGTAACATGAAGAAAAGTGTTTGGAACATGAGGATAACATTTTATGATCATACACTAAATATTATATATCATAATAATGATAGGAAGTTAATGAGAAATGGTTCATAAAATAATTATAATTATAAGTCATGAAATCATAACATAGGAATAAGACCTGGAATTTTTGAATTCACACTTGTTTATGTTTTATTTAACATATATATATTAAATAGTTCCACTCGTTATGTTTAGTACAAGATGATAGGCCCCCACATCATGTTATGGTCATACAATTAGGTCCATTCATTATATTGGGATTGTGCAATCAGGTTCATGCCTAGCCTAATGGACATCAATTCAAGTCCCTGCATAACATTTTGAACATGTAATGAAGCTCATGTATAACATTTTGAACATGTAATTAGGTTCATGAATAAACTTATTGAAATAAAACAAATTCAACACATAAATTTATGAACACATAATATGGTTCACCCATATCATAGTGAACATGTTTTCAGGCTCACACATAAACTTATGGGCATGAAACAATTTCCATGGATTAAATTTTTATCATGTAATTAGGTTCAAACATAACTTTTATACTCATGATTCATCCATAAATACCAAATACATTAGAGGGAGATGCATGTCCCACTCATCTCATAATAAAAACATTCATACATGTGCAACTAAAGAATACTTTATAGTGACATGAACTATAAAAATGCATCGGTTGTATAAAAATAAATTCAAAACCCAATAAATGAATTATTTTTCATTAAAATATTCTAAAAATATTAACGTTTAAAATAGTTAGGTTTCATAATCATTTCAGGAAATCATAACCTGTGAAAAAAAGTAGGTTTCCAAAGACAACAACTCATGAATGATAAACGAGAAACATAAAAATCATGAAATAATAGTAGAAACTATTCATTTAATAAATATGAATGGAAACATTATATAAAATATTTTAAAATCATGAGTAACATCAATTTATTTCATCTTAAATGGAAAATAATTTTTATATATCTTTTGAAAATATTTCTTGAGGAAAACAACTTTTCTTCATTGAAAAAAATTTTCATTTAGAAAACATAAAATCATTTGAAAGCAATATCCTCGAAAATATAATAGAAAATTAATAAATAAATCTATGAAATCTTGTTATAATCTTTTTTCATTGAAAACATAAAAATAGTACTTGAAAACGATTAATACATTTTTAAAAAAAATAATTCTTGAAAAAAATTTATTTTAATATTGAATTATAATATATTAAATTACTGAAAAAAATAAAACGATTTTAAAATAATTTTTTCTGGAAAATTATCTTCAAGGTTTATTTTAAAACATTTTTTAAAACATGAGTTTTGAAATAAAATAGATTTTCAAACAAAGAGAGGGGAATTGTAAAATTCTCATGAAAACATTCTTATTTATATTTAGTACCTTAGATTAGTAAAATTGTAATAATACCTAGATATATTTTAAATAAACAATTTATAATGAAAATCATGTGTGTTATTGAGATATTGATTGTAATATTTTAACAAATAAGTGTAATAATTAACAAACTCAAAAGGTGATGTAATTATTTCAATCAAAATTATCACTTGGTAACATCGGATCATACTCTTTATGTAAGAAACTGAAATTATAGGTAACATTAAATTCCATTAAAATAAGGATATTAATGATATAATATGTAAAATGTTATTATATACACCTCAAAAATGAATTTAGCTGAATAACCAAACATGAGTCTCAATGGAGGAAAATTGCCGCAATAATAGTTTACTGATTTGGTAACTTTTGAAACATAAAACACATGAAATAAGGAGAATATTATTGACATATAAATACCACTAATTGTAAAAAAAATTACAATATAATAAATTTATAGGAATTATACACACCACAAAAAAAAGAATGGGTGGTGAATAAAGAATGTATATCACAAAAAGAAAAAATGAGATGATATCCCCTACTTTATATCTTCACATTCTACATACTCATTCAAAACAGATGTATGATAATTATAATTTGATTATAAATCCGTAAATAAAAATATTCATATATATAACACAATATATTATTCTCTTGAGGCTTTATATGACCTGTTTATCATTAACATCACGTTTTGGGAGGTAAACACCATGTTATCCGTACATGATTTGAACTGTTATTATTAGTAATATTAATTAGATTATGATTATTTATTTCAAAAAATAAATACATGATATAAATATCATTTATATTCAGTGTATTTTTTATTATAATAATTTATTTCTTATTTAATTAAGAAAGGAAATACTACATTCACGGATACAGTAAGTCGTACCTATGCATAAATGTTGTTTCAGTTATTTTGTCACATTTAAATAAAGAAATGAAATTACATATATGTTTATATATATTATAATTAAATTATCATTATTAATTAATATATATAATATATATTCACTATGCTCTTATTTAATATATTCCATGTTTTGTGAACTAATCACATCGCTTTGAGGGGGAGGTAGTCCACACTTTCACTAACGAAATTTGCATATTTACACCAAGTGGAAAGGATAAAAATATTTATTGGAAATGAATTATATTTTATTAATAGAAAAATGACCAATAATTGTTTTGTGAGGTAGTAGTTCGTTATACATGTAAATAATATGTTTGGTACCATTAAAATGTAGGTGTGCATAAGTGTATGTCCAAAACATATCATAAAAAATCCAATTAAATTTGATATACTATCTTTTAATTAAATAATGAAATAAAGATATTGGAGGGGATGGGAAAAGGAAATAAAATAACAGAGCACGAGAGAATGTGCTAACTCTTAATCGAGTAACACCTTTTGTTTGTGCCAAAATACTTCATAGGATTTCTTTATGCCCAATCATAGGTTTCAAGGAGGAATATAGGTTTTTTGGAATCTGTATTGGGATTATCTTGACCGAACATATTTTGTTTTATAGGTGTTATGAAGTGGATGAGGTGGTGGCCTTTTATAGGGAATAGAAATGACACACTTGGAATTTTTTAACAAGATAGGTTTACCCACATTTGTACCTATATAAATTGATAAAAAACAACACAAATAAATAATACAAGTTTGAAGTCCAAAAAATGGCTAGAATATTGGTTTTGTACAAGTTTTGATGTATTTCTAGGTCTTAATGTTAGGGTTTGGTAAATTATAAACCTAATTTTTCTCTTAACTATAGTAATTAATTTTAATAAAATTCAAAACTATTTTTGGTAAAAAAAATGTTGACATGTTTAGATATTATAAATTATTCTAATTCAAAATATTGAATCAGTTTTTAATAATAAGAAACACATATGTTTCAAAAAATATATTAAATTTATCATTTTCATGGGATGACACTAATGGTTTTTAATGTAAAAATTTTCAAACATTTCCTATGTTTTTAATAAAATTTAAAATGTGAAAGTAATTATAATTACCCACATTAGATTAAAAAATAAAAATAATATCTAACAGAAAAATTAAATCAAATTATAATATAATTTATTCTTATATATAAATTAAATAAAAATGAATTGATAAAATAAAATTTGGTATTTGTCACTATTCATCCAAAAATGTACAATCTACAGAAAATCCCAAAAATTATTTGTAAGATAATTTCACCATTCTAAATAAAATTGTATTTTATTTTATGAAATTAAATTTAAAATTTTATTTAAAATAAAATTTAATATTTTACAGTCAATGACATTAAAATCGGGATATTTGAGAAAATAATATTTTAATACCTATAAAGTCATCACAATGAAATTATATATATCTATATCAATCTGTTTTATTACTAAAAACAATTATAATCAATTTATTAAATGTATTTATTACTCTTCATAATATTATGATTAGTGTCTAGGATACAATTATATCATTTAAATTATTTTAACAGTAAAATTAAGCTTTGTACAAACTCTTTGTTATGAGTAATATACACCAAGTAGGTCTTGTATATAGCACAAGAATAGATAGTTCCTTGTGAAAGTAATGTTTGATTTAATGTCTTAATATACAAGAAAACTATTTTCAGTTTTGTGAGAAATGAAAAATGAAAAATATTAAATAATCTGGGATAAAAATTTCACAAAATCCCATGGTGTAACAAGCATGCTCCCCTTATAAAATGTAGGAGGATAATATGGTCTGGTATTTATTTTTCAAATGAATAAACTAAAATATATAATTTATGTGGAAAATACAATCCCCATCATATAGTGGTGATACATTTCCTTAATATGTTAATGAACATTGTAATAAAATATGCTTTTTTATAATGGATATTATTGCAAAATTTCTAGGTACCCTTTGACATAGAGACTGATGAAATTAAAAAAGACCCTAAAAGACATATGTTTTATCTACATGTTGTGGGTGTGGACATTTATCATTGAATTATTCCTATATTATAGGACGTGTTTTCATAGAAAAAATCATATACAATAAATTATATAATGAAATTGAAACATTCTTCCCAAAAGAGATTTCTCATCATTGATTCCATACCACTATGGTGAGGTTTTTACACATTCTATTTTACCATAATTTTGAATAAAATTACATTTAATTATAAAATAAAATTTTAAATAGTTATTAAAACTGTTTGACATGATCAAAATATCTATTTAAATCTTGGTAACACATTATGTGAAGATAAAATGAAAATAAAGAACTATCAATGGTATATAAGGGTGTTGTGTGTGAGAAAAATAATTTATTAATTTGTATTAACAAAGTCATCAATAATAAATATATATCAAAATAATATTTTTTAAATATTTTAGTTAATATGAAATATAAATTGGTTTCAATAATGATGAATTTAACTAGATGAATTCAAGTAATAATTAAAGAAACATACCTTAATTATCATTATATTTTGATGTCTATCATGGTGTGTAACAATCTTGGAATATAGAAACATTCCCTAAAAATGGAAAATGAAATCTCAAACTTCCCATAGTAATTTAATATTAAAATATAATTATTCTTTGTTGACATATTTTTGGTTCCAATATTAAATCCTAGAATTCCTAGTGGCTGATACTCTCATGTCCCAAAACTCAAATTTCTTATTGAGCTCTGAAACCATTTTAAATTGATTATATAAAAAATATATGAAGATTATTTAGAACATTCCATCACAACACTTGAGGTGTTCCACCTAATAATTAATAGATACCATAAATATTGGGGGATTCGTAAAATGTGTGAGTGAGATTATTTTACCCATTAATAGGATAGAGTAAACCAAGTTAGCTTCATGAACAAGTTTTGAACAACCTATTTGGCTACATAATACTCTATATTTAAATAAATTTAATAGAACAATTGAAGGAATAGGAAACTATAAAAATGAAGTAAATGTCTAAGATGTGTATTATTATGTAACCATCATCCCAAAAAATACCAAAAAACATAATGGTGTGATATATAGTCCAAAAAACAGGTATACATGTCTAAGGTAATTCCAATACACCATAAGATATGAAATTTGATACCTTAGGATGAGGCATATCATGAAGACACACATATACTACCATAATTTCCATTTTATATATTTCCATTAAAATGTTACAAAATATTCTTCTTATACTCCATAGTCCATTTATTTTGAAGCTATAGGATCATGTTCATTACCATTTCTTACGTAATAGATAAAAGGATATACACACATTATGAAGTATAATATATGGGACATTAGTATAAAAATACCCCACCACACTATATATTTATAAAAGAAAACTAATAGTGAACTATAAAAATAATTAGTCATAGTAATAAGTGAAATAAAAAATCATGTTTACAAGTATCAAAGATATGTATATGTCTTAATATATTACCCACGATATATAAAGGTTATACAACTCTTTATCTACTTGAAGCCTATGAAAATGTTCTGAGATGAAAAATAATATTAATTTAGGGTGCAACACCGTTCTTATAGGGAGGTGAATCATGTATAATGCCTTTGGGAAACCATATTCTCCATCATAAGGGGAGTATGGAATGATTAATAGTGATTCAGAGCATTTCAAGCCTAAACAAGGTCACAAATATTTTCATGGATGCTATATTAACATGATAACCTTTTAAAACATAATAAATACTTATTTTACCATTATTATGTTATATTTTTTTGAATATAAAATAACATAATTTTTAAAAAAAATATTTTTTCTATATGGATTACAAAATTTTACAAAATTAACCAACAACCGAGGTTTCTATTATATCCCTTCTTATGATTTATGTGAAAATAGTTATCTAAAATTAGTTAAAGAATAAAACAGTTATATATTCAACAATTAATTATATATATTAAATTAAAATCAAATAAATAAAAAACATGATTAAATTATATAAAAATTTATTAGAGAAAAATATTATTTGAATATCTGGATATATTTGTTTAATTCTATAAATAGAATTTATATCTTATCCAATTTAGAATATGATTGAAATAAGGGGTTTGTCTATAAAAATATATATAAGCCGTATTTTATGTCTTAGGGATGATAGGATACCAATATATAATTTACGTGAAAAATGTTTCATAAAGGATTAATTTGTGATCAATTACTACCTTTGGTGAATAATAAATCAGGGAAATAAAATAGAAGAATTATTTTTTTTACCTAAACTCAACCTTAGTAAAGGCATGATATGAGATAAATTGATTTGATTAAAATATTTCATATGTATTCTTTCATGAAGAGATGGAATAATGTCCACTAATTCTTGAAACATGTATTGAAAGTGATATTGTAGGGTGAATAATCCTAAACCATGTCGTAGACATGATCTCACAGCAAAATGGATGAAACTTATACTATTGTCAGTGGTGCATTTATTGATATAGAAATGGATGGGTGTAAAAAATACTAATAGAATGTAATGGATTTACATGTGTGGTAAATCAATAGTTTAATGGTTAAATGGGACATGTTTTAATATAAAATATTATTTTTCAAATAAATATAAAAATCTCAAATGTGGTTCCACTATACACCCAATCTAGGGCCATTTGGTAATTGATTTTTCTGAAAGTAGATCTAAAGAAACTAGGATTCCACTGATTATCTAGTTCAATAACATTAGGTACATAATTATGTGATGGAATTAGGGTGCCTCCCATTCCCTATTCCTCATTTTACAAAATTCCTCTAACACACCCACTATTCAAAATAACTCTTAAAATAATAATAAATTATTAAAATTAAATGTTAAAGCTTACCAATTAAGGATAGTGTCTTTATAATGTAAAATACAAATTATTTGTCATATTATATATGAATAAATATAAATTAAAATATTTAATTTTAATAAACATTTATGAATTTGGGGAAAAAACATTACATGGATACTAATTTTAGAACACAAAATCCCCATTTATAGAACAATCCAAAAAATTTATTTATTAATTTGGGTGTGAATAGTTAAATGATAATATATTTTTATTCATCACTAATATACATTAATAATTGTTCAATATGAATAAAATATTACTACATTCTATATAACATCTTCCACATAAAACTTTATATCATTCTATCTTCTTCAGTGATTTCATTTTCACATCCACATAAATTATAGTAAAAAATAATATACTATTTACAACAGCAAAAATTAATGGTTATATCCTTTGTAAGATGTCGTATCATCTATTATTGTAAAATCTAATATAATTAATAAATGTATTGAAATGATGAATTTAAATCCTTGAACTCGTGTTCATAAAAATACCTCCTAAAAAGTATGATGAGATCCAACAAGAAAACAAGATTTGTATTTAACTATACTTTAATATTCATCATTTCTAACCAAAAATAACCTAAAACTTTACTATAAATATAGAATTACCTGTACTTTTTTACATCAGTCCTAGAAACTATAAAATCATGTAACTACTAACTTATTCTTGACAACCCAACAAATTATTATTCTTTCACTAGTACAACATGATGTATATAAATATCATTAATTACATAAAAATAACGAAAGACACTGCAAGACACATAACAATTAAATCCCTCTATATTCGTTGACACAAACCACGAATCATCTATTTATAAAGATTATTAATATAAGAATTATTCATATAGAATAACTAGAATTATTCTCCAAATAATCTAACTATCTCTATTACCTATATGCTCCCCAATATTCATGAAACGTGTATTCAATAAAAAACGGCAACACACATTACACTATTATTTAATTTTGAATTTTATATACTATATATAATAACCATATTCAACTTATAACTTCAACTAATTTAATTTTACGCGTTAAATAAAATATATCCATTATCTCACCCCTAATATGGTATAAGGATTTAAAATATCATGCAGGAGTATCACATTTTTTAAAAATAAATCTACTTTATAAAAAACACATCATTATATATTTGATACCAAACAATAGAGTGGTAAGGTGTAAAAATTAATTATTTTTGTCTCAAACAATTTTGTTTTTATAGAATACTATGAAGAAAAGACTTATCATGAGAAAATAAGATGTTTACCTTTAAAATTATCTATTCCATATAGAACCTTAATCAGCATTTTAGTGTAGTTTGCTGAACCATTTACACTGCATGATATAACCATGATCACAAAAGATACTCCATGATGTGCTGAGATCAATGTTTTTAAACACATTTCATTAACCATTAATATTACCCATTTATTAATATCATATAATTCCTCTATGAATATTTTGAGTTTCATTCGATGAATATTTTTGTTCATCCATGAGTAAAATCTCTCAAACCATGATATTAATATGCTTCCTCATTGTGGAAATGGATTTTGACCAAAACCACAATGATTGATTTTTTTATTTTTATAAAAAGTACTATATTATTCAATGATGAGGTATAAATGATTTATTTTTACAAAATTACAAAAAAATATTTAATATTCCTTCAATCAAAATATCATTAATCACTTCACAAAATCTCCAATCCTATTACAAGAACCACCATGTTCTTAATTGACTATGACCACATCATAAACACTATATTTTATGTGTATATGAATTATATATTTATGTTGAAAATTAAATAAAATTCCCTAATATTTTGTTGTATCCAATACATCATTATTAATCGATATACTACCCCTTTTTAAATAAAACATCTCTTAGGACACCGTATTTTCAAAAAAAAATTCTAAAATATTTTAGTTATAAGAAGAATTTTCTATTTTGGAATTTGGTTAGGGTGAGGATCATATAGAAATAAATTGGAATAAAAAATCCATATTTTTTTAATATAATGTGGAATCAATCAATATAAATACATCATGAATATTGGATAAAATATAAATTTCTATAAAATATATTGTTCCTAGAAAAAAAAGATTCATGTGGCCTGAATTTATGCTTGAAAGAAGTAATAAATAAGAGTAAAAATTGAAATATTATATTATCAATATATACAATGAGAATAATCATATATGGGGATGACTGTAATTATTCATCTTATACTATATATAGATTGAGGTAAATGACAAATAATGCTCCCATTAAACGTAAATTGGTCTATATTTTTAATGTGGGAGAAATATAATGTTAGTACATCGTTTTTGAAATTATGTATTGGGAGATTATTCATTGATAATCAAATGGGGAGATAAATGTTTTGGGGATATACTAAAATGGGTGATAAGGTATAAAAAGTTATATAAATGAGTTTTTATAGCGAATAATCATTTTTATAGTTTTAAAATCAAAATAAACGGGTGGATGTAAGAGAATATGTTTATGTTTTATATATTCAATTACTAAAGTTGTTGACAAATAATAAATTCATGATTAGATGATGAATAGAAAATAAATAAATATGAAGATGGAGATGTATAATGAAGGAATATTATTAAGATGAATTATATTTAGCATTAGAATGAAACCAAAAAACCCTAAAAATCTTATAATTCATATATGAAATTGAATGCGATGAATATTTTATTATAATTTTCAATGTTAATTACACTATATTTTTGTCATTCAATAAGATATTTTTAGAGATAAATAGTGGAGATCTAAAAATATTGTTGAATCTGATGTGTATTTTCATGAAAACTCAACAATTTATTCATAGAAACATGTCTTAATGTAAATGGATTTACGTTTCATTGAATCACATAAGTAATTACTGAAATTAAATTAACGTGGTTAATGTTAATGGGTGGTCCTTAAATAGTAAATATAGTTAATGATACTGGAGGGGAATTATTAAAATGATAATACTATTAAGTGAGATATTTTGGAAGATTTGATAGAGTCTAAAGCTAAATTGATTTTGGGTTTTAAAATTAAATAATAATTATAAGTATAAATTATAATTTCTTTTCAAACAGAAATAAAAAATTATTTTAATAAATAAATATTTGAGAAAAATATTTTCCAATAATATTAATGAATGAATATGTTATTATAATTCTCTAATCACGTAGTGACTTTGGAAATAAATAATCATGTTGTATCATTCATGAACATGAAATAAATATATGTGAGTGGTGAAATTATGTAAAACAACAAGGATCACATTATTTAACTGACAAAAATTCTTGTTAATGAAATGATATACTATAAATATATAGTAATATTATATACCCTTATTATTTAATTTTATTGGGTAGTTTATAGAAAGAGATCAAGGGGACTACTTCAATCCTAAGTAGTTCAAGGTTATATCCTTATCTCCATATATTTTAGTTGATAAAAAAGTAATTCTTTGAGACATGGTATAAAAAAACATAATGATATATGGGTATATATTTTAAAATAACATAAAGGGATATATTTTTATACTATTTTTAAAGCTTCCTCACTTGAAGAATGAACTATATGAATTTTAAAATTGTTCTTAAAATTAAATCAACCAAAGAATTTGATATGGGTATCTATTTGTGATCATTATTTTATCAAATAAATATCTATAAAATGATATAAAATCATATAAAATAAATAAATTTGGTTATAATTATTTTAAAGAAATTTATTAATTCGCTAATATATTATTAAAAAAGTAATTCTGCTTCAAAGGGACACAACATTTTATTTTGTACTCTATTTCATCTCATTGGGTTGTCAGATTACAGCTTGCAATATGATCTTCGTAATTTTCCATGCGGGGGCCCCATGAAATATTTTATATTCATCAAAATAGACATAAATTTATTAAAAAAAATATTTTGATAATATACAAAAATTATAAATCTTTTGGAAGAAATTAATCGTTTTTAAGAGGGACTTCTTATCCCTTTCGGGTGGGTATGAATTTATGTGTTGTATAATATTAGTATATGTAACTAATAATTATATTTTTTTGAGTTATTTTTTATACGTAATAAATTTTATGATTTAAAAAAAATATCTCATTGGAATCGTCCCAAAAAGCGATGAAATTTCAAAAAATAATTGCGGACTATAACATACCTGCTTTGGAAAATAATTGTGGGTGACTATGTCCATGGTTTTCTATGAAATGATTTTAAAAATAATGCCTTCATCAATCCAATTTGAATTATTTTTGTAATTCCATGGTTTTATTAAACATACATAGATTGGTATATATATTAATAAAATAAATAAAAAATTTAATGGCCACGGTCTTCACAAACTATGTCCATAAAGAGGTAGAGGAATGGTTTTCGAAACCTTAGTTGTGGGTCATAGAATATTAAATTATTAAAAATATTTAATAATTTAATAATTGAATAATTAATAATTATTACTTGTTAAATAAAATTTCAAAAACTATAATAATTATCATTAAATATAATTTTAATAATGATTTATAAAAAATTAATTAATTTATATTCATTAATTTTATTTAAGCTTAATTACTAAAATAATGGTCTATATATTTTATTTAATAATTAATATCCTAATGTCTAAATATAGGTTATAAATTAGATTCATCTAATTCTTAATAGAAGGAATGGTTTTAAAACATTATTATTGTATTCTTATGAAATTATCTATCAGTCGAGATTCTAAAGTGTTTCCCAGTTGGGATTTTAAACTGTGATAGAAATGAGCAATATTTAAGGTTTTTTATGAACTATAACTGAATCCATTTATCCAAGGTTTTATATTATCATGATTTTAACCACAATTTTGAAACATTTAAGGAAAAAATATGTGCCAAAAATTTTCCTGAACTATTTCTGAAATCCACTTCATTGGTGTCTATCTTGGTTGTAACCATTGATAATGAAAATTGATTCTTTATATTTTTTTGATAATTGACTCACTTTATTCTCTCATATTTATTAATTTAATTTTTTTACATACTTTTGGAATTAAATGACTATTTCATCGGTTTTCATGAATATTTTATTAAATTGATGATATTGCAAATTGAATTGATTTTCATAATTTATAATATATAATTAATGTTTTTCTACATATAATATTTTTTTTAGAATTTTAAGGAAATAGTTGATTGAGGTGGTGATGAAATTGGGTAGAATCGTAAATTTAGTGGAAAATTTAATATTATATAGATTTTAAACTTGGGGATGTGTATGATTATTAAAGAGACGCGTAAGGTTTTCAATCTCACACATAGAATGTTACTTTATAAGTTAAGAATTTTCCATTTCCACTAGATCAGAGGAGTCAAAATTCCCATTGATA
Source organism: Viscum album (assembly GCA_963277665.1). Taxonomy (NCBI): domain Eukaryota; kingdom Viridiplantae; phylum Streptophyta; class Magnoliopsida; order Santalales; family Viscaceae; genus Viscum; species Viscum album. The sequence continues at coordinate 1,232,839,521 of OY728152.1, forward strand.
TGTAATATTAATTTTAAAAATCCTTGAGATATGTAACATTGAATTAGTGATATGTGAGGCAAATTAATTGATCTAGTGAGAAACATATGATGTTTGGAAACTCATTTAAGTTATTCCCTTTTTAAAATCAATCTATTCCCAAAAATGAAATATAACATAAGGTTAGTTACATTGAGAAATAAATCATGGATACATATAGTGGAATATTAGGATATATAAAATCATATAAATAATCAAATTAAAATAATGTCATCTCATGTAAGATGAAATACCCACGAAGAAATATAGTTGTGGTGATAATCTACATCATATATGGGTTTCGTGAATGCTGAGGGGAATTGGATAAGATCTTCATACTTCAATACATTAGTAAAAAAGGAGTGAATGAAAAAAATTGATTTTGTTCCATATGATTGATGAAATAAACCATCAAAGTGCGGATTTATTGGGAACCCCAATTCTAAAATAAAACATTCCAAATCCACGTGGATAAAATCTCATTATTCATAGTATATGTTGAAAATTCTACGAATCTAATGAAGTAACAGAAAAATTATTTATGGATATTTGGGCACATATGATGGGGAATCAACTCCCTTGATTATATTGAATTATTTTTTAATGTGTTTTTAATGATTCCATGGTTTTAACCCATAACAAGTGGGACTACATCTCTTTTAGCAATTAGGACAACAAGAAGAGAAATGATTTTATAATAATTGAGTTTTAATATAAATAATAAATTATTATTTTTTATATTATATTGGTTTATAATTATTTTATATTTAAATATATTTTATTATATTGGGTTTATATTTTTAGGCATTTTTTATACTTAATCAAATAAAATATTCCATCCTCCAAAATATCATATATATATATATAATAGAACTGTCTGGGATTTGTGGTCACCTATCCTGTGAATGTTGATCCTTGTGTTAAAAGTAGTGAATCACATTGAATTTGTTAATAGTACCATCAGATGAATGGGAAAGGATTGAGTAATATGGTGAGATATCATTGTTAAGATATTAAGGTGTTTTTTGAATATCATCCCTCACATAAATGAAATTTAATAATCATGATGGGAGCATTATTTATTTAAATCTAACATTTACTCTAGATCATTGGAGGTATGGTAGTGATTATAGATTATCTCATTGTTTTAAATAAAAAATATAGATTATTCACTTTAATACTAGTATAGAATTTCAAAATGTGATCCAACCCAAAAACTAATCATCAAAATATATCACTTGATAATTTAGTTTTTATTTTCGATCTCACTCAGTGCATCCGTGTAATATAAAATCTTACCCATTTTGATTCATTATGAAATCATTATTTTATATCCTTCTGTGGGGAAAACCATTTCCCCTAATATATTATATTTTATCCTTAGGTTGTTAACAAACATTTTCAAACTCTATAGTTTATGTGTTAGCCATCCCAACCATGCACATACCTATGGAGAAGGATGATTAAGTTATCTACATAGTTTTTTACTATGAAAATAGTTCATTGTTATAATTTTTATCCTGAATTAAACATTAAAAAATCATGTTTATGAGTGTTATTATATTTTAATATTCCAAAATATGAATAGGGAGGAATAAATTTAGTATGTTTAAAATTTTATCCAACAAAAATGATTAAATTAAAACAGGGTTAATAAAATTAGATACAAATTTAGATTAAGTATTTTACAATTACACTCTCAATGTATCACCCATTTGAGATTATCAATTTTATAGTTAATGAAATTTATTTTATTTTATAAATACTGAATTAAAAAAATGATCAACAAAGTTCTCTTCAGAATGGTAATAAATATATTTTTGTAAATTTAATTGAAAAAATGTATATTATTTAGAATATGGGTGGCGATACCAAAAAGGATATACCAAAATATATTTCAAATTGAATCATTATCATTTTTCAATGATATTACAATTTTAAAATTACTATTAGGTTTGAAATTATTTATTTAAATATTTTTTATCATACAATGAATCCAAAATATCTGAGCCACTAAACAAGATTGGTAACTCAAGAGATTTATCTTGACTATATGGGGTCCCCTAAAATACTAAAATAATTTGGTATTAATTTAAAAAAAATTATAAAATTATATATAATGAAAACAATTAATTTATTTTTTAATGTCAAAGGGAAATCAAATTGTAAAATTATTTATTGGAAATTATTTATCATGAGAGATAAAAGCATCAATTTATCAAGATATATATCAATACAACGGTAAATATTTTGAAAAAACAATTTCCAATAAATTAAATTCATCGAAAATAAAATTTTTATATTTCATTTTCAAACATAAAATAATAAAATAGAAAAAATACACATATAAGATGAAAATAAACCCCAACACATATAAAATATATTTATTTTTATAAATAATCAAATGTGAATAATATTTTACAAAATGTTTATACATCTTGATGTATTAAATAAATGTTATTTCTGTTTCTATTTAAAAAACTAAATAATATTTCAAAATTTGGGTTCATGTCGTGATGTTAACAAAAAAGGAAAAATTCAGAAAAAGAAACTACAAAATAATATATTATATATAAAACAGTATGATATTGAAAAAATAAGTGACATAAAAAAATATAATATTTACATAAATACATATAAAATTTTAAAAATATCTACCCATAGAATTGTATAATAACATTAAATATAAAATGATGGACATAAAAATAAAAACATTTAAATGGAATTTACAAAAAACATATATGATTTATAAAAATATGGGAAATTTTTACATAATATTTACACATGAACTATTTTATATAAAAACATAAAAAACATTCACAATATAAGAAATATATACATTAAATATAAAAAACAGAAATAATTTATGAAATATTTATATACACATTGAAACATTTGACATTTACATTTGATACGTATTGAATATTCATTTATATCTCAAAAATATAAACCAATTTTAAAAAAATATATCACGAGTTACCAATCACTGAACACAATTTTATTTCCACAACGTATAATTGTAATATAATAAAATACATTTTATGAGTTTATTGTTTGTAAATTAAGTGCATGAAAAAATTATCAAGTTTGAAAAATATTAATAGTCATGTTCCAAAAAATTATTATGTCATGAATTATTTTGAGATGAAAATATAAACAAATTGTTTGGAATGGGTTTTATGTGGTTTTAAATAATATCGTTTTCATAAAACATATAATGTGGTGCAAGGCAGTCACATTGTTTAAAAATTTACAATGAATTATCATAAATTATTCATTACATCTTGAAACATTCATGTGGAAGGGAAATATAAAATATAAATAAGTTGGGAAATATATTACTACGTAAAAAATCAATTTGCCAAAAAATCATATATTATTATATTAAAAAAATTAATATAAATAATTTTTTATTTTATTTTATATATGTTTTTGATTTTCATAATACTTTTAATGCATGATGTATATGAACACATAACTAGAAACATTCATATTGACACAACACACACACATATTGAGAATTTTTATATAAAAATAGCATACATATAATATTTGTAAAAATATTTAATATAAAAATTACATAATTTACACAAATAATTTATACAAATATATCATAAGGAATTTATATAATACATATATCTTCATTATATAAAACATTAATAAAATTTATAGGTTACACATAAAATTTTATATACGTTCATAATATATTTAAATTTGAATATATATAAATATATAAATCATATAATAGATAATGTATATTCATTGAATATTTAATATATATATATATATATATTAGAATATTCGATATATGTTCATATATAAATATATAAATATATAAATATATATAAATATATATATATTATAGAAAAATTTTATATAACCCTATAAATTATTGTATGAATTAATATTTTAGAATTATAATTGTATATTTTAACAATCAAATATTTTATAAATGAAATTGTCTTTTTAAATAATTAAATAATTATAAAATAAAGGTTGTTATAGAAAATGTATGCACTCTATTTCTTTTTTTGGACCCATATAAAATATGACCATAATTTTTATGTCAAGATTAAAAACCCATTAAGCATCATAGACATTGATAATGTAGATTCTCTATAGTGACAAATTAGATTAGTGTATATTATGACAAATGATAAAGTCGATTTGACACAAACTGAATAAATGATATCCTTGAATAAGAGAATGATACCCTATGATGCTCATTTAACAGAACATCTGAGAGAGAGGGAATTACAATGATTTTCCCATAACCAGACCCAAAATGAGGTACATATTTTGAAACTCGTATGAAAATTTTAGCATTATGATTTGAATCTTATTTGGATCACAACACAAAACATGATCACTAAACACCCATAAGAATGTACCATAATCACATATCATATCCCAATGTTAGAAACTGATGTGATAAGGGGTTATCTATATGGACGTACTTGTATGAATATTCATATTTTCATTTTGTAAAATAATGATTATATTTTTCTATTTTTCATTATTACATTTTATATATAGTCTTTATTAAATAGTGATTTTTGTGAAAAATATATTTTAATTGAAAGAAACCAAAATTTCTATTTATGGAAAATGTATATTATAAAATAAAATAAAATTTTATATAAATTCATAATTTTTTAGGTAAATGAAATTTTATTATAATTTTATTATTAAATCATATTTTTTTAAATCATATTTATTTAAACATAAATGATTTAGTTGAGCATTATTTTTTTAATAAAGATGGGTTTTTATTTAAATGTTTCAGTTATTATATTTGGAGCGTTATTTAGGAAAAATAAAAATTATTTTTGAAATCAACACATTGAAATTATCTAATACATAATTTTTCATAATTTTCTAAGAAAAAATTAATTTTTTGAAAAAATTTATATGATGTAAATTAATAGGGAAAAAGTGATGTAATATATTAAATAAATGGTTCCATGATAAAAAATAAGGGTCCTATAAAGTCTTATTCTTTATTGCATTACATAATTTTGAATTTAGTCAAGAACTAACTTCCTTTCACATTGAGGATATTTTCAAGTTTAGATATTTAGATAAGTGGGACATAATACCTTTATAAATTTTCCATTTAATACAGATTAGATACTATTAAAACAATATTAATTTCCTCCAAAATATTATAAATTTCACATAAAACATGATTTCCCTGTTAAATATTAATAACATTAAACATGGATTACTCCTTTTTTTTTACAGAACCTTATAAATATTGAAAATCATTTAAAAACATGGGATGAGCAAAAAATCTCGGTAACTGATATAAAATGATGAAAATTAAACACTACTCCATAAATACTTGTAAACGTATGAAATAGTTTTCAAAAATAAAAAGAAATGTCACCCATATATAAAAACTCTGTGAAAAAAGAGATTCCCACAAAACATAATGAAAATAAATAGAACCATCAAGGTATATTTGGGCATTACATACATTATATTGTAACCCTCTCTGCTACCTTATATTTTTTAATGCTCATCGCAACCTTACAATTCTTGTAACCATCAATATTACAAGTTGAGAAACCATATGGCCAACATTAAACATAAACATTCAAAAAATATTGGAGGTAGATATTGGTCCCACCCTTCATCATAAATAATTCCCAAGAACCAAAACATAATAAAACAACTTTAATAATTACATAAAAACATTGCTTTTGAATTTTGTAAAACATAATTTTAAAAGAGGATTTTAAAATAAAATCCCCTTACCAATATAATATAATTTAAGTGATACATAATAGAATGGATTGGATATGTATATACACATTAAATAAACATAATATTACATATTATAATAAAAATTCATCATGCAAAAAAAATTTATACCACTTAAATAATGATGAAGAAGGTTAACCCAACGAATGGAAATGGGATTATGAATTCCCTTACCTCATCTTTGTCGGACATGAAATTTTTTTAATCTTCCATTATAATGGTTAAACTAAGGTTATTAATATCATAGAAAACATTTTCATATTTACAACACCTTATATGATCATTCCATCACATCATTTCAACCAATAATTTATTGTATTTTGTTCCTTCCTTTATTTTGGTTGCATTCTTTACAGGGTTTCCAGGGCCGGTTTGTATTTGGTTCTCATGTCTTATGGAAATATAAATATAAAATTTAAATTAAATGTTGTTAATATTTTTCTATAAAATATAATGAAACCATAAATCATTTTTATTATATATTGTGATAGATCATTGGTTAAAAAATTAATGGTGTTTGTTTAGATCATTTTAATTGGTTTCCCAATAATCATGATATTGTTTCATTATATAGTTCAATTTCATGCATATAGGTTCTTTTCAAAAAATTAAATTGGATAAAACATACACTTTATATTATTATTCAAACATTTAATTTTTTTATGATCATTATTGAAGGAAGTAATCTAAATTAAAAAAACATCATCCACAATTTTTTTAAATTGGAACATCTGGGATGGTGTTTTTATTTTTAGAACAAGAGGGAGAGAAGAGGAAGGAAGATGATGAATAATTTACATGAACATGGTATAATAACTAATATATAATATTCTTAATATTTAATACATCCTTGATATGTGTAGGGAATTATATTTAAAGTAAAAAAGGAATTGGAAAGAAAACACATGAAAAATTAAGATAATTCTTACCTCTTGATCTCTTTTTCTTGAGATCATCCTTAAGGCCTTTGGATTCGGCCTTTTTGTGGGGAGAAAAGGCCTTGAAAGTGGGGATGATCCTTGGCGAGGGAATTTGGTAGAACATATACAATTCTCAAGTATTTATAGGTGTGAGAGGAAGAGGGGAATGAGGTTTGTATTTATAGTTTAAGAGAGTGGGATTTAACATTATTTTAATCATTATTGTAATTTTTTTGATCAAGAATATGAATAGTCACGATTCATGTGTCCCCAAAGAGTAATAAGAACCTGTGAGTTGGAACCATGTGGGTTAAAATGAGTGATGATGTCAAAAATACTTTATTTCAGAGATAATATTAATATACAGTATTTTACCTTATTTTTATATACATAATAATTTCATGAATTTTTGGAATGTCCCAAAAATTACCCCAAACCATTTTTCAATGTGTATAATTCAAAAAAGAACTCATTTTTTAAAAAACAATATTCTAAATAGTTTTAACTTTAAATTTCATTAAAATAATATTTTATTTAGAAATAACAATTTTAATTCTATAACAATTTGTTTATCACCTTGAAAAATTGGTCAAATCATCATTATATTAAATCTTTAAGTAATTAAAAAAAATACCATTGTCTATTTATTAGTGTTATATTAGAATAACTATTACTATTCATAATGGTATGATAGCGTTTTCAAAAAAAAATTCAGTTCTATTAGACTTCAAAAAACATACAGTCCACAATTATAGATGACCATTTTTTGAAATTCAAAACATTAAGGATAAAAAATTATTTTTAAAAGAAAGTTATAAATATATTGTCAAAACAATGTTTCATAAATTTAATTTATTTTTAAAACCATTGGGTGATACATTATCCCCACGATCTATTAATTTATCCATTATAATTTTAATTACTTATTAAATAATTTAGGGTACCTTTCACTCATAGAATTTTCAAATTCCCTTGTTGCTTTTTCAGCCATGTAGTTTCTCCAAAAAAACATTTACCTATTTCATTACCTTATTTTTAAATAGTTTATCCCATCGATGAAGAATCATAACTAGTTTCTCTTCCAAATAATGGTTATCTTATAGCTGAAGTTCTTCTGGGCTCAAAACAGTAGATGAATCTGGACCAACATTATCAATATCGAAACATGTAAAAAATTCGGTACCAGGTACAAACATGGAGGCAAACGTACTCAGTAGGCGACTGGTCCAGCATTATACATGATTTCATAAGGTCCAGTGAATTGTGTATGTTGCATTATGAGATCCTATAAAAAACATGATCAAATACCTTAAAATAAAAGTCTTTCCTCTTATTATCTACATAACTTTTCTTTCTGCTCTATGTTGTCCTTATGTGTTTCTAGATTATCTTCACTTTCTGAGCCACATCTTCCAATAATTATAGTCCCATAAAAGTCATTTCTCCAATATCATCCAGAGAAGATGGAATTCAACACTACTTCCTATAATATGTCTCAAAAGGGTCCCTCTAATAGTGGAATGAAAATTGTTATTATTTGAAAACTCAACTGAAGAAATATGTTAATCCCAAAATCCCTAGTATTCCATTGATGAAAATATAAGAATATCCTCAATAGTCTGAATTGATCCTTCTGAATTCCTATCTAAATGAGGATAAAAAATATTTATAGAAATTTAATTCTATTCCCAAAGAAATTTTATGGCCCTTTAAAATGTTATATGTGAGCCTTGGATGCCATTCAGATACAATAGAAAGAGGATCCCCATGAATCTTGACATTGTAATTGAGGAACAATCGATTAAACTAATGGAAATATAGTATATCTCAAATAGAAATAAAATGTGAATATTTTTTCAACTGATCAATAAAAACTCAAAACACATTGTCACCTCAAGAAGACTTAGTTATTTCAACCACAAAGTCCATTGATACATTCTCCCATTTGAAAACTAGAACCAGAAAAGGATAAAAATCCCATTTGGTATCAACCTCTATAATTTAATCTATTGACATGTCAAACATATCATACTAAAATTACCAATATCTATTTTCATTCAATCACACTAGTAATACTCTTGAAGGTTACTTTACATCTTAGTACTATCATAATGAACAGAAAATAGAGAATTATGAGCTTCACACCACACATTTTTCTTCTACTATGAATCATAGGGCACACACAACCTATTACCAAAACATAAAATACAATATTTATCATGGTTAAATTATAGATACATATACATTTTAATCAATTCTATGATTTTCTATGACTCCATGTCATCCTTCTGTGCTTGATCAATTCTATTTGATAACTCTGACTACACTAGAACCTGGAAAATAACTATATGTATTTCATGTACCGAAAACTTCTAAAACAAAATACATCAAATCATTTATCAGTGAATCATGTTCCAAAATGTTACATGCTTAATAACAGATGATTTTTTCGACTCATTTCATCTACAACATTTTTTTCTTTTCCAGGATGGTTATTGAGTATGGAATTATAATAAATTATCAATTCAATCCATCTTCTCTACCTCGTGTTTAATTCCTTTTTAGTGAATATATAATTTAGAATTTTATGGTTAGTATATATATTACATTTGTCTCCATATAAATGATACATAAAAATTTTAAAAGAAAAAACAATATATTGAAATCCCAAATCCTATGTTGCATAATCTCACTAATGATGTTTTAGTTGTCATGATGAATAAGAAATTTATTGATCATTCTCCATTAGAAGAGAACTAATTCCCTTCAATGAAGCATCTTTATATATGAAAAAGTCACCATTTCGGGAAGGAAAAGGAAAAACTTGATAATTCACCACTCTCATCTTTAGTTCGTAAAAACATACATGAAATTCTACTGTATAAATAAATTTAACCCCTTATAATGTTAACTTAATTAGCGGTCCAAATAATCATGCATTGTTTTTATCAAACTGTTGGTAATATGATATTAATCTAATAAAACTATGAATCTCGGTAACATTTTTTGGTCTTGTATATTCACAAAAAACTATTTTTTAGGTAGGATCAACTATTATTATATCCTTATTTACAATCATCCCAAGAAGTGTAATCTGTTGCGACCAAAAATTACACTTTCTGAATTTTCCATACAGTTTCTTGTCCAATAAGGTTTTCAAAACAAAAAAATACATATTTTTCATAACTACACTTACTCTAACAAACTACTATAATTTCATCAATAAAAATAACTTAAAACATATACAATAACTCCTGATATATAATATTCATAAGATCCATGAACACATTAGGAGAATTAGTTTACCAATCAGTATAGAAACAAATTAATAATGCCTATATCTAGTATGAAAAGTTGTTTTTGGGATGCCATCATCCTTTACCATATGTTAATGATATCTTAATCTCAATTCAATATTGGAAAAATGCTGATCTCCCTGGAGCTGATCAGACCGGTCATCGATATGAGCCAAAGGAATCTAGTTTCTAATAGTGATTTTATTAAATGGTATATATTCAATGTAAAGTATAATGGAATCATCTTTATTTTTAACAAACAAAACATGAATAACCCTTAGTGAAGTGCAAATATGAATAAATCCTTTATCTAGAAAATCATACAACCGATTTTTCTATCCAGAATGTTCTATTTGGGACATTAAATATGGGGGTTTTGATACTGGCATTGTATTAGAAACTAAATAAATTGTGAATTCAATATCTCGATTAGGTAGGACACCAGGAAACTCATTAGGTAAAAAATCAAAGTATTCTTTTACCACTTTCACTTCATTAATCTGAAAAGTTACCATGTTTTCAATAATATGATCAAAATGTCATTCATTTACATCTGTACACATTTTCGTAGCTTCCTATTATATAATCAATTTAATGGGTCTATTCTTGTATAAAAAATGAAAATGGTTCTAAAAAACTTTTTTAGGTCTATATCCTATCTTAGCATCTTATACAAAAAGCCGATTCATTCCAAAAATTACGTCAAACACTACTCAGTGAGAAACAACGAGGTTCTTTTGTAATTTATTTCCACAAACCACAATATAATGATTCTTATAATTCCACTTTTCTTTATTATTTCCCCCTAGGTTTTAAAATATTGTTCTAGTCTCAATTGTTGTGTTGATATTTCCAATGTACTAGAAAAATCATCAGAAATAAAGGAATGTGTTGACCCTGTATCAAACAAAAAATTAGAAAAATCAGATTAAACAGACAAGGGACATGATTAAACATTATTTTATGGCCTGAAATTTGCTTATTTAGTCAAAAAGGATCGCAATTAACCAGTCTACTTATATTCTAGCTTCCTTGAATCATTCAGATCTCTCTCTGGTTAGGCATTTGCATAATTTCCCATATCTCCACCTTTAAAACACATTACATTTTGTTTATCAAGAATAATTTTTGGATCCATTTCATTATAATCTTGTGCCATATGTCCAGACATACCACATCAAAAGAAACATCCCAATATTGGTAAGGCACTCCACAGGGTTTTTTTTGCCACACTTTTCAGAAAATGGAAACTATAATTTATTACAATTAGATTTCATTGGTTTATTCTTACCCATCACTTGCCATATATGACTCTTCATATCTTTGTTTTCAAAGAACATGTTATCATAAATAAACTCCATATGTACTATCTCAGTAAATTGAACATGTTTCCCAAAACATATGAATTCACAAGAGGACATTTCTCATCGATACATTTTATTTAGTAATAAGAAAAAACAGTTGATTCTTTTATCAAGATCTAGAATAAGATTTTGGGCATACCTCACCAGTCAGGTGATGTTTCCTTTATACACAACCACTGAGTCTTCCTTATTTTTATTCAATATAAAGAACTTCTTCTTCATCCTAAGGCGCACCACCTTAGGAGAATATTTTCCATATAGAAACATTTAAATTCATCCCACTCTATGGAATCAATGTTCTATTATCCATGATATTTTTGACCATTGACAAACACTAATCAGCATGAACATTGAAATGATAAATGGAAAGGCTTAACTTATGATTATCTAAACAACCAATAATATCAAATAACATTTCAAGGGATTTAATCCACAAATTATGTGTTATTGTGTCAAAATATCCCATGAATGTAGGAGTGTGTTGCCTCATAAATGATCCACTATCATAAGGTTCTATTTTGGTACCTCTGGTTGTTCTCTATCATGGGTGACACCACCATTTATTTCCTATTTCATATAATCCATTACTATCACAAACTGTTGAGTTTAAATCCCTACTATTCTGGGCTGCAAATTTGTTAGAATATCATTATGCCTCTTCCTCTCCTCTTCAGCTTCCATGTTTCTTCTACACAAAACCATTCTGAAAAAAACATACCTTAGTTGAAGTCACATGATAATAATTAAATGATATAAGATTTCAAATTAACCATAAAGTAAAAATAATTTATGTTATTATATTAACATTTTTCTAACCACTATATTAATCTAAACCATCCTCTGATACCTACTATAAGGACCATTTCCTTATTACATTACATAACATTGAATTTGGTAAAGTAATTTATTCTGGTCACATTGAGTATCTTTTCATGTTTAGAGATTTATAGAATTATTACATAATAAAGTCATAAAATTCAACATTAATTCAGAGTGGGTACCATTAAAACATAATTCATTTCTTCCAAAATATAATACATTTCTAATAAAACATGATTTCCTTGGAAAATTGTCATAACATTTAACATAGCTTCTTTAAATTCCTTACAAAAACATATAAACACTGAATATAATTTAAAAACATGTGATGGGTACAAAATCATGGTAAGGGATATGTAAATAAAAAATTAAATCATTGGTTAATGAATAATTGTAAAGACATGAAATCATTTTCATATAGAAACAAACTTCTCACCTATATATGCATATTTTTTGAAAAATTTCATTCCAAAAAAACATAATGATCATAAATAAAATCTATTTATATCTTGTGTAATTTTATACATTATCTTGTAACCCTCTCGACTACCTTGTAATTTGTAACCCGCACAGCTACCTTACAATTTGTGTAAACATCGCAGTTACGCATGGAGTAACCATATGACGGATATCCAACATACACATACGCAATTAATTAGAGGGTGGTATATGTACAACCCTTAATCATAATAAATTCCCAATAACTATAACATAATAATACACCATGAAAAATTTGATAAATTGTTTTTTAGATTTCATATAACATAAATTTAAAAAAGTATTATAAAAGTAATGCCTATTACCAATAACATATACTTGATTTGAAACATGATAAAGTGGATGGAATATGTATATAAACTATAAATTCAGATTAATTGACATAATATTAATATATTTCATCACACAAAAAAGTTTAATACCATATAAATAATGAAGTAGTTGGTTTACCCAATGAATGGAAATCAGGTTAAGAATTCTCTTACCTCCAGTTTTTTCATACATAAAAATGGTTTAAACATCATGTACTATGGTCAAAAGATTTAATTAATATCATATAGAAACATATTAATCATTATAATACCTTATATGATTATTTATTTACATCATTTGACCCTTTAATTGTTTTCAATTTCTTTCTTCCATTGATTTGTGTGCGTTCTTTACATGATTTCCACGACCGGTTTGAATTTGATTTTCTTGTCATATGGAAATGAAATTACTGAAGTGAAATGAAATTGTATTCATAAGTATAAATTATATATAATGATAAAATAATTTTTTTTCATATATTATTATGGATCATTAGATGATTCATTCATGATGTTTGTTTAGATCATTATTAGAAGTTCCTCAATAATTAGGAAATTGTTTCATTATATAATTTAATGTCACACATAAAAATTAACTCAAGATCATGAAATAGGATAAAAAATTAATTTTCAATTCTTATTCAACAATTATATTAGTTTTATTATCATCTATGAAGGATGTTATGGAAATTGGAATAAAATTTTCCACGATTATGTCAAATCTGGACATTATGGATGGTGTTTTTATTTGTAGAACAAGAGGGAGAGGATAGAAAGGAAAATGGGAAATATTTTACATGATCATGTTTTAATATTTAATATATTATGATCCATATATTTCATACCTCCTAGATAATTGGAGGGAATGATGGTATGAGAAAATAAAAGAATTGAAAATAAAACACATGAAAAAGGAAGGGGATTCTTACCACTTGATCTCTTCTCATTGAAATCCTCCTTAAAAACATTAGTTTTATAAATTTGTTGAGACCATCCAATAATGGGAATATTTAAGATCATTAGGTATGTAATATGGAAGAACTTATATATTTCTCATGGCTTGAGAGGTTTGAGAGGATGAGGAGAATGAGGGTGGAATTTATAATGGAGGAGTGGAAGGATTTTACATTATTTTAATCATTATTATAATATTTTTTCTAAAGTCTATGAATATTCATGATTCATGTGGAAAAAATAGTAATAATTTCATGTTATTTGAAACCAATTGGTCTTACATCAGCTTTTATGTCCAAAATATTTTATTTAACTTAAGATTTCAATATACAATATTTTTCTATATCTCACTATACCTCCAAAATTAAGAAAGTTCAGAATACTCCTAGAAATTAATCCTAACATTTTTTTGATGTGTAGAAATAAAAAATAAACTCCATTTTTTTAAAATAATTTTATAAATATAAGTAATTCATTTTTTAAATAAATTCATAATTTTTTCAAAAATAACAATTTTAAATCTATAACACATTTTTTAACACCATGAAAATTATTCAAGTTGTAATTATAATAGAGTCTAATGATAATAAAATAATAATACAATTTAATATTCATTAGGGTCATATTAATATTCATATCACAATTTATAAGGGTATTTTACTATTCACCAAAAAATATAGTCTGTTCCATTAGACACCAAATAACGTTCTAATGAGAATTGTAGATGATCAGTTTTCAAAATTCCAAAGAAAAATCAACAAAATTATGTTTAAAGGATAGTTTTAAATATCTAAATAATGAAAAGTTTCATACATTTTAATTTATTTTTAAAACCATAGGGTGTTACATGTCCACTTTAAAATACACTAATTTTGGAGTTACTTGATTAATTTTACTAACATTTAATGATTTATTGAAAACAAATATTTTATAATATCATTCTAAAAGGTATTATGTTTAAAAATTTCACACTTCCAATCAGGGATGGTATTATTTTAATTGTATTATCTTCAAATAGTAAAATATAAAAAATCACTCATCTTTTACCAAACTTGTTTGTAAAAACAATGGATTATTTTGTTGTTTTTAATATTTTTTTCACATAGATTCCAAAACATATGTTTAGAAATTAATAATGGATTACCCTTTTTTTAAATAATACAAAACCATCATCTCATTCCACTTAAAAATGAACCAATTTATTATAAATTTACTCTATATATCCCTCTCTAAAACCCTCCTAATATGTTATGAAACATTTATGAAGAACCACTCAAGATTTTTGTTGTTTTATGTCATTATAAATGATTCTCTCCTTTTATTTTTTTGTTTATGTATTATATTCATACTGATCCTTATTTGATTCTAAATTAGCAGAGTTGACTTTTTTTACAAACCCTTTTAAGGTACTTATGTTTACCATGTAATGAGATACAGTCTTTCACTCTCTTTAAACCCTTCATTTTATCCTTTACATACAACTTTTATGCCACTGAAACTTTTCTATGACTATCCATGAAAAATGTTTTTTTAGTGGTTAAAAATCCACATATAGAATAAATTCTATTCACCAATATGTACTAATAATTCAATTATTTGGGAAATCTATATATATATCCCACACTCATTAATAGTTTTATTAACAATCAATAATGATATCCTAATATTGTATGATCATCGTGGAATATAAATGAATTTTCATAATATAAATATCATGGGTGGTCCAAAATTATATAGCCCACTAATGTATATGGTAATGTTTTTATCTCATAAGAAACCATGTTCATTGTATAAGAGATTATCCTAAACACTGTATGTTATGATTTCATCATTCATAGCCTTTATATATGCTTATGATGTCATGTTTTATTTTTTTTTTATTCTTATTTTTCCTTGATTTCATCATCTAATATATTCCACAGATGTTTCCATTTCTGATTATCAACATTTTGTGAATATTTGATATGCCTCTTTACCCACATGTATTATTTACATAATTTTATTCTATGATTATTCCCTTACTATGATTTATAGTTCACCATTTCTTATGTTTTGTCATAGATTTTCCTTATAAAATTTAGATAAAAAATAGAATTATAAGGGATTATATGAATAATTAATTAATTGTGTTTTATAAATGATTCACAAAAAATTGATATTTATATAATTACCCAATGTCATAAAATAAATATAAATTTTTTTTGGTACTATGTGTATGATTACATAAGAAATAATGAGATAATGATTATAAAAAAATATGTGGTTTTAGAGTTATTATTAGAGTAAATTTTAATTTTTTGGTGGATTAAGATAATAAAATGGTTGGGAAAGAATTATAAATATGACTAAACAGTTATAAAAAACCTGAAATGTTTGTAAATTAATGAGAGAGTGGTTTCTATGAAAAATAATTTTTTTTGGAAACATCATCTAGATGTGGATCTAGTATAGTTATACTCAGTGTAATAATTTTGAAATGGGTATGTTGTGTATTAATTTTTTATCTCTAGGTTTAGGAAAAAAATTCTATATTACATACCAAGTTTGAAACACATTGGGGATATTTTTTTATAAATTCAAAATATTTTCAGGAACCAGTTTTATGTGAAAAATTTATTTTGAATATTAATTGTGGGAAATATAAGATGGATAACATATATTTATATCTATAAATTTATTGGATAATGAATATGTTTCATCAATGATATGTCACCTCAACACACAAAGATTCAATTTTATTTTTTTAATATTTTTAAAATTCATATCAAAATTTTCCTTTTATTTTAGTTAATCATTCTAAGTATGGGGAACCAAGTCAAAATTCAATGTGATGGGAAATATGAGGATTTCCTAAATGAGACAGCCAACCTGATAGGATAAGGAGATCAAAACAACTATAAAATATTAACTCAATTTAATAATGTTTTGAACAAACACATGATTCAAGGGAAAACCCCACATCACTCTAAAAACTTGTATGTTGCAATTAAGACCATTATGTGACAATATAATAAAATATTCAGTGAAACTTATGATCCCTTAATCCAATAATAATGGATAATCTCCATTGGAAATATATTAACCATCCTTTTGAGTAAGAGAAGATCATGTTGTCTAATTATTAAATAGAGGGATAAGCTGATCAATGGTGGAATTTGATAAATAAAAAAAATCGAGAAAAAATTTTCAATGTGATAGAGATGAAATAATTCATAAAAAAAAAGGTATTCCTCATACTCACCATCATATAATAGGGAGTGATTTTGTTGTACTCAATAATAAGTTGGAAAAATAAATCCGGAATAAAATGATAACATAATTAGACTTGTTAGATATGGATTTGAATTTTTCATTGATCATAAATTTAATGGTGATCCCTATAACATTAGTTCATAGTTGAACTATTTAATTATAATTAAACTTCAGACTTCGATAGGAAAGAAGAATTTTTTTTATGTTCTCTCAATGTCAAAAATGATTTCATAAATTTTTATGGGTATCAAGGATCTATTGATAAGAAGAATATATTATATTTTGAATATAGTACACTGATGGAGAAATATCATAGTTGTATGAAAGACCAAAATCACAGTTCTTAAATGTGTAGGAATAATTATCAGATAAATATTATAATGGGAAATAAAAAATTCATTATTTACATTAACTAGGGGAACAAATATAGTTAATTCAGATATGAGAGGCCCACCAATGTGCTGGAAGAAATAAATTCTCTAATAAACACCAATCATAATGTATAATTATATAACTATATGGAGTAAGGAAACTATGTAAAAAAAATTCACTGAATATGGGGTTTTCAAATGTATCAAGCGATAATGTGCTCAAGACCAAAAAAGTCATGAATATGAATCCAAACTGGTAAGGATGCTCCTGAAAATGAACTGGTGATATGTATTCTAGTGATTTAATCAAGGTTGGGGAACATACTATTTGATAATGGATATATAAATTATTTAATATCATATTGTTTAAGTAAAAATATTAAACTACGACCACTAAACCATGGAATTCAATCTATCGGTGAAAATGGGAAAATGGTAAATTATTTCTTCTCATTTATATAACATCTCCGGCGTCAATATTTTCTAGTTAAATTTCCTAGAAAAACATATTATACTCCATTTAAAAAAAATTAAATTTTATTCTTAGCATGTTTGGGATTTTCATCAATACGATCAATATAAATTTCATGTATTATGATTTTTTAGAAACTCTAGTCTATGTAACAAAGAGATAAATTATTTTTTATTACATTTTTATAAGATACAAATAATCATAACCCAAAAGATTGAATAGTTTAGTATACATTGACAACTAGATTCTTATATGAATTCACATTACTTTTTAAAACAGAAAATACATAGAGTATCATCATTGGGAACAACATTATTCACCTCAATATATTCCTAATTATTAATCCTAAGATACATTCTTGTATCATGTTGAAAATAAAACATAATAAGGGGTGAAATAATATGATTTGTAATATTAAGTCTATACTGATATTTATGAATAAATGATCTGAAATTAATAAGGTATAGTAAAGTACTGAAACACATTCAATTTTTAAAATCACCTGAGAATAATATATAACCATTAAATGGTGATCAAATAATACCTTTTAAATAATCACATGAGACGTAAAACGTAACTAAGGATATTATGACTAATTGAATAATTATATTGAAAATAAATATCTGAATTCAAAGTGATGGAATGAATAATTACATACAACCGAATCATATGTTAATTTATTTAATCCACTAAATGTAAATAAATGTGTAAGGACTCAACCAAAACCTAATATATTTAGTCACATGATACCTAATGATGAATCGAGGGGGTATAGATGGCCCTTCACATCACATAATATATTTATTGAATTCTTCTTAATAAATATTTTAATCATAATAATAATAATAATATATAAAAAATAACTTATGAAATAATAATACTTACCCCAATCAATAGAAATAATCATAAACCATCCATTGAAAAATGATGAACTGTTATAAAATTTTATAAACCTAGTGAAACTAATCATACAGAATATCAAGAAATAATGTGAATGGTATCAATAAAAATATTATTATTATATCATATTTTAAATATAGTTTTTAGTTTAATAATGAAAATAAATACAATTAAAATTTCCTTAAAAATATTTGATAGAAAAATAACATCTTAATTTTGAAAATCACATTTCAAAACAAAAATATAACAAAAAATTTTTAAAATAATTTTCAATTAAAATAAAATTTTAAAATTTGGAATCTAAACATTAAAAAATATATTGTTAATGAAATTTTAAAAACATTTCATGTTGTACAACAAATAACAAAGATTCCCTTTACATATTCAGTAAAATCTAAACAGGCAATATTTTGAAAAAAACACAATGATTCCTTTAAAAACATTGTTGAAATATAAATGGATATAAATTTCTTTAAATAATCATATTTAAAAGTATAAAATAATTTTTTTAAAACATTTTTTTTTATGAAATGGGATTTTATTAAAATGGATTTCCAATCAAAGAGATAAATTATGTCTGGTTTTATTTAAAAAATATTGCACTAATTTTGTGTAATAAAATAGAGAAATGGTATTATTACCTGAAAATTTTCTTGAATAATAATTATTGATTAAAAGTGATTTATTTTATTATATATATATATATATATCAAATAATTACCCCCATATTATAGATTAACATAAACAATCTTGAATAATGGTGATATTGTGAAATAAACCCTTACCACTTTTGATACTTCTATATCATAATCCTCATCAAAGGAATAAAATTTAATTAATCATTAAATTAAATTAATATATATAGATTCATGATATAAAATATCAAATTATATGTATATAAACCAATAAATATAATTAATTGGTGAATTTGGAATCTGTCTTTTAGAAGTATGAGTAAGACGATAAACTTTTACCAGAGTTACGAATTACCCTATAAATGTTTTTACCCTAAAGATAATGGTTTTAATACTATTATTAAATTATACCTTAACCATAAACATAGTTATAATATTATAAATGTTTATATTATAATATTTTATCGTGTAATTGTTAATAATATTTCATTATTTATATTGTTTGGTTGTTAATTGGCTTATATTCTCATGTGTGTTTTCTCATTAAAGTTGTGGTTCTTGATCATGTAATATATATATATATATATATATATCATCTCATGAATGATAATAATGTTATAAATATCATATTTACCCCGTATATATAAAATTAGAATCATTTATTCATGTTTCACATGGAAATTTAATCGCATCACTTAGTGGAGATTGAAGGTCATATGTACTCACAAGTGATGATATCATTCCATTAGAGAGTAAAAGAGAAATAAATTGGGTGATATATTAATTACTTATAATCATTATAATCTCATTTATATCATATATATATTCATTATATTTATCCTTATTACATTACATTCAAAGAACAATTAATAAATTAAGCATATCGCTTTGGCGGTGGTAGTCCACGGTACACATGAGCGATGTTATCGTATTTGAATCCATATGGAGCTTAAAAAATTATTTGTTATATTAAATTTATATACAAATAATAATATCATAAAAATTATATAAATGTTCTAAATTCATAATTATATCCATCCTTTTTGGTTGATATCGAAGAAGAACTATATCGGTTCATGAGATAATAGTTTATCATACACGTGATTAATGATTGCATTTCCCATTTGATGGAAGTGGAGATTGATAAATATTATTATATAAAAATAATAAAATACACATATATGATAGATAATAATTGTAATATATTGGATGTTTTAAAAGATAATTTGTGGTGTAAAAATATGAATTATAATGAAATAGATTTGTTAATATAAATACCTTTTCTATGAGAAACTTCCTTTGAATATCCACTTACGGACCCTAGTGATGTTTATTTGTATTGCATGTAGCTCTATAATTTGTATATGGTGGTTAGGGAGATATTTTTTAGGGTGTAGAAATGAAAAGGGTTATATGGTGTTCAGAATTGGGGTATGTAAATTAGTGGTGAAAGGGAAACCTCTACGAAATTATATGGAAAATTTCTAAAAGAATGGAAAAGGGTAAAATCGTTAACATGAATTTTTTTTAAAATAACCTTAGGATAAAATTTTGGGTAGAATATGGTAGAAATAAGGCCATCTAAAAATACATTTAGTAGTTGTTAGGTCATTTTAACCAGTATCATTACAATTTATCCTCATAGTAAATCCATTTTTCCCTTAACAATGGAAATTAATTTTACCTTATTTCAGTATTAATATTGATAAAATAATTAAGCTGAACCTTATTAGAAAATATAAATTATTCTTATTCTAAATTCGGAATACATTTTTCTAATTAAATTGACATAACATTCAGAGTCCAATTTAAAATTTTACATTCAAGCATTATGAAAAAGATAGAAGTCAAATGGAAAATTATCATAAGTGTAAATGGTTTTAATATCAAAATACAATCTGAAAAATGACTAACATGACACAAATTATTAAATATAAATATAAACGATCTATCATAACAATAAAAAAATATAATTTATAAACTGTATATGTAAATAATTTAAAAGAAAATCTATTCTTTAGTAAAAATCATTATTCTTCACTATTCATCAAAAAATAAAAACATTCTAAAAAAATACACAGAATTGACCATAATAAATTTTTTTATTATTATTTAAATAAAAAAATATTTTATAACATTAAATGATTAAATTTTTAAAAAAATAATAATATATTATCTGTACAATTAGTGACTAATCAAAATTTTAAAAAATATAGTTTTTTAGAAAAAAAATCTTTTACTTTCTATGGTTCTTATTTTATTTATAATCAATGGATATCCATTGAATTTATTGTACTGATTTCTAGAACATAAAC
Organism: Viscum album; assembly: GCA_963277665.1. Classification (NCBI taxonomy): domain Eukaryota; kingdom Viridiplantae; phylum Streptophyta; class Magnoliopsida; order Santalales; family Viscaceae; genus Viscum; species Viscum album. Next base: position 1,232,861,412 of record OY728152.1, read on the forward strand.
TATTCATAATTTAGTTTTTAAAATTCATACCCACCAACTTAATGGATAGTTTTTATTGTTCATGTTTGAAAAATAATACATTAATAGAGTATCATGTTTCTTTTATACCTGGTGTTGTGTCCATAGAATGTTATCAAATAAATTGAATTTAATTAACTTTAATTATATCATAATGTCTTGGTATTTTATATTCAATTATACTTTGGGTTTTGTGTGTCATAAGAACTATCGAATAAGTTTTTATCATTTTATAAATCTGATACCATTAGATTTCATCCCCACTTAAATAAATTGAGGCCTCCTAAATTAATATTGATCTCGATTATTTGGGTTTTTAAATGTTAAAAGGCCATTTATTAAAAGACCATATTTTAATTACGTTTTATCAAATGTCTCCTTAATAAAATAGGAAAGTAATTATTAATGTTATCTACAACAAAACATTATGTGGTTTCCATTGCGGAGAACATTGGTGGATAATTATCACTTTTACATGGAATATAATACTAAAGACCAAGGATTAATGGAGGGTGAAAAAGATCCATGATCACAAGAAAGCGAATGATCTTCAAAATTTAATGACTGTAATTCCATAAATCTATCATAGATTAAAAACAATTCATTAATCATTATTGAATTTATTTAGAAAAAAAAATTCAATATCCTTTTTCCTAAGGTTGATGAATTCTATTACAGTATAGGAATATATGGGAATATATTTAATTGATATATTTTTTATTTATAGGTATGATTTCATATTTTTGTTTTTCTATTTTCATTTTTCTCTTCATTTCTTAATAAAAGAAATGAATATCCAAAATGTGTTTTTTGTGCCTGAATCAATAAAATTTATCTTTAATGGTTCATATGATCAATAAAAATAGTAGCAACATATTCCTCCTGTATTAGTAATAAAATTGAATGATATAACAGAAATATAATTGAATTATATAGTTTTTTGATTCATGATATTGTCAAACATTGCTGCACCACAATGAATATCAGTGGGCTAATCCATATGAGAAAGGTAGTTAGAAAAAAAACCACTGATTAATCTACCCCAATATTGATATAATCTATTCATCTCAAACACTATCTAAAATTCCATCTTATGTTTTATTTCCTTATTCAGGTGGAAAATACCTACATAGATTACATGAATTGATACGGGTTGAATTCATTGTTCTGAGTTCCATTTTTAAACAATTGTGTGTACTTGAATAAAATATGACAATATGAATCAAAACATATAATATAAAAAATCATGAAACAGAAAAAATAATATTTATGTTTATTAATATCTAATCATTGAATTGTAAGGTTTGTATCAATAAGGATACTCTCAAAGAATAAAAATATTTTCAAATATTTCATAATGGTTTATAAAGAAAATGTGAGTTAAACCATGAATAAATCTTTGGAGTATCAAACTAGGATTTCATTAAAAGAAAAGTCTGTCTGAATATAAATAATGTCTATGATATTATCAACCAAATATTTTGGGTGTTATTACATCAAGATTCATATGTTCCAAAACCACATAAACATATTCATCAAGATATGGGTTTATTTTTAAATAAAAACATAATTTTTATCATGATAAATATTTTTATACTATCCTATAATTATACTTTTCACCCAGGCTAATATTAGGGTTTTGTTTCCAAATATAGTTTTTACATAATCAAGAAATTATATTTTATGATATACTATCTCTAATATAAAACATTTAAAATCTAAATATAGTATCCCAACATTGGTGGTTATATTACAATATTATCACAAAATAAAAATATTCATATCCTGAATGATTGAATTCTATTTTATTTTAGGGGGAATAAATACATACATAAATCTCACATCACATATGAAAATATTAAATATAATATAATAATTCATTTCAGGAATTTACTTTTTCTTATAGTAAATCCCTGATTTCATTTCTTAATCCCATAATGTTGTCACGGGTAATGGAAAAAATCCTACAGGTTGGAATAAAATTATATGTATGTGAAACTATACAAAATTTTATGTCAGCAAATAAATTAAACATGACTAATATAGTTGAGAAAAGAATAAAATATTCTATATATCTGACACCATAAAATGGTACTACATCCATGTATAAAAATACTTCATGAATAATCACATGGATAATAACAATTAGTTTCATAATGATAGAAGGTGTAATGATTTAAATATGAATCTTATCGCCAATACCTTGTTCCAAGAAATCATATATAAATTAGTACGGCATATTAAATATACCATAAGAAGTTTTTCTCAAGAGACCTATTGATGTAACAAGTTGTTATAACATTTCATGTCCACTAAAAGCTATGTTTACTACCTTAATCATATAAAAGGGGTTTAAATTAATGACCAGAATCCTTCACCTTGGGATACAGGGACAGAAAATGACTATATTTACCTAAAAAATAAATATTATATAATAATTATCCAACTAGAGTTATATGGTTCAGAGTGTCAGAAGATTACATTAAGAGTAAATCATAATATTCACAAAATAATTTTTACATAGATGAAATTTCATCAAAAATATCACTAAATGATATCTTTAGGAAAATTCACATTTAATTTTGACATTACTGATTAAAAATAAAAAATTATTTAATATACCAAGGAAAACAATTTCACTTAAAATTAAACATTGAAAAAATATAATTGAATCTTTAAATCATTGAGTGGTCATAATGTTGGAAAATTATATTCATACATATATGTTAAAAATAATATTTTGAAATTTTTTATAAAAAGTATGCAAGTTTATTATTTTAAAAAGATAAATTGAATCCATTGAAATAATTTTATCAAAAAAATAAAAATAAATTAATTTAAATATTAATATAATAATATTAAATATATTCTTTGATACATTTTATTGAATGTGAGGACAAGGAAAAAATGTTTCTTGACTAAATAAAATAGAACATTAGTTTTCCTTAAAACATTCTTCAAGTCTCTTTATTACATGACTGATTAAAAATAAAGTAAACACACTATTATCATAAATTGGAAATGGTGAATAAAATTTATTGTGTTTAATGTATAATTATATTATAATTCCCCTAATGGATACTTAATCATAAACAATTCTGAATAATAATGAGATTGGGAAATAGACCATTAACTCAAGTCTTTTATGCCTTATAACTTCATTCATCCACTGTTATGATACATTTTAATTTCATATCGATCTATTAAATAAGAATATACATACATATAATATCATTTATGAATTTCTTATAACATTTCAATTCCCAATAAAGGATATTTTTTTATTGTAGTCATTCTTACCACATGGTAGTTATTTTGTATTTCATGTCTATTTTGGTTAGGTAGTTTCAGTCATTGAATATTGATTTTTGTTATTATATATAATATTTTGACAATGGTATAAATATAATATAAATTAATTATATTTTTTTTTATTTTTTGAATAGATGACATAGAAAAATTTATTACACTGTTCTCGGAGACGGTAGGTCCTATGTACCCATGAACACTTGTTTTGTATGTAAAAGGATAAAAATAAAGAGTGTAAAATACGAATTTACGTTTAAAGAATAATTAATAATATATTTATATATATATATATTCATTATATATATAATTATTACCACCTATTAGATTATAAGTAAAAAAGAAACAAGTTGATTTGTGTAGGGGACAGTCTGTATGTGCGCACAACTAATGTTATACTTTTGAATTTAGATATAATATAATATTTCTATAAATATAATAATTCAATAAATATCATATATAACTATTGACCAATCATAATAACAATCCAAGAAATATGGTGATGGAGAATGAATTGAATTATTATGTGGATGTGGCAGTTCACCCGTACACATGGGAGATACATTCACTTACAATTTGATGGATATAGAAATGGATAAATATAATCTAATATAAAATATATATTATTATATTGTATATAGTTTATTTTTTTATATTGTAATTTTTAGAATATAATTAAAGGTCGTAAATTAATAAGTAAATATATAGAGCTTGGTTAAGATTAATGCTTTATTTTTTAGAGACCACTTTTTGTTCACTTATTAGGAACCACGTTACATGTATTTTGGGAAGACCAGAACCACAAGAACAAGTTTAATAATTTTAGAGAGATGTTTTTTAGGGTTTTGTGGATTTAAATGACTAATTAGAAGTGATCGAGTGATGAGAAGTGGTTCCTTAATGAAGTTTATTAGAGTCGAACACATGAATTTTATAATGTATTAAAATATCCTTAAGGCCCTTCCAATGGAAAAATAGCTTCAAAATTTCTCATATTAATTTTTGTTAATATTAGTGTAATACTAAAAAAATCCAGTGTGGTTTCTGAATGTTTTTAGTTAGTTTTAATATTTATCCTTTTATATTGACGATCTGGTAAAATGATTTTCACCTAAACTGTAGTAATATATTTTTCAACATTAAAGGGTTATAAATTTTTATATAAGGGTAATTTTTTATCATAAATTTATAGGAATATAATACTTTTTAATTTTTAATCCTAATTGTAATATTTTAGGTTTTTTATTTTTTTATATAATTTGATACTAATTTTTTTCCTAAAATATCATTAATGTATTTATAGAAACTATTCATCTAATTTGACATTAACTATATCAAAATTCAATTGTAATTAAAATTTAGAAATTTAACAAATATCTAATATATTATATTAATCTAAAAATTTCATGATATACTATAATTCACCAAAAAAGTATACATAGATTATTTTATAATTATTTAAATGATTTTTGAATAGCTTTCCCATGCATTATGTCGGTGTTTTGTACCCATTTAAGGTAACTATTTTATCACTAAAAATTAATAATAATGTAACAACATTAAAAATATATTTAGTAATTTAAATAAAACAATTTGTCAAACTTATCCTCCTTTAATTATTATGTTATTATTTTGGTGGTTTAATTGTTAAAAGGGTGTGATTATGGAATTTTCATCACCTTAAATAATATAAATGACATTGTTAATGGGAAATTCAACCATTATTCTATATATATGTATTTGGGATGGTTGGGATTTAATAGATCCTATATAATAAAATTGTTTTTTTGAGGTTGATTTAGTGATGTTATTTAACAGTTTTTACGATGTTTAATCCATTTTAGACTTCCTTAGGTGACAAATATTTATGAGATTTACCATAAATAATGACCAAATTTAAAAGGGTCTTATATAACATATTTAAACCTCAAAATTAAAAATATGGAATCCATTTTTAAATAAGAAATTTATAGCATTATTATAAATTAATTTCTATGAAAAATAATTAATTCCAATTAAGATTATTTTTTAGAAAAATATAATTTCTTTTTCATAATAATTAACTTATTTCAAAATATTGATATATATTAATTCGAATGAAATTAATAAAATTTTATAAATAATTATTATAATATTTCTATCAAATTCAACATACAATGGAAACTTTAAATTAAATTATTTAATTAAATGAAATGATATATTGGAAATATTGGTATTGTTTGTACTTTTCAATGAAATTTTTTTTCATAAATATCAAATAAAATCACCCAATGTTAATTTTAAATTAATTATTTATAAAATTATATAAATTTAAATAAATTAAATCTTTAATTTTTAATTATTTATTTTTTAATCAAATTTTAGAAATAAACCTTCTGTATAATTTTATTATTTCTCTAGAAAAAATAATACTATAATTAAATCTCTAGTGTTATAGTTTTAGAATCTAATTAAACTCAATGTATAATGGTTTAGTGAACTAGATTCATTTTTTACCTTATTCCTTCTAGTTGATGAATTATTCAGTGCAAGGTTAATTGTGATGTAATTTTCATTCCATCATCTTGTTTGCTAACATCATCAAGTCTCTTCAATATTCATGATCCTAGTGGCCTTCTCTCCCACACTTTAAGAAATTATTTGTGCCTTTTGAGAAGTTCCAATGATTTTTATTTCAATTTTTATGACATGTGGGTATTTGTAACATCATTCACACTATATCATTTGATCTTCCATAATTATATTATATTCTCCATGTCCATGGTCTTATTCTCTAAACAGAATCTCTTCTTATAGAGAACATGGAGATACATGTTCATAACTCTCAATGTCCTTAGTGGATAACAAATTTTATGGGATTCACCTTAAACCAATAAATAATCTCTCTCTTTTGGTATTATTGATTCGAATAAAATATTAGGAGTATCGTTCCTACCTTGTAAAATTTTCTTTATAAGTATTGGTAGATTCACCCTCTTTTTTCATAAACTCAATGAATTCCCTCTCCATTTTTTCAAAAATATTTTGAGTGAAATATTTGTTCTCAAATAATTTTTTAATGTCTTCCTACTCAATTTGATTTATTTATCCCATTTTTTAGTATTATTTATCAATTTCAACCATTGATAATCCTCTCTAACTTAATGATTGACATACATAGTGTCATTGTCCTTCTTTGAATAGTTGAGAATGTAAAATATCTTCTCCATTATGATAACCCACCAATTCAAGACAACTGGATCAGAGAATCTGATAAATGTTCATGGTTATTACCATAAAAATTACATTATATCCAATATATTATACATGGTTGGAGGGAGATGTTCAACATGGTTTTCTTTATTGTACATATCTGAATATAGCTAGGTATGAATCATCATGATGTTTTTAACACCTGCACACATTTCACTAGGAATTTGGTTCAAACATTAATTGCATATTATGACACATTGTTTGAATATCTATATTATTCTAGTTTCCATTAACTTTTAATATACAATAGAATTGAGCAAACATAAGTTAACAAATCTTGAATAAATAAATTATTATTGTTCCCGAATAAATTTATAATTCTTTCCGTATCGGATCCTGATGCTTCTAGAGTCATGAAAAAAATATATTTCCATCTCCAATAGTTATAAATAAATAATATATATCTATAAAATTGGGTTTCATTGATCTTCTGATGAACTGAAGCTTATAATATGGGAGTGTTAAACTAAATAAACACCAAAACCTCTTTTTTATGTAATGTGTAACAATCGAATTCATACAATATCCTCCAACATTGTAATTATTTCCAATATATAGAAATGTTCAAAGATAAATATCCACTTGTATTATCCATAAATAGGTTTTATTACCTACAATAACGAAACTCTTACACTTTTCCAAAACATTAGTATGTTTCACTTAAAACTAAAACAAATCCCTAATGTTTTTAGTAATTTTTTCTTATCTTAACTCCTATATTAACTAATCTGTACATTTGATAACAAATATATTTATAAAAATTTTCTTTATATGACTACTACATCATTTTTATTGTTTGAAAATTAGTTGTAATACAACAAATAATAAAAACTATATATCACATTTACATATAGAAACCTAAATATTATTTAAATCCATCTTCTTTATCCTTCAAAAATATCTCATGTTATCCTAGGCATACCTAATCCCTATAGGATATACATCAGAGAAATGGGTGACCAAAAACCCAAGTATGGGGTTGAATATAATATGAGAGAAAATTGCTAGAATAACATGAACATGGGTGATCATAATCTAAATCACCAAATCAATAAACATAGTATTTTTCACATAATATTGAGGGAATCATTAAGTAAATTTATGTAATGAATAATATTAGTTGTAACATAGTGGTAAAATAAAACACATAATTGGGAGCAAAAATATAATCATGTTCACACATAAAATATGTAAATAACTCATAGCATTTAATTTTTTATAAATATGGAATAATTTTATCATATAATATAAATAATATAATGATATATTGTACCATACCCTATGAAAATTAGGGCTAAAAATTTATGGGATGTCATTTATCATCATAAAATTCTCATAATCATGCATCCTACATTGATAGGGAACATATAACAATAACAGTCATGAAATAAACCCATGGAAAATATTTGGTTTATTAGGGATTTTATAAATCATAATTTAAGGAATAACTACTTGTTGGAACCAGGTTCTTCAAAGCATGATTTGGTGAATGGTTTGTGTTTGTTGTCAATCCTCAGTGGAAGTTCCGAATGTGTTCCAGCAAAGTGATCATACAGTTCAAGCAGACAACAGTTTTGAAGGTGGCGCTGTTTCCCAGTGTTTGCCAAATTTTTGGGCCTCAAAATCGGAAAATGAAGACATGGATTGTCTGCAAAAGGAGCTTCGCAGAAAAAGGAAGTGGTGCGCGAAATATAAGAGGCTTGCGCGAAAAATTTAAGTTAGCCGCGGAAAACAGCGGGATGCGCGAAATAGTTTTTCGCGCAAACAGTGTTTCGAAATCAGAGAGGTGAAAAATGGCAAAGGCATGGGCTGCGCGGAAAATCAGGAATGTGCGCGAAATACTTAAGTTGGGCGCGGAAAACAGCGGGATAGTTTTTTCGCGCAAATGATGTTTCAGAATCAGTTTGGTGAAAGATGGAAAAGGCATGGGCTGCGCGGAAAATACGGGTTGTGCGCGAAATACATAAGCTGGGCGAAAGATTACGCGCCAGATGAGAGATTTTCCGCGCCGAAGGGGATTTTGCGCGCAGTGGTCTCAGTCGCCTATAAATATGAGGTGACCCCCTTCATTCAGGTTGTTGGAAGACTTAGAGAAGATCCGAGGTCTGATGCGCGAAAAAGGATAGCGTAAAGGGGCTTGCGCGAAATATTCGGAGTTGCGCGAAAAAGGGGGTTTTTGCGCGAAGATATTTTTTTCCGCGCGAAAAGTATTTTTGCGCGCAATAGGAAGGTTTTTCGCGCAAAGGGTTGGTGTTGCGCGCAATTGTTAGTCAGGTTTGTCTACACGCTCTGGTTATCCGGTTCAGTGGTTCTGTGTGTTCTAGTGCATCTATTTTGGAATTCGATGCAAGCAGAGTCTCATGCTGAGCAGAGGCAAAGACTTCAATGCAAATCTATTGAAGAGACCTTCACGTCTATAAACTGAGTGGGCCTTCACCAACGGCAGTGAGCCAGGGGGAGTCAACGGGAGTGACCCGAGGGACGCAGTGAGCTATCCCTGAACAATTGTAAAGGCAGTGTGCCTGGGACAGAGTGTCTGTCCTGAACTCTTGTATCCGCAGCTAGTGAAGCATAGTGGATTTAGGTACGACCGGCAACCTGTCGGCGTATGCTCCTTGGACGTAGCCCTTAGTGGTGAACCAAGTAAAAATGGCTGTGTCTTCTCTGTGCATGTGAATGTTTTCATTCTGATCATAATCATCATACAGATTCAACAAGTTCCTACCAACGTGGGAACAAGATCCAACACTTTAAAAGAAAAAGTGGTCACCCTGATTCACCCCTCCCCTCTCAGGGTGTCCCGGGGTCCTTCAAGTGGTATCAGAGGGAGGTTGCTGGTGTTGAATCTGACCTTCTTCGTCATGGAAAACGCCGTCAATGTCAGGGGAGTCCCTCACTTCGATGGAAGCAATTTCCAGATCTGGAAAAATAGAATGAGATCTCACCTAAGATCTCTTGGGATGGAAGTTCTTTTTTCTACTGTGCAAGGAATACATATCACTGATCCAACAGGTCTGGCTATGACTGAAACAGACAGGAAACTTCTTGATGCAGATGCTAAAGCACAGAATGCTCTCACTGCAGCCCTTTCTGATCAGATTTACCTGAAGGTGATGAATTGCACCTCAGCAAAATCTATGTGGGATAAACTTGAGAATATTTATGAAGGTGATAGCAAAGTGAAGGAGGCGAAACTACAAGTGCTACACAATCGGTTTGATGATCTGAAGATGCATCCAGACGAGAATGCAGACTCTTTCTTCAATCGAATTACTGAAGTGGTTGGAGCAATTCGGGGTCTAGGTGAAGAAATTAAAGACATTGATATTGTAAAGAAAATATTAAGAAGACTTCCACCTCTGTATAATGCGAAGGTGTCAGCTCTTGAGGAAAGAGATCATTCCAAACTTTCTCTAGATGACTTACTGAGCAGTTTGGTAGCATATGAAATGAGAGTCAAACCAGAAGATGCTACGACTCGGGTGAGCAAGGAAATGGCATTCAAGGCCATGGATAAATTGAAAATCTCAAAGGATAGTAGTGGTGATGATGACGAAGAGAAAGAAATTCTTTCTCTCATTGCAAAGAAGTTCCAGAAGGGGAAAGGGAAGTTCAAAGGGAAGTTACCTCTCGCATGTTTCCGTTGTGGAAAAGTTGGGCATATTGCCTCTCAGTGCTTGAAGAATATAAATGATGATGACAGTGAAGATGAAAACTTCAAGAAGCCTCAAAGAAGGTTCTTCAAAAAGGGATAATTCAAATCTGGTAAGAAAATGCAAAGGAAGAGCTTTGTCTGTGAAGAGGAAGAAGATGACAATGAATTCTGTGATGAAGAAGAACCAGAATTCAAAACTGGGAACCATGCTTCTATGATGGCCACTGTTGAAAAGTCAGAAGATACTGATGATGAAATACAACTAAGAACTTGTGTAGATCCTGAGGTGCAACTTAAGGATGCAGTTAGTAAGCTTAAGATTAAATGTAAGAGCTGCAATAAGTGGAAATCAATTGTAGAAGAATCAACTGAATATGTTGATCAACTTGAAGCTGAAATTGAACGACTGGAAGAATTTGTGAAGGTACAGTCTAAAATAATTGAAAGCAATGATGATGCAGTTGATCTGAAGCTGAGAATTGAAGAGCAGGCAAAGGTCATCAATGACCTCACATCCAGACTGGATGATAAATCCAAGACTGTTGAGGGTCTTGAGGAGGAAGTAGTTACTCTAAGGAGTAAAATGGAGACAGAATCAGTTCCAAAAGAATCGAGGAAGAAAATACAGTTCGGAAGATTCTCAGATGCAGAATTACTCGCAAGAGCCAAGTGTGGTTCAGATGGGGTTGGAAAAGTCTTGAGTGATCAAAGACCTGCGTGCATGGGAAAGAGTGGAATTGGCTGTGAGGCTGAGTCATCGACTGCTGGAAGTGAAAAGATCCAAAAGAAAGACAAGATGAAAGTTGAACATGATAAAATGTTACCTAGAGTGCTGAAAAAGGAACCCTCAATCCAAACTAAAAGGAGACCTGAAAATTATCCTCAAACATTCAAAAATGATAGACAGTCTTACTATTCTCCCAAGGAAGAAGGTATAGGGAGAAATTCAAGTGAGAAGACATTCTCACTCATGAAGTGTCAGTTCTGTGGCTATCTGGGCCATACCATGTCTTATTGTGAAGAGGCAAGAAGCTATCTGAATGGAGAAGATATAGATGCTCAACAAAGGAGAACAATCTCATATCCTAATTCTCATAGAAGAAATAATTTCTATGGATATTGTTTTTGTTGTTCTAACTTTGGTCATAAGGCCGTTAATTGCAGGCAGAGAAGAGACATAGACACCTCATACCGAAGTTCAAGACAAGTAAAGTCTCGTCAACAAGACAGTGTTGCTCTTTTAAACAGGTTCTCACCTCTCACAGAAGACTTTGACTATGAAGAACCTGGGTATGCGGAAGAGATAGTTGAAAGGCCATCAGTCCTATATACTCAATCTAATGTCTCATGGAAGGAAAGGAAGAAGATTGAGAAATCGAACCTTGCAGAGGTTGCCCTCAAAGCTACAAAGAACAGCAGTACCTGGATTCTGGATAGCGGTTGTTCATCTCATATGACGGGTAATGCCGGCCTGCTAACGAATATCATAAAGAATGTTGATGGTACAGTAAGATTTGGTAATGATGGGGCTCTTAAAATCAAAGGGAGTGGAAGTACCCAATTAGCTAATGGAGAACTAAAGAAGACTGAAGTCCTTTACGTAGATGGCCTACGTCATAATCTCCTCAGCGTGAGTCAACTCTGTGACTCAGGACTTGTTGTTACTTTTAATCAGAAAGGCTGCACTATCAAGGGAAAACTGGCAATTCTCTCATGAAGGGATGCAGAACAGAAGGAAACTTGTATCAGGTTGATAGTGAAGAAAATGTATGTTACATGACTGTTGAAGAAGAAAACAATCTGTGGCATCGGAGATTGGGACACATCAATCAACAAGACATGGAGAAAATATCAAAATTGAGAATTGTCATGGACATTCCCAACCTGAAGCGTGAGCGTGAAAAATCGTGTGATGCTTGTATTCGTGGGAAGCTGGTCTGCAGTTCATATCGGCCAAAGAAGAAAAGGGCATCTCACCTTCTTGATCTGATTCATACAGATGTTTGTGGTCCAATAAATGTTGCAGGAACACATGGAGAAAGGTACTTTGTCCTTTTCATTGATGATTACAGTAGAATGGCATGTGTGATGGTCATTCACAGGAAAAGACAAGTCCTTGACTGCATGAAAACATATCGGCGAATCGCTGAGAATGATACTGGACGAACAATCAAAGTGTTGCGATCTGACAATGGAGGAGAATACACATCCATTGAATTTGAAAATTATCTGGAGAAGCATGGGATACAACATGAGGTAGCTGCTGTGAGAACTCCACAACAAAATGGAGTTGTTGAACGAAGGAATCGACAGGTGAACAACATGGCACGAACTATGCTGATTGAGAGTCGTATTCCACGACACTACTGGAAAGAAGCTGTTCAAGCTGCAGTGTACATTCAGAATCGAACAGGACTTTATATGGGTGAGACGAAGACACCATATGAATTATGGCATGGACGAAAGCCTTCTCTAAAATACTTTCGTGTCTTTTGAAGTAAGTGCTTCATCAGAAACAAAGAAGGAAATCAGGGGAAATATGGTGACAACGCAGATGAAGGAATCTTCCTCGGTTATTCAATGAATAGCAAAGCCTACAAATGTTTCAACAATCGTTTGGGAAGGATTGTGGAAAGCAATGATGTTAAGATAATTGAAGAGAAAACCACAAATGCTTCACGGACGTCATATGCTGATGTGATAGAAAGTCATGAAGAATGTGGACATGAAGAAACTACAAATGCAGAAATAGAGGAAGCTGTTCAAAACCCTCATCAATCACATAATGATGTTGACTCAGAAGAAGAATCTGAAGAAGAAACTATGGTTGAAGAGAATACTACTGAACCTCGCAGGAGAAATAGAAAAGCTGAGATTGATCCATCCAACATAATTGGGGATAGGAGTGCACCCACTCAAACCAGAAGGATGAGGAATACCACGCAATCTGCATTTCTATCAGTTGTAGAGCCATCCTCATTCGAAGAAGCTGCAAAAGATGAATCTTGGGTGAAAGCCATGAATGATGAATTGGATCAGATTGATAAGAATCATACATGGGATCTTGTCCAGAGACCCGAAGGTCACAATGTGATTGGTACCAAATGGATCTTCAAAAATAAGTTTGATGAGCATGGAAGTGTCATCAGAAACAAGGCACGACTGGTATGTAAAGGATACTCTCAGATTGAAGGCATTGATGTTGAAGAAACCTTTGCTCCAGTGGCTAGACTGGAGTCAATCAGGCTTTTCCTTGCCATGTCACTCCAAAGAGGATATAAAGTATATCAAATGGATGTCAAGACAGCATTCTTGAATGGTGTACTCGAAGAAGAAGTCTACATTGAACAACCAGTGGGCTTTGTCTTGGGTACCGATGAAACAAAGGTCTGCAAACTAAAGAAAGCTCTATATGGTTTGAAGCAGGCACCACGGGCGTGGTACTCACGGCTAGATTCATATCTCAAGAAGTTGGAATTCAAAAGAGGAGGAGTTGATCACAATCTCTATGTGAAGAATTCTCCAAAAGATCAATTCATGGTTCTTGTCTATGTTGATGATATCATATTTGGTGGCAGTAGGAAGAAATCAGTGGATGAATTTGCCAACCACATGAAATCTGAATTTGAAATGTCTATGATTGGGGAGCTCACATATTTCTTGGGGCTGCAAGTGATTCAAAAGAAGGAATACACATTCATTTCTCAGGAAAAATATGCAAGAGAGCTGCTGAAGAAGTTCAATATGCAAGACTCCAAACCAATGTCAACTCCGATTGCAGTTGGAACTAAACTTGGAAAGCATGAGGATGGGAACTCTGTTGATCCCACCATGTATAGGAGGATCATTGGCAGCCTACTGTACCTGACAGCGACAAGGCCAGATATTGTCTTTGCAACATGCCTTGCGGCCCGCTTTCAGAGTAATCCAAAGGAGGAACATATGACAGCAGTAAAAAGAATCATGAGGTACATTCAAGGTACGCATAACTTCGGGTTATTTTTTGCTGCAGGCAGGGACAGTGAATTATCAGCATTTTCTGATGCTGACTGGGCTGGTGATGTCGTAGATAGAAAGTCCACTAGTGGTGGAGCTTTCTATATTGGGTAGAAATGTGTTGGCTGGTTGAGCAAGAAACAAGAAAGTACTTCTCTTAGTACTGCTGAAGCGGAATATATCTCCGCCACAAAAGCATGCACTCAACTTCTTTGGATGAAGCAGCAGCTAACAGATATTGGTGATAAGGTGCAGCAACCAATGGTGATTTATTGTGATAACAAAAGTGCAATTGATCTTACGAAGAATCCGGTTCAGCATTCTCGTACAAAACATATTGAAATACGGTATCACTTTATCAAAGAAAAGGTTGAACAAGGCGTGATTAAAATGGATCATGTTGGAACTAATGAGAAAGTGGCTGATATCCTAACCAAGCCATTGTCCGCGGCTGTGTTCGAAAAGCATCGGTTGAACCTCGGTGTTCGACCACCTCCTACTGCATAAGGAGGCACCGGAAGTCCCCTCTCCCCGTTTGTTTTAACTGTTTTTATCTGCTTATGGCTGTGATGCAGGTTTATGGGGGAGATACTATCCAGGGGGAGTATGGCTTGAGCTGAGCGTTGAACAAACTTTTCGGTCTTTGGTTTTATTGTCAATGGGGGAGAAAGGAATAAATTCACGGCAAGAGAATTCATGGGCAAGAAATTTACGGCAAGAAATTCTTCTGTGATGGAAGTGTAAGATTGTGATGAGAAGTTTAATAAGGATAACATCGGGCGTCATGGAGAATTTCAAAACACTAAGACCCAATTCAAGCTTCCTCTCTTGTTTTCTACACCGAGCATTGCTCACGTAGACTTAGAGTGTTGGCTGAGTTGATTCTTGCGTTTTGGATTTGCTCATGGTTGGAGATCTATTGAATTTATTCTGATTGCCAACAAACCCAAAGGGGGAGATTGTTGGAACCAGGTTCTTCAAAGCATGATTTGGTGAATGGTTTGTGTTTGTTGTCAATCCTCAGTGGAAGTTCCGAATGTGTTCCAGCAAAGTGATCATACAGTTCAAGCAGACAACAGTTTTGAAGGTGGCGCTGTTTCCCAGTGTTTGCCAAATTTTTGGGCCTCAAAATCGGAAAATGAAGACATGGATTGTCTGCAAAAGGAGCTTCGCAGAAAAAGGAAGTGGTGCGCGAAATATAAGAGGCTTGCGCGAAAAATTTAAGTTAGCCGCGGAAAACAGCGGGATGCGCGAAATAGTTTTTCGCGCAAACAGTGTTTCGAAATCAGAGAGGTGAAAAATGGCAAAGGCATGGGCTGCGCGGAAAATCAGGAATGTGCGCGAAATACTTATGTTGGGCGCGGAAAACAGCGGGATAGTTTTTTCGCGCAAATGATGTTTCAGAATCAGTTTGGTGAATGATGGAAAAGGCATGGGCTGCGCGGAAAATACGGGTTGTGCGCGAAATACATAAGCTGGGCGAAATATTACGCGCCAGATGAGAGATTTTCCGCGCCGAAGGGGATTTTGCGCGCAGTGGTCTCAGTCGCCTATAAATATGAGGTGACCCCCTTCATTCAGGTTGTTGGAAGACTTAGAGAAGATCTGAGGTCTGATGCGCGAAAAAGGATAGCGTAAAGGGGCTTGCGCGAAATATTCGGAGTTGCGCGAAAAAGGGGGTTTTTGCGCGAAGATATTTTTTTCCGCGCGAAAAGTATTTTTGCGCGAAATAGGAAGGTTTTTCGCGCAAAGGGTTGGTGTTGCGCGCAATTGTTAGTCAGGTTTGTCTACACGCTCTGGTTATCCGGTTCAGTGGTTCTGTGTGTTCTAGTGCATCTATTTTGGAATTCGATGCAAGCAGAGTCTCATGCTGAGCAGAGGCAAAGACTTCAATGCAAATCTATTGAAGAGACCTTCACGTCTATAAACTGAGTGGGCCTTCACCAACGGCAGTGAGCCAGGGGGAGTCAACGGGAGTGACCCGAGGGACGCAGTGAGCTATCCCTGAACAATTGTAAAGGCAGTGTGCCTGGGACAGAGTGTCTGTCCTGAACTCTTGTATCCGCAGCTAGTGAAGCATAGTGGATTTAGGTACGACCGGCAACCTGTCGGCGTATGCTCCTTGGACGTAGCCCTTAGTGGTGAACCAAGTAAAAATGGCTGTGTCTTCTCTGTGCATGTGAATGTTTTCATTCTGATCATAATCATCATACAGATTCAACAAGTTCCTACCAACGTGGGAACAAGATCCAACACTTTAAAAGAAAAAGTGGTCACCCTGATTCACCCCTCCCCTCTCAGGGTGTCCCGGGGTCCTTCACTACTTGGGTTCCATAATTAATTTTTGGATATAATAACACTTTCTATTGAGTAATAAATAAAACAATAATGTTCTAAGAGATGTTTTTTAAAAATAAATTCATTTATGAAAAATATTTTTAATTGGAACAGAATAAATTTTAATAAGGTGAAAACATGGATATCCCTATAAAGTAAATAATAAAATATTAGAACTTAATCATTAATGAATATAATGAAACAACTGTAATGAAATTTTTTTAATGAGAATATAACACAAAAATAAGGAATTGGGTTCTAGAATCCCATTAGGTTAAACCCATATTTATTTTATCAATTTTGTATAACCTAAATTATAATCATATGACTAATAAAAAATGGAACCATAAGTGATTAATTTTCATCATTTTGACTCTTGAACAACTGTAACAATTGGATTTTATTCATTAATTCCCTTTGTTAATGGTGAAATGTTTTGATATCATAGTTTCTTAAAATATCATGTATGGCTTAAATTTAGTAGTCATGGTTTATTGATATTTATACATAATTATGATTAACTCCATATGATTATATATTAATATTTTTATAAATTTAAATATTTTAAATAATATATTATAAATAATATATTATAACCAAAAATAACATTGGTGATAAAAAAAATAATTGATAACATCCTGGTTCATAGTTAACCCACCAATAATAGTATTTTTTCCAAACAAAAATATAGGTAAGAATGAAATAAAAATATATCATAAATAGAAACAAGAAATTAAGTTAATGGCATTAATATAATTTTTAACATAATACTAAATTAATATTTGATGCTTTTATATGAATGTATTAGTGGAAAAGGTTGAAAGGGAAAATGAAAAAATAACTAGGTAAAAACATACCATCTTTTCGATGTTACATATTTTATACAACACTATACTCCTAGAGATATTATGAATGGTTCGATATAGAACACCCATAAGGATGATAAGGGGCATAAGAGTGTGGAATTAGTTAGATCCATGGAATTGGTAAATTTAATGTTTGTTTTCATCTAAGTGCGGGCTTACAGGTTATTAAAGAATTTAATGAGTGAAGTTTAAATGATAAAATACAAAATAAATCTTCTAATGAAAGGAAAACTTTTAAATAGTAATATTTTTAACAATATTAAAATTATTTTTAAAATCTAACATGATTTTGGGAATATGAATCAAAATATGACATGACTTATTTATTTTAAGCACGTATAATGGAGATAATTGAAAAAATGTTTATTTAAAGGGACACTTCAAAATTTGAGGCTATAGAGAATTATATTTAGGTCTTAGAATAAAGTTTGTTTTTTCAATACACTGATTCATTTTATGAAATTTAATTTGGAGTGAAAAAATAAATTTCAATTTATTATTTAATTATTAAATCATCATTATGTCATAAAACATCCAGAATTTGATAAATAGTATTATTATTATTCTCATAAAAATGTTTGTTTCTCCAAGAACATCAAAACGTCACCCTTCATAAAATTTTCCACCATATATAGAAATATAACATTAATTTAAAACAAATAATTTTCTATCATATATAATTATATTTATTAAGATAAAAATTATGACTTTTTTGAAAGAAATTAAAAAACATGTTATTAAAAAGTTGGTATAGTTTCATTGTTTTTGTAAATTATCATATAATTTATGGAAATATAATATTTATATTTTCATAAATTAATTATTTTAAATGCCAATAAAAATAAATTTATTTATATTCATGTCTCATTTGTATTCCAATGGTCATGTTACTATTCATGATGGTTTGGATGTCATTCCTAACATTTGGGATAATATTTCAACAGTCACATTACAATTCCAAAATATAAATTACTAATCTAGTAGTAAAATTATATTTATTAAATAAATCTTTATTCCTCCACATATTATTCACTAAAATTACTCCAATATTCAATATATTATTTTTTAAAGATTCGTATAATCATACTAATAATTTTTTTCATTTATATAATATTGTTTATTGGGGAGATAATTCTAAAATACTGGAACGATCCATGTTTTCCTATTCAACATTTTCACTTAATTTTTTCCCCCTTTTAAATATTTGTAATTTTCATGGGTTTAGTTGTTTACTGATGAAACATTATCCATTAATTAAATAATTACTTGTTAGTTTCAATATTTTTTGTACGTTAATATTATTATATAATATGGCACACAGTTATTGAGGAAACAAATATCAATTTTAAAATCAATTTTTCTACACATCATCCTCAATTTTTTTTAAATGTCCTATAAAAATGATTTAAAGAATATTTTTAACATTATTTATATAGGTATCATTATATGACATATGATTATGAATGAAAAACCATTCATAATAATTTAAAAATATCTTCTTTAAAAACCCAAACCGAAAAAATTGGATAGTAAAAAAACATTTTGCAAAGACAATAATGCAAATATTAAGGCTTCCATAAAAAATTATTATAATATTTTCAACCTTTTCATTATGTTTTGAGAATTGTTTCACTAGAGAATTATTTTATACTCATGATAAAAAATAATGATTTATTTCATTCCTAAAGCACTAAAATAAACATTTAATGGATAATTAGATCACCAATAATATGAAAAACACTTTATACAATTTTCATTCATTAACGAAAACAAATAATTGTTAGAATAAGATATGATAATATATAAGTTGAATAAACCATTATAAAAAATACATTAATCCCAAAAACCATAAAAATTTCCTCCAATATATAAATTAAATATATTGATAAAAAATTATCCTAAACACTCTTAAAAATAAGAAGTACCAAAACTGAATCCCAATTATTAGAATGATTTAATCACACAATCATCAATAAAAAAAATACATTTATCTCTAAATAATATAATCTAATATTATAGTCACATTAAAAATTTCTAATACCTAATCATATAATCTTCAATATATGATAATTTTTTTATATAATATCTGCTTGCAAATAATAATTCTACCTTAATTTCATTAAAAAATCTCATTTTTACCAACATCATTTCAATTCAATTTAATCATATAATTTTCCAAATATTTAGGACTACATAAAAAAGTAATTTAATCACATAGTCACCGAATAAAATTACATTCAAATTATAATATATTTTATAATTCATATATTCCAAAAATTTAATTTCCCTTTTTCACAATTAAACAAAATCCCCTCAAAATCAAACAAAATATTAACACAGATGTCTAATAATATAATTCCTCTTATCATAACAATATATAAAATCATTATTTCATAAAATAACCACTTTATTGCAATAAATGTTTACCATTAGGGTGATAAATATATAAAAAATATATTAAAATATTATGAATATCTCAAAGAAACTCAAATCACATAAAACCCCAAAATAATATTAATACAATTAAACATATGATCATCCTATGACTTATTAACAATTTATGGTACCTAAATCAAATAAACATTCCTCTTAATAATCATCACAACCTATATTGTTATATAAAAATATATTTTGATATAAACTATAACAACAGAGAAAATAAAAAATATACAATTTAATTTTTTATAACAATGGTTGAACATTATTACAATTTGGTGCTCTTTTTGGTTTAGTGTTTTTTGCATTATGGAAAAAGTGTACATAATGAAGATGGATCCTTTACTAAATATACATTTTTTTCATGTTATTTATAGAAACTCACAATCTTTACTCAAGGTTTCTCCAATAACTGGATATTTTATTTATTAACATTTTTATTCAAAATTAATACCTAGTAATTTTTTAATATATAGAAAGAGAAAAAATGATAACTAAGGGATACAATAGAATAAAAATAAATTAATGCATTTTAAATTCTTAAAAACACATAAGGATGTTTTATTTTTACTCAATAAATAGTAAGGCTGAAAATAATTTCTTATATCAACATGAATTAAATATTAAATCTTGAATTTTCCATAAATATTTTGTATTAAATCATAGAGGAAAAATCATATCCATGAAATTTACAATTTTTTTTGTAAATACTAGTAAAATACATTTTTATTAAAATGAGGAATTGGAGAACGATAGAAGAAAATAGAAAATCTATTTTTCTGGGGAACTATAGTGGTGTATACCATATGCATCAAAAGAAGTTATTTTTTATAGCCCTGAGTTCAGTACCTTAAGGATGCAAAAATAGAAAAAATAGGGTAAGACCTTCCCATACGAGCATGGATTTCAACTGAACTATTACTTTTATTTTAGCACTTGAAACAATACTTATTATGGTTAGATATATTAAAATTCCTAGATATTGTAATCTATTTACTAGTTTGATTCCATGTTACCTTCTATGTAGTTGGAAATTAAATAAAACAACATTTCAATCACTAATAGTGAAATATAGTTTTACCTAAAGATAGAGATCTCATATCAAATTAGTTATTATTAATATAAGAGCGGGTATAATATAACTTTAAGATAAATTATGGGAAAAAATATATCATACATGATTATATATTATTCCTACTCTTCCCCTGATCCCATCAATTCATGAACAATATAATTTCAGCATTTTATATACAAAAAGAGGGATCTAGGCCACCCAATTTCCATCCCAACCTGGGTAGGGATGGTTTATATCAAACCCAATGATATATTCCAATGAATTGTTCTCATGTAGGAAATGAAAAAATCAGGTAAATGTATAAGGAAATTAGATATATAATGTAGGGAATTTCATGGCCTAATATTGAGATTATAATCATTACAAGGATCCCAAATAGTATAAAACATAGTAACCATAGCCACATCTTCCCCCAATAACCAATATCAAAATTTATAATATCCCCAAATCCACAAAACTACTAATAGGTTAAATGTTTTCCCAGAAATTATGTTAAAATAATTGATTCGCCTATTAGGGAAGATGTTTCGAGCATCAGGATCATTTTGAATACATCCTTACACATTTTCCTTGAACATAAATATCTATAGATATTTAATGTTTTCATACACACAAAATGATGATGAAAAATGGATAGGGATCATTGTATCCTAACAGTAAAACACATATGGATCACTTCATAATGAAGCATGGAGAATATTTGGGAAGTCCTTGAAATTGAATGTTACTGAAAAGTGACAGAGATGTAGAATAAATAATGGATAATATTCAGTTATATTGAAATTATACTAAAAATATAATTTTAGTTTTCATTCAATACCAAAATGAATATACTTTATGGATCTCATAAAAATCAGAACAAATTTCAGGTTCTTTAGATAAATAATTTAATGAGAGAAATGAAATTATATGCTTAAAAAGATATATTGTGAAAGTCACAATATAAAAATTAAAGAAATATTCATGTAAAATAATGATAATTATGGTTTTTAATATTCTATTTCTAAATTCATTCAAATAAATATTCTCTTTGAAAAAATTTAAATAATATAAAAAACCACTTGGATAAAAAAATTAATCAGATTATTATTAGATACATTTTAATTAAAAAAATATATGTAGAAAATTAGGTATATTTGATTTATATAGGGAAATGTTTTTTAAAACATATAAAAGTAATTTGACTTATATGAAATATAGTTTTAAGGAAAACATTATAAGATGATTTTTAAGAGAAACCCTTTAACACGAGTCTGACCTTCCATGTATTTAATTTAACACATATATAATAAAAATATATTTACTATTTAATTGATTAATAATGTGTTCTAGGTATATAAAATTATTTTAATAACATTTATATCATTTATGATAATGTCTTATAAATTCACTAAATTGATTACATTCTTTTTTAATTTTTTAAGGAAGTTTTTTTATAATCCCCAAACAATATTAGTATTTGAACCTGATTAAAGGGGACATGGTCACATAATTTTAAAAATATTAATCCTTAATTTTATTTATGTTTATTAATTAGTTTTTTTAACTATTCAGTAATGGTGTATGTGAAAAATGAATTACGTAATATCCTGGAGGCAATATTCCACACAATCACTTTATTAATGTTTCCATTTTTCTACATGATAGAAAAAATAAGTTAAAGAAAATTTAAAATTTATATAATAATTTTTATATTATGAATGATTTATTAATCCACTAATAATAAAATTAAAACCATATGATTGATATGGTAATTATAAATTAATCACACATATCATGGATATTTAATTCGTTGCTTTTTAATGAGTGGGGTAGTAATCTTCCATCATATAGAATAGGAAACAAGGTAAATAATATTTAATCCTTAGAAACACATTATAATTTATATATATATATATTATATGTTCAATAATTATATATTTATTAACATATGTGTGTGGTGGTGATCAAAAAATTAAACACATCTATCCAAGGAGATTGTATTCGACATTTACGCACAATCGATGTGTTTATTTACACTGGTATTGAAATGTATATGTCAAATTATTTTACCAAAATCATAATAATAATTTAATATATACAAGACACTAATGTAATTCTTTAAACTTGGTGAAAGTTTATTTAATGGTGGTAGAAAAGGAAATGACCCTAGAGCATTTAGTTAAAAATTAGACCTCCACTTTGGAAGGCCACCATTGGAATACTCATTAAATGTTTTCCGAATGGTATTTTTGTGTGAAAAATAATTATATGAAATGGGGAGAAAGGATTGGAATGTCATTGGGTGTTATTTTTTCAATATAATTTTATATTTATTAGTGTGGAAGATAGGATATGATATTCCTTTTTTATGGTGGGGAGGATACCATTCTTATAAAAAAATAAATTCTAATATATATTATGTTAATAACTCATGTAAAATTGCCACAATGTACCATAAATTAAAATATATAATAGATAATGAAGATATATAATGATAAAATCCAATTTATATTGGTTTAATAATCATTGTATACCTTATCATTTTGTTTAATATCATTGATAACCATGTTTACCATTACCATTCTTAACAAATAATTCAATCTTTATGGTTTGGGGAGTTAATATTAAAATATTCATTTGAAACAAAAGAAAAATTAATAATTGAAGATTAAATTTACCATAAAATTATTTTATGATAGTATTTTTCTAATTTTATAATGATTGATTAATTATTTTTAAATATTAAATAACATTTATTATCAGTATTGGGATAAATCACAAAATTTTTCATTAAAATAATTAGGATGAAAATGTACATAGAATTAAAACACATAAATCATCAACTAAAAAAAATAATCTATAGAAATTTTGGAATAACAAAAATCATCTATATAATATCAATAATAATATTTTTCAAACTATTTATTTTCTTTTTTACTATTCTTGCGCAATATTTTTGTCAATGTTACATTAATTTTTTAAATAATTATACTATATTTAAAAATTATATAATAATTTATGACATGAAATTAAATTATTATAAATCAATCTGGTCTTACTAATTCCTTTAAATTGTATATTTTCTCTTACCCTAATATGAATAACTTATTTATCATATAAAATTACATAAAATGACAAATATAAATTATAACACATCTTTCCCATGGAATACAACCCAAATATCAAATAAAGACACCAAAAAGTATCCAATAATGGGAATAGTTCAAGAATTTAATTATCAACCCAAATAAGTGTTAATTATTTTCATTTCTTTTATTTTCTACTTAATTTAAATTTCTATATTAATTTATCATTATCATGATAACTCATTTTTAAAATGGGTAGATATTTTTAAAAAAACCATATAAAAATTATACATTAAGATTCCAAATATAATATCCATTACAATAGTTTATATTTTTATAGGTTTTATAAATCTATTTAAATATTACTATTAAAAATGTAAAAAAGCAAATTTTTTAAAAATATGATTATAGATAAAAAATGAAAAATTGAAAAAATAAAATATAATGATAATTAGTAAGAAATTATTAATATTAATTTTAATCAATTTGATATTATATTAATAAAAATCAAAATATAATGTGTTATAAATTAGTTTTATTAATGAAAATAAATAAATAGAATTCAATATTTGGTATTTTAACTATTCACTCAAAATTAAACATTTTCAAAAAATATATAAATAACATCCAAATACTATTATGATATTTTTTTCAAAAATTTAGAATTTTTTATAAAAAATATATTCTAAATGTGGTCGAAATTGTATATAATTTCCTTATACGAAATCAAATAAAACCCATTTTTTATTAAAATTTATTTATAAAGTGTAAAATGAATTTGTTCCCATTAATTTTCTAACAACCATAAATAGAATAAATTTAAATTCGAAATATTAGATATGAAATCTATATATTTCTCTTGAATCATTTTACTATAGTGATAAATTCTATTCCTTGAACACATTACTTTTTTATGGAAAATATTTAATTTATCTTTAATAGGGTTTATCATCACTATTAACTAATCGATAAAATTTCAGGACTAGTTATCCAATATATTAAATAAAATGTTTCTTTAAATATTTCATAATATTTTTATTCCTCTTTATACCCTCCTTACGAATGGCTAGGTCCTAACATTCACAATTATAAATCAATATTGTTAATTTTATCATCATCCGTTTGAGATCAATGTTTCATATACTATTCATTATCAAATATATTATTTAAATAAAATAATTAATAAAATTATGGTTTTTTACAGAAATCTACTTCATGTTGTTCCTTGGTAAGATACTCAATTAAATCTTTAAACCATCATGCTCTATCCATGGTCACTGACGTGTCTCTAATTTAACTCATGTCTAAACCCAACAAATACCCCACGGATTCAATCACCCAATATATGGACTTCATCTGACATCACACCTAAATCATCAAATTGATTTTATATACTTAATGGAATAATGTTTTTAACTCAACCATGAACTGATCTATATGATGAATGTAATATCGACATTTATTACATTATCAAGGAATTATATTAAATTTTATCGACCCTTTTTCTTCTAATTTAAAATCGTTCTGATGTGAAAAGTTAGTAATTATTTTTTTACCCATAAATAGACTCTATATCACATGTAATGGTAAACTATAATAATTTTATGAAGTTATTTGTTTGGGAGGAACTGGCATGTATGTTGAATTTTCAGCCATTGTGTAAAAGTAGATCCCGTTATCTATGAGTTATGTATCTATTGTTCATGATTTTTATAATTCATGTAAGGATAACCCTATGATACTTATTCTCACATAAGGATAAATTGGGATTTGTCTAAGGGTCAGCCATGTGATTCCTTTTTCATTGAGGAAACAACCTGTGTTTTAAAAGATCATGAAAACGTAAGTCCCTACCTTGCTAAAGGTAATTCAAATATTCATATTTTTTATAGATAATATTCAATAGTTAAAAAATGGTATTACATCACATTCCCATGACAACTATTTTCTATGTAACGGTAAAATAATGTAAACCATACATAAATAAATTCTTCATGTAAAGGTGGATTTATCCATGTTTTTAATTTATTATTATCTCCCAATATGAACATATAAACTTCTTCCAAAATTTTAAAATCCTAAATCTTATGAAATAAATTCTTTTTTCCCAATAAAATTCCTAACTCAAATTTTTTAACATTTTAAAAAAAATACACATTCCATATTCGATTCAATGGAGAAATAAACTTTGTTTAAAATTTTTTTTCCCGTGAATGGAACTAGATTGTCTTATTCTCCTTTTTGGATACCCTAATATTTTATACCATTAATATTTTATACCTTATTGGGTCCATGTATCCTAGAACACTTTATTCCAATATCTATGAAGAATGATATTGTTAATTTATTTTCCTCATCAGGTTTCGAGGCATGGTAGAACTATCAATATATCTATCTCTCTCCTCTATTATTGGGTGAAGTGTTTTTCAGGTAATAATATCTGAATAGGAATCCATAATTTCTATTCCCCATATTTCATGTACAATTTTTGAAATTTGAATTTTTACTCTTTAGGGACAGATGTTTGTGTTCGACCTTAATGGATAATAATAATTAATTATCATAGAATGATAAATAACTATAAAATGTGAATCATGGGATTATTTTTCAGAGATAAATTTCTACCACATGGGTTGTTTTTAAATAAATTAATTGTAATTATTTATTGGAATCCGTTGAGAGAATATTGGTCAAATTAATAAAAGACCGTTAATTTGGTGATGGTTCCTAGGAAAACAAAAAAAATTCACATCATAAAACAAAATATAGTATGTTTCATATTATCTTAGACACTGATAAACTATTGTTGTACTGATATGTTAATTATGATGTAGTAGATATTTTTACCATGTTTGAATCTGAACACATGTGTGCGATTTAGTTCGAGTTTGGCTTAGTGGTAGGCACCCCTTAAATCTATATGAAAAATTGGGGTTCAAAACCCATTGGGAGCAACTACTGTAGAAGTACTATAGCGTACTGTTGCAGCGGTGACACTCTAGCAGCGGCGGGCACTATTGTGGTGGCAGGTCACTGTAGTGGCGGTAATGTACTGTAGCAGTGGCGGGTACTATTCAGTACTGTAGCAGCGCGGGTACTGTAGCAGTACTATTTAAAGAATGGTCTTTAGGCAAAAAAATGGTCCTTTGGGCCATATAATGGGCTAAATGCCCTCTGGGCCTTCGGGTTATGTAATGGGTCTCCATCTACCTAGTTAAAGAGGTATTTTGTTTTATTTAATAATAAATTCAGCTTCATCCCCAAACTTTTAAAATGAACATGTGTGCGATTTTGTGACGCATGAGATCCCCGTATGATGCTTGATTACCTGAGCATGATTATGTAATTTGTTATTCCACGTCTTATGCTGATCAAATGTACTAATATGTTGTCACTAACTTCTATAAAAACGCCTTATGTTAAACCTATATAATATCTACCCCATTCTATGTGATTTTCATACTATCAGGGTTATTTACACTATTATTTGAAACATGTAGACTAGCATGATATGGTGATCCATTATATGCGATGTTTGTATGAAATGGGAAGGTGATGATGGAGAAAATGAAAACAGGGTATGTGTTTAATGGCCTTGAGGCCAAACCTAAGGTAGTGCTAATATCAACATGATGGTTTTGTGGCCTTAACAAATGAATAAAAAAGATATAATGGCCTTTAGGGCAATATTATTACTAAGATAGGGTTTGAGGTTATTGATCCATGAACAATGCTGGGGATGACATATGACTACCATTTGGCCTAATAAAACTCGAAGCCTTTTGAATATTGAGATTCATAATCCCCATCATTTTGGATATCTCTTGACCAATCCATCAAAACCTTCTAACTATCCTTTTAGCATGCATCCAAAGAAGGTATGTACATAGATTATGACTGATGGATAACAAATGTACACTCTATATATGTAGTTATCACATTCCTATTCATTTATATTTACCATGGAATACACCTTTTACACTTTTCATTCATCTTAATTATGTATTAGAAGTTTCCTACATGGATAATACTAACAAAATACATAAAAATTATGATGTTTTCATAGAATTTATAGTCATTGATCCTGGAATGGGAATGTTTCTAACATGTTGATACTGATGAGAATGATCATAGTGATTTTGGTGGTACTAGGATGAACTCCGGATGGATATTATAGTGTGTTATTTTATTTTTCTTTTTTTATTATACCTTGATTCACAAGAAACATCAGGGTTCCATGGTTTATTTTTAATTAAACTAATGCACCCTATGATAGAGAATTTTTTTATGTTATCATATTCTATATTCGGTTGGCTTCTTTGTATATTATATTATCTTATGACAACTATGGGTACTATGGGTATAATCTCCCCATGATTCTTTTTAGCATCATATCTACTCATAAGAATATTTCCTACATGGAGTAAAGCTTGAGGTTATGTGGTATTTCAGAACATACTGAGAGATTTGGGTTGAGGTACTAAAAAATGGTAACAAATTCCTAATGTTCCTTATTTTACTTTGATGTTTTTGAGGAAGGAGGTAGGATATATAGAAATTAGGTAGGGAAGTCAACATGTTATTGGATAGCTATTGTAAAATAAACCACTGAGTTATAGGTTATTGTATTTCTTTTTTAATTTTATGGTATTTTAGTGCATTCATATATAATGAGTATGGACATAGGATTACATGTCATATTTAAGCCAATTGTGTTCTATATAAAAGTTCTAAAATTAAATTACATGAATTGTGTTAATCATTGAGTGATGAATTGGTGTTTACATTTTTGATATATTGATTGATGTTAATGTGTTCAATATTTCAATGTTGTTATGTTATATATATATATATATGATTGGGACTAATATCCAGGAATGGATGAGTAGTCTTAACCATTGGGTAGAACTAAGAGGCTTACACCATGTGAGTTAATGTATCTCTTAGGATAGGTCTTATAATATGGATCCATTTTGTTGGAAGCAAAACTAATCATGAAATTTTGTACAAGAATTCTAATTTTTAATTGTATTTTTTGAAAATTCCACCTCAAATATGCATAGATGGACTACTTGGTGAACCCGAATATAATTTGTTTTACTATGGTGGATGCACTAGTTCCACCACTAGTTTCATATTATGATTCACCCAAGAAATATCCCACACCAACACTAGTTCTTCGGGCATTAGATCCACTCTATAATTGATCTCTATATACTATTCCAACCTTTTATGGAGTGGTATATATGACAATGGTTGACTACACTCATGAATTTCATCACCGTAATCTGAAATCATTATGGGGAACTAAATGACTATAATATTTTGAGAAATGGTTTGTTATCATATAGGGTGTATTTGACATAATCGATACACTATAAGAGAAATGGTTAAATATAGTGGCATTCATACTATAGTGACATAATAGGATATAGTGTGGAATATTCGGAAATGTAGGAAAATGTAACGGTCTTCCATGGGAGTTCCTCAAAAAATATTTATCAGGGAATTCTAACATAACATGATGAAACAAGATTATAATATAAAATTCATGGATATTCAACAGATATTCATAACTGAATCTTTAGAGTCTATTATTTTAACTAAAATTATTTTTTTATCTACCATCTTTTCCATTAATTATGGACAAAAGGATTGGATGTTCTAGACCAATCCTCATCATGGATTCATATGGTTTTTTTGGAGCATTAACCTAAAAAAATCCCATTGATTTTATACATGTTATTGAATATTTATTAATTCATATTGGAGGATTTGGTACCTGGTTATCTTCAAATCATTAGTACTCATATGGGTGGATTTTCTACTACTATAGTCAGTTTCATATTAGGTAGAAATAAGGGAATGATTGGACACTACCATGTGTTCTACATAACAACTCATTAAAAGTCTCAATAGTTTATACTGATGGGGAATATCTGAAATACTACTCCGGATCCAGGATACTATGTTTACATAGGTTAATTGGATAGAAACAAACTATAACCCCTGTATATGGCTGAGGTCCCTAGTAAAAGGTTCATACTCCATAAATGATGTTGACTCGGGTGAGTCATGAACCTCATAGTTAGGGTCATAGAGTTTAGGATGGATGAGTATTTGTGATGGAAAAAGCATCAAATCACTATGAAGAAGGAAGATTGAGGGTTCCACATCATGTTTAGATCACATAATCACTTTCTATAACTCTTTTATAACTGTTCTACACATTCATATTTTAGTTCGAAAGTTTTTATAGTTCCTTACATAACAATTAATATTTCATTCAAGTAACACTCTCTCTTGACTAGACCTTGGTTTATAATTTTAACCATCTCTATAAATTTTAATTGTTTCCAGTATTTATTTCTAGTTATTAAACTCTATGGTAATTCATGATCATATCGATAACCAATTTTAAGGGATATTCGTAATGTGTTTTATGAACTATTATCAGGCTCACATTAGTTTTCATAAGATACAGGTGAATTTCCTAATTATTACAGGATTGTGGAATTTTCTTACGTGTTTGTGGGATATTAGATTAAGAAATATGAGACCATAATTGAGTTATATTTTATTTTTTGTCCCAAAATTCATAGGCACAGATCTTGCAGCACAACCATTAGTATACATCTAATACTTTCCCTTAGTGCTTGATTGTTATCTGGATGTTATACTGAATGAATTATTTGGTCTTTCACTAGATAAGTGAATCTATTTTGAGATCGATATTTTACATGTTTAATATTGGGAATTGATTCTTCTTTATCATATGGAACAAAATGGGTGAATATATATGAACGTGTGGATAATTTATTTTTAAGAGACAAGAATTACTCAACTGGGATCATTTTATGGGATGGGATATGATGTTTATAGTGATTAATCGACGATTTTTTAAGAGGTATGCAGATTTAAAGGAATTAGATATTTTCTTATGGCCATGTCCTCTATAACCCCGTGATTTGATCTACCCAATTTATATAATATATTTTGTATCATTGGTCTACTCCTTGAAGTGTTCGAATCATTATCTCTCTAGTGTTTTTTATTTTTAAATTTGAAAAATTCTTCTAATATATCTCATCTCACCATGCCATATAAATGATGTAGATTTACTGGGTGGAAAAATGTATAAATAATTCTTTGAGATGATATATTCTCTCGGAAATGATAATCTTTATTAAGATGAACTTATAATGAAAATGTAATGAACACAAGATATTGGAGAGCTATACCCATAAGAGTAGTGACATGTGCAGAGGTTGATGAAAGAGTTTCCAGGGGATGGGTTATATGATCATGGAGTTTTTACATGTTAACATTTAGTGATCACATATTTTTTGGTGGACCATGTGAATTTAATATGAGAGTCAAACCATGAATTCATTATGCTGTGGGAATTCTCTGCAATGGTAGATTTCATACAATGGTGGTCCTTAGATGATAATGTTCTGATCTATGTATATTAAGAGTGGTTGTTTATGATTTAATATAAGAGGATATTTTTAGAGACACTAATTCATCTAAGTGGGTATATAATCTTGGGTCAAAATGTTGTTCAATGATATTATATGTTTGTTTTGGTGGTCTTGTATGGAGAGGGACATTATTGGGTTATTCATGATGCTTTTACCACAAGATGATAAATGTAAAATATTACTATTTATGTTGTTTTATTATTCACTTATAGTTATAAGGTTTAAGTGTTATTATTTGATGACATACATTATGATAGGGCTACCCAGAATCCCATGGAGTAAGGATATCATTTTGGAGATAGTAAATCATCTTAAAAAAGTTTCTCATTTCATGCATATTTTTTGAGAACCTTTCATTGGATGTGAATGGAATGTTGTATGTATAGGATATTGTACATAAAGAAAGAGTTTACTTAATAAATATTCATAATATAGACATATTATTATCTTTTTTACTTTTATCAGTTCTAATTGAAGGCTTTGGGAGCTCACATAAAATCGAGTGCAATGAATCATATGCCAACTGATAGATAGTCAAAGATGATGAAATAGATATATTAGGATAATCCTCAATATTGAATTCTTATAATCTATTGATGTTTGTATGATCATCTATAATTTTTTTATTCACATTCAAAAATTTATTCTAGGATTCAATTCATATGTGACAATTTAGGATTTCTATGGTCAATTGTGTAATTCTTTATTATGTTGTAATGAGGTTAGTTAGTAAGCTATTATTGTGACAAGAATAGTCAAAAAGACCACTATGAGAGTATATGTAATAAAGATTTAGTTAGTAACTACCCAGATTAGACAATGAAATTATGTCAGTTTTTTGCGGCAAACAATGACTTTTTTTTAGGGTGGAAAAATTTTCTTATGATATAATCATTGACTAGGATATAAATGGTTTTTGATGTTAGGATATTATATAATCATGATTAATTACTCTTTTGAGAATAATGTGCATATTTGGGTAGTGGCATAACAAATTTATTTTCATAATTTTATTAAGGAATGAATTTTTTTTCTATATGTATCATCTTCTAAAGTACATGCATGATCATGTTCATGTGACTCTCTATGAGAAAATTGACCTATATCCTAACACATCATTTTAAGAGAGCCTTGATTATATCTTAAATTAGAGAGAGAAAGTGTATGAAGGAAAGATATAGACACTTATCAAAGTCATATTAGAAGTTGTTTATATTCAATATGAGACTTGGGATCTGGAATCTATAATTTAGGAATAGTAGTCCAAGAATTTTATTGAGACCAATCATGACACATCTCAAGGATGAGAATTCCTATGAGATAGGAAATTTTAATATATTTGATTTTTAAAGGAGTCTATGAATATTTATACTTTTTCAAATCCATATTGATATTATTTTTACATCTTTTGATGGGAAAAATTATTAATTTTCAAAATTATTTAACCCATAACTAGATCATATATACCACATAAAGGTAAATATTTTCTTTATTAACATAGGCTTGTTTATGGAATCTATATATAGATAAGTTAAATTATTTATAATTGTATAGGCTATATATTTTTTTCTATAATTTTTTTAACGGTATTTCATGTTTTTACTATTTTTTTATGTGTAACCAAAGGATCTTACTTCTTATATAGGGGTATATTATCCTTCACAAATGGTTTATCCCATGTTTAACTTACATTACAGGGGTAATTTAAAATTTTCAAGGCCTATACAACGGTAAGTCCTTACCCAAAAAGTGTTATTCCATAGTTATGTAAATGGAACTCATAATTATAGAATCTTATGTAAGGGAGACATATCACCTCCATGTGGAAAATATGAGATGTCAATGGGTAAAACCATATAACACTATCATATATACCTTTTTGTCATAAATGAAGTTTTTAACCTACTATGTCATTTTTCCCTTCTAGAACAAACCTGTAAATATGTTTTGATTTTTTTTAATCTGAAATCATGGGAACAAATATTTTGACTTTTTTAAATTCATAACCCATATTTTGGAAGTTTTTAAAAACTCCTTATTCATGATTTGGTTAAAGGATGATTTCAATGATGATATTAATATAGGGTTTCCAATTATGAAAATTGAAATTCATTATTATTATTGTAAAATAACTAAAAATTATATTCCACTTAATTTAGATACCCTCTTTAGTCAATGAACCCTAGAACTCTTTTATACAATATATGTGCTGCGATATTCGGACAATCTGAGTTCTTCTTCTTGATTTCAGGGATGGTAGAACTCTCTCAGGACTCTCTATTTACTCTATTCATTGGTAAATCAATTTTCAATGACTAATTTCTATATTGGAACTAACAATTTCAATACTCGATATTTAATTTTTCTAATTCTGAAATTTTTATTATAGAAATTTATAGATAAATTGTTGTTGTCCAATATAAAAAAAATGACAAATTTTTAAATGAATGATAATGAATTATACCAATATTATATTAGGATTATTCAGAAGGTAAAAATTATTATCATATGGTATTGATTTATTTGAAATATTTGGATTCAATTTTAGGAATCTAAGGTGAGGGGATTGAAATTATAAATACACAGATATGATTTAGGTGATATCTCCTTATAGAAAATTTTCAGTGACATCCGGATGGTTTAGGATGGGGATTCCTTTTCATCTTGGGAACTTGTAAAATTATATTTCATTAAGATGGTACTTGTGTTGGAAATTCATATTTGAACATGGTTGATTGTGATCACATATTTATGTTTGTGTAAACTGTTAGACCCATATATTATGTAATGATTTCATGAGTATGAATATATATCTTCTTAGGCCACATTTGATGTTTATCACATTTAATATTATATTTCTATTTATTCTCAAATTTACATATAATTTTCCTCCTATATATTCTTCACCCCATTCTTGTGATGGTAAAATCATTAGATTTATGAGTATTTCTATTCAAAAAATGCGGACCATCATTACATGGTTTTGCATTAGAGGAGATGTGTGTGCATCATAGTATGATGATGTCAATGGACCAGAATATAAGTTAGGGGAATGATGGTAGTGAGAAAAGTGATGATGTGGAGATAGTGAAACTATATTGTGTTTATGTCCTATCTTAAGGAATGTATTTGGATATGGTGGTCTTGTGCCCATAACAATAATCGAGACAAGGTTTAATTGTCTTGAGTCCTGGCCCATGATGGATGTATAATTCTACGGATTTTTGGCTCGATCTGACATAATGCCTTGTGATTATTGATAAAAATGATCACTAATATTGTTCCTAGATCAGGATCACACCAACCATCCTCTATGAGAATAATTATAGCATGGAATTGATGTATTTATGGATAAATATCAGGAAATATTGGATAACAGATTAATGATCAGCATATATTTTTCTTTGTTACCTATGAAGTTTCATTAACCATGGGGTAAACTAGTTATACTAGAGAAAACATGATAAGGATTAATTGGTGGTTCCATACATAGTATTATTAATCACAACAATCATAAGAATCTATATGTTATTTCAATGTTCATGATCAGGGATTGGGGATTTTTATATGGAGTAGTTGTATCATTATGATGTATGTGTTACAAGATAGTCACTAGATGGATGTTATATGCTGTTATATTATTTTCCAATTTTTTATTATATATTGGTTTACCACCACATCATGGGTCCTTGATTCATTTTTTATGGATTTTTTTAAAGATTTCATAGAATCTATTTATGTTTTTATCTGTAATATCTTGTTAGATTATATTTATGTAATATTTCACTGTGACAACTATGATTATCGAGGGTACAGTCTCCCCCTTTATCTTTAGAACATATCCCAAATTTAGTCACCTATTATATATAGGTAGTTACAAATGACGTTAGGTAGAACTTGAATATAGATTCAGTGGCTTATATTTGAGTGTTAAAATTTTCCACACCGTAATAGTTTCTCCATCATCACATAAAAATACTAAAACCCCAATCATCAAGAACAAATATGATACCCAACTACCCCAATCATTCATGACATTATAAATTAAAATTTAGAGTTCCAAATATAAGTTTATGGAACTCCACACAATAATAATATTCTATAAAATCATGAATGATGACTATTAATACCATGGCCCCTATTAAAATTCCCAAATGACTACTTGAACCCATCATAAATCAACAATCCAAATACAGAACACATTTTTAAAACGACATGAATCAACCACCTAGGCCACATAACGTGAATCACACTAATTTGTGTCATGTTTCTAGGTTCTATGATGTCCTACCAAATTGAGGGTGAATTTTAACATTGTTCCATCACTTATATAAATTCCTTTATTCTCTTCATGATAACACTCAATGACTTGTGTGCATAAAACACCAGTTTAGGATTCCTATACAAATAAATAGAAATGACTTAAATACTATATTTCTTCTAGGGAATCAATCCAAATTGGGTATTTATAAAATTTTCAACCACTATAAAGGAACATAATTCCATCCAACAAGACAATTATCGAAAGAAAATTTTTTGGTGATGCTCCATAGAAAATGTATTATATTTATATGGTTTGCATACACTGAATTAACCTAGGAATCTATATGGGGAAATAACCTATATGTTATTTTTGAAACATTTTGTAACCTTGCATAACCACTCATTAAAACCCCATACTACACTGGTAGGATTTTTCAATGGAACCCATTATCATATATGGTTTTTCATCCAAAATAGATATCGAAAAAACCATCGTCATAACCATTCATTTTTTTGAGAACTAGTTTAATTTTTCAAATAAATATTGAAATGTAATTTTAAAAAAATCTGTAGATTTTAATTAAACCCTTAATGAATAATAATTTCAAAATCATTATCTTAGTGATACACTGTTGATAGATCCAACATATAATACTCTTTAACTAACACCTCACTCAACCACATCAGTTTTCCTTGTATTATTCAATTTGTTTATAAAAATTTAAACACTCAATATAATTCTTTATACTACTTAAAAAAGAAAATATTAATCAACTAACCAATCAAATAGAATCCTCTAAACAATTATTTACCTAGTCACCCATTATAATAAATTCCTAAAATCATATATTATGTTATTATTTTAAATAAAAAATAAAATTTTCTAATGAAAACATATTTCCACCAACTACACTATTATGTGTATATATAATTCCATAACAAATACACTCAGATTATTCAAGAAGAATATATTGGAATCAAGAAATCCCTATGACTCATCCAGGTCTCATCTATCCCATATTGGGATTCTCTGTTCAACCAATCAGCTCAGTTATCCAAGAGTTCCTAGTCATGAAACTAGGTAATACTTTGTAAATTTGGATTCAATTGATGACATGATAGATAGGAATGCACTCAATCTACAGCCTTTGTTCCAAAAATATATCATTATTTCTAAGAACACAACAACATCCAAAATGATTATCTGTTACCATGTTATAATTTTTCATTTATGATAGCTCATGTGTTTCCAAAGTGGGAATTTTACATGAGCATAGGCGCACCTCCATGTATTCAAAAAAATGTTGAATAGTGAAAAGGAACAAATATGTCTTAGGGAGACTATTCCCTTGATTTTAAATCACAATGATTCGACTAGATTCTATCAAAAATTCATCATGAACCATACAAACTATGCAAATCATAAACAAATATAGGCAAAGAACTAGGATCCCACTAATACCTATTATCAGTAATTGAAATAAATAAATTTATCTATATAATGTTTCAACTATAAGAGGGAATCATCATTAAATAAAAAAATTAATACTAAGTATTTATAAAAAATCAAACACCTACTAGAAAATGCTGATTAATAATTGATAAATAAAAAATGGCCATTGGAAATACTCATATGATCCAACCTACAGAACATTCTTCCTCTATAACCATATAGACATGTATATTGTGTCCATCTCTAATAAGATATTTTCTATTGAGAGAAAATAGAAATATCTACCAATGTAAATGTAACACCATTCCATGTGTGTGGGTATGGGTTGAGTCTAATGACCCAATAGTATATAAAGAATTTCACAATTATAATATATTACACTATGATCATGTTTATGTAAATAAAATACATATATATGAATTTTGGTCAACCATGAAAAACACCCACCCAAAAATATAATATGTATAAACATAATTATAAATTATTTATACAACATTATATTATCTTTAATTATAAGTTACCTCTATGTTTGTATATGACCTACCCCGAATCTTGAAATGCTATTATATAGAATACATGGGGCTATCTAGAGATATTCAATATCAAAAAGAATCTCCAAATATGTGGACATCTAGGAGTTGTTCCATCATATCCAACATTGTAATAAACTCATGTAGAACCACTATGGAGTTTCAAAACTCAAAAATCACTTATTTATCACTTACTGATCACTATAAATACCCACTAGAAAATATCATAAAATATTAGTAGATAGTTGTCTATATGATGAACCCACATCACAAACTCGATGTCGGACACTCTATAATGTGACCTATAAAAATTAATGAAACCATATATAATATAAAACTTCTCTTGGTTCATCATAATAACATCCTAATATACTAACCATACTATTAATCACAACATCTCTCAGCAACCGTCAGAGTCCTCCACAATCATCTATACCACCAAACGGTCTACTGTATCCATATGGATCAACCAACTAATAAATATCACAATCTATTTCTCAATGGTAAACATACAAAACATGAATTTTATTACATAAAGTAAAATATATTTGAATCTACAAACATAAATCATGATTGAGAAATAAAAAAAATAGAAAATAGGAATTTCCTTCATGAGGCCAAATAGACTAAAACATGTCAAGACTAGAAATTTTAGTGTTATATTTAAAAAACCCAACCCTTTTTAAAACCCATTTTAAATAAATATTTCTTTTAATACCCACACAAGGGACTTAGAAAAAATCCCACTCAATCATTATTTAAAAATAATGCTGTTATTTTAAAATACTATTTCAAAAAATATTTTCAAAATATGCCATATTCACACAAATTTCCATCATAGTTAAATCCCCTTTTTATAACACATTTTTAAAAACATACAGATTTTATCTTTGATATCCTACACAAAACACTCTGAATATTATAAAGAGGGACACAACCCTTAGAAGGCCAAGACAGCACCATTGAACCATTTTTCAATCTTTGTGGAATGTGTTTACAATTTGTCAAATGAAAGCTCAACACAACTATATGGTTTAATACTAGAAAATATAATGTCTAATAAAAATATAATAATGAAGTAACCCAAACAAAAAAACACAAACCAAGCATGAAAATTAGTATTTTATAGGATAACCACACCCCACATGGAGTTACAATCCTTTGAAAATATGGTCGACCAAGCCCATTGAAATATCATAAATATATCATTGTCCCTGAAAACATAATGGATTAATTATGAAACAATATAATTAATTATCAAATTAAAATTAGTTAATTATTCCATTTATTATTAATTCAACAGTTTTTAAAATGTAATTATGCAAAAACCTCACCATATTGCCACACAAAACCTAAATAGTTACAATACTTAGGTGGAGGGATCAATTTTTTTTCCAAATCCTAATCAAAGAAAAATCCCTAACACATTAAAAAAAATCATTTAAAATATAAACTATCTTGTTTAAAAAAACATAAATTTACCTACAAATTAACATATCTTAAGTGAGGTGGTGAACAACATATTGATCGCATCATATAGGACCTCATCTAAAATTCCCATACAAAACCCCAAATAGGTTATATGATTTCCACCATGATGCATTGGTAGGAATCATAAAAGCTATACTAGTGATGAGAAAAATCAAAAGAGATGCAAGGTGGAGGTAGGAGAAAAGATGATGTATGATATTTCACTTCAAAACATAAAATTATTAAACTAAAGAAGACAAAAATTTATGGGTTTCATAGGGGAATGGGATCGGGAGGCTAAATAATCATGTGTGAATGTTTGGGAAGAAAATAATATTATATTAGGTTTAAATTAGAAGGGTTGGAATAATAATTTCACATATTTATTTGGTCGCATGGTTTGACCACATTATTAAAAAACTATAAGAAAACACTGAAGAAAGAATAATCCATGAAAAACCCCATTTTTCAATACTTGGGATACAATATTTTTATAACTATCAGCCAGTTGGGAAAAAATACCTCAGTTTTCAATATTACCAATGGTTTATCTACAACTAGGTAAAAACATTGCAAGGATCCTTAGGTCTGGGAAATCCCCAAATTATTTCCTCTGATCCCCATATGGATTAATCCTAAACATCTAATAACCATTTCAAGAATTCATGCTCATTGTCTAAAGAAAAACAATGTACATGTTATTAGATTGATACCTAGATTCCCCTATATAGTGCACTTGAAACCTTGAACCATTTGTAAAATCATCAAAAATCATTAAAATTCCCCATGATGATCCAAAGACACATCTGAGCACACAAAGAATCATTTGGGTCTCAAAAAAATTTCCGAAAACATCATATTTTGGTGATGAAACTATTCAAATTCTAAACCCAACCTGAATTGAAAAATGATACCTTCTATAACATTTCTCAAAATTTTAATTTTCTACTAAAATTAAAAATCTTTGAAAAATGTGGTTTTAGAATTACTAGGGATAAAATAATGTCATTCAAAAACCTCTTAAAGAATCTAAAAAGGGTTACTTATAATGATAGATATGATTATTATAAAATTATATATGTCATTTTATTTATTCAATACATGTTCCACTCACTCATTTAATATTTACTCAACAGTGTACTTGTTGAAATTTTATCGAGATCATATTACTTAAACCAAGGAAATATCAAATCCTTAAATAAAAATGAAGAACATGGCTTCTTGTGTCCTTCTTATACCATCTATTTATTTGAAGTGAATATTTTCTTGATTTCATTATTTAATTAATGTATCTCTATGATATTATCTTCAATATATAAAATATGAAGGCCTTTGATGATCTCATAGCTTATTATCATTAAAGTGTGTCTATTAATACAATAAATGGGAATAACATATTTTCTAAGGGGAATGAGATCTATGATCCATCCAACTGGGACCTCCACATATAGAAGTGGGTGAACTCCTATGATATTTCTATTCATTATTATGGGAACCCGATGAGAGGGGTCTCAGGTGTGTGATACCATCCATGGGTAGGTGATTTTATATGGTATTTTCAAAATATATCCCATTGTTACCTCCCTTGATAGAAGTCAAATTATCTGTCAACCTATTTTTAGTCAAACAACTCAAATATTTTCCATCATTCCAAATAGATCCAATAGAATTAATGTAGTTGAAAATATATTGGGATAATATAGAGGATAAATGTTATATTCACTAGAGTATTCCCCCTATGGTAAACCACTATAAAATCCAAAAATACTCCATAATAAAATTAATAAAGTTTCACAGTGAATATTTTATTATTTTTTTCTAAAAAATCATATATAAATTCATTTTCATTTAATTTTAAATCATGAAATAATATTTAAAATAAAAATAAAGGATAATATATCCTAAAATAAAAAATAATATTACCCAAACTAATATAAACTCCATAGGATTGAATTATCCATGATGATTTTTATAACTCTAAAAATAGTAAAAAGTAATAGTTTAGTAAGGAATATGACAGAAATTATAAAGGGATGTGTAGAAACATTATTTGTTATGTATAAATTATGAAATATGGGAATGCAGAAATATATATATATATATATAAATATAGTGTTTAATTGGAATTTGGAGTGTTAGGATATGGCCATTGCTAGACCACTAGAAAATATGACCCTTGGTCAGTATAAGTGATAAGAAATATTACCATTTTATCTAGTTTATATAATGAGTAATGGTTATGGATAATTGGTGTAGAAGGGTTAAATGATTAAATCAACCTGTAAGATCATTCATTTTGATTTCCTTATATAAAAACATGAGAGGGAGGTTGCATCACTGGGGTTCTCGAATGACCAGGCCTACGAAAATCATAAAAAATCATGTGTTGATCAGAATTTTTTTTTGGAGAAGATTAATTTAGTGGAGAACATTATGACATCAATGTTATCTAATCCACCCTAGTAGGGTACCACCTTCACAAACATACTAATAAGATGTATATCGATGTAATAATGTGTTATAAACCTTGAACATAAAATTATAACATAGTAAGTTTATTCTTATAGATTAATTATCTGTTTCCCCAATTATATTTTCATTATTATAGTATTTATTAAGATACATATGAATATAATCTAATTCTGAGAAATATATTTTTTTATATATTGAAAACATAATTTTATATGAAAATACTTATTAAATAATGAATTTTATAATTAATTTACGTATTTTAAAAAAAAATTCATAGATGAGTATTATGTGTTATTATCTTTTAAATATAACAGATAACATAATTTTATAATATCCCATGTAATTTTTTTTAAATTAAAAATGATGATTATGTTATATTTTGTTCAGTAAATAATTTTTTTTATTAAAATTAT
The DNA here is from genome assembly GCA_963277665.1 of Viscum album. Classification (NCBI taxonomy): domain Eukaryota; kingdom Viridiplantae; phylum Streptophyta; class Magnoliopsida; order Santalales; family Viscaceae; genus Viscum; species Viscum album. The sequence continues at coordinate 1,232,903,506 of OY728152.1, forward strand.
TAAATTCTCATTTTTTTCGAAATTATTTTAGTAAAATCAATATTATATATTAAACATTCATGTTGATTGTAGTTTATGTGGAAATTATTACATTTTAGAAAAATACATTATTTTTCTGTCAATAGAAGAAATATTGCTTTTTGTTGTCAAAATATTTTTTGACATCATAAATATGTAATACTTTTGAACGAATTAATAAATATTATTAATCATCACAACGATCTTATTTAATTAACATATTATATATTAATTAATTAAAATTAATTTACAATTCTATAAATAATATTCCAAAGATTAAATTCAAAATTACATTTCTAAAAACCATAATTTTTTGAAACTTTATTTTCCCTTGCCAAATTTAATAAAAAAATAATGTAGTTCATTTATATAATTTATATAATTTAAAAACCTCCGTCCAAATGTAATACACCATATTTAAAAATCATTGTTTGTATATTTATAAAGACACTATTAATAAATTAATATCCATTATTTTTATATTTCATATAAACACCCACCTGTCCACCCATTTTCATACAGTCCCAAACAATTAATATAGTATTTTCTCTCAATTTACAAATCTAAAGACATGTTTTTGGAATTATAATGTAAAAATTAACTATAATAAATCATTAAAAATATATATCATAAAGTAAGGGATTTAGTTCTTCTCCTTTTTATCCAAGTACTTCATCTGCAGTTAATCCTAAAATTTTGTTGTTATTATACTCTCATGTAGTTATAACAATTCAATTATCATCCAAATATTGGTATATTAATGATATTATTTCATTTTATATCATTAAACTCTTTGTATTAAAACCTTCCTAAACCTATTTTGATTCCAAAATCATTATTTTATTTCCCACACCTCCCTTCCATATTTGGAATACCCCACCATTTTTTATCAATTTTATTAATATAGATTTAATCGGAAATAATTTATTTTAAATTACTACATATTAATAACACCTTCCCTTCTCTTGATTTTAAAATTATGAAATGTTCATTTATTTAGACACTTATGTACTCAATAATTTTTTGTGAAACCTATTCCTTATCCTCTATTGGTTATTAAATAAATTCAATTCTCTAATCAATATGGAACAAAATAATTAATACATATGAACGATATGACATCATAACACTCTAATGTATCAATTAAATAATTAATCACTAGAGAATCCATATTTTATTACACCCTCTTCAATAAAATTGTTATTAGGTTTTCTGACAAGTTTATATTGAACCTGAGATATACATTTATATATCATGATTTTGGTAAAATCCACATTTCCATTTTATCTATCATGTACATTTTATAATTATCTGATGTTATACCTCATGTTTTATCAATGGAAATTAATAATTTTCCATTTCAATTTTTTAATCACTAATGGGATTTATGATCCATATTTTCTAATTAAGTATATCCCCATCAAATCAAGTACATTAAGATGAACTTGGATGGAGTAAAAATGGGGTACCTCAAGAGGAATAAATAATGATTATGATTAATTGTTACTTATTTAAATAATGTATTATGTACTTATTTTCCAAAACACTAAACCTAAAAAGGTACTATCTGGTTATTGTCATAATATTTTGTTAAGTAATTTTGTTAAAAACATGTGTTAAAAAGGTGTATTGAGATAGCCCTAATGTTATTTGATAATAATGAAAATGATTTTATCAGACTGTTAAATCCCTAATGATTGTAAAAATGTTTCCTAATCCAAAATAATAATCACATTCCCTATAACCTTGCTTTTTAATTAAGATGAATTAGGAACATTAATTTTCTAAGTCTGACCATTCTTCATTGTATCATCTAATTAATGTGAGAAAGGATAACATTCATGTGATGAATTTTCAAATATTGTATATACCCGATTATTCACATTTTATGTTCTATATTTCAACCAATTTCTCCTAGGATATCATGGATTTAATAAACTTATTGTTTCCTTTAAATCTGAATCTATTTTTAGATGTGTATGTGGATAATATCATTTTCTATGATAACGATGAAAGATATCATGGGTAGAATCTAATAATTGATTTATGGATTCATAATGATTGTTAACTCAACAATAATAATCCTATGTATATATTGTTTCTTTGAAAATGTAAAACTTAGTAGGCATGTGATGTCTACATATGTAATTTTTCCTGATTATTTCAATGTGAATGTCATTTTTTTCAGGGGAAGAGTCCAAGAATATAATTGAAAATTGGATCGTTTACGGATTAGAAGGATAATATCACTAAATTATTTGTAATATCTGGTTAATTTTTGTTCCTAATACATGTCTTTTATAAGATTCATATTTTAGTATAATCATGTGGTTGTATATATCTCCTGGTAGATTCAACTATAGTAGTTGAATTACTCATCCCATGAAATGGAATTGGTCAACTCCATGCATGCACCCAAATGAATGTGACATTACCTTTTTAGTTTGATTTTAATTATTTTTAATGATCACATATTTCTAGGATACATTTTCTCTTTGATGGAAATATATCTTATTCAAAGTCTATGGGAAGAATAAATTTAGACTTTATAATTTTATATATTCCATGTTTTAGGTAGAGGTAATGTGGAATTCAAAAAAATAGCAAGAGGATTTCAAATATCTGTTAGGGTGTCTTGAAATGAGTGGGATATCATGATCTATATGGATGAGTAACACTGTGAGGTTAGAGAAGAGAAATATAATCTATTTCATGGAGAATCTAGTTTGTCTCTCATTAAGTTGATTTCTTGAGATTAGGTATGGGATAGTCTATGATAGTGGTATAGATAAAGATTAAATATTGGTTGGGTCTAGTGAATGGTCTCTTTCTCATGGATTTTCACTTTATTTTAGGATTAGACCTATGTTACCTTCATTATTCATGATAGAGTTTATAGTGGACTTCTACTTTTTTGAGTGGGGTTTCCATCTTGTTGGGACCATAATGTTTCGAAATATAATGTGGTGATTCTATATCCTTTGATTGTGGATATCAATATTAGATTCAATAATTCAATATAACCCACAAAATAATGTATAGGGATAACACTAAAACCCTTTATCCTGCGTCAACCCGTTCATACCTGGTAGTAGGATGAGGTGTCTACAAACATCATTATGAAACAACCTTTTAACCCACTTAAATGATGTTTTATTTGGTTAGTTATTTAATGGTTGAATAAATTCACTAACTCAATAATTATTAATGAAAAAAAGAAGTTGTGAGACCATGGTAAGATTTATTTCTATTAGAGACTTCATGGTTTACCCTCCTCTATTATATCGGATAGTGGCCGGTGTTCTAGGTCTAGATTCTAAAAGAGCGTGTAAGCATCGATGGGAACCCTATTGAGTCTATGTATATATTATGACCCCTGAATTGAAAAATAGACTTAACGAGTTATCTTGATTTGGTAACATATGATTTAGGTATTTTTTTCAACTTCAGTAGTGTGTGATATAATCATATGTGTCTATTAAAGCTTTATATAACAATATCTACATGTTTTCTTTTCCAAATGGACCCATTTGAGGCTCTTTATAGACAGAAAAATCAATCTCTTATACCCTTATTAAAGGTAAATGAGACCTCCCTGGTGGAACCAAAACCTTATGAGATGAATATAATGATCTAAATGGTTGGATGTTCATAGTGATACGACATAGTCACCATAAATAATATGTTAACTACCACAATCACCCTTTGGATTTGAATGTCATTGATTGGGTTTTATAAAGGGTGTTGGCCATTTTGGGATATTAAGTATTAATAAATTATGGAAATATCATCATAGGATAATTTAATACATTATAGATCATTGATTATAACTGGAAGGGTTCTTATATGTTGGGTCATCCACCTCAATTAATATAAATGCATAATGTTTTCCTTGTATCTCAATTGATGAAATATCTGACTACTCTATCACATGTGATTAATTTGGAATACAGTGGCATGGAACCTGAAATTTAAATCACTAAGAATCCTATGTAGATCATCTAATTCCTTGATAATTTTCTCCATGAAAACCCAATCAATTAGATTTTGTTTTGTGGCATCACAGGCGTGAGTCACAAGAGATGTCATAGTGGGAAGCTCCTCTGAGGGAGAAATGGCCACATTAATTCTTAAATCAAGCATTTGGTTGACATTCTTAGGGTATAATGTGATATATTGGGGATAAGTTTCACTCCCATGATTAAATTTTTAGGTATTACACATGTTACTTTCTTGATCTTATTCCTACACATCATTTATGAGACTTTCTCATTGCAAACAATGAAAATTTTAAAGATCTGACTTTCCACATGGTTGGTCCAAATATAGAGAAAACATTATAGAGACCATGCATATTGTAAATATTTTGAACATATAATTTTTTCATAGTTATTGATTAGAATACCTAACCAAATTGTATTAAATTATGTTTGTGTAGTTGTGGCAGTATTGATTGGCATGGTTAGAACATAGTTTGAAAAACATTATGGAAAACCCATTTTATCAACCCTATAATTAAAAATGGTGAATATTTTAATGTATCCCTATAAAATATTAATACCTATCCCTTATATTCAATCCTCCATCAAAAAAGACTCTCTATCGTGTTTTAAAAAACATCATCCCCTACAATTTTCTTTGAAATTATTATGGAATCACTGAAATTTATTCAAGGTAAATCGAAAATTATGTCTTCATTTATTCTCCTATATTTGTATTCTAATATCATTAATAGTTTAAATTCATCAATAATATATATAATCCAAGTATTTACCATATAAAATTTCATAGTTATGGGGATTTATGGGTTTTTTCCTTGATAGATTTACTCTGTACATTCTATGTATATTTCGATCAATGGAGAGCGGTGTCCACTAGTTTTTATTATTAAAATGTAAGTGGATCTATATTCATTACATTTTAATATTTAAAATTAATTATTTCATTTGTTAATTTTGTTTTTAAAATAGTATTAAAATTATATTTTCTGACATTTATGTGAATTAATATATCCATTATTATAGAAGTGTACATTTCATGCTTTTGAAAAATAGAAAATGATAATTTTATATAAAAAGTAGAATTTATTATAAAATTATCAATAGAAATTAAAAATTATTGATTATAAATGGTAAATAATGATACTGAGGTCAATGCATGAGTTCCTAGGTAGGATAACCTAGAGAGGATAACCCCCCCCCCCCCCCGCCCCAACCCCAATAGTAATGCTTGTGATTTAGTTTTTGGTTCTCCCACTGGTCAAGGACATATTAATAGACCCATAACAGTAATTCCATACATGAGCATAGTTTTTGGAATTTAATATCATGGAAAAAAATGTTAATTGTATAATGTAACTCTATGTCATTACATTAAAAACATAAATGAAATTTATTTCCACACGTTCTTTGTTCTAATAGTGTCATTTTATTATTTACATTTTTTTGTTAAAATGATCAATTGTATATTATTATTATTTTGATTAATATTGTGTTTTAGATTTTCTAGTAATGGTTTTTCATGTAAAAACTTAGGTAAAATTAATGGGCTTGTTTCACATACCCTATATACACCCAAAAGTGTATAATTCCCATGTATTGTCTAATGTATAAAATGGAAAGTTGACACCCTAAGGTAGTGGGAAATAATTCTATATATGGTGACACATTCTTATCATACATATATGTTTCATCTTTTTGGATTAATTTTCAATATACTACATAAAAATATCCTAGTGGCCATAATATTTTAGTGTATTTGGAGGCATGGAATATGAAATTCTATTTTGGTGAGTGAACTTCAACATCTTCCATAAATATCATCCCCTATAGTAATGTTTATAAACATACACTATATAAAACCGTTACTTATAACATAGGGATATGAAACTAAAGATAGGGTGAGTACAATTTCATAATAAGGGTTAAAAGGGATATACATAAGAATAACATGAATATATGGGTTTCAGAACATGATTATAAATTTTGAAACCATAATATGAAAATAAAATATTGTAACCTTGTTTAATGACATAATTATTTCTTGTTCATAAGACATGAATATGAGGGGACTCATAGAAAATTATCTTTGAGAGTATAACATTAACATAAGACATAAAAATTTTAGCCTATACATAATTATAGAAATTATTTTCCATAATATTTAGGGCTCACAATGATATTTTTGGGAGTGAAATCATTCCATTGTGATAAGATTTGATGATTTTATACATATATTTATCAAAAAAATCCATCTAGATATAATAATATAGTCATATAGCTTTGTGAATACATTTTTCTAAAGGTTCAAGAACGATTTTATAATCTTTATCTTGGTGAAAAGCATAGGAAAAAATTTAAAAATGATCATTTAAAATTATAAATATATCATTAATATAATAATTATGGTATTTATATCTCGTATTTTCAATAACATTGTTTTTATTAAATTTTTTGTAAATGGTAAAGGAGAAACAAATCTCTTCTCTTGATAAGGTGATAGTCCACCAAAAACATCAACAATGTTATCTTATCCCCTATAGAATTTCAATTAAGAATTTATATATGATATAATTACTCCATAGGTATAATTAGGTAATAAATAATATATATATATATATATAACTTAAATCCAAAATCATACACATCCTTGATTGGTGGTAATGGAAAAATTTATAACATTGGTTAGTTGGGAGATACTACTCCATTCACATGAATGGTGATTTCATAACCCATATGATTGATGTGGATATGGAAATAGGTTATTAAAATAACTTAATAAAATATAATTATATATTAGATACATTATTATTGTATTGTATGGGTTAATACATAATTTTTTTTAAAAAGATGAATTAAAATAACGGATCTTAATGAAGACAATTTCTTCCCTTAGAAGCATATCCATAGGATCTCTTATTAAAGACCCAAATGTTGGTATTTTATGAGTATAAAAAGTTCTATAATTGATATACAAATATTTTTTATGGAATATAGAATGTTTTTTATGATCTACATATCTTGATATGTGTGAAATAATGAATGTTGGAGGTGGCCTTTTATAATTGGGGGAATGGAAAGCACTTGAAAACTACATGGAAATGTTCCAAAATAATTAAAAATAAAAATATAATACCCAATTAAACTACCAAGTTACCATACATACGAAATTATAAAATTTAATGTTAAAATATGATCATTCAATTGGGTTTTAATGGTTTTATATTCATTTTAACCCTTATCATCAGATTTTATCTCCTCCGGAAACCCATTTTTATCTTCTATGTGGAAATTAATTTGTAATATTTTCACTAGACATTTTTGTAAAAATATTAATTGGACATATTAGATAATAGAAATTATTCAGATTCATAATATTGGATCTATTTTTTAAAATTCAATTCAATGAATTTTAAATTTCATACATAAAATTAATCATTTAGACATGAGGAGAACATGTTGAGAGAATGATCAACTGACTTCAAAGGAGGATGGTATCAACATATTTATCTATTTGAGTTCTATTAAATTAATTTATTCCTCAGAAGAATCCCAAAAGATGCTGATGAAACACATTGTAGAAGAGGTGTTGAACACATCCATGTTTGGATGATGTTGGGGAATGAAAACTGGTAAGTCCGGAAACGATTGAGGAAATGATATAAAAGTTTAATACCATTAAATATCTCATCAAGGATTCCCAGAGTTGACATAATAGTAATGATGATAATCATAAATGATAACTAGAGTGTGATATTTGACATATGTTACTCCTCTGCATATCTCTATGGAATAATTTTATGAGATTTTGGTATAATGGAATGATTAGACCGAGATATATTAGTAAAATTGATTTTCATGATCACATTGGAGTAGTGTATTATATACTATCACTCCAAATTCAAATATCTCATGTATATGATGTATTAAATACATTCTTCTTGATATAGTACATAGTAGACCCTATCATGTAATCAAACCCTATGTTGTTCTATTTGAGAATGATCATTCCAATGAAGAACAAGCAGTGATGATCTTAGATTATATAGACAAATTTTTATGAAATGAGACAATGTACAAGGTAAATTTTTTGTGAATGAAGTACATGGTTTAGGAAGTTATGTGGGAACTATTGGAAGTGATGAAACAAAGATAAGCATGACTATTTTTGTGTGGGAAATGAAAATTACAAGGCAAAAATTTCTTAAGGGGGAACGATCGTAACGACCTCAACTATTATAAATAAAAACTCATCTTATGATGTAATAAAATTCATTATTATATAACATGGTTATAGAAAACACATGAAATTATTAGGTTTTATTATATCTTATAATATTTAAGTAATATTTCATAATCATTATCATTGATGATATTTTCAATGAACAGTGATCACATGGTTAATATAAATATATGATTTTATCAAATCAAATTAACAAAAAAAAGGAAGTGATGTCCTCCACCAGTAGGATAATACCCTATGAAGTGAATTTATCAGAGATTATAAGGGAGATAAAATCATTGATATATTCCCTTGACCAATACCAAGATGAGATCAAACAAATTATGTATGAGAGAAATTGTTTACGGGATAAGCTCAAGCACATCGAGATCATGCCCCAAACCATGTATGTTAAACCACCCCATGGAAGTCTCAAAATAATGAAACGTAATCATAAGGTGTTCACTACTGCATTAAATGGATATATATCATTACCCTATCAATGTTAGTATGTAAAAAAAATTATATAATTAGGATTATAATTTCATTCAATTATCGTTACTTTATAAACATTTTTAATTTAATTACAATGAAACAAAAAAAATTAATTTTTTTTATATTCAAATTAAACTAAAGAATTTATTTTGATGTATTAATGGATTTTTTAATTTAATAATAGATTAATAATATGTTATTATTAAATATATTTTATTAAATACTAATGATTATATAATATTTATGAAGTTAAATGTAATTTTTATTTGGGTTCAAAAACTGTTATTATGAAGATAATCTAACATTTCTTCATAAACATTGATGTTATTTTAAAATTAATAATACAGATATTTATAAAATTATTTGGATAAAATAAATATTATTTATTGAATCAGAATATTAAAATATCCAATGATAAATTTTTCCTATTTTTCTGAGTCAGTCGATTTTTTTGGGTGAAAATTTAGTACAGTATAAGTATACTTTCTGTTTTATAACATCATAATGTCCCAGACGTTATGTAATAAATACTATAAAAGTTATCCAGGACCAAATATATTTTTTCCGTTAAAAATAATTATATTTTATGATTATTTTATTCAATATTTATATCCCTTATGAATCCTCCAAAAAAATTTCATATTTTATCATTTTATAATCATTATATTAAGAGTATGACTCACCGCCACATTATCATGGGAATTATTTTATTATGTTTGGACCATGGAAAAATAAAATAATTAAGTCCACTCCCATTTGGAAGGGAATATGTAAAAACCCATTTTCTATTTTTTTGTTATATTATTATATAATGTCCAAAACATATGTTTCATAAATAAAAATGAAATCCCAATTCTTTTACATTATAACTCCACACCATCTCCAATTTATATTCACTAAAAATCACTATACAGCATCCCGACTCTTACCTACCTTCTATAAAGTCCCCTAATGGTGACCTCATTCTCCCATAAAGCTCCTCCCAATCATTTGGCCTCACACACTAATGTAAGGGATCCTCAAATTCACTTCTTTATTAATGATTCCTTATTAACTTCTGCATTCAATTTCTTGTTAATCATGGAAAGATATAAATATTTATTTACCCTTAATACTTAAAAAATTACTTCTAATAATTATTTAATCCTTTCACTCTCTTTAATACATTTTATGAATTTTTTTGTGATGATTTTTCCCAAATGAATGTACACCGTGTTTTTTCATTCCCAAGAAATTGTGTAGTGAATACCTTTACTATTTATTATCAAGGGTGTTAACAATTATAATTATATACTTTATTGACATGGGAATGACATGTATATTATCAAAAATAAATTATCATCGAATAAAATATTATTGATAATTAATTCATGGTGTATGATCTAGGCAGTACACTTATTCATAAGAATGAAATGAACGTGAAGTGTGGGCCCCAGATTATATAGTTCTCGGATCCATTGGGTAATTTTTAATCTCATTATATGTCATGGTGGGATAAGGGGTGGAATTGATTTTCTATGGGTCTTATTCCATCATGGTGTCTTTCTAGATTACATTGACCTATGTTTATTATGAAATTTTTTATGTTGTATCCACATTTCCCAGGTTATGAATATCATGTTATATCATTCTTTATTATTACTATTCCTTTTATTCCCCATTGATATGTTATAGAGAAAATTTACATGCATATTTTCAATCAAATAATGATTATTTTTAACTATTTTTTTAATGATAAAACCTATGTATTTACTTGTTTTACTAAAATAATAGGTAATTTTAATTTTCTGATGAAAATGAGAAAAATTGGGAAAAGTGCAAAATTTTGGATTTTGGAATGATTTTGACCACAAGTGTATTTATGTCAATTATAAAAAATATATGTCATATCCTTGTTATTAAATTTATTTAGAATTATGATTTTATTTCCTCCAATTTTGTCTGCTAGACCAGGAGTTGATTTAGCCATCTAAAGGGACAAAAAATTCATTGATGTCGAAAATATTTTCTGGTGGACAACATTGACCCCACCAAAGTAATGGAAACCCAAATAGTCATAAACACATCAAAACGATGTTTTTCTACCTGGTATAGCACATGGATAGATAGGGATGGCTCTTAAAAAATATTGTGGGAGTTTTGAAGTCAGTAAGGTGGACATTGAACGACATACTTTTGGAGGAACTTTCATGTAAGCTTCGTCCAAAAACATAAACCTCCAATGAAAAATTCATAACTCATTCATCCAGGTTCCAAATGTGATGATCATTGGAGGGTGAACTACCAAAACATTTATTAACAACATTTAATAAGAGGTCCATGCGTGAATCAGCCATTTAATGGTCCAAAAATGAACAAAATTTCACAGTACAAAATGTTGCTTAGAAAAGGAGGCCCTCGCCTCCTTCTAAAATCATCATCTCGACACCCAAAGCCAAGAAGGAATCCCAATGGGGCATGGACCACTGTAGTTCCTATCATCCCCGCTAATTTCTTCTTTTTATTTTATTATCATTTTATATTTATTTTATATTTATTTTCATTTTTAATTTAAATTTTAGTTTAATTAATCCATGCCTTTGTGTTTCTCCAGCCACAATTGTTATTTCCTTCACTCTCTCGCTCTCTCACTCTCTCCTCCATCACCCACTCCACCAAGTAATCTAATACACTCATAAATTATAGGATAATAACAAGACATGGTATGGGTTGAGGTCATGGTTTTCATGAATATTCATTAATGTTTATTTATGTTTTTGTTAGAATTTAGTAGCATGCTTGGGCGAGGAAAATGTCCCTGATTAGTTGATGGTCCCTAATGAAATATGAATCAAACTACTTATGTTATAGAAAATAATAGTGATTCAAAATGATATTTCATGTTTGAATAATCAAACTAAATCAATCACATGTAGGAAAATAATGAATGAATCAATGACTGAACATGAAAACCATGTTCTTTCCTATTAATTCATTATGTTTAGACTGGCATCGTAGTATTAATTTAGAATTATTGCTTCACATGTCATTATTTTAAATAATCAAAAACCCAAAAAATATTTTCATCACTTCCATTTAATAAAAAAACAAAAATAGATATATTATGTGAATTATATAAATTAACTGAACTAAATTGATAAGGCTCATCAAGAGAGACGACCCTGGTCAACCACTGTGCTACTCTAGTAAAAATATAATTGTTTTTTGTCCGCAGAATGTGACAGGAAAGCGTAAAATCCGGAGTCATTGCATGTGATCCAATTGGTTATTTATTTACTTTTTTTTCACATCATAGTTATATTTCATTTCATTTAAGAACTAGAAATTTTTTTTCCATGATGAATTTAAATGATTATTATTCTACATGGACTGAAAATTACTCATATGTGAAAGAACATGACTACACTTAAGAGGCCCTCTAATGAAGAGCTATGCGCTGATGATAACATTCACCATGTACAAAGAGACATTACACAATGGATCTCACCGAAATACTTGATGGATATGGTCGATGAACTTCAAATAGACATAAAATGATATATGTAAATGAAGGAAGTGCCACTATTATTCCCAGATCTCACAGAAGACATCCATGAACATGAGGCTAAGCTTGAGGTGGAGGATCCTGACTACTGGCCTTCACCTTCCACCATCAGACTCCAAGAGGCACTTACCACTGAGGTAGATATTGAAGTTGAACCAACTCAGGGAGGGGAACCTTTATTTGACCCCATCTCTTATGATTTTATTGTAACAGATTTTTATATCACTCCCTCATGTTTTGATTATAAAAAATCAGACATTCATTTCTATGCCTTGGAAGAAGATGAAGAATACAATGCGCATTCACCAATTGAGGAAGACATGGAGATCCCTGATTTCAATGAACATGCATTGGAGGAGCCCCATCATGAGATCCAGGTAGCTGAGCCTAAAAAAATAAGATTGGAGGCTTCTCTTCTTGAAGCCCCCATGAAGCCAGCACTGGAACATAAGAAGGATGCACAAGAAGTAACCAAGGAAGAGGATGGTCTATATTTCATCCTACCCCAACCCTTCAAGCTATACCATGTTGTGAAGGGGGAGGATAAGGTGTACTCTATCCATGTATCATCCCTCAAGAACATGGTTGAATCACATGATTGGAAAAGCCACATGTTGTGGTTCAAATAAAAGAAGCTTCATCCTCCATCAGAATTTGGATAACAGCTAGTAATACCATCTAGAGGCATTAAAAAATCAAGGCCCACTTGGGGGATCGTACCAAGATTTATCTTTAAAAAATTTCTATGAATTTTTATTTCAATTTCATTTATTAGGAAGTAGTCAAGCATTCTGCCCAATCCCTCTATCTTTTTTTAGCTTAAATGACATGATACTTATGATTAATTTAGTTGTTTTCTTTTAAAGTTTCATAATAGTAATCCCTAGACAATGAAGGTGAAGGAATAAATTTCATGTGAAAAGGGAGTTCAATTTTGGTGTTTTATCTTTTAAACTATACACATTTTATTCCACAACATGTTTTGAGCATTAATGATAAAATTCCATGCACGCACATTAATTAATGTTTTACTCGACTAATCTAGGATACATGAGTTTATTAGGAACCCAGTGATTCCATGTTTTAGATTCCATTGTTTATATGATTTATTGATTGAAATTCAATATTGAATTTCTAAATATAAAGTGTATATATTGAAATGATGACTCGTGATTTGAAGGAAATAATCAATTCATGTGAATGAAATTTCCCTACCATATTTCATGATTTAAATTTATGAAATTTATTTGAATTGAATTATTATTATTAGTTATGCCATGAGTGATGGTCCAATGTTATATTTCTAATTCTAGAGAGGATTTTGAGGCCAATTACATCCTATTTATTCTTTATAATATTTCTTGAGTGATCATGGGGCATGTAACAGACCAGAACTTGTATTGAAACTTTTCAAAGCTATGACTGTGCAAAAAAACATATAAAATTATTGAGGCATCCTTTGAAAATCCAATTATCCTTAGAATATGACTTTTAAATCAGTCCTTCTTTTATCCCATATAGACCATAAATTACCATTATAGGGATGAGCCATATTTCAATCCATTTTTATCCATTCCTACACTACTCCTAGTATTTTAATGATATTTTAATGATGAAGTGTTGGGTAATGGGAATCATGGTGGATGAAATGATACTCTTTGTAAAGAAGAAGTGTGCGGGTGTTATTTTGAGAATTGTAAAATGTTGTGAAATCATTCCTTATACTTTATCGTTTTCTTCTGTTGAAATGAAAAAAATACAAAAAAATGACTAAATATATCCAAAATAATAGAAAAAATGGGTTATTATTTGGGAGAACCAAAAATCACCATTTTCCAGACCAACGATCTTCTGATCGTATTTGGTTAGGTGATTGATGTGAGGGTGGATTTAATCATAACATTATAAAAATGAAAAAAAATGTAAAATAGTAAAAAAAATCAAGAGGGTGCACTAATCATTCATTTTGCATAATTTGATCACAACATTTTCTTTGAGTTTTTGGAAGTGGGTGTTGCTACTTTAAAGGGTGGAATTTTATTACACATTTACTTTTGATATAACTCATTGTACGTAAGAGTTTATCCTCTTACTTGAGCCTCAATTTTAAAAGCATCAAATTTTACTACCTTAATCCTCAGAGTCATTTGAATCTTTATTGAAAGTCTTCATGATTTATGTGTCTTTTCATTAAAATGTGGAGAAATTGGTTTATTTAAAAGCCAATGGATAAGAAGCATGTCCTCATGATATGAGAATAACTCTAATTAAATTTTATCATGATTGATGAGAGAAAAAATAATCAAAATTGAGTTAAATCATGTCAAGGCATGTTTAATAAAAATTAATCAAGAGCATCAATGAATTAAAGGAGATGTTCCATCAATTTTCAATGGGGGAAAGTAAAATTTATTGTTTCTTTAAAAAATCAGAAAATAAATTTATATTTAAAAAATATTTTTGAAATTTTGATTTTACATTGAATATTTTTCGATTTTATTGCATTGTAATTTTAATATTAGTAACATTTGTATGCTCTGATTTCAATTTTGAGATTTTATGCTTGAGGAAAAGCATGGTTTAAGTGTGGGGGTATTTGAAAGAGAAAATTTACATGCATATTTTCAATTAAATAATGAGTATTTTTTACTTTTTTCAATGATAAACCCCTTGTATTACTTGTTTTATTAAAATTATAGGTTATTTGAATTTTATGACGAAAATGAGCCAAATTGGGAAAAGTGCATAATTCTGGATTTGGACAGATTTTGACCGAAATGGTATTTTTGCATTTTTCATAATATATATGTCCAAATATTGTGATTAAATATTTTTTATAATCCTGATTTTATTTCCCCAAATTTTATCTTATGGACCAGGAGCTGATTCAGCCATCTAAAGGGCCTATAAATTCATTGATGTTGAAAATATTTTCGGGCGGTAAATGTGGCCCCCACCACGGTAACAGAACCCAAACATGGCCTAGACACATCCAAATAATGTTTTTCCACCTGGGATAGCACTATATAGATATAACTAGCTCTAAATAAAATATGTTGGAGTTCTGAAGTCATTAAGGAAACCATTGAATGACATTTGTTATGGAGGAACCTCCTTGGAAGTTCATTCAAGAAACATAAATTTCCAATGAAAATTCATAACTTCTACATCTGAGGTACAAATGAACTGATATTTGGAGGGTGAACAAGCAAAACATTTATGAACAACATCAAAGAATGTGTCCATGCATTAAATAGAAATTTAATGTGCCAATAATTCACAAACATTCGGATTATAGAATGCTGCCTATAAAAGGAGGCTCGCGCCTCCTTCTCAAATCACCAGCTCGACACCCACAACCAAAGAGGAATCCCACTGCGGCATGGGACACTACTGCTCCTCTATTACCCCCTAATTTCTTCTTTTTATTTTTTTCATTTTAGTTTTATTTTTGTTTTATTTTCATTTTTAATTTAATTTTTAGTTTAATTATTCCATGCCTTTGTGTTTCTCTACCCACTTTTCATCATTTCATTCTCTATCTATATCACACGCTCTATCTCTCCTTCACCCACTCCACCAAGTAATTTCACACTATCAGAAATTAGAGGATAATCATGAAACTTGTCTAGGGGTGATTTCAAAGTTTTCATGAATTTTATTTAATTTTTAATTAAGTTTGTGGTAGAATTGGTTAGCATGATTGGGCTTGGAGAATGTCCCTGATTGGGTGAAGGTCCACAATGACATGCAACTGAAACTACTTATATTCAAGAAAATAATAGTTATTCAAACATGATACTTCATTTTTTAATTATCAAACTAAATCAAACACATGTAAGGAAATAATGATTGAATCCACGACTGAACCCCAATACAATGTTCTTTCTTATTAATACATTTTGTAAATACTTGAATCGTATTATTAATTTATAATTATTTATTCACATGTCATTATTTTAAATAATCAAAAAACCAAAATATATTTTCATCACATAAATTTAATAAATAAACCAAAAAATAGATAGATTAGGTGAATTAGATAAATTAAGTGAACTAAATTCAGAAGGCACCTCAAGAGAGACAAACTTGGTAAGCCAGTGTGCTGCACTAGTAAAAATATAACTGTTTTTGTCCACGCCCCACAATAGGTGTGCTTAAATATGCCCAGGGTATAACATTTATTTCATTAGGAAATGATAAATCCCTTTATGGGTTTTATATCTCACTACTTTATTTTGTATGTCCTCATATAATCCAATGCAATTTTATGTCTGAGGATGTTAAAGAAGTTTTCAATAAAATAATGTTTTTTCTTTTTTAAAATGTTATATAATGTATATAATTCAAAAATGCACAATCCATATTGATCTTCTAGGTTTTATTAAGTGTAATAATATTTAATAAATCTGAAATTAATCTTTAATATAGATAAATATTATATTTATTAAATTTAAAGATGTAAACATGGGTTCTTTAATAGAAATAGTTTTTTTGGGAATGATTTTCATTATTTTCAAATAGTTTTTCTATTTTCATTATTAATTTATTGGTTAACCAAAATTTTATTTTACAAAAAATTTTAACCATATATTTTTATAATTTAGTTGTTCTTGTTTAAACATGGAATTCCGATGGCTCGGTGATAATAATTTAATAATATGATATGTTTCATTTAAACTTGTTGTTATATGTAACAAAATATAAAATCCTTGATTCTGATAAAGAAAGTAAAACTCAGTGTATCATGTCACAATAAAATATCTATAATATTTAATATAATTGGAACAATTTGTTATTAACTCATATGATATTCTAATCTAAACCCTTAAAATGAATATCTCAATGAAAATTCATTAGGTTGGTACCAACAACTTGGGATACTTCATTCCTTTATTATGTCCCCATGTTCCCACATAACATACTCAAGATGGTGCATTATCCAAAAAACAATAACTTTGTTAGTGGTTTTGTTTGAATGGATTTTCCATGATCTAGAATCTATACCAGTTATACCACATTATATATATCTTTATCTAGTTGTAAGACCTCTTAGTATTGAAAATGTGATGGATAATGTATGTAGTTTCTTAGGAGAGATACATATAAAACATCATGAGACTACCATTTTTTTTTTGAAAAAACCAATTGAGAGACTACCATTCCAATTTGATCAATAATTTCAATGGTAATGATATACATAAGGATTTTCTTTACATTGATTCATAATAACATGTTCATCCTTTTGTTGTTCTTGGATACATTTACACTTCATCTCTTACTCCATGAAATGATGGTGATTTTTTATGAAAGTAACACTAATAGATAACAAGATTTATAGTATAATTAATAGTCATTCATTTTATATCTCGTTAAACAAATTACAACATTGGTTATCTAATATTAAAAAATCATAGTATTGTGATATAATGCATTAATATCTAAAACCACATCCCATGATCAACATAAACCATTTCATAAATTGTTATCCTTATAAGCCTTCATAAATATTGAAATAAAAGTCTTTTCATGGAAGGTCACTAAATTTATAGCCTAAATTTATAATTAAACTACTATGGAAAATGATTTATCTCATAACATTCACATATAAAACAAGTAAATACCTTCATCATAAATTCTCTTAAAACATGGTAATAATAAATATAACAATAAAAAATTATTGAAAACAATAATATTTATGTATTATATAAATAAATATTATATTATTGGATATATTCTATAAATAAAAGAAAATTATATTCTCTATCAAAGATAGTATAAACCACTTTTTCTACAAATCATTAATCGGTTCCAAGGTAATCATTATTATCCAAATTATTTTATCTCTATGAAGCATCTATTTACAAAAACTAAAAAAATATTATTTCATATTATGGGGCATATTATGGTTTATTGTCCCTTACTCACGAGTGTTGAATAAAATATTCACATATCATTAAATGAATTTATATTCCAATATTAATATTAAATATATTCTTTCATATAATTTATGAAGAAAATATAAGGGAAAATCCATTTAAATTTAAATATTCATATAAATTAATTTTTGAATTATTATGAAAAATAAATTAAATAATTTTACTTATTTCTTCAAACATTAACTAGGATTCTCGTCTTATTATATAACACTTCTCACATATAATATTCCGTTTTTTTGCATCTTCTCTATAAGAAATATAACCATTACTCTAAAGACTTTTTTGATTCATTTATTGTTCATGACCCATATAATGTTAATTTCCATAATTCGTATACCTGAAAATTTTAAAATTTTCAATAGTCGATGATACCCTAGGGATATAATTATTCTCATCCAGAGTTGAAACTAAACATTTAATTTTTCCATTATAGTTTCTTGAATTGTTTCTGCCTTTCTCTCACCCAAAACATCTTCATGTTCTTATAATAAATTCGCATGGGTACTTATTCCAACATTCATTACATCTAGGAAACTGTATCTTATTTATTATAAGGATTCCCCACCCAAACTCATATAGAACCACATCATTAAATTCATTAGTGAGTCAGAGAATCGGTTAAGGTGATATTTATAAATAGTACATCCTGATAACTATTTCTGAATAATAAAAATATCCATCACTCCATGCATCATACCATTTCGATTATCATCCTAAATTTTCTAATCACATTCAATTTTATCGTAGTTCGTTCGTGTTATTTTCATTAACTATAACCAAAAGGCATAAAGCATGTAACACTAATCATAGTGGAAGAACACATAATCGTGAGAAAATAACTTATACGATGTCTAAATCATCAGCCATTGTTTTTAATATATGGAACCATAGTATTTTCCATGTTCATTCATATTATGTATCTATTTAATTCATTCATGATGGGTTTTAAATAGTTTTTGAATTCATAAATAATATTCCCAATAGTGTCAAACAATGTGTTAAACAACGCTTGTTATTGTGCCCCAGGTATTGATCAAGTGTAGCTCAATACACCCTTTTATGAGTTATTACCCCAAGGTGCCTATGATCGAATGAAACATACACTTATAGAATTCATACAGGGATATATTATCCTAGACTCCACTTTGAAAATCATTTACCAAAATTCCAAAACATTTTCTTAAACATTGAATTATTATAATACATATCATTTAAGAAAACACTTGACATATTTATATATAAATTTCCCTATGGATCTAACTAATTATTTCTAATCTTAGATTCCAAAGGATATCTAAATAGTTACTTTGCTAAAATCTATAGACACACTGAATTCTAATACATATATAAATTACATTTTATATTAATATTCAATACATTAAAAAAACACCTCACGACCATAATAGATTACTCTCTTTGGAGAATAACTGCACGATTTATAATTTAGTGAATGGTGATCTAAAACTCCCATAAATATATTCCCATTTATTACTCCTCAAAATCAAACCAATTTAAATAAATTATTTATAAACTTGAGAAATGAAACATAAGAAATTGTGAGCACATATGATTAGTAATGCTAATCAAGGGAGATACATAAGAATAACATGAACATAGGGGAATCAATACATGAGCATAACATCTGAAAATCATACACTTCATATCCTATATCATAATTTGGAGTCGGTTAAAAAATATTAGAAGTTAATAAGATATTAATCATTAAGTAATCGATGTACATAATCCATGAGATCATAACAATTTCATTAGACATAAAAATATGACATATTCATAATCATTGAAAATAATTTCTATATTATTCTAGGGTCACATCTAAGTATCCTATAGTGGAATGGGTTTACTCTCTAAACTATAATATTATTCACGGTTCCCTCACTAGAACATAATAGAAAATGAAGTCCCATACTAAATGAAGTTCACATTACATTCCAATACTATCTATATCAGGATATATAAATCTTTACCCAATTAAATAGATGTGAGATAAATTTATGACCCATCACTTTATAAATATCAGATTTATGTCATCCAAAAGGTCATAAATTATTCATCATATTATAACCCATGATTTTAAATGGATTTCATAATCATTTCTTTATAACATATCCTTATGAAGATATATAGGTTTCATATTCAATTAATAATTTCATAATAGCATAACTTCTGAAAGGAAGTGGGTTTCATAAGAATTTTAACATGTTACAACCAATGGAAGAGATTATGTATTCCAAAAAATCCATTCATCATCATCATAAATCATCTAGAGATGAAATGAGTGTGATATTCTTAGATCTTATCCCAATAAAGAATATTCATCATCAAAGGATATCATCATATATAGAAAACAATTTTAGAAGATCACCTAGAACATTTCATGAGTAACAATATCATTTCATTGAAAATCACATTTTTAAACACTAAGTATTTTGAAAATCCTTTTCATTCATAAAAAATATTAATAACATATATTGTATGCATTAAAAATAATTTAAAACATTTCTTGAGGAATATACATTCTATTATTTGGATGAAAAAAAATTAAAACATAAAACATTTCTGAACCCTTTTCTTTGAAAATTACCTTAAAAATATATAGAGTTATATTTAATTTAAATAAATAACATGATGGTTTAAAATTCAATTCATGTCATTATTGATAAAATAATGATTCCTTCTATATATTTTGGTACAGTATAAAGGGGAATTATTTTGAAAATTAAATGACGATTCCATTTAAAAAAATTATAAAACGTCAAACTGTTGTAAAAATTTCCTTAAAAATAATTTTTGGAGTGTTAAATTTTTTTTTTGATTTTTGTTTTTAAATCTTGGTTTTTGGAGAAAAATGTGTTTTCATCCAAATAATGAAATGAATATAAGATTTATTTTTAAAACATTATTTTGAACTCGAGAATACATATTGACTGTAAAATGAAGTGAAAAAATTTATTCTAGATAAATATATCTTTTAGAATAAAATAAATGAGATTCCTGATAGTTATAAAAAAATATCTCATCATTAGATACTTAATGGTAAATAATCCTGATAAATTATGAGATTGTAACATATAACTATTACAACATTTGTAATAATAGAAAGATATAAACCATGAAAGATATATCATAAAATAAATATTAAAAACCAATAATTTTTATGATAATCATTATTAAATAAATTTATGGTTATTATAAACTTCCCATGAAATATACACATGGTTAATATGGCTTACATCTCATAGAAAATAATGGGGATTCTGAAATACCTTAATACTACAGCAAAATTTTGAATAATAATATCCAATATATAATAACCTTAAATTAACATTTTAATATCATTAAAAAATAATATTCATGATATAACATTTCAATGTATCAATATCTTCAAAACATAAGTGACACTGGAGGTAAATTTGTATGTGTCGCCTTGAAATAAAAGAGAAATTATACGTCCATTACTAAATTCTCATCTTCCTTCATAAAAATTCAAAATTCATGTTTAATTAATATATTTATAGAATGAATATATGACAGATAAACTATTATATATAATACACCATATATTATTTACATATGACCGTTTATTACATGTTTATTTCAAATTCCTTGTAAAAATCATGTTTCTGGTAATAACCGCTTTGTTTTTTGTATATGTCTTCATTTTTAAATTTTTATCCTATTACATTGATCAAGGTTTCATAATACATAGAATAATAATCATAATATAATTTTTAAATTTTTAAATTAATTATACATTTAACACAAAATATAGAAGATGGTTTTAAGAAATGAAAAATGATATTATCATAGAGATAGTAGGTCGTATGTACACATGAATCACCATTCCATTTTTCTACAATTATCATGTAGAAGAGAGAAGTAATATTTTATCATCAAATAATGATCATAATAAAATAAATTGAATATTATTCCACTAAATAAAATTTTATATATAATTAATGTCATGTAGTTATGAAAAGATAGAGTAGTGTCGCTTCGTAAAGGCGGTTGTCCACAGGTACATGAATACCATTATCATATTTCAGTGTCTGAATGGTATGATATAAAGTGATATATAATTTTCTTAGAATGATATATATTTAATGAATATGATAATTATGTAATTTATATCACATATATGATCACCAACATTATCATTATTATCTTCCATGTAAAGCATCAGTGAAAAATTAATCACCTCACTTTGTGAGGCAGTAATATTCCATACACATGATCAATGTTATCATGTCCCATAGGGAATGTAAATTAATGTAGATATATATGATATATTGAATCATGAAGTATAATGATGTTATAAATATAATATTTATACTTAATATCAATCACAATTCCCAACTATGATTTGTTGTCATAGAAAAACTAATGACATCTATTGACGAGGTGGTAATCTATTATCCACATATATGATGATTTCATAGACCAATTGATGGATGTGTTGATGAATATATGTTTTTAAAATAACATAAAAACAAATTAGCATATTTTAAATACTTTAATTATAATATTGGTTGTTTTAATATAATATTAAATGTCAAAAAACAAAAAATAAAAATAAGGATCTTAGTGAAGACATGCACAATCGCTTATAATCACCTCATTTTGATTTCCTTTTAATGACCAAAGTGTGGGAACTTGTGGAGGGCCATATGCTCTAGATCATGGATAATTATGTTTTCAATTTATTTTTAATAGGGTTGAAATATCTATTTTTTATTTGATATGTAAATATTTAAAGGGTTGTGGTGGCCATTTATAAGTGCGGAAAATATCCACATGGAATAGACATAGAAATATCCCAAAAGAATAAAAAAATTCATTTCAATGCTCAAATATTCCAAATGACTATAGTTTTGAATTTTGAATGATTAATATTGAAATATTTCTATTTAATTGTAATTTTATAAGTTCTGTAGTTATCTTAACCCATAGTATCTTAGTTTCACAGAAAGGTAAAATCATTTTTATATTAATCTTACTAATAAATTATTATAGTTTTCACAATTTTTTTTGGTCAAAAATAAATTTTAACTTATTATATAATATAAATTTATCTGATTCAATATATGTAATCAATTTTATCAAATTCAAGTAACATAATTTTCTGAATATATTAATAATTAATAACATATATCTGACAAGAAATATATTTTTCAAAGAGAAACATTTAAATTTATTACAATAAATTTATATCAAAAGTCATCAGAAAATTGATTAAAATAAACTAAATTTTATTATTAGATATAAAATTGATCTATTTATACATTTAATAAATAAAATATAGTTTAACATTAAAAATAATTTAAACAAAAATGTTGTTTTTATTTAATATTTAGTAGTTTTCAATATTCATTAAGAAAAATAATATTTTTGGAAAAGTATCAAAAATTAAAACATAGATATTTTAACATGCAAAGTTAAAAAAATGAACTTCATTTTTTCAAATAAATTTTCTAAAATATTCATAAATTATTTTTAAAGAGCGCAAAAAGGATACAAAAATGCAATTTAGATTAAAATAATTCATTAACTATGGTTATAGTTATCTTAAAGCTTAGTATTTTAGTTTCACTCATAAGTAAACACATTTGTAAATAGTTAATTAAATAAATAATATAAGTATTTCACTAAAATAATTCATCAAAAGTGGTTTCTTAAATTTATTGAGGTAAAATGATTTTGTTTTTGTAAAAATGGTTTTTTTAAAAGATTTTTTAAATTTCAAATAGTTTTTTATATTCATTTTTAATTAACTATTCACCCATGATTTAATTTTATATATGTTTTTAAACAATATATTTTCCTTTATTAGTTAATATTATTTATTCACACCATTCCAACAGCTAGGTGATAATATTTTAATAATATAACACATTTTATTTAAACATGGTTTTGTGTATAATGAAATCTAAACTCAGAGTTATGTGTAAATAATTCAAAACTATGTATTTCATGTAATAAAAAATATTGACAAACAAAAAAATAATTAAACAAATATTTCATAAAATATCAAGGTGTTACAGTAAACATATCATTGTATATGGAAATGTCATGGTGATGGGATAGTATGAGGGGTTAGATAGAGATGGGTTGAGGGTTATTTTTCTTATTTTCATATATTTTGTATGTCATTTTCATGTAACTTTTATCACTAACCTGGCCTTCCATCCCACTGTTATTTTTTTTTTCAATATTGTTCATGAATCATTTAAGATATATTTCTATTCTATAATTCTATATTTATTTATGTTAATATATTACTATGTAATGTGTGGATGTTTTTTACCACCAATTAAATGCGTAAATCACCAATCTATACAGAGTTCATTCATGTTTCTTTGTTAAAACCATATGTTTGAATTATCTTCTTGGAAAACTATAAAAAAATGTGATTCCTATATTCCAAGGAACATTTATCAATGTAATGGAGATCAAGAATTCTATTTTTACATTTCCATAATTAAATTCATGTGCTTATGATACGTATATTCTTGGTTTCGTCATGCATTAGATAAATACCGTTAATTATGAAATGGGATAAATTAATAAAAACAATGCATAATATATTTCTAAAATAATATCTAAAAAATATTATTCATTTAAAATTTTCATTCATTTAAATTTAATGAACTACTAAATTTAGCTAAAACCAAGGATTAAAATATATGTTGAGGTTTCACCCAAAATAGGGGATTTTTATTGAATGAATTTTCACACCAAAATAAACACATAAATGTATTCATTTATTATTTATATTAATATCTAATGGAGATTAAAAATATTAATTTCAAACTATATTAATAAATTTATATTTTACACATTAATGCAGTTTTTATATTGATATATAAAATATATTTAAATATAATGAGGAAAATAAAATAAATAGTTTGAAATATTAAATAAATGCTTTACATTAAATATTATATACAATATCACAAAATATAAACATTTTAACATGAAAATAGTATCAAAAAATATTAACATAAAAAAAATAGAAATGTGAACTATATTAAAATGTTGTTATAAAAAATTTGTGCAAGTAAGCACGTAAATTTTAAATATTATTGAACTGTTAGTATATTTCATTCATATATACATTTTAACATGATAATAGATAAATTTATTATTAACATATATTCTTTAAAAAAATAAACTACATCAAAAATGGTGGGAATATAATAAAACTAAAAATAAATAGACCAAACTATCCACAATTTACCAAATAAAAATCATACATAAAAAATTGAACCTAAAGGGAATAAATTTATACTAATAGTCCAATAAAAACAAGACCAAATTAAGATTAAGCTGGAACAAACCATATACAATAAGACAATAATTCAACTGAATTATAACAAAATGTTTCAAATAGATATAAATAAAATTTTCTATTTAATTAAATGATACCAAATAAAAACGAATTAAATAAAATTATTAAAAAAACTGATCGAAATTGATGGATATTTAATAAAATATATATTTTCAAATAAGTAATTAATTAATAAAAAATGTCAAACTGAACTGAACAAAAATAAACGAATCATAATTGACCAAAACAAAACTGAATGTAACTAAACTAAATCATATTGATCAAAACTATACTAAGAAATTAATTTTTTAACTAAATAGAATTAAGTCTAACTAGATATAAAAGTTTCCAATTAACTTAATTAATTATTAAAATAATTAAATTAACAATAACCTAGTAGAACCAATACAAAATGATGAAATATTTATTGAACTAAATTGAAAAAAACGGACCCAACCTAACTGATTATAAAAATAGTATAACTATTCTAAATAAAACATGACCAGAAAATTCTGTGATGGTTAATTTTTCATTGATTGGTTATGGTTATACTATTGTGGGTATAATGAGATTTATTTCAGAAAAATTGCGTTCAATATTTATTTTTTTATCAAAACAATTGGTTAAAATGTGTTTTTCAGCTGTACAATATTATGGAATTTTTTTCAAACAATCTACTACACATGGAATGTGTTGTATTTAATATAAAATGGAATATGCCTCAATGAAATTATATTTTTTCAATAATAAATTTTAAATATGATATTCTTGTAAAAAAATAGTGTCTCCAAAATGTTATAAAATTTATCTTGTAGATTTTAAAATTTAATATGTATTTTGTAACTTGGTACCTCATTTAAATTTTCAATAATAGGTTTTGGATTCCCTTTAATGGTAATGAATTTTAACAATTCCAGATATATGAGAATTAAGAAAATATATTAGTTGATGATCACCATGTGAGAGTATACTATCAATAGAACAATGGTATTATCCCAAATAAGTATCTACCTATATCTATAATATCCAAAACTTTGACAGTTATAATTTTTAATATCCCATATATAGATTTTAGATGGTATAAAGTTATCCATAAAAGAGAATCGAACTGGAAAATAGGTTACTCTTCAATTTGTAAAAGTGTCAAATATATTATTTTCATAACTTTTTTTATATAGAGGATTCATTTTCGATAAATTCATGTTGATGACGTTCTCATCATATGATATACCTGGGGGTGTTGGTGGTGGTGTTCCTAGTGGTGAGTTGAGAAATGGCATTCCTAGAGGTGATAGATATGAATATGTTGTATGCGGAGATACTAGAGAAGATAATCATGATAAGTGTGGTGGTAGTGGAGGTTTTTAAGTAGATATTAACCACCTCCATTTCTAAAAAAATATTTATGATGCAACCATGTGGATGGTGTTTAATGATGGAAACTATTTTAATATATGTTTTCTTATTTTATTTAATTTATCAACTAATTAAATATAAAATATACAATATATATAGTTTTCTATTAATTATAATGAATCAATGAATTCATAAATTGGGTTTTCTCATTATTATATATTGGTTTTGTGTTGTTTAGTGATTTTTTATAATTCAATAGGGATGTATTTCTATTATGGTTCCTATACGAGTGTAATACTAATATTTTATTCATTATTAGCATCAATATGATATTCCAATGGTTACAATAAATATTCATATTAACCAACCTAGACATCCCTATACCAATTGTTATAGATAATAAAATTTTATATAGCTATCCAAACATCATTACATCCAACTAGTGTAGGATCCATTTGGATAGGATATAAAAATAGTTCCCACCGCAAATTTTTTTAAATCATTAGTACAAATATGTTTTCTAGTATTGATAATAAATATTCCAATAGAATATGTTACATTTTTACTAAAAAACATAAATAACTTTGGAATATGAAATTGATTTCTTGTACACTAATTATGATTCAAATATTCTACATTCATTTAATGGGGTGAATCTAAATAAGTGAAAATGGAAATTTCATTAGAAGGATTAATTATACAGTAGTTCTTATATATATATATATATAATTATAACCTACTTACTAATACTCTTAAATAAATTCATAGTATTTTTTACTCCCTCACCCAATAT
The DNA here is from genome assembly GCA_963277665.1 of Viscum album. Lineage (NCBI taxonomy): Eukaryota > Viridiplantae > Streptophyta > Magnoliopsida > Santalales > Viscaceae > Viscum > Viscum album. The sequence goes on from OY728152.1 coordinate 1,232,931,216, forward strand.
ATATATGTGTGTGTGTGTGTTACAGACCGCACTCAATGATAATTGAACTTCTAAATTTCACATATATGCTTACCAATACATGTTTTGATAGAAAATATTATTGTTATTTTATTATTACAAATTATTTGATATAGTAAAATAAATAATTTATTTTTTAAAAAAATTATCTTTTGTTTCTATATAAAATATAAATGTTTTTAATGACATATATATATTTTAATAAAAATATTATTTAAATTTATATATTTTTTCAATATCCTATAACATATTTTTATTAGTGATTATTTGGGAAATACAATTTTGAAATGATGTTTGATATTATTTAATATAAAAATAATCAAGAAAATATTTTTATATTATAATTATAATAGAACTATTATTTTAGAAATATAAATTATAAAATAGTGGAACCCCTTTTATCATCTTCATTTTCACTACTGATACTAAATTGAGGGAGGGATCACTACTCCTCCTTTTAGTACATGTAAAGACCTTCCAATTATCATTGGCTTGAGAGTACAATGAGTCATTAATAGGATTTAAGTGACATCCAGAAGACTCCAAAGGCTTCCAATAAATGTTGATGGGTTTCAAGTACAAGTGGGGGTTGATTTACCCATTTATAAATAAACCAAAAAACCAACATCTCATAACCAAACCATTTACTAAATGATGCATGAACAAAATGAAGAAAGCTAATCAACTTCGTGTATCTCAAACCACATCATTGTACACAATAGAGGATGACCAAATAAGTATCAATGTAAAAAATGTATAAAACACTAAAGACCCATAAGATTCCACCATACATAATGCTTCACAAAATCTAGGATCCACAATCACAGAACAACCCAAACGTCACAAGGTAGTGCTAAATACATGTGAATCATTACATTTTCCCCTATCCTAGAAGATAACATCTACAAAATCACCAATGTGACAAACAAGAGGTGAGTATAAAACTCCGTAGGTTTTTTCCAATGACTTAACTACTCATTCCTTTATGATAGAAGAGTCAGAAACATTTAGAATGAATATTATATAAATTTTTTTTAAGAAATAGTTTATAACAAGATATAAACTAGTTTTCCAATACAATTTATATCCAAAAGAATACAAGGGTAATTGAAACCATATTTTCTAGGAAGTTATTTTTTCAGGAACAAATAACTAAACAATCATTAACAAAATTATAAAATATCCCCATTTTGGTGTAGGATAGAAAGATGAAATGGCTTCTCAATATACAATAGGGGGTGAATTGTATACATTATAAATTATTTTGGAACCTTTAATGTTGGTTAAAACATTATATTGTTTAAAAAAGTTAAACAAGGTAAATACACAAGTCCACTATATTCTACAAACATTCTAGATTCTAAAAATATGGTTCCAGAAATGAATCTTAAGAGATGATTACAAGGAAAAAATTGTCTACCATAAATCGTATATAATATTACTAATCAGAGTATACATGTATATGAAAGTATAATATTGTTATACTTTCCTTAAAAATCAAAATGCAGTGGAAAAAAACATGAAACAATATTAGTTACAAGTATAGAATCTGTTAACCCAAAGCATAGGGTTTCCAACAACATTGGATTAAGGTCTGTTGATTTATACATTCAATAATGTTTTTCTTACCCACACTAGGGTAACCCCTTGATAAGAATATTAGAGTCTCTCTTGATATCCCCAGAAGCCCTCGAACATCAAGGTAGTCTGCACCTCTATCTTCCTTATCAAGTATGTACTCGAACATTAAGGTAGTCATCACCTCTATCTTCTTATACATGGAAGCCCTCAATTGTACAAAGAAAAAATCAGAGTCACACAAATGAATAAGAACAAAATGTTCAGTACTCACAAATCATGAGAGTCTCTCTCTCTAGAAATCACTTTAGTAGCATGTAATCTCTATATTGGTCAACTTGTTGAGCTCTTTCAAATGAGCTCATATTTGTAGGAATTTTCAAACTGTCAGCTCACAACTCCAATGATCATATTTTTCCTTGAATTATAGAGGGACATGTACATGTGTCACTCAAAAAATGGTTAGTTAGAACCAGAAGGCATGACATCATTTTATAACTTAAACATGGTTAAGTAAAATATGGTTTCTCTATCAAATCATTTTTTCGGACTATAAAGAAAAATAATGTTTGTAGTATAATGAGAAATATTCAGTGTCTTTATTGCATGGATATTTGAATTCAAGTTTCCATGGAATTATGAATCATAATTCTAAAGGCTTCGGAGGCTAAATTATAAGGAATTCCGAGTCTGAATTATGAGTAATTTGGAGTCTAAATTCTCTAGAATTCAAAGTCTGAATTTTAAGGAATTGAGAGTCCGAATTCTAATGAATTCGGAGCCTCAATTCTAAGGAATTTGGAGTATTAATTTTATGGAATTCGGAACCATAATTCTACGGATTTCAGAGTTTGAATTATAAGGAATTCAGTACCCAAATTCTATGGAATTTAAAGTCATAATTTCAAGTAATTCAAAATCTAAATTTGAATCCTGATAAAAGAATATGGTATATCTATGTACTTATAGAATTCTGTGGTTTTAGATGTGAATCCAAAAATTTTACATAGGAATAAAAAGTGTTATATTTTCAGAAACTATGAAATGAACAATGAAAAACAGGTATGGATAATTTTTTTGGGGGAAGGAAAATTTTCATTATTAAAGAAATACCACATGGAAATAAATTTTTCATTAAGATAGAGTGTTTGTGATTTTCAAAACACAGAGGAATGGAAAAATCATAAGGAACCATTATTAACTAAACATTTGGCATACCCAACCACTCTACAAAACCGTGAAACCAACCATTCATGATACATTATGTCAGTTCCATACTCATGAGTGTTTTTTTGTTGATCTACCACATCATCCCAAGTTAATTGTTTCCCATGTTTTATTTATCCTTTGGCCTTGAGCACAAGGTCATATTTCAACCATGCCATAGAAATGAAATATGAACTATATTTCCCATGTACCATTAAACCATTACCAATAAGCCCAATGTCTTATTTCAACCATGTCCTAAAAATTCAATATGAACTCAAACAGCAATATGCCTAAGGATCATTCCAAAAAACTTTTCAACAAAAACACCCTTTTTATTGAAAAATAATTCCATAAAAGTCATATAAATACCAAACCACGTTAATAAAATACACTTTTTAGGGATTATTTTCATTAAACAATTTAAAAATTCCATCAAATAAACAATTTAAAATCATCATTTTAAATTGTAAAGGCCAAATCACCTTCCACAACAATTCACCAAGATTTCAAAATTTCACTAAAACTATAAATAATCACCAAAGAATATATATTCCATGCTTTTCATAGTAAATGACATTCATATAAAACAATTTTAAACTAAGACAATTTATTCTATCAATAAGAGTCGAGATAGAACCCTTATACCTCGAAGGATTTGACAAAAAGAACAACGAATGAAGAACACACAAGAAAACATGGTCGATTCTCCCAGAACCCTCCTTATATCTCTTATCCTGACATGATTGATTTCAAATCTCATCATATTTGGCATCTAAACACCTATATCTACGCATAATGGGTGTATATCTATGATACAGATAGAATAGAAGAAATATATCTATGCAGATCGGTGAAACCAAACACAAACGAAGAAGAACGATCACATACCTCAAGAATCCAGCTTTTATTCTCTAAGGGAATACATTAGATTGCCTTTGGAATTATGGGAGAAAATTATTTGGCCTTAGGAGAAGAATAATCCCATTTTATGGCCACATATATGGAAAACGAATCCACATAGTGGAAAAAATGTGTGAGATCCACTTTTTTAAGATCTCAATTAATTTAATGCACAATTAGTTCGCATGATTTGACAAATAGTACACTAATTGTGTGTTAGAAACTACCTAGGAAAACACTCACATGACTTCCTTTCATGTCCTGTCTAATAATGATCCAAATTTTTGGGAGCCACTCCCTCATAAGTATCAACAACGAATGGCTTGGCCACACATTTAAACAAAATATGTGCCACCCGTGTGACATCCCTTATGCCACAAAGAATTATTCAATGTTTTCCCGACTGTCCCAATCATACCCCATTAATTTATAACCTTAAGAATCATTAAGTATTGTTTAAATACTAGAAACTAGGGGTACTATATTCTCCCCATATTTGGAATTTACATCCTCATTATGTAGAAAAACCTCACCCAGCTGAATGTGTTCCGACCAATGCTCTTTCACTTCCTTTTCCAGTTCCCAAGTCTCTTCCTAAATTTGAGCATGCTGCCATAAAAACCACACTAGGCCAATGGTTTTTCCATTAAAGACATTCTATTTCCAATCCAAAATCCATAATGGGATATGTATCAACGAATAACCCAGCTATAGGTCAATGTGGTCCAATATAATCACATGGTCAGGATCAGGATGATACCTTTTCATCTCAGATACATGGATCAACTTATGCATAGAACAGAACCTTGGTGGTATTTCCAATCGATATACCACCACTCTGACCCATTACAATAAGGTCCAATGTATCTAGGAGATAGCTTTACCTTATTTCTGAAACAATGATGTCCAACCAATAGAGATATCTTCAAGAATAAATGATCAGACAGAGTGAACGACAATAGTCTTCTACGGTGATCTGTAATTTTTTCTAATGACTCGGAGTCGTCTTCATCCAATTTATGAAAAACTAGATCTTCTATGCTGTTTCATGGACAATACTCAGCCAAAATAGTGACGTTTCACCTTTTCCCACCATGAAAAATGCAGAATGATAAGGACACCCATAAAATGCTAAAAACAGAGCCATGCATAACAAGGCTCGATAGCTATTAATGTATGAGAACTCCACCAAGGTAATATGCTCCTCCCATGAGCCACCAAAATCTATTACACAATATATAAAATGTCTTCCAATGTTTGTAATGTCATCACATATTGTACATCCTTCTGATGATAATATTCCATTCTCATAGTCAACTGAGTCCCAAGAGCTTACTGTAAGGATATCTAGAAATGAGACATGAACTTCAGATATCTATTTGAGACTATTGAAATTTGTACTACATTCCTCTTTAACACATCCCATATATTGATTTTTTATAGGTCCTCTACCATATGAGTTTCAAAAATGGCAATTAAATGAGCTATCATCATAAGTGGGTCCACTATCCCCAATATGGGATCATGTTTCAGAACCATTCTTGGAAGACATATAAAAAATCCATCGATATCTACTCCCATTTCCACACGAGGATAGGTAAATGATACAAAATTCTTCCTGGTATATTATTATATACTTTAAAATTCTAGCATGTTATGTAGTTCAAGAAAAATTCAACCACCGTCGTTTTCATTCCGCTCCACAGAAATTGCACCTTTAATGCCATATACATCTTCTGTGTATGTAGATGTACAACACATCTTGAATGATGGTTTTCAAGAAGGATTTTTTCTTCAAAAGGAATTGGTATAACTATCCAATCTCTAAAGAACAAAACTGAACTCCCATCAAGTGTCTATCCCTTAATGGTCTCCCCACTATTGAATTTTAAACACAGAACCAGACATTATGCATCAGATGTTTTTTCCTCCTTGACCTCATTTACCAAATCAGGAACAAGTGTGTCTAAAATAAAAACCACAACATCACCTCAGTCTTCAAATTCAACTCATATGTTGGCTATGACTGACATCAACTTCCATTAATCTAAAGCTTCTTTATTCAACTAAGGATATGAATTTCTACTCAATGCTTTCATCACCGAATTTATATTTCTATGTATATACATCAAGTCAATGTCAAACCTTTGGAGATACTCCTTCCATATTCTATGCATCAAATTAAAATCTCTCTTTGAGAAAATGTGTTTCATGTTTTTTGGGGTCCTTGGACACAATAAATTTCACACAAAGGAGATAACTTCACCATGTCTTAAAAGAAAGTATGATTTCAACAAACTCAAAATCATGTGTTGGGTAATATTTCTCATGTTGTCTTAATTTCCTTGTACCGTAATCATAAACATTGTCTTCATCCATGAGAACACAACCCAACCCTAATCCTGAATCATTATTGTACACCATATACCCTTGTCCTGATCCTGGAAATATTGAGATAGTTTCTCATGTAAGGAGATATTTCAAGTCTTGGAAACACATCTTGAATTCCTATTTCCATTGGAATGGAGAATTATTCTTTGTTAGAGATGTCATTTGTGAAGCTAGTCGGAGAAATCAGGAACAAATCATAGGTAGTAATAAGTTATACAAAGAAAATATTGTATATTGAAGATATTCTTTAGGGGTTTCCACAAGATAATAGCTTCCATCTTTTCAGGATCTAAATAAATGAATTTTTTAAAATGAAATGGCCATGAAAACATACTTCATGTATCCCAAAAACCACACATTGATAATTTGGCATAGAAATGGTGATCTCTCATGATTGGTGTCCCTATTTCCAAATGTTCATCATGTTAATCCCTTGTCTTTTAATACAATAAGATGTTGTCCACAAAAACCATAATAAATGAATCCAAATATCGCTGAAATATCTAATTCATCAAATCTATGAAGACCACTGGTGCATTCATTAGACCGAAAGGTTTGACTACATATTCATAGTGGACATATCTACTTTTGAAAGCACTCATTGTAATATCCTACTTCAAAACATTCAATTGGTGATATCCAGATCGCATTACAATCTTAGAGTAAAACTGAGATCCCCGTAATTGATCAAACAAATCTCTAATGAATGGATGTGGATATATATTATTTATCGGAACTTGGTTAAGCTTATGAAAATCAACACACATCTAAAGTGTTCAATCATCTTTCTTCGAGAACTATTCTAGTGCTTTCCATGGATATGTACTTGGCCTAATGAAACCCTAGCTTTCTAGATCCTCTATATTCACTTCTGATTCCATTGACACATTTTGTGCCATCATATAAGATGGAAGGGAAATATGACTGGTCCCCAGAAATAGATCACATTTAAACATCACATCCCTTAGAGGGGGTAACCCTGACTTGTTATTGGGGAAGACATCTAGACTTTGATCCACTGATATTAGAAAACGTTTTTCCTCAATCACTTCCATTGACTCTAAAGTCAAAAAATCCAACAGATAAGAGATCGTTCCCACTATTTGATCCAAAAATCGATTTTCACCTTTCTTTACCATCGTCTCTCCTCTGAAGAGATGTTCGATGTCATCCTTAGTGGTGAAACTAACTGTTCTACTATAATATTTTATCTGGGCCTTGAACATTTTCAACTAATCCATACCCAGGATTATTTCATAGACATACATGCCCATCATCGATAAATTCCATTCCATATCAACATCATCAATAGTTATAATGCATGATCGAAACAGAAAGGCTTCACATTCGCTTTCACCAAGAGGATTTTTCATTCTTAAAACGAAAGGCATCATTTCCATCTTTAAACATTGAAAGTCAACAGCAGAAGATGAAATTAAGGAATTCTATGCCCCAGTATCAAAGGAAAACTGTACAAGGGTATTATTAAATAGAATCATACCTCTTATCGTGGATGGTTAGCCAAATCATTGATAATAATATGCTCAGCTCCATATAATTGCATCATCACTACAATGTTCTCTTAGTTTCCTTTCTAATAATTTGCTGGTTAAGGAGTCATGGTATTTCGACAATCATTATGGATATATCTGTTATACAGATGAGGCTGATTCTTCAATCCTCTACCTGTGGAAGCATATGATACTTGTGATGCCTAAAAAGTGTCATGAGCACTTGACCTCGGTGAACTGCAACAATATCACTGAAGATTTCCCATCTTTTGGTAATTATGGCATGCTCTAGGTTGTGTCATACACTATTGCTTTATATGATCAAGAGAACCAAATCGAAAGAAACCTGCTTTGCTCTGGGGTCATGAAGGAAGGTAATTGATCATGCCATCTGATTATGATTTCCACTTCCACCGTGGAAATAGGTGTCCCATTTCTACATTCTCCTCTCGGTTAAGTTCCCACCGGTTCATGGCGGTATCATCATACCTCCTCCAAGTGATCCTGAGATATCATGTTCATCCACAGTCACTTTTTTCCTCATCTTTGTATATTCTATAACACAGTGCACCTCAATCGTCGATCGAATCTCCAGTGTTATCCCCGATTCGATGATGCATGCCTTAATAGATGCACTTGTTGTATCCTCTTGTGAAAAATGAACAAAATTATTTATTTTAGTTCTATACTCTGTGAAAAATAGTATCTCATGTTTCATGCTGAATAATTCCATCATTTTTTGAATGGTGAATGTATAAGGAAAGAATTGTTTGTCGAAAAATTCATCAAAATCCTCCCATTTATGGTTTTTATCGAATTTATCATTCAATACAAAAACCAATCAATGTCGTGCATGATACTCGAGCATATAAATCAAAAACATGATGTGGAGATCTGACGGTGTGCCAATTAAATTGAATATACGATTCATCATATTCAACCTCACCTCCTCCTTCTCGAGATTATAAAAAACTCGGAATATAGGTAGATTTGGCATCATGAACTGAATGGTTTGATCCAGATGTCATGGACCATTCCTATATTACCTAGTATCCACATCTTCGTTCACATGTGCTTCAGATGCAACCACATTCCCCACTGATTCTTTGGTTTTGTTTCGACAATGCCTATCAGTTGCCATTTTCTAAACTAACAACAAACTATGTCAATATCACTCTCTAGAAACTAATGATTCACATTTCAAATTCTATGACATCAAAAATCAAAACATTTTTTTCCAAAAACAAAATTTTTCTATGTTCAGCAGTTTCTGAAAATCAACTATTGGTTTTGAAAATCAAACCATTTGGAAAATACAACAATTATCCTATTTTAAAAATAATTCATTTGAAATCAAATTCTACATTTTTTAAAAATTTAAATCTTTTCACAATATCATAAATCATTCCTCACAATGAGTTATTAAATCCTAGATGGAATTCATTCCTCTTCAATGCATTTCATTCTAATCTCATTGGATAAACTCATGTTAATGATATTTCCAACATTCTATATGTGTATCCAAATCACTTATGTACCCACCACCCTGGTGACATAAATTTCAGCATAAATGGGTTAGCTAAATTCTTTTATGTTATACATTTCATTTTTCGACAGTCCTACTTCTATTTAAGAATCCTACCCAAGGAATAGACAAAAAGGTATTCCAACTCCATGACCATGAGAACTTATGATTTTTTCCACAAGGGAAGGACTATAATTTTACCATTGTTAATGACCTACCAATTCTCATTGGATTGAGAGTACAACGATTCATTATTAGGCCTTAAGCGACATCCCAAATATGCCAAAGGCTGGCAATAAATGTTTAAGGGTTTCACATAAAATTGGGTGTTGATTTAACCTTTTATAAATAAACCAATAAACCAACATCGAATTACCAAACCATGCACTAAATGATGCATGATATAATGGAAGACAACAAAAAAACTTCATGTATCTCAATACAACTCAATGTACACAACAACAGATGACCATAGAATTATCAATGCACACAACCGATAAACAACTAAGGACCCTTGAGAGACCACATGACATCATGCTCTGTATTCTCCAAGATCCACAATCACTGAATAGCCCCAACATCACTATGTAGTGCAAAATACGTGTGAAACATTACCTTTTCTATTGTCCCATATGATATCAACTGCTAAAGAACCAATGTGCCAAAGCATGGGTAACCCTAAATCTCAGTATGTTTCCCTCAATGACTTACATACTCACACCACTATGATAGAAGTGTTGGAAAAATGTACAATGAATAGATTACATAAATAATTATATAAAAACAACTTATCAAAATATATAAACTTGTTTCCCAATACCATTTATAAATAAATGAATACATGTGAATTTGAATATATATTTTCAAGCATTTTTTTCAGAAAAATAAGTAAACATGATTTAAAACCATTTCACAATATCCCATTTTTGGCGTACCTAACAATTCCACAAACCCATGTAACAAACCATTCATGCTACATTGTGATTGTTCCATACTCATTAGTGGTTTCTCGTTGATCTACCAAGTTATCGCAATGTAATTTTTTCCCATGTTCCATTTATCCATTGGCACAAAATTCAATGTTATATTTCTACCAAGCCCCAGAAATTGAATATGAACTTTATATCTCAGGTGCCATGAAACATTTGGCACGGACCACAATGTTATATATTAACCAAGCCCCAGAAAGTCAATTTGAACTCAGACACTAATATTCCCTAGGATCATGCCAATTCACAATTTCAATAAAAACCCATTTTTTATGAAAACCAATTCCATGGAAGTCATTTAAATACCGAACCAGTTCAATAAAACACACTTTTTATTGAAATGAAAATTTTCATCAAACCATTTTACATTTCTAGAAAATCAATAATTTAAATTCATCATTTGAAATTCAAGATGCTAAATCACTTTTCACAATAATTCACCAAGATTTCACAATTTTACAAAACCACTAAATCATCATTGAAGATGATTTTTTCCTGGATTTTCACAATCAATACCATTCAAATCAATAAATTTTAAACTAATCCAATAAAATCTAGAAAGAGGAATCAAGAGAGAAGCCTCATACCTCAAATAGTTTTATGAAAACCACAACAACAAAAAGAACGCTCAAGAAAACCTTGTTAAATCTCTAAGAACCTTCCTTATGATCTCTTCTGTTAACAAGACCAAGACCAAATATCATCATATCTGGTATCGAAACTCCTAGATCTACACATAAAAGGGGTAGATCTATGAAACTGAGAGAAGAGTGGAAGTAGATCTAAGTATATCTATGAAACCATCCATGATTGAAGAAGAAACATCATATACCTAATGAATCCGGATTCAATTCACCAAGGGAAGCCATCAGATCAACTCCAAAATAATCAGAGAACAATATTTGGCCATAAGAGAAGTAAAACCCATATTTATGGCTTGTTAAGAGGAAACACGATCCAATTTGATGAAAAAATGTTTGAGATCTACTTTTTTAGGATCTCAATTAAGTTCCCATATGGTTATTTTGCTTGGTTAGACAAAATGTGCACTAACCGTGCGTTAGCCACTTCCTAGGAAAACCCTCACACAAGCTTCCTTGAAAGGTGTCTCTAATCCTGCTACAACCATGCGAGAGCCACTTCCATAGATGATCCAACTATCCATGGCTTATCCGCGTGGTTAGAAAAAATAAGGGCCACCCGTGTGACTTCCCTTTTTCACCAAAACACCATTTAATGTTCTCTAAAATCTCCCATTAATCCCCCTTAACATTATAACAATGAAAATCATCAAGTGAGGATTACATACCAGAAAATAGGGGTACTAAAATAAATAAATAAATTTTTTATCTTTTTAACAGTCCAATAGATGTAGATTATCTCAACTCTTTTTATTATTCTTAATCTTATTATTATTTGTCCCATTTTATTTATCTTCACTTATTGTACTATTTTCAATAAACCTAACTTTCATTGATTTTGGGTTTCCCCATTCCAACATGAATCACCCAAAATACATTATTATTCCATTTTATTCCATAAGAAATTATATTAATGGTTCATCCTTACTGAATTTAAGGTGTTAGTTTCATGTTATTACTCATTGGTATGTATTCGCACATACAAGGCTTATATGTGGTATCTATTACTTTTATTTTTGGGATTGAAATTATTTGTTGATGACTTATTATGTCTCTTAGAGTCATATTACATCGATAATAAAAAAAATTATTTAATGTGTCCTAAATATATTATTTGATCAATGTATCATCTGTCATTATTTATGAGATCCAAATTTTATTTCATTTCTAAAATGACGTTTTTATTGACATAATATAAATATATATAGATAGATCATATAAAAATGGTTTTATAATTTTTTGAATATGGTTTATAGTATGTAATTTTATTTAGAAATATTATTTTTTTAAAGTACTACTCTTTTTCGTGAAATATGGCATACAATGTGTTTCTATAAATACCATCATGATTTTAAAAAACAACTATGTTAGAAAAATTCATGTATTCATGGGAATAGTCACTGATAAATTCATAAATTTATTTAATTGATGTTTTAATGTCGTAGAAGTGGTGTTTTGATTATTTATAAGTGATCGTACATGTTTATTGTAACTATGTGAATTTATATTATTAATTAAGAAATGTACCAAGGTGGTTTTGATTAGGTAATTAATGATGTATTATAAAATATTAATATCCCCTTTGTTTTGTTATTAAATATTAAATATCTTCATTCTGTATATGACTTATGGGAATTCTTGGATACTTAGAGTAGATCACACCATTAGTGAAGTTTCATGCTTTTCAATAAGTCTCTTCATAGCTAGCCTTCCTGATCAGTATTAGACATTGATTTGAGTTTGACTACATTTGGGGTATAAAATAGATCTCAATATTTTATACCTTTTTTTATTATAGGATGAGAATATTTTAGGGTTATTTATTTTTGTAATAATATATGCTTGTTATTTTGTTATGCATAAGGTCAGTATGAGGATCAAATTCTTATTTACATTAATTTCATTAGTTCTACTTCTTTGATTCCTGATGTTTTTATAAAATATGGTATTCCATTTTTATATAAATTCATTCAAATGGAAAATTTTCAATTTAATTTATATAATATTTTTAAACAAAAATAAGTTTAAATGATATCAAATAATATATTTTGTGTAATTTTAAATTGAAAATAATAATTTTCTATTTATAGTTTAACATTTCATCTCGGGATTTATTTTATTAAGGTTATACATAGAGAACTCATTAAATTCAATCCATGGAAGTATATACAATAGCTTATCAAGAATTATTTTTTAAAAGTTGAAACAAGAAATCTTACTAATAGATACTACACTATTATCTTTATAATGGAGTAATGGGGGTTGTTACTTGCAAAGTTTTTCATGTTTCATGTGGTTTTGGTGGGTTAATTATTTTCATTTTGTGTAGTAATATTTCATTTGTATTGGTTTTGGGTTATATGTGTTCATATTTTGGAGATTCATGATGAATTATATTTGATAGTTATTTTGCATCATGGGTTCTATTGTTTTTCTCTCATTTAATAAATTTATATTTAATGGTAAAATAATTCCCAATATGATTAGTGGATTCCCATGGACCATGTTTTTATCCTGTGATAATTAGGAATGTTCTGTGGGCCTTATAATCCAATGGATCAAGTATTGATATAGAATATTCAAAAAATCATTACTGTATTCTATTTTATGTTACCATATCTCCTATGGCTATGATAAAATATGTTCAAGGTTTTGAAAATAACTTTTCATCATTATAATTTACATTAATAGATATATGTTATAAAAACTAATTGTTATGAATATGAAAGTATTTTTATTAAAGTTTATATAAAATATCCATCCATTTATGTGATTATTAAGATTCTTCGTGTTGTAATTTTATATATGAATATATCAAATACTTTCACATTATCAAAAATGTATATGAGTATTTTTTGTTACTACAATTGAATGAAAGAGATTTTTTTATTTTTTTCATAATATAAATCGCATTATAAATAAAATCCCAACAATAAAATTAGAAAAAAATTGGTATAAGATATTCCCTTAATAAAGGATCATAGTGAAGAAATTTATTTACTGGTCCTGGGTATCATTAAATATTGATTCAAATAAATGTTTTCTATTGTGTAAAACACATTGATAAATTTCAAAAGGTTCTTAAAAAGTAAAACATAAATAATTTATTATTATGAACATCATATTGAATGAGTATTTTTATAAAATAATGCAATTTAATATATAAATATAATGACTACATGAAATAGATTCTATAATCATTATCTTTTGGATCAGTTATGTATGATAATTTTCAAATTCATTCTACTATATCTTATGCGTTTTGTATTTAAGTAAATTCGATTTAAATCATTGTTATATTGGATGGATTTTATAATTAATATCCATTGTGTAGTTAAGAGTAACAAGAGATGTGTTTATAGATATTAGTCTTAAGAAACTGCTTTTTTAGAGGGTAATTAAAATTCTTAATTATCAATCATGTGTGAAAAAATTATAATTACATCATGATTTTTTAATTAATTATTGACAGTAAATTTAGAAAGGTTCCAAGAAGATAATCGTTATTTTATATATAAAATAATATTAATATTTCATAATAGATAACTTCACTAAATATGTTATTCGGATAAATATAATTATTTCTAAAATAAGGATATTACCCAACATCATGCAGATATGTTGCTCTCATGAATGGTAAATTCCTTGTGGGGCAGTGAATTAGGGTTTAGAAATTTTAACCAAAAGAATATTTTAAAAGATCATGTTTCAATTTTATTAGGAAAAATTATTTCCCATTTAATTAATATTAAAAAATAAATCATATAATGAAAGAAAAAAGTAATTTATAAATAGTTCACCAATAATTTTATATATAAAAGGAAATAAAAATAAAAATATTTCAGTATAACAAATTAACCTTCATAATAATTGCTTAATTTAAATTAGAGTGGATACACTGACCCTAAATGTTCAAAAAATATTATAATCTTGGACAAAATATTATCTCAATAAAAACATACTTACTTCACCTTGTAGATAATATTCATATTAATTAAGATAACTGATAAATGTTTTACTCTAGATTCATTATTTCATGATGAAATGACTTACATGAAATTCTGAATAAAACTTTAGAAAAAATTATTATAAATATTCATTTTATTTCACATAAGTCTTCTATTTTTCAATGAAAATTCTATTCATGAAAATCTATTCATAGAGGACTCATTATCACATAATTTTCTATTCTCATTGAACATGTTTTGTTTTCACATTGAATATGTTTTCTTTTTTTACCCATTTGTATAAGAAATGCATCCATATAATTATTTCATAAAATTAGAGTAATTAGATGGTCCAAATATTTCATCCACTTATCTTAATTCCAATTTATGTTGAAATTATAGAGCTATTTAAAATCAAAAACATACCCTTCCAAGTCTCATTTAATTTATTCTTAAAAAAATGTGAAACCATATTGATAAAATTCCAACTTTTCACATCACCTTTATTGTAAAACCATAATGAATTCCAGAAATTCTGAATTTGTGTCCAAACAAATTCCTTTTTATTAATATACATCAATTGCTTCATTTTTCTATGAAAACTAGTGAACAACATCAAACCCTCACATAACCACTAAATCAGGAATGTATGTAGGTCCTTAATGTCATAGATCTTTATCAATATGTATTTTAAACAAACATGACACCAAATCATGGAATGATAAACATGTGAAATTTTTTGTATTATTTTCCCAACAACGGTTTATTGATTACACTTCAAAATCCTTAACCACCTTATTGATATACATTTGCACCTAATTCATTGATACACCATTCAGTCTCTATATCTCAAGATAATAATTACATATTCCATAAATAAGTAATGTACTCCCACATGAATCAACTACACCGTAAGAAACAAATGAAACATGAAATGATCATTAAAATATTACATCATCCTAATTAATCACAACATCATGATATAAATCCATAATTATCACATGATTTCAACTCATGGTGTGTATTTACACACATGGAATTTGGCTGAAATATTCTTTTACTTTTTTTCAACATTATGAACATAAAATATTCCATCATTGTATTGAGTCATATCTGATCATTTCATTAACAATCTCCATCATATTATCAATGATCCCAATGGTCACTCATATGAGAGATATGAGTGGAAAAAATTTCTTTTAAATATGTGCAAATCATGGAAAATTTTCTATACTTTGTTCCAAAAATATAAACTGATACATGTATTGGTATTCAAATGAACTCCTAGAGATAGTAAATACTTCCCAAAATTATCCATGGGAAAGTAGACTTTAATTAAATCTATGATATTATGTTTCTTAGGAACATACTCCAATATCCAAAACACGACATCAAATTATTCATTAATAATGTGATACATATGGATGATAGAACATGAATTATAACACTGAATTCTAATAGGATACTTAACATCAACATCAATATCCTCATGATATTATTTCATTTAGAATGGTTTTGTGAAATCATGAGTGGCCGCTATAACAACCATGATCTTATTACACATTAATACCTGATTAATTACAAAAACATGAACTTAATACAACTCTTATGATCAAGAGTTATACTTTTTTGGGTGTTTATGAACATTAAAAACTCACATAACACACGAAATGAAACATATTTATTTAAAAACTCCTTAACAAGTTCATAATACTCCTTCATACATAAAACTTGTATGGGATAACATGAGGGTATACATACAAAAGGGGTGACCTATGAAGCCCAATAATGGATTAAATAAGGGGTAACATGAAGAATACAATACATTATAGGAAATAGGAATATATATGTAGTATAAGAGAAACATGAACATATTTTCATGATATATCATGATTATCATAACATGGAAATGTGTAAAAAACATAAAACATTGCATCATTTACATAATTGAATCAGGAAACCTATGTCCCAACATGACGGATAAATGTCATAAAAAGAATCATGTGATACATTATCTAATCATGGAATATAATGATACTAAACATTACCCAATTCAATGGAGAGATATATAATTCTAGGCACACCCATAACTTTCCCATCATTCTCATTGCTTTAGTGTGCCACATAGATCTCAAAATATGGATTCATTATTCATCATAATTCATTACATGATCATGTAGTGTGGAATATGTAATTTTATTTCCTATATAAAAAGTTATATGTGCGTAAGGTGAATAACCTTGATATAGAAATGGGTATGATATTCAATACATAATGATTTCGGCATGGAAAATCACTGAGCAATTTCTACAGCATAACGGTGTAACATAAAAATTAATAAAATGCATTGATGAGGGGTAAAGTGGTATCTTATCATTTATAAATGAAATGGGAAGTAATGGGGTCATATAAATATATTTTACAACAAAAAAATAGTTAAATAGAATGCATAAAATAATAAATAAATATGAAGAAATAATTGGAATGGAATAAATATTTTGAAATTTCTACATGGTAACGGGAGAACATGGGAGAGATTAATGAGAGAGAAATGGGTATCTTACTATTGAAACATAAATAAGGGTAGTATGATGGAGATGTTAAATCATACCTCATCATTTTTTATTGAAAATAAAAGGATATAAGAATATATTTGAACTTGGATAGAAATAATAATGGAAGGAAACCCATACATGAGTTTGTGGCCTCAAAATCTTGAAGAGGTGCTTATTGAGATCTCTGATAGCCTTAAAAGGATTATAGAGATGGGATGAATGGTTAGTAATGTGCTCCAAATATTTTTACTGAATGGAAGTGGCATATTGGGTGGGTTTATATTGAAAATGTGAGGGGAATTGTTTAATATTTCAAAAACATATGTTTTCGAATCTATATTATTAAATATTCAAAACCACAAAACTTCTCTTGGTTTTTGCCAATAGTTTTACACAATGATGTTTTTTAAAAATAATTTTTAAGACCATGGGCCTTGTATATTAAAATATTGCCCTTTATTATCTGGATTTGTGTCACATTATTATATAAATGAACTTACAAGTATAAAATATGTTATACATTTTGGATGATCTACTAAGGAATTATAAATTAAGTCAAATAAATTAAAAATAAAATTATATTAAATTTCAAACATATATTTGGTCAATGATACCTTTTTTAATTCATTACATCGCTATTGGGTCGTTGTTATGTCATAAAACATACTACAAACTTATATATTATTTATGTTTTACCCAAAAATTTGATTGTCATAGAAAATTAGGAAAAATTAACCGTTGGATTATTTCAATGTCCACATTTCATAAAAATATTCAATTTATTTAAATATTTTATTAAATATGATAATTTCTACTTTTAAATTGATAACTAAAATTTATTGAAAATTGATGGGTTTTGACAAAAAAAAATTGAAAGCATCATAAAAAATTACATTTGACTTCATAAATATTATATTCTCATTTATTTTTAATAAAATTAATTTGATTATAATATTTTATTAAAATATTATATATTTAAAAAATTCATTATTTCATTAAATTAAATTCATTAAAATTACACATTCCCTTTTATCGTATAAAAAATAAAATATTATTAAAGTTATTACCGAGTAATTTACAGATAAAAAATTGATACAATCTTCATTTATAAGAATTATTTTTATAATTTTATTAATAAAAACATAATTTAATATAATAATTCAAATATATCTAAAATGATTCATTTTTTCCCGAAAAACTACTTATCAAAATCATCATTAAAAAACAATAATAATGGAATTTATGGAATAAGACATTTATTTATAGAATGGTACTACATAATAAATAACTAATAACATGTTACATAAACCCTTATAACACCTATATAAGACCTAAGGGTTTGGTCTCTGATGGTGACATAGTCTTGGTATGGCTCATATAACATCGCTCAGGAGGTAAAAAAAATTAACATAAACATCACACGTAGGTGATTTCATTCAATATTAACATTTTTAAACTCTCCTTGGTTTGGTCAGGGGTGACACCCAGTGATTCTACCTCCTCTCTATGCTCTGAAAAATGTGTTTCGTATGGACCAAGTCTTCTAGAAGTGGCCATCATATCCTTTTTCTATATCAAAAGGATTTTTTAAAACCATATATTTATATTAGTTGTGTGATTATTGTCTAATGGATATATTTTCTATGGCAATGATACATAATTGGAATTTAGAAAGAATAACAATAAAAAAGTGTGCATGTGTATTCTATATACATAAGACATTGAAATAATGAAAATTTTATTCATAAATGATCAATTCATTACAACCATCCCCCCTTGATTTTTTACACTTAGAAATTCCTATTTCTCCACAATAAAACAAGTGGGGGAAACTATTCCTCATCACTTACTCTCGTTCCCATGTTTCTTGTAAAAACATTTTATTTCTCCACAACACTTTTATAAGGGGCGTCATATGTTTTTGTTGAACTTTTCCCCTTCAATATAAAAAAATCACTGGCTTTTCATCATATGAGAGGTCATTATCCAATGAAACCTCCTCTGAATTGAGTACATTTGGTGGATCTAGTATTTAATTCATTAATTGTGATATGTGTGACACATCATATACTAGAGATAGGTTCGGTGGGAGTAATAGTCGATAGGACATTTCATTATTGTGATCAAGTATCTCAAAAGGGTTGATATACCTTGGACATGAAATTACCTTATTACCAAATCTCATAACTCTCTTCCATGGTGATATGCAGAGGAAAACCATATCTCTAATATAAAACTCTAGATCTCATCGATGATTGTTAGAATTGATTGTTTCTCGACTCTGAGCTTCTTTGATGTGATGATGAATGTTATTAACCTTCTGCACAATTTCATTGACCATTTCTAGAACTAGAAGTATTTACTCCCCATTATCATCCCAACATGTCGGTGGTTTACACCTCTTCCCAAAAAGGGCTTCATATTTAGCCATTTAGATACTTAAGTGGAAGTTGTTATTGTAAGAGAACTCAATTAATGATGATTTTGATCCCATACTCCTTTGAATTCTATTGAACATTCTCCCATCATGTAATAATGTGTTTCGATAGTCGGCTCAGATTGGCCATCAGTTTGAGGAAGATAATCTGTATTGATGTTCAACTCATTATTCAGAGCACGTTGTAGAATCTTCCAGAACATAGAGGTTATTGTTGGATATTGATCAAATAAAATTGATAGTGGTACACTATAAATCCTTACAACTTCTATAATGTATATATGTGCAAGCTAATCTAATGAAAACCCCTCTCAAATATTAATGAAGTGTGTAGACTTTGTATGATGATCAACCATGACCATGATAGCATTGTTACTTTTTGAGGTCTTCAGACGTCAAGTGGAAAAATCTATTGTACTGTTCTCCAATTTCCATTTTGTTATTGGAAATTGATGCATCATCCCCTTTGACTTCTTCCTCTTACACATCACTTTCAGATATACCAAGAATTTTTATGTATATTCAGAATTCTACTTTTTCATTTTATCTAACCAATAATAATATTCAAGATCCTGATATATCTTTGTTTTTCCTGAGTAAATTGAGAAATTAAAACTATGTGTATCACCCAAATGTTTTTTCATTAATAATGGATTTATGGAACACAAAGTCTACACCAAAATATCTCAATTCTTTCTTTATTAACACGAAACTCATAGGATTTCCTTTTTTATAGCTTCCACTTTCTTCATAATCCCACATCATCTTTTGGTACATCATATTAACTTTCCAAAAGAGATGGATGAGCAATCATTTGTGAAAGGATTGATGTTTTTTCAATCTTTATGATTCTCATTTTCATCTATACCAAATCCAATAATATTGGATCCATTTCAATACTCATCAATGATAAAATCACTGGTTCCTTTATACATAGAGCATCTTCCACCATGTTCTCTTTTCCCAGGGTGGTAATGGATAGAGTATTCATAATTCTTGATGATCTCTAACCATATTTATTGGTTCATGTTCATCTCTTTCTATGTTAATATATATTTGACAGTTTTGTAATCCAAAAATATTTCACACTTTTCCCAAAATAGATAATCCCAATATCCTTTCAACACAATGATCACATCTAAAAACTCCAAATCAGGAATGGTATAGTTTTCTCATTAATTTTAAACATTATTGAGGAATAGGAGATGACTTTGTCATTCTGCATCAATAAATAGACCAAGAGCTTTTTTGATGCAATGTTGGTGATTACAAAAAGATCCACAGCTATTGGTAGTGTGACCACATGTGTAGTTATAATCCTTTTCTTCAACACCTTGTTGATTTCTTCACATTCATCATTCCAAAAGAACATGACTCCCTTCCATGTAATCTTGGAAAGAGGGAATGATAATCGTGAGAAATTTCTCACAAATCAGCGATAATATCCATCTAACCCCAGGAAGCTACAAATATCTATCATAGATGATGGACTCAGCCATCTCTCAATTTCTATTTCTAGGAAGGATCCTCATATATCTTGTTTCTTATGATGATATTGACAAATATTGACACCTTCTTCGACCAAAACACAAACATGATGTACATTTTATAAAGCTTCTTCTTTTGAATGGTCTCTAGTACAATTCTTAGATGATCGTCATGCTATCCCTTGGTTTTAGATAACATTATAGTATCGACAATAATAACTACCAAAACATTCTCATCTAAGTCTCTAATTACCCTATTCATCATGTCCATAAATATTTCTTGAGTATTAGTGAGTCTGAAATGAATTACAATGAATTCATAGTGCATGTGCTTAGTATGAAATGCAGTCTTAGAGATATCCTCCTTCTTCACCCTTATATGGTAATATACCAACCACAGATCCAAATTAAAGATATTTTATGCTCCATGTAGTTGATCTAACAAGAAATCAATTCCTGGAAAAGGATACTTATTCTTTATAGTGATTTCTATGAACTCATGATAATCAATGAAAAGGCACATTGAACCATCCTTCTTCTTGGTGAAGAAGAATAGAGAACCCCATGGTGAAGCACATGGTAATATAAATTATTCATCAAGATTCTATTATAGTTGATTAATTATCTCCTCACACTCTTCCACATCCCTTCTATGTGGAGTCTTGGATATTGGAAAGGACCATGTTTTTTATCAATCAATAATTCAACATATTATATAGGAGGATGACGAGGAAATTCCACAAGAAACACATCATCAAATTCCCCCACAATAGGAATGTCAAAGATGATGGTTTCTTCCATACAAAAAATAATCTATGAATTATATGTGTGCTTATAGTGATTTGATATCTATAATAGAGATGATGGTGCTAAAAATGATTCATCCTCTTCCTAGAACATGTATAGAATCAGGGGTTGATTCACCAAATGGAGAGTGATTTTCCTCTTGTGATAATTTATGTAGGATCTATATAGGGAAATCCAATCCATTCCATGAATTTCATAATATTCCACCAATGGTAGTATGATGAGGTTCGCAGAGTTGTTAAATCCACAAATTATTACAAGGGTTGAGTTATTTCCATGTGATTCAATAATTTCCATGTCTTCCATTTTCACCGAAATCTCTATATCTATTATTTGTGTATATGTTTGGATTGTTCTACTAATATTTTGGGATATAAAAGAATTCATAGAACCAGGATCAAAAAGTGCATTCACTATTCATGAATTAATATCTAGTATGCACGTCAACACTGCGTTGTTGGGATTCATTTTTGTGGTGGTGATGGAAAAAATCTTCTCCTTTCTACCTTGGAGGATATTGGTTTCCTCCAAATAACCATGGATATATAACTGGTGTGAAATGTTCCCCAGTTTTTTGCAATTGTAGAAATGATCAATGCATTGAGAATCGAACAAAGTATTCCTTTACTCTTTTGCAGAAGTATTTTTTACTTGCCAACAATTTCTGGCTTGTTTTACTTAGTTACCACACATAAAGAATTTCCCCATCCCCATCAGAAAATTTCTAGGGTTCTTCTTTTCATACCATTGGAAAGTGGGATTCTATAATTTCATAGCAGAGTTGGATTTATCAATCAGTTTCCCTAATGAACATTTTCTTGTTTAGAACATTAAAGTATATTGAAGAACTTTTCAATAAAGTTGATCCATTGTTCGATGTTTGATAGATCAGATAATACATTGAATGTAGAAGGACATTTTTCATGATAAAATTGATTGAGACTTGATCTTTCATGGGGGTGGGGGTGGATTTTCCAGTTGAACAATGGTTATATTCAAAACATCTGTTATCTGTCATAGCAGAATGAATTTTTTTTCATTTTTTTCTCCCATCAGACTACTCATTTCATTAGAACTACCATAACATTTATATTCACATTGGTTGTTAGCAAGATTCGTCCTATTATCTTTAATTGGCCAGAAAAAAATGTAGGGGGAAGTATTTTAAACTATTAAACACAAATATTGGAATCCAATATCAAAAGGGATAAATTATAAATTACATTTATTTAAATAACATAGGAATTTCTAGGATTAAATCTATGTTATCAGTGATCTGTTTCCTATTGTATATTCTTATGGGATTTTTTCCATGGTCCCATAATAAAAGTTCATACTAAGTCTATAATTTACTAAAACATATCCCATAGCAGTGTCAAACTGAGAGTGAATTAAGGGCCATTTTCGTGTAGTAGTTCTCTTTTGAGTCTATCTCAATGTTGTGATTTTGTGATTCATCCCTACATACATCTGTTCCAGATCCAAGTCTACTTTTTTTATCCTTTTAGGGATGTATATGCTTCATAAACCACATAATGTATAACCACCAAAACATAGGTATGTGTTTATTATACATAGTCTTATCCCAAAGGATTTCACAGGGGTTCTGTAACCCTAATCCTGAAAATAGCTAAACATATCCTCTAATACTAACAATAACAACCCTGATCTTATTACACATTAATAAATGATTTATTAAAAAAAATCACTTAATAAAACTCATATTATCAAGAGTTCTGACGTCTTTGGGTCATAGAAACATTACATAGCCACATAAAATAAAAAATAAAAATCATTATTGAAAACCTCCTTAACTTGTTCATAATACTCTTTCTTACATAAAATTGTATGGGGTTACCTGAGGATGTATATAAGAAAGTGGTGATCTATAAAGATTAGTAAGGTTATAAAAAAGAGTAACTAGAAGAATGCAATAAATTTTAGGAAAAAATGAATAACAATGGAGAAAATGAGAGACATGAACATAAAGTCATGATATATCATCATTATCATAACATGGTAATGTGGAAGAAATATAAAACACTACATTATAAACATAATGCAATTAGGAAACCCATGTCCCAAAATGGTGGAAAATTTTCCAAAATGGATTTAGGGAATCCCCTTTCCCAACATTGTGTATCATGATACTAAAAATTACCCAATGCATTGGAGCCCTATATAATCTTGGACACACCCATTAGTTTCACATTATTATTTTGATTAAGTGTGCCACATAGATCATAAAACAAGGATTCATACTTAATCATAATTAATCCCATGATCAAATTTTATGGAATGAAAACATTTATGTACTAAATATAAATGTGATATGTGAATAATTGTTAATAACCTTGATAGAGGAATGGTTTTTGTATTCACTATAAGATGACTTTGGCATGGAAAATCAAGGTGCAATTTCAGCTGCATAACTGTGTGACATAAAAAATCTAAAAATATTTGATAATATAAAGGGGTCTCTAATCATATATAAATAAAATTTCATTGAATATATTCATATATATACATGTTCCAACATATGTAATTTTTAAATAAAAGGAATAACATAATAAATAAACTTTAAGAAAGAGGGGGAATGAAATAACTCTTACAAAATTTAGGCATGGTAACAAGTTTACATGGGATGGATTAATGAGAGAGAAATGAGTTCCCCATAATTGAATCATAATATGGGTAGTATGTGTGAGGTGATAATACATACACAGTAATTTTTAATTGAAAAAAGGGTGTAAAATAGAAGGAATATTTGACAAAAATGAAAATGGAAGGAAACCATTACTTGTGTGTGTGACTTAAAATTCTTGAATTGGGGATTATTTTTAAGTTGGGATCCTTGGGGTGATTCTAGATAGGGGAGTACAGAGTTGGGACAAGCTACATCGATTTTTAGTGATGAAACGTTTGACCTTGGTTGGGTTTATATATGAAATGAGATGGTATTTCTATAATATTACTCAAACATAGGTTTTTGAATATATCTAATTAAATCTTCAAAATCACAAACCTTCTAAAGGTTTTATTGACATGGTATTTGAGAAAGGTAAGTGGAAAAAAATTATTTTTTGAGTCATTGGGATGAATATACTAAAATAATATCCTTGGTTATGTGGACGGGGTTCCCATTATTAAGCAAATGAACATAAAATCATAAAATATGTTATATATTTTGGAAGATTCACTACGGCTTTTTTAAAATATTTAAAATAAATATTAAATCACATTATTTTAAATTTAAAACATATATTCGGTCAACTATCCCTTTTCTAGTATTTACTAAATCACTATTGGGTCCTTATGATGTCATAAAACACCCTATATACTCATATAATATATAATTTTACACAAAAATATGACTATCTCAGAAAATTATGAACAATTCACTACTAGATAATTTCAACATGTAGAGTCAAAAAATAATATTAATTTTATCAAATTAATTTTCAAAATATGATGATTTTCAGTTTTAAAAATAGAACCATCTTTTATTTAAAAGAGAAGGGTTTTAAAAAAATAGTTTTTAATAATTAATAAAAAAATTACATTTTACTTCAACAAATATATACACACATTTATTAATAATAAATGCAATTTGATAATAATATTTTATTAAAATAATAATTATTTTGAAAATTCAATAATTCCTAAAAAAAACTCATTAAACATACACTTTATTTTTTTATCGTATAAAAACATTACTCTTATCAAACTGATTACCTATTCATTTAACGATATAGAAATTTATATAATCATCATTTATAATATTTTATTTATAATATTATTATAAAACCTATTTTTATATAATAATTATTATATTTATTAAAAGTAATGTTTTACACAAAATTCAATTTATTGAATTCATCATTTCATTGAGAAAGAATACGCCTAAAATGGAATTGATTGAATAAGAATTTTATTTATTGAAAGGGACTACCCAATAAGTAACTAATACCATGTTACATAACCCCATATAACACCAGCTTAAGACCTAAGGGTAAGTTTTTCGATGGTTACATACTCTTTGGGTGGCTTGGATAACATCACCCGAGTGGTAATCTCTATTACCTTTAACATCCCCCATAGGTGGTTCTGTTCATGCTTAATGTGTTGAATCTTGTCATGGACATGGTAAAGAGAAAATACAAGTGATGTTATATCCTTCTTTAGAACCAAAAATTGAGCTTCTTCTGACCCTAGTATATTAGATGAGTCCATCATCTCCTTCTTGTTTTTTGAATGGATTTGTTAAAACCGTATATTTATATTAGTTATCTGATCACTATTCAATGGCGATATTATCAACGGTAATGAAAATTTATGGTCATTTAAAACCAATAATAATAAAAAATGAGTGCATGTGTTTTCTATATCCATAATAAATTAAAATGAATGGTATTTTATTCAGTAATGGTTGTGTTGTTACAACCACAAGATATTTATAATTTATGGTTACAAATAATATGAAATGATTCATATTTGAAATCCATAAAATTCTAAAACATTTACAATAATATTGACACACTGATGTTGACTTTTTATATTCTATTTCAAAACTCAAATTAATATCTATATGTCTAAATAACTCATATCATGATGTTTTAGCATGAAAAAATATAAAATATGCAAATTATTTGATTAACTATAATATTCAATTTGAATATTTCATGTTATAGTGAACACCATAGAAGTTAATTTCCTTGGTATTTATAATGAGACATCACTAATCTACTTTTATTTAATTATGTTAACCACATTACCATCATCACTATTTGTAATATTCATCAGTGAAGCTACTAGTTTTTTCATTTCCTAGGAATATCCCACTAGAAATAATTTTATAACCTTATTAACATATTTTTTATAGTGGAATTTTCCATGCCATTATTGTGTCACCTAAAAATTAATGAAAAAGGGACATCCCTCCAATCATTGACGCTTC
Organism: Viscum album; assembly: GCA_963277665.1. Taxonomy (NCBI): domain Eukaryota; kingdom Viridiplantae; phylum Streptophyta; class Magnoliopsida; order Santalales; family Viscaceae; genus Viscum; species Viscum album. The sequence goes on from OY728152.1 coordinate 1,232,958,168, forward strand.
AAACTCAAACAATATAAAATCTACAAACTAAATTTCATTGTGATTTTCTCATTCAAACAATGATTATTTCTTTGACATATAAAATATCAAAATCCTTTCATCATTCTTATGTTTTTATACATATATTATGATAAAGTTTGACAATTTTAAATTGGTGTTTCTATTAATATTTATTAAATTTATAATAAAATTATCTTACATCATTCTTCATATCATAATGATCCTACCAAAATTCTAAATTTGTTTCTCTTCTCCCGGAATATAAATAAAATTTATATACATTATAAAAACTTATTATTCAATAAATCCATTTAATAATATTTATTTGATACCCATATAGATATCCATGAACCTCATTTTCATATCTATTGATAGTAATGACCGAATTATTTAGAATCTGTCCTTGGGAGAATACATTATATATATATATATAATTTCTTTTAATTATAGAGTATTCCTTCTATAAAAGACCTTTATTGCTTCAAATAACCATTTTTTATTTGTTTAGTTTTTTTTAGAAACCCAATTTGATCATTACAATGTTCTTATACACTTTCCATGAAACAATGTCCCATGAATGATTCTTTTCAATTTTGTATTGATATCCATACTAAAGGTTAGTCAAATTATTATATTTATCAGTATATTAAAAACACTTTAGATATACCTGAGATAATAGAAATGGTCCTTTAGAGTCATAATTATAATTTTTGGCACAGAATTATATATCCATCAATGATATTTTCATCCCCATTTTTAGCCTTCATTATATGATTTTATGAATCTACTAAGATAACATGATTCTACTCATTAATTTTCTATTTATTATACTAAAAATTATCCCCTTGCACTCCCCATGAACCACATAACTCCTCATCACATTCCTATTGAATTTTTACTATTTTTGATGGTTTGGTGCACTTTCCACAATAGTGATGTCATATGTTTTTTAAAACAAGTTGATGGAGTTAGTTGTAACACATGTATTCCATTATCATATATGATTATCCAAGGGAATAAATTAATCTATATAAGTATTAAAAATCATGTGTTTCTCCATATTTTAACTGAAAATACTTTAAATATTTAACGATATTATAGGGATAGATTCATTATTTTCCACTCTATTATATTGTAATTTACTCTATAAGAACCAAAAAGTATATGTTTATAAAATATAATGATATCAATACTCATTCCATCCAAAATATTTATAGTTGGTCATCAATGATAATAATCACATTATTCATGTTTTTATGATCTTATTTATCCTCTTAAAACACTATTACATTGAAGAGTTCTCACTACTAATTCCTAGGGCATTATCCCATGATTCTTGATATAATCCTCTCCAATTATTTTACAGAGTGTTGTACCTTTAAAATTTTTGGATATTTGAATATTTTTCCGAAATATCACTTCCAAAATCTGATAAAATTTAGTAATGTAACTATACAACATACACATATTCTTGATAACCATCAACTATGTCACCCCTCTATAAACATAATTGAATAATACATAGTATATATTACCATCAAAGGAACTTGTTTATATCAACCCACAAATTCTATCATTAACCATTTCAATAAACATCAAATAATTTGTGTCTCTCATCTTCAATGTATTCTAGATAATGCCCCCTTTTTTAAAAACATTGGATATATGAGTATGACATCATGATAGAATAAGGATATCATGAACTCCATCATTCATTATGAAATATTCATGGGATATTTTTAACAAATAGAGAATAAATTTTTATTATATCCTATTTTATTTTTCATTTTATGGGTAGAACATATCATTTTCTACATTATTATGGAAGATTTTTTCCATATTGTACTTGTATTTAATTACCACAACACTATAATTTCCCATTATGGGAAGAATTATTTTGGTTATATTTATTTAATACCCCAAATAAAATTATTGGATAATAATTTGAATTTTATTATTAATACCAACAACAATAGTGATATCTATACACCTCATATCATATATTATTTCATTTAAGAACCAACTAAGATTACCAAACTAATCAAAACATAATATAGTGTTCAAATATCCTAATGGGGATTCTAGATAGTAATGGTTTGGAGACAATTTTTTTTGGAATCAATAACTAAATTTAGGAATTACTTTTATTCATAAAAAATATAATAAAATTTTGCTTCAATTAATATAGTATAAACATTCCAATTAATGTCCCTAAAGGTAAAGATAATTTACTAATGAAAAAACAAGTCTCAAAACCACAAATCAATCCAAAGGAATATATATATAAATCACTCAACTCCATGTGAAACATATCCACCATTATAATCCCAAACCCTACTAAGAATAAGCCCATTCCACACCTGGTGGTGCCATTCCTTTACCTACATTTGAAAAAACTAGAACTATATATATATGAACGTATACAAGGGTTTTAGGAAAAATAATCCAAGATGGTTACCACTATGTGTTTTATATTTATAATTTAAGATATGTAAAAATTAGGCTCTAGGAAATAAATAAAAGGAATGTGATAAAATTTTATATATTTTAACATAAAACACAAAATATCACCCCTTCTATGAATTTAATGACATTTCAATAACCCGTTATTTTAATAATTTACATCAACATTTCAAAAAAAACATTTAATGTATAATAATAGGTAAAAAAGTGCCTTACTGTAATGTTTTGTTCAGGTTAATAAGGATACTCCTACAATACTCATGATGAATATGCCACCTTGTGTATTTAACACTCTAATAAAAAAATGATTTGTATAAGATTTCACCCAAGAATTTTTTTCCCTTCATCAAATTAGGTCACCCAATGCACACATCACACAACTATAATAATCCTATGGGGAAATAGTTCATCCCCAACGATGTATTCATTCTTCATAAATGAGCAGAAACGTTATTACCACATTATAAACATTCAATGGGACTTAGATATTTATTATTATATAAATCTTGTATTAGAACCACATTCATTTTCCACATCAAATTGTGGAATACAACATTATAAACATATCATAAAAAACATATTTTATCAAAACATTTTCTATTCCTTTAATGAATCTCATAATCAAATGTACTACCTCATGTAATCATAGTTTTCATAATAAATCCAACTCATGAATCCACCTACCTCAAAACACATAAAATATTAGACCTCATGTATAATACAAAATAATATATGAACTCTGGAATCTATTAATTGAGGTAGGATACAAAACTACAAATTCAAAATCATGTATGTTTTCATAATCATTAACCTCATTTTTTCAATTTTAATAATTTATATAACACCAAATTGTTCTCACATCAATAACATGATATAAACATGCTTTCCAATGGAATGTGGTCATTCTGGGTTTTAAAACCAAATGGGATTTGAAACACACATTTGTTTTGATAATGGAGGTAAATCTAATTGCACCCTTTTTGAGAAATTATTTTCCATAATGGGAGATTCTTATAGATTGATAATAGGTTTATAAATATATTCAAAAACCTTATAGAGGACCTTTTAGCCTAATAAAATGGATAGTTTTTGAATCGTTATACATGTAGATATGGGATCTATTATTAAATATGTATTTTAGTATCCAATCATCTCCATCTGTTTCAAATTATTTCTTAGAAATGGGTAGATACATATATTTTAGAACCATATAACTAGGTACTCTGGAGTTTACCTCTATCCATGGAGGTGATTGGTATTTCAAGGAGGGTATTGAACCTTTATGTGGAGTCCTAGTATCATGTTTATAACAAGAATAAAAACCCTTGCAGTTCATTTATGTTCACTTTGTTCAGTTTAACAAAATATTGAATGGACATATATGACGTAACATATACATCAGGTATAGAGGTCGAGCCTTAAAAAGGTGTCATATATATCCTTCTTCTATCATGTATCTAAGTCAACATATTTTGACCTACGCCCAAATTATTGTTGGGTGGTGATAAATAATTAATTATTTTTGGTTTATTTCATCGTGGTTTACCAATAATGGAATTCCTTTGGGACATACACCAAGGAGGATGCCCCATATATAGGGGATATCATATCATGTCACTGAACAATTCTTACACTATGAGGTTTCCAGGATGAGGTAAATTTATAATTCAAGTTATATTTTCATTATATATCTCAAATCCCACATAACTCATGTGTGGTGTCAGAGACCATGTATATAAACTGATCAGACACACTGAATTTTTATTTGCGACTTAGGAAATGGAGATTCTCGTATAGTGTGTTTGATAAGGTTCTCTAGCCATAGAAAGTCATCCAATAAATTTATATTATAGTAGGAATCAAATTCCCCATAGTTTAATATGTCCTTAACTTGTTGATAGGATTGAGGTACTTGAGGGGATGGTTAGGGGTTAAACAAAAAATGATTCATGTGTGTGATCTCACTACTCATCGGATGAAGGATTTGGAATGACTGTAGACTTATGGGAGAATTTAGTATCCCCATGTTAAGAATATTTTAGAGTTGGAGGGACATAGAATAGGAGTGACCATTGGATATAAAGTCTTATGAAGGAGTCATAAGTGTTATATTTTTGTAGGAATTCAGTTCGTGGTATATATAATTACGTTTAATAGACATGGTTATCATGTCTAGGGACATCATCCTAACTTGATTGACTTGTTAAGGATATCTGTCAGACATGTCATTTTAATCTTCTGGATTTTTCAAATAATGTATTGAAATGTCTTGGTTGTCTACCACATGATCTAGGATACTTGTCCACTGGTCACCACCTTACAAGACCGGAATTTACAATGTTCATTGAAATAATGAAGTATAAATGTTCAAGGGTTCTTCATGTTTAGGACTAATATGTCTGGAGGTCTATCACATGACTCATCTAACATGTTTGAGGGGATTGAAATGATCAAAACAGACATGTCCATGGGTACCGCGTGATCAAGACTGACATGTTTTAAATCTATCGCATAATCTACCTATAATTTTTAGATGTTTTCAATCAATGGTTGATGTGTATGGGGGGCTTTGTTTGACTTGTAGAAAATGTCTACAGAACTTCATTAGATTCATATAACATGTCTATACGACGTCATGTGTCTCTACAAACATGTCAGAATGATGTCGCATGTCCTGGATAGGGTAGGAGAAGAGCTTGATCCCTTTATATTTGAATTAGTGTATTTGTGTTTGAATAATTCTTCTGTCCTTTTCATCCATTATTTCATATATTCGTTATAGTTTTTTCAAGAATTATCTTGTTGATGGGTCACGTGACCAATTCATTGCATTTAAGCTACATCACATTATTTTCTAATCACATTGGAATTCCTTTGCCTTATCAATAAGGTGATAACCTAAAAACATATACATATTTTTTAACCCCTTATGTCATTACCCATGTTTTATCAATTGGAAGACCATTGTGATTGTGTATACTTCCACTCAAATATGTCTGATCCATCATATATGCTTTATGGGATGTTCTTAGTCTCTTGTGTGTGTTGTTTTTTGTTCCATGATGGGGGAATTAATATTCCTCAACATCATAATTCCACACCACCATACAAGGTTCGTATATCACTACTATGGGTACAAGTCCAAAAAGGGGTGTTGACATCATGAGCATTGCGTGATCTTACCGCGGGTCTTGCATGGTCTCCTTTGATAAATTGTGATTGTAATAACACTTTTTCCTTACCATATTTATTTGACTCTTGGATTATAAAAGAGATATTAAATAATCATGTTTAAAACTCCTAGATCCTTAGCATGATCAAGCTAACATATCAAGGAGTCATTGTAGGAACAGTACATCTATTGATGTAGATTCTAACAGATCAAGGGAGACTTGTATATGGGCTTTCATGAGATAAAGTTACCTAGTCAAGGTCCTTTAGCGAGATCATGTTGTCTTGTTTGATTCCATTAATGAGATCATTCAGAAATAAATGGGACTATTTCAGATACCACAATTCATGTCAAGGAGTATCCTTCATGATAATGAGATACTATTAGGGTCCCTTCATGAGATCATGTTGGCTTGTCAAAGGGGGCCTCTACAAGATCAATTTCACATGTTAAATGGACTTATCATTATTAATGATTATGAAAGGAGACACATAACACAATTTCTGGAAAACATCTTAATTTTGATCAAATTAGGATCGCTCATTTTCTGTATTTTTTTAATATTAAAATCATTTTATAATTTCCCATTAATTGTCCATTATGGAGTCACATGATCATTAAAGGATCGCATGATGGTTTATGAGAATCCTCATGGACAGTTTATCTACATTATCATCGAGTGACTAATGATAGAATCTAAAAGTTAATGTGTCTCTAAATAATATGGTTGAAAAGTCTGAGAGTCATTATATGATTAGGATTCCTTCTGAAGATGATTCCACATGATCAAGGTAGAATTTTCAAGAACCCATCATGAGATCCTGATGGCTTGTTGTTAAGCCTTCCGATTATCAATATGTCGAGCTACTATACTTCCAAATGATCAATAGTGATCACATGAGGTGGATAACCCCTTCACATGAATGATAGTGTATCTTTGACAGCATGAATCCCTCACATTTTCAACATTATTTCATTAATTTATAATAAAATTCTAGTTATTTTTAGATTTCAATAAAATGATATGTATTATGATAATATGATATTTTCATTAATCCATTATATGATAATCAGTTCTTGTTTCGAAAATGATAAAAGAACATTGGTACATACTTGAGGGGCACTGTGTGATCTTGATCAGATCTTGTGTAGTGCATGCCCCATTCTCATGATCTTCCTAGAGACCTGGGATTTTTTGGCCTCTTAGGTGTCACGTGTTCTCCATGACTTATCCACTCGGTCTCCATGTATACAAGCCTCTAGTTCATTTTACATTCAGAGAAAAGAAAACACATACATTAGGTATTTCAGTGATTTTAGAACATTTTATCCTCATTTGGAAGGTTTTTGTAAATTCAACCTACATTAGAAGTGAGGTCTGCAAGGACTAAGACTATGTTTTGATGAAATTAAATGACCAACATAGTCTTTGATCCATCTATTGGTCTTTTTCTAGAGTAGTATTTGGTCTTATAGGTGATGTTTTTGTATTCCAAAAGTCATCGATTAAATTTGATCCATTTCTGGAGCAGTCATTGGTATTCCACCAATGTCCCAAATGTCAGCGATATTACAATTTCTAGTCTCTTTCATGACATCTTTACAATACTTAATTATAAGAACTACTTCACTAAAAATCATTTAAGAACCACTATTCATGAACAAATTTGCAAGACCACTTCATGAGATTCGATTATGTAATCCCCCCAAGTTATCTCACTACATCTGAAAGGATTTATTAATCAATAAAATTTTATTTCCCTCAGGTTTTGTTGCATGCATTTCTCTATATTTGAATCTCATGAAACTTTTTTATTTCAAAAATTCTTTTTTACGATCTATTGATCATTGTTCAACTCGTATTACATCAATATGGTCATGTGATCATGAGGTGTAAAGGAAAATCATATGATCATGATATATTCCTTTGTTTGTCCACAATACAATATCTATGAAAGGTAATGTGATCATGAACCCTTATATGGGTCATGGGATTTTCATGACATTTCCAAATTTTCTCGGGTCATTTAGCTGATTCCACTTTCATTATTGTATGATTTCTCATATATTATTCATAATCTTATGTTGATGGATTGTAATTATCATACATCTGTTAATGCATATTTATATAAGGTTACGATTTCTAGTAATAATAATGATGACCTTCGGTATCAAGTGTTCTATAACAACGAGGATTTGATTGGGATTCTCCCACTTGAACTTAAGTGCTATCCACTATCACACCGACTTCATTTTTATGGATTTGGATTTTTTGGATGATACCAATATTCATTCACCCAATTATAATCATTCACCACGAAGGATATAATTTTCTCTTAAATATATTGAATCAAAAATATATGAGGATAGTTGATTACTTTTCACACTACACAAGAGATTTTCTTTTTTGTTTGAAAACTACACTTGGGATCTAGATTGTTGTAATCTCACCCATCAACCAATATCATCGAGATATATATGCATATAAGTATCATATTTGAATAATAGGAGAACAATTTGGAGATAAAAGGGTTACATGCAACCTAGGAGTGTCATTTGTGAGGAATGGGAATGACCATTTGAGATGAAGTAATTATTCTCTAAATTCTCCAACAAGTTACATATTATTGAAATATATGAAGCAGTACGTACTTCTCATTATGTCATGTACCATTAGTTTAAAATCCATGGAGGTATTATTAACTACTTTTTCTTGGAACTAATTCCTTTCATTTGTCTCATGGAGAAGAATGATTTAGAAATTGGGATATTTTCTAGATCTGAGGTATACATTCTCTTTGGGAGGTGTTCGAAGAACTTTTTCCATCAATAGATGTTTGGAATGACCCACACAATCTCCAAAAATTGAAAGAGAAATTATAACCATAGTGAAAGGGATTTTAAGGAAGGAGGTGAACCTATTCTCTCTTTTTCCCTTTATGTATTTTGATAATATCTTCCTCTAGCATAGTAGGACTCGGCTATCCATTATATCTCATCATCAGTATCCTTCACATAATGTGTCAAATAGTGTGGGATATTATTGTTTTATTCAAGATACTAGGGAGTATTCCTCATGAGAATACTATGTGAGACAAAAGGAATCGAAAAAAATTATTTTTGTGGGGTTTTTATCTAGGTTTTTTAATTGAAGTATTTTTCCTAGCTAGGGGTGCATTCTTGAGAATTCAAGTAGGCACATTGGTGATGGAATCCTGATCGGAAGAGAAGTGCCTTATAAATCTTGTCATCCAGACTCATTGTCTAATTTATTAACAACATGGTAATATCCCAAAAGGCAATATCTCTTTCCATATATTAAACCCCTTATAGTTCATATTTATCTTGAAAGGATATCATTTTCGATGTTATTAATTTTAGAAAACTACTGGAAATCCTAATATTTCATTCCACCCTATGATGTTGATTTTTTCTGAAGATGAGGTGATTCCACTAGGTCTCGATGAGGTTATTTACATGTTTGGATGGAAGGATGGTTTAAACATCATTACCAATATTTCACTTACCATACTCATTGTACATACTGGTAGTGTCTCTCTAGATGAGAGGTCATATAAAATATCTCTTTCAGATGGGGTTCTTGTGGATCAAATATATGAGAAGCTCATAAATGAGACATATACCCCTATTAGGTTTCTCCCAGTGTAGCTATATATAATGGGTTTTACTCTCTCTTTAGCTGGGGTTCATGTCAAGTGATATCTAGGATTTATCAACAAATTTTCTCATAGGACACAAAATGAAGACAAAAATTATATAATTATTGTTCTTTTTGTCTGTTCACATATCCATATCTCTCATTATTATGGAAAGGCTTGGGTGGAAGCATAATTTGTAAGTGTGTTGAATCATATAGTCCATCTAATGGAAAAGAAACATTATTTATTAAAAAACATTTATGTCGTATCAATGGAGTTAATTAATCACACGGGGATCCCCTAAGGGAGTTGTATCAATAGAGTGAAAAACATCCCATTAGTGAGACAAATATTTTCACTGAAGATGGCACTTCAAAATAAGAATACAAAGATAAATCGATTGATAAAATTGAATATGAAGCATCTTATCCTAATTTATCATCCACTCAACCAACCATTACATTAATAGATTCGATGTTATAATACATTCCATCTACTATTTGTCCTTCTGACAAACCCACTACAATGATCGTTGAGAACTAAGTAACGTGAATATGATTATGGGAAAAAATCTATTCATAGATCCCTGATAATCCATTATAGGATATTTATTACCCAGAGGAACAGCTTCACTAACTCTTTTGTGATATGGGGAATTGTGACATTGACTATTACCCATTATATGATATTTTGATATAGATCGTATTTTCAACATTACTTTTCATTGTATAACATTATATCATGCATAATGTGTATGACATCCCATCAATTTTATATCACATAGATAATCAAATACACCAACCATTTTTATAGTACCTATAAAACCCAGCCACTAGGATTTGAATTCTTAAATCAATATATATTTTTCTTAAGAATTACTCATGATTTCTTATTGACATTATAATTCTAATTGATGTATATAATTTGGTAATAAGTTGATCACCTAGTTTAAACGATATTTTGGGATAAATACACATCGAGGAGAGAGAAAACTCTAATATTTCCCTTTGACAATGGAATTAGTTAGCATATATTGATTTTATAAGGGAATATAATGATCCATAAAACATTGTATCTTCTTATTTTTATATTTCTCAAATTTTACCAATGATATATATGGGGTAAATCATAGGTGTTGTTGAATTGGATTTTTATTAGGCCACCATTTTAAGGATTTACATCCTAACATGTTTTATGCATTTTCTATTTTATAAATTCTTGGTATTAATTAAATCACACAAAGTGCATGTCCATCTAAAAGAGAATCAACTTTTTCTCAGTGTTACCTTTTCACATTTTCATCCTGTTGAGCATTGTGTCTCTAAAATTATTTTCCTTAAGGTCAGGAAAATTATACCATTTTTGTGATGTTGTTTAGATTCATCAAAATATATCCAACATGCACAGGTGTAGTGAACCATTACATAAATAACAATATGTTTGTTATTTAACAACATGAGGTAAGTGTAACACCCACAGTATTTAGAAATTATTATTTTTGAATAAATTAGAATTCATTTATGGATTGCATTACACACTATACCATGTTAATTTTTCATTATAAACAACATCAAGATAATATTTCAATATATGAAAGACAAATATTATCTTCTATTACAATCAAATAAGTTTTTACCCTTTGTTACACACAATTTTGGGTTCCTTTTTTTGCATTAGTTACACACAATACAAAGTTTTACTGAACTACTATATTATTATTAAAATATTATTATAGTTATAACATAACCATTAGAATGGAAGATATGAATATTTTTAACTAAATTATTAAACTATAGTTTAAATATTTTTTATAAAATAAATTATTTGGTTATTAATTAATTTCAAATAAAAATATGAACCAATTCAATATCAAGGATGTTATTTTCAGAAAAACTATTTTTATGCACGTAATAGATTTTTATATTAATGAATTAAATTAAGAACTGTTAGTGAGAAATGTTTATTAAATAAATATTATAAATTAACATAAATTTTTTTACACTTGTCTGCTAATTTTAATTGGCATAAAATAAAAACAAATAATGAAAATTTTATAAAATGTTGTATTAATCTAAATGTAGGATTATTGTCATTTAATGATAGCATTGTTTCAAAATAAATTTTTATCACTTTGAAAACTTTTATTTGGAAAAATAATTTTAATTTTTGAAAATTTATGTCAAAATTGTATTATGGGTGAATTCAAAGAATTTTTTTGGAGAAGATTAATTTTTTATGAATACTGAAAAACACTAAATTTTAATTGAAAACTTTATTTTGATCTAATTTATTTATATACAAGGAATATATCATAAATTATTTTTAATGTGTATTTAGATAATTTACAATTTTTTTAATTAAATTTAGTTTATTTTAATCAATTTCACCATGTAATTCGATATAAAAAATCAATATTTTGAATATTTTCACTTTAAAAACATGTTGTTTTGTTTCATTAGTGAGATTATTTTAAATTAATTTCATCCAATTATGTGAGTTGAATTTATAAAAATGGATTCCATATTTTGGATATTCATAATGTATAATTTATAATAATTTTAACAATGTTTTTTACAAAAATATTTACAATTAATTATAGTGGTTAACAGAAAAATTAGTTTAGCAAAGGACTACAATTGAAATTATAGGGACAAAATAACACACAATCATATAAAAAACAATTTTATGGACATATTTAGACTATTTTACATGTTTTATGTAATATCTACCATTATTTTAGGTATATTATATAAGGTATAACTCTCAAGAGTCTTTAAATGTTTTTTTACAATAATGCTACACCACCTCCACTATAAAAGGAAACTCACCCCTCACTTAATCACACCTATAAAACTATTTTAATCCTCCAAAAACCTAACAAAATATGTTACCAAGTTCCATTATCTCATCCTAGATTCCTAATTTTTTCATAAATAATTCCAATGAAGTCTTTTGGTAGAAACCAAAATGAGTTACCCGAAGAAGAGGTAATGTTCTTCAATGATCGCTTTGTTTATTTCCTTCTCCCCCAACTGAATTATTATTATATAAATATTATATAATAAAATGTGGATAATAATTATACTGAAATTTAGTTTTGTTATTTTTATTACCTACACATTCAAACACCAAGTAAATGGTATCCCCACTCTTTACAAAGTTCCATGTATTATTTGTGAAGCATGTATTGTGGATGGTAAAATACTATGAAAGTTGTGTCAATTGGTATATTTTTGATATTGGTTGTTTAACTAATGTTCCCTGGAGTTTGAACCAATGATTATGGAATGGTTTAGTTGGCCTAGGATGACTCAAAACACCCATAGGTGCTGAGTTCTATTGAAGTTTGTTGGGGATCATTGGGATTGGAGTCCCTTTCCTGATAATTGCATAATTCCTTTAATCAGTAGGTTAGAGGCCCTTATGAATGGACCTATAGGGATTTTATTACTTTTCAAGTAAATTATATCCCCACTATTTTCAATGGGTTTGGAATGAATTAAAAATACTTAAATTTCGGGACAATTAAGTTGGGTGTGTATAAAAGATCCATCCATGATGTGTTCTATCACCATTGTGTAAGTAGGATTTTATTTGGGAGTCTTTATCCATACACCATATTGTATTGTTTCATGTGGTGTGGGCCAAAAAAAGGTTACAAAATGGGGAGTTATATTCCATGTTTGATAAATGGTATAAAACGGTGATGTAACATTATGGATGTCAAATTTGATTGAATAGTTTGGTTATTGGAATTATAAATCCTATTTTAGGTATATCTGATTTCGCTGGGGGTGTAAGTCAGTGGGTAGAAGTTAACCACTGGTAATGGGGGAATCCCAAATTCCATGCGGTCTGGACAATAACTTATTGATTTAGGGGTTCATTTTTTTGGATTAAACAACCTCTAGGAAAAATCACATTGGAAGGTTATAATTCCCCAATGAATACTAGTGAGGTCCTTTTGGATTATCCAAATCCTTTTTCAAATATTTATATAGGTATAACTAATATAATTGGATAATAGGTTCCATGGGGTTCCATGAGAGGGATACCTACTCGAGGAACTAGTTTTGGAATTCAAACATCATTGTTATGAAGGAGGAACTCACGGTATGTAATATTCAGGAATTGTTCAAGAACCCTAAATGTTGTGTTGTATCCTAGTGAACATGTTACCTTAGAAAAGATAAGTAAAAATTCCTTACATTAATCTTTTCCTCGAACAAGGGGTCTAGCAACCATGTATAGGCCTTTACAAGGGCCACATTGTGGATCCTATAATAATTTTACCTTGTTTATTTACTCTTAATCATTTTCATAACCCAAAATATGAATATTTTTATGATCATAGACCTAAATTTTCTACATGACACATTTTTTGGGAATTATTTATGACAATATTAATGCCACATTCACTATTATCATAGGATCATACCATTTTGACCATAAAGGCTAATTTTTATGGTCAGACATCTTTGACTTCTATGAACATTGTTTAAGGAAATAATTCATGTGTACATGGTATGTGGGTTATGTTAACAAGTAGCATTATTTGGATATCTAGGGTCAAGAAAACTCTAACATACTCATTATCATGCTATGTTAATGTTTTCAATCACGGATCAATATTCATAGGTCATGAGGAATCATATGGGAGAATCATTTTAGAGATGTCCTCGAACCCCTTATGGTGGTGAGTTCTTTTATGGTGACATCATGGATCACAAGTATCACAAATCAATTTATATAGCTCCAATATTCTCCTAGTTTGTGGTTCAAATCCTATTTGTAGATCCACCTATAATATGGTCAACTAATGATATGTCTTCTTTTTTAAATGGGATGTGAATGTTTTCTAACAACATAAGGTTCTCAAGAAAAGAATTTTGATTAATGGTGAGTGATTCATAAAAGATGATAGAAGCACAACAAACTCTGGTAAACTGAGGGAATGATATTTTGGTCCTTTAATAAGGAATAAGGATGGGTGATGGTCTGTTCATTTGAACTTCATGTAGTATGGACCTATTTTTTTGAAGATCAACATCATGTGAAAATGGAATTTTCCATTTTGCATATGGACACTTGGTATGGATATTGGAACAGATGAGAAATTATGAATGATATACATTAGGACAATTTACACATATCAGGGGGTCATTTAGATTTATCTCATGCGAAATCAGCCCATATATAAATATAAATTGAGTATTAGAATAATTAGAATGCATTAGATGAAAATCATTAAACAATGGTATATAGTAATTTTACTCGTGCGATTCCATGGGATTCCAAATGTATATTTTTTAGGAAGGGATCAAGCCATGCATAGGACTCAGATAGTTTCCCTTTTTGTTCAATAACATATGCATGGGGATAAAAATTATATTATATATATTATAGTTAGAACCAATATTAATTATCTGATCATAAAAACATATCCTATTATTGATATAATACAGCCACACATAGGTCTTCAATTAAGGTTATTTGTGAAATTCATACTCATGCACAAGGAGGGGGAACATTTTTATATTACAGTTGGACATAGGATTGAATGTCTAGGTGAACTACTTAACCTATAATAATAATAATAATAATATGACCATACATAGTTCTTGTATGAAAAATCACCACACATGTCTATCCCATTCAAAGAGGGGATAATTTTTTCCATTTATATTGTAGTTGGACCAAGGATTTGGGGTCTGGGAGTCACAACATAACCTATGGTAATATGATTCAAGAAACACATTGTTTTTAAATTGGAAACACCCTACTTGGGTATATCCCATGCACAAAGGGTGTAGTTTTCATATTTTTGTTGTGGTTGGACCCAATGATGGAGATTCAGTTATCATTACATATCCTGTTAGGACAGGAATCAAGCCACATGTATTTCTAAAATGGAAAACTATCCACAAATGAATTCCTATATGAAGAGGATGTAATTTATCTCTTTTTGTTTGAATAGACATAGTATTGGAGATTTGGGTGTCACATTGTATCCTATAGTAATATGAATCAGCCCACATAGTATTCTTAATCAAATCACTCTCCACACAAGTATTACCCATAAACAGAGGGGTTTCCATGTATTTTTTCTATTGATGTTGCAGTGGCACATAGAATAAGAGATCTATATGTCACTACATATCGAAAAACAATAGGAATCAATACACATGTAGTAATTAAATTTTGGTGTTATGGGATACTAAAACCAATGACAGTGGTCTTCTCAGGTGAGAGCCAGAGTAATGCCTATTTTTTCATGCAGGATATAATAGCTATCCAATTTAACATCATGTGTTAATTTCATTTTGTGTTCCTTTTATATCCTTTCATCCAATAACATGATAAATCTAATGTGAACTGATATGTATTGATCTCTAGGGTATTCCCATATCAATATTCTTAATCCCACATTAGTTTTTTTCAATGTGAGAATAAATGAATGCCAAATGTTTCTTTCATCACATAGAGGTGAAAAATATAAAGAAGTGAAAAAAATTTATCATATATTTTATGAGCTAGGAAATTAGATCATGGCGTATTTATATATGTCATTACAATTATAATATATACATATATAGTACTAGGATCACATTAACATCAAAAGTGAATGACGTTGACTATTCCATTTACCGTCATATGGTTAGGAATAATGTTTTGTGGGGTATAAAGTCTTGTTTTCAAGACTTTTGATGTTGTGTATATTAATGTATTGTTTTTTGGACTTAATTCATGAATTTTAATGTTATTATTTAAGGTCATATCTTATAGATGAACGTCCTGTTAAAAGGATGAAGTAGTTTCTTGTAGTTTTTTATCATATGACTACGAACATAAAATATTATGGTTGGACCTATGATTTGGGATCCAATAATAACTATTAATCTTGTTATGGTCAGAATAAGTACACACATAATTTTAGAATGGGAAAATTTCATATGATGTTCTAAATCACTCACATGGATAGGGGAACATAATTTCCATTTTGCACAAATCTAGCTTATATTTATTGAGTCTTCTGTGAAGTAACATTTTCCATGCAGTTTGATGCCATATAATAAGGATGAATGGTGTATTTTAGTTTTATTTCATATAACTAGGACCTTTATGTCGTAAAGGATTCCCTAAAATGTAATTCATGAGAAACCATGCAATGGTGGGGGTGTTATGTGTTCCCCATCCATTTTTTTAAATTAGTAAGATCCATTAGAATAGAAAATATGTATTTCATAAGGCCCATACCATTTCAGTAATGACTTTGGTTACTTATTTCTTGGTATCATTAGGGTTCTAATAGACAATACAAATTTTGAATGAAGGAACAAGAAGAGCAGAACCTTTTTATAAAGGCTCGTTCGCTCCGATTATGATACTCATCATGGTTGCACAGTGTATGAAACATTTTCTCGTCCATTCATTTCAACTCAACTACTCAATTTCTTTGTTATCTCAACAACTAATATTTTTTCATAGATAGTTATCTGGATAAGATGTAACTTTACTTCATTGGGAAACACTTCATTAGATCTATAAACAAATGAATATTAATTTTCTTGTGATGAAGTGAGGGTGGTTGTATTATCGGCCCATAAATCAAGAAGGATATTGTCTGGATAGGAATTATAATCATTGTCCATGTTCTTCTTGAGTATATTTTACATTCATATAAAAGGGATTTGTTTCTCGATGTTTTACTACATGCTTGTGGGAGGATTGATTGTACTCAATGATGAACTCTAGGTATAATTTCCTCAATTCAGTGGAATTGATGTTGGGTCCACTATTTTTCAATATCCTGTGAGAGACATAGAATATTGTAATGATATTAGTTTCCCCAAATTCCATGATGGGTATCATATCATCACATTTGAGGGATATAGCCCAAAAACAGAAATTCCCTTATGAAAAATTTCCAGGAATATTTAGCTATATGAAACAATTCTCGGCTTGATAGATGGGGATTTTTTTAATTTGGCATGTATGAATTTTTTTGGTGACTTACACATAGTCCAAAAATCATTTTGAACTAGTGTTAACCTTGATTCTAAATTTTATGGGATATTTTTCTCTTGCAGTGATGAGTACCATAGGATCCTGTATGGGCTTCTTCCCTGATTGTGGTAATCTGTCCTTATTCTATACATCTAAGGAGGATTACATCAAAGATTCATTTTTAATGGAATGATTTCTCATTTTACATATCCCAAAGGATAATGCTTGCAGATCAGCGTCGAGTATGTTCCATTTCAGTATGATCTTATTAGAGGGTTCCATTTTAGAGATAATAACACATGGAATCCATCCATCCATTTCTGGTATCAGTTTATCATAATACTAGTCCAGATTTACATGATTAAATTCCTTTCACGTCATAGAAAATGACTAATGAGACCACCCTTTGGTATGTGGAGAGAAAAACCACTTTCCCCTAATTAGGGATAGCCCGAATTCTAGATGGCTTATCTATTACAATGACAATATCATTTTTTGATAGAGGGGCGTGATGGAAAGATGGTTGGAAAGATAAATTTTCCATCTGTCCTATGATGTAATGGATGATAGGGGATAATTCTTTCATGATGATGGAATATTAACTACTGATTTGATTGGTCACTTTCTCTAAATACCCTTTACTGTTTACATAATCTATCTATAGTAATAGGTCTTGTTACAAGATATTAATGAGGGCTTGGTATTCTACCTCATTACTCATTTAGCCTTAATATTGTGAGAAGGAGTAGGGAAATTTTTTTCCAGTGAAAAATTTTCATCCCCTAGACCATCCTATCTACGCCTCAAATTTTTTTTAAATGTTCTAACAGGACTTTGAGAGGTTCAATAAAAATATAACTCCCAATTTTGGGAAATTCCATAGGCATATAAACCCCTTTTCAGGATGTTCGGTTCCACTGGTTTTTTCAGGATTGTTTGTGATACAAGGAAATCTTCATTGGCCTACACATTAACTTGATTTTGTGACCCAAACTAGTTATATTATTGTTTCATAATAAACAAACACTAGTAAAAACATCCCATTAACAATATAAGGCCAAGTATTCACATAATAGGTTCAACATGAGAGACCATGTGTTCTTCTTGATGATAAAAGTCATGAATAAATTTTTTCACATCAAATATGAGTGTAATTTATTTCATTTAGATTTTAGAATATATATTCCCCATTCATAGAATCATTAAACTAAGGTATTATAGGATGCTTTAATTCTATAATGATTTCCTCTTTTATGAGGAGAGATTCCATAGATCATTCCATGGAGAACACATATCAATGAAGTAAACTTCCTTCAACTGGTGGCATTATGAATGGTGAGGGAATAATGTACTTCATGATATTCTTAAAGGATTCTTGAAAATACTCATCCCATTCGTAGGATACTCCTTTCATAATTAACTAGATGCAGAGAAGATATTTTCTTGCCAGTTTAGCATAAAAATTATGAATGTAAGATATGACTGCTTATATTTGCCTTTATTATTTATGATTCTAAGAAGATAAAGTTTCTATAATTTCAGTATTCTTTTGTATATAGTCCTCAATTACATAGTGGCATACCATAATACAATGTAATTTCATAGATGTTACTTTTAAATCGTACATCATAGGATTCAACATCAAACTATGATGCTACAACTTATTAAACATTGTTTTAAGATATGCGAAAAGTTCATATAACTATAAATATTTGAATATTATATCATAAAAATAAAATTATATTATTTGACCAATGAAGGGGATAGGGATATGATTCATGGTGTATTGTTATATATTATTTGGGTTCATTAATCCAAATATTATTAAATGATAGATAAATAACCCCTAAGGTTCTCTAAAGGAAGTGCCTTTCTCACCTTCTGGGTCCATCATTATCTACTTATACACTAAATACCCATCCATAATGTAAATGGATTGGATTATAGCAATTTCATTGGTCAAAATTTCTATGATTTAAAAAGTGAAACATTCCTTTAGGTAGTGCCTATTAAGGTCTTTGAAATTTATGAATCCTTGATCTTATCATTGTTTTTCATGATGGGATGAAATTAGAGAGACATTTTTTTTGTTGATTTTCTTGAATGAAGATTATTACAATTATGTTTTGACTTATAAATATATAATAATAATTTGTTAATGGTGTATTATCGTGGATGCCTTCTTGAAACCTTGAATTTTATTATGTAATCCTAGGGGTTAAAATCCACATCTGGGTCGGGCCAAAAAAATTAATATGATTTCAAGACAAATTTATTGATTTTACTCTATAAATTCAATATACATCTAATAATCCTTATTGGACATGGAAGAGATAATCAATATTGATTTCGGGTCTTCTTTTATTCCAAGATTCACATTCTTGAGCTCAACGATGGTGGTGGAGATGCCTTCCCCAAATGTGGCAGGTTATTTCCTGCGTTCGTCTGCTTGTTCATCTATCTCTGATCTCATTGATTCATTTTCATACATGGTCAGTAATCTAGGGGAATATCTTATGTATTCAATGAAATAGAGGTCATTAGAAGAGAAATTTTCATCATTAACTACCAAATCATTGATGATACATTCTATATATGATTGTTTTATTTTATACTACCATCAGTGGACTGAAGAGTTGAACATCTAGGATTATGTCTATTACCTCAATATGTTTTATCAGTGGAACATAATTGATGTCAGGAATACTCTAGGGATTCACATGGGGGTCCCCAACCCACTATGAGATGAAACCATTATATTATCATCCCCCAATATTTCTTCCTTTAATATTTATAGAGGCATATCTTTGTGATTATGGACACACAATAATCAAAAGGGGGACTACCACAATGAATTATTTCAACCTTCCAATTGAAAGGGTATTTCAGACATTGATGCAATGTGGAAGGTATTTATTCCTGACTATAAATACAAGTCCTTCCATGAAATACATTATCTGTTTTTATTTTCAATATAACCATGAAAGGTGTGTTTGATGTTAGATCCCCAAAATAAGCTTTGATCATAATCATCATGATTGGTTATTTCTAACACTTATCATACCATTGAATTGTTATGTTTTAAGAGATAATACCCCATCATTATATCACAATCATCTAAATATCCAATTTGAGATGAGAGGGATTCAAAAAAAATTATCAATAGGAGTCCTTTGAATATCGAAATTGGAGAGTTTTCATGAAACATATAGTGTTATGATGTGTCACTTGATAAATTATTTATGATCATGTTCAGTGAATGATATGATGACATGAAATTCTGATGGTATTGTCTCCATTCTATAAACATTGAACTTAGATACTTCTATCATGCATTATTTTCGGATCTGGAGGGATTTAATGAGGGACTCTATAAGATCTTTAGAAATATGTTGATAATCCATGATTGAGAGTTCGACTGGGAAAAACACTAATATTTTAAAATTTATTGATTTTATATATGAGGTTTTCTCTTCCCAATGTGTGATTTCTTTCTATTATGTGGATAAGTAGCTGAGGTGTTTTATGTGGGTGGCTCTAGTGCCTAATCAGAGGTCTATTGAGTAACTATTAGTGGTGGTGTTGGAGACACTGACCTTTTTTTTAAATAGGATGATCATAAAATCACACCACCTCTAGTCAGTCTTGTATGATTGTTTTTGGGCTCTAAGGAATCTATGAGACCATGTTGGGATCACTATATTTGACTCCCCTAGAGATTGAATGAATATATGTCCCATTTGGGTTTGTGAATAAGATATTGTGTTTGGCCATTTCTTCTGTCATCCCCAAAATCCTCAGCTTCTTTATCCTCAGCCTCCATATATCTGATCATGTATGAGGAACACATTCTCTGGGTAATATTAGTTTCCAAATATGGGATATATTAAGTGAACAATGTTGATATAACCAAAAATGATATATTTATAAAATGAGTGTTTTTTTGTTGGGGTAGGTCCCATTATTTATATGTTCAAGGAAAGAAGTCAATAAGAGTCATAGATTGTGAGGGAGAAATATATTAATCTCTCCCTTATGACTTTTCATATGTTAACTGATTACATCCACCACTAGGAGGTGTATTTAATGTCACCTATCTTGGTGAAGGGGTCATTTTTTGTTTTTTGATGCTATTCTCTTAGGGCGTCATGAGATCTGTAAACTATCTATCGAGTCACACAATTATTGAATATCAATCCACACCTAGCTAGATCATCATTCTAGTCACCATATTCATCAGGTTGTGTGATAGTAACAGAAATTAAATATTTCATGGAATTCTAGGCATCACATATCCATAATCAACATTTAATTGTAGATAATATTTGAATAAAAAGTTAACCTGGATATTGTGACCCATCCTCCTATAAATTGAGAATTAGTTAGGATGATTAGTGAAGTTGACCTCACAAGGATTCATTGGTTTTTGTATCATGAGTAGGTTATTTTTCATGGATTTAAGGGAATAATGGGGATCTTTCTCATTTTTCATGGAGTATACTTTATTCCTCAATTTCTTAAATCATGAGTGGCCCTAGTCTGTATTTACTTTTTTGTGGATGATTTTGTTGATTCTATAACTAGATTGGAGGTAGCATATGATTAATGACTATTTTGGTGCATTAGCATCCACTTCTACTAGTTTGCAGGTAACTATAGTAGTTTCAGAATTCTCATGTACTTTTCGCAGTTCCAATGTAATGGGTCGATATTTTTCTTGGGATTGCTAAGTGGAATCTTCTATATGTTGTGATATTTCATTAAATTCCTGAAATCCTAATATATATATCATTGGGATCAGGGGAAATTTTCTCTCATCCGGAATTTTTCCATCAAATTGTTCTGGAAATTTCTTTTATGGGAGATAGATACATAGTGAATTGGTTAAACCATTCCATGTAGAGATGAAGCCATAATCTCCATCATTTTAATTTTTTTTAGTTTTTTGTGTCGAAATTATTTTTTCCCATTCATGTGGAGTTGAAATTATAAATTAATTTATTATTAAGATATTCACATCCCCAAATTCATCCCAATGGAATATTATTGATCCAATAAATGGATAGACCTAACATAGTTTTTAAAAATTAACTTATCTTGTTCAACTCCTGTAGATCTCAATGTCCCATTATCACATTGTATCAAGACACGGTGTGTGTGAAAAACTATTCACATTCTCCTATATCATCAAAGGTTGATAAAGTGGGATTTTCATAATTGAATGCGGAAATTTTCATCCACCAATTTGGTATTTGTATTCTTCTCTGAATTCACAGGTGTGAACTACCCTTCCATGGATTCCATTCGAGTAGCCTGGGATTCAGTGGTGTTGAAATGTTCTAAATGTATCCATATATATAATTCCTCCTATCAATATGTAGTGTGTGGGGATTGATGTGGTTGACATGTTTGATATCTTTTTGACTATGAATCCATACTAAGACTGAATGATCACCTTTCAAGGGGATATTTTTTCATCATAATAGATGAAAGTCATGTTAAACATTAATTTCATAACTTATATATGCTATTTTATTATATATAAAGTCAATCAAATGATAACATGTTTCTCTTTCTAGAGGATTAGTCCTCTCCTTACATGAGAGAGGAGGGATATTTATCACTTTTTAAAGATGATACCACATGGTAATGTTTCCACTTCATAGTTACCCATTGACTTGTTAGATATTTTTTTATCTCATTATCATATTTAGATAGTAATTTCTGTTCATATGATGATTTTGGATCTTCTGTGTGGTGTGTGGGATGTATCGATACCTTTCTATATATCCATTTTATTTTTCCTTTATAGTTTTAGAAATTCCTTATTTGAGGATTATAGGTTCTGGATCCTAGTATGATTCTATATATGTATATCATCAGTTGGTGCATCAAGATAACCCTCCACTCGAGGTCGGTTTTATATGTTGTATCCCTCTATATATGAATCTAAATTTACGTCGTATATTATGTTGATGATGGAAATATTCACTACAGTGTATTGAGAAATGGTAGTTATCCTATTTCTCTCAACTCAACAGCATTATTCTTCACATATTACTCATTCTTTGAGGGTTTCATCAGGATCATTTATATTACCCTTGGCCATATTGATCCATTTTGGCTAATAGATCTTATGGGATTTGATTGCATTTACTGTACATTCCTATTATCATAGTTTTTTGGATTGTGATATTGATGGTGTCTCTATTCATGTTTTCTCAATATAAACCAAATATAAAAGGTTTGTATCATGGTGGGAGGAATAGATGTGATGGTGATCATTGAGATTTACGTCATATTGTAGGGAACACTAATTCTTTCATGGTTGATGATAATTATAAAAAATTACCCTATCCTACAGAATGTGAATGATTTTTCTAAATCTAGTGGAACTTGTTGATCCAGTTTTTGAGAAATAGGTTATTCAAATATAGGATTTGATGAATCCTAAGATGATAATTTATATATAAATTCCAAAAAACTGACAATATAGGGTTGAAATAAAATTTTTGATGATTTCTCAAGATCCTATCAGGGTGTGATGAACCCGATTACGTCAATAGAGATAAAAAGTGTCACATCCCTGTGGTTTGTGATGGGTTTGTTCATTACCAAATATTTCCTCTATACACTCATGGATTAATAAAATGATTGTGTATGTGGTGGCTGAAACAAATCAATCCATGTGGGATGGTTTCACTTATAGATGGATTCTATTGAAGTTTATACTTTGATCTATTACATTATGTGAAATTTTACTTGTGTATGAGTTGGGTGTAATAAACACCTCTGATGGGAGACAATATCTTTGAGAAGTTTTCATGTGGACCACAAAACCAGCTTCCACGTCTGAAAAACATTTCAATTGTTTTAAGGGGGAAAATTAAGGATCATTGGCAGCCTTTCCCTGTAGTTAAAATGTATTTGTATCATTAATGTGGGGGATTTGGTTTTATTGAACAACTTGATTGTGTGTTACTAGTCCCCTAATTTCTCATCTATATGTGACCTTACAATACGCCATATCGGAGGAGTTCTGTTGTTCAGGTAATTCAATGAAGTGAAATGTTCCATTATTTCTCCATCCTCAAATACATATTTCTCATAAGGAATCCGGTATTAGTTTATGAAGTGTTGTGGTGCAATGGTGGAATGTTTGTGGTGGATTTTTGATTTTTTTCGGTTTTGGGTATCATGACATAGAGATAACTGTCATCATTATTTGACAAAAGAGTTTGTGTTTAGTGTGTAGGTGATACTTATTTCCTACATGAGAGGGGAGGTGCCCAGTCTTTATCCATTTCATATTTTAACATAGGTAAGTCATTCACTCCTCTATTTCATAGAGGATCTGGTAGTCAGAAGTAGTGATGGACATACTGTGGTTGGGTGGTTTGTTCTAGATAAATCTCTCTATTTATCAGTTTCAACCTCCCCTTCTTCAAATTTTTATGCTTCAAAATAGTCATTCCATAGAGGTTTCTTCATTTGGTAACCTACTAGTAATGGTGAATTAATAATGATAGTTATTGTGTAACAATATTACATTAACCCCTTTGATTCTAGAACATCTATATATGAAGGTTTCATGGTATTTAGAACCTATCTATTTTTAGTTTTAATGGTAAGTGGATGTATTCCTTTTCTAAGATAGATATCAATGTTGGGATGTTGACCATGATGGATTTTAAGAGTAGAGTTACTTCAATCCATCTCAACACTACCTTAAGGATGAATAATGAGTTAATGATATACTTTTACTTATATTGATGATTTTATAGACCCTTATGGTGTTTCATATATGCATTGAACAACCTAAATTACACTAGAATAGATAAGATCATAGATATGAGATATTATTCTAAATTAGTGGAAAAAATATGTTAACCTACCTTTGGGGGTTGAGCAGGGATATCATACTTTATCATAAATATTTTAAGAATACCTTTATAACTACATTGGTTATCTGGGATATGAGCTTACAACTGAGAATCATCTAAAGTGTAATGTTGAATTTCTGTATTATTAGAAGTAATATGAAATATATTATGGGAGGTTGCGGTAATATGTCATAAATTCCAAGCTAATGTAGGGATATGATCCCAGTTAAAACATTAATTCCCCACCAGAATAATATAAAGGAACATTTTAATTGGGGAAAGGGATATAAACCTCATAGTATATATACTATATGGGATACTGGTGTAGTTATTCATTAGTTGTAGTATAGGTATAGGCATTGAATCTGTGATGTACTATAATATGCCGAGTAGCTTCATTGGTCGGGATACAAACCTTCCTTGAGGTGATTTACCAATTGTCATAAAAACCCTCATTTTGAATATGGATATGAGAATAGTCATATGTCGTTGGAGTATTCTACTAGTCTTTTTCAATTAGAATGTGAACATGTCTATATTCATGTTCCAAACCTACTTGGTGTGCCCCATTTGGAATGGGAATAATGGCCCGGTCTTGTGTATTTGGAATATGTTGTTATTATTTTTCAATATGAGTTTTCATATTTCCAGAGGAATATGCCAAACAGAATTACTGGGCCCTTATTGGAAGTGTAATATTTGATATTCCTTGTGCTTCATCCATTACAATAATATGCTGATAATACTCCTCGATGAGAGAATGAAATTTGGATTTCTCATGAGTACCCATCTTTTCATACTGATCATGATGATATACTACTATAACTAATTGTACTGAAATATGTGTCTTCCCATTTATCTATACTAGTGATAAAAAATTATTGATGATCTCTTATACAATTTCTACAATGTATTTACAATTTAAAAAAGTTTGTGTATGGATGTAGGCATTCCGATTTTATGTCTACAAAATATTCTAGCATAAATCTGTTGTTGAAGTTGGGATTTAAGCATGCTCCTCCCCTACTAGTTATATCAAAATATTCCAATGGGATTCTAAAATATGGGGATGATATTGGTGCCTACCCCATAATGTTTATATGACTAAGTGTATATACTTATGTTTTGTGAGTAGGTATATGATCCTTCCCACTAACAACTGTTGGAATATACAAACAATATTCATTAGTGGAAGCAGGTATATGTGCCCACACACATTTATCCACAAATTTATATGATCCGTGACAATTAATTGGTACTTATTGATGAGTATCTGGGGTCAAAATGAATCTACGGGTTCTCTCAGTAGGTGACTATGTATTAGCCATTTATTAACATTGGTTATCGTGTTTCATAGGATCCCTACATGGTAGATCTTGAACTGATAATGATCCAGTGTTAAATCATTGATCCACCATCATCTGATATGTAATATGATGATTTCCACGCTCCAGGGATAGGTTTACAAATTGATTGGTGGTGGTTAAATATTCTTCTATTTTCATTATAGGTATCCCCAAATGGGATGATATTTTGTTTTTGCATCATAATAACATTTTTTGAAGCCACAACGTTCCGGATCATAAAATGTTGTTATTATTTTTGAAATATTTCATTCAACACTCAAATCTATCAGTTTTGGTAGGGTGAGTTAGTTCATTGACCTATATAGGTTATTATAGTATCTATGGTTCCATAACATTCTCTTGATGAAATAATTATCACATATTACAATGTTTGTGAGGGATTTTTCATCATTCATAATGAAAATAAGGAAAAGTGTCACCGATCTATGCATCATTGAAATTATGAGACATGAAAAATAATCATTCCATATGTAACACAATTATATTTTGTGATTCCCAATTTGGTTATATTACTTTCATTGAATTTTCATAGTTGTAATGGTATTATTTCATGGTAACCCCAATTGATAAGGGTTTCACATATGGTGTTCCATTTACATTTGCGTGTGAGACACATAAAATTTCTTGATTCCAGGTAAACTAATCATTTTTATTATTTTAATTTCTCAATTATTCTTAACAATTTTTTCCCTAGAAAAATGAGGGATTGGTTATCCCATGTGTTCATGAGACATGAATGCTGAATTACTATAAGGATTCAATTATCCTTTCATTTCATTCTTTGACAATTTTTTCACTATCATTATTTCATGTTTGAGAATTGAGTTTGGGTTGTTTAATAATGGTTACACAATCATTCACATCATTGTTTTTACTTTATTACTTTTTATAGAAACACCCAAAATTTCTGACATCCATGAATATATACAAAACTTTTTTCTAATGAAAAATGGTCACATTGGGTTTTTGACACAATAATGATTCAAAAGTTACATTGGATAAGAGATGGGAGGTAGGGATTATCACACCCTTCAGGAGGAATAATATCCAATTTTGTGGCTCTCTTATATATTTAATATATGATAATGAATCTCTTCCATATCCTGATACATGACTCTTTACCTTAACAAAATGATCTATTGTTGAATAATTCTATATATTGAGGGGGTTCTATTTATGATACTATCGGTATGTATCCAAGGTTCCCCATATATTTCCCATTATTGTTTTGTTATGGGAATCTACTTATATTTTGAATCCATAAGACCAATAACAAGAGATATTACTTCTATCCAGGGATATGATAAGTATACTACAAATCCAATTTATAATAGGAATCAAACCCCACAAAAAAACATTTATGTTCAGGCCATATTGTTTAACATCAGGAAGAAAGGAAATATATGAGGAAACATTGGAACCATGTATATAGCTCATTCCATAGAAAGGGGTCATGTGTATCCTTCTTATTTCAATAATTAGATTCATCATATTTTGATCAATTCTAAACCCCTAGTGGGTAGTGATAATTAATTAATTACAGTGTTGTTTATTACCCCATGGTTTACCAATATGGGAATACCATTGGGAAAAACACCAAGGAGGATAGCGTTGTATATGGGAAATCATGTCAGGTCACTAAATGGGGAATAAAAATTATGGTTTACCTAAATGGGGAAATTTATAATTATGGTGTTATGGTTATTAGAAATCCCTAAGACCAAGTGAGTCATGCTCGGTTAGAGAAATAATGGATTACATGTTATCAGAATCATCACATGTGGATTCATGAATTATGAATTGGGGAATACCATATGGGGTGTTCTTTATGGAGATGGGGCATTATAAAGTCATCCTATGTATCATTATAATAGTAAGAATTAGAGTCATTGTTGTTCAATATGTCCCAATTCAACTGATGGGTTTCAGGAACATGAGGTCCTAGTTAGGGATCACACATAAAGGGATAACTATGTATGAGACCACTTCTCATATACTGGTAAAAGATGAAGGATGGTAGAATAATGGTAAATATAATTCCATTGAGTTAAAAATATTATAGATATGGAGGGACATATGCTAGTTTAGATTCCCATTAAAACTCAGGCCTTAGGAAGGCATCCTACGTATCCTATTTGGATGGGAATCAAAGTCTTCATAGTTAATTACATGGTATGTCTTAATTTGTATAATAGAAGTGGTTATCATTACCATGGGTTTCTTCAGGACATTTATTTCATGGGAGGGATATTGGTTTTTTGTGTCCTTATTATCTTCTGGACATGCCGGACAATTTATTGATATGTCCTTGGGTGAGTTTTGTGTGATCAAGTCGAGTTTTTTAGGGCTAATACAAGACATGACTAACATGTCAATGGTGGTTCACATTATTGAAGTTGACATGTTATAGGGTTCCACATGATTAGGGATGACTTATCCACATGACTGTTACGTGACTCATCTAACATATCTCAGGGCCCTCACATGATCAACATAGAAACATCCAAGAGTGTCGCCTGCTCAAGGATAACATGTCAAAAGACTATCACAGGATATAACTAGAATTTTTGGATGACTTCTGATTATAAGGAATATGTTTTAGGGGGCCCTATTGATACTTGGATAAAATATATGACAGACTTCTTATAATCTGGATTACATGTCTGGTGGAATTTACATGACATGGCTGAAATTTTTGACTACTATCACAAGAACCAGATATGTCAGGAAATGTGAATGATGACTTAATATGAGAATAAGTGTATATATAATTGTGTAATGATTCCTTATTTTTGTTACTTATTTCATATATTTCACATTTATTTTTCAATAATTACATTGTTGATATTTCATATGACCACATCGACAAGAGGATTCTATATCGTATAATCTAAAAAGAACAATGTAATTCCTTCATGTGATAAATATGGTGATCTTGTGAAGCACATATATATGATTTACAATACCTTATGTAATTACCCAGGTTTTTAATGGTGGAAAGACCATTTAATTTTGTGTTTTTCCACTCTGAGTTTTCCTTTGACTATTTTTCACTTTTGATGGTGTTCCTCGATTCTCAAGTGTG
The DNA here is from genome assembly GCA_963277665.1 of Viscum album. Taxonomy (NCBI): domain Eukaryota; kingdom Viridiplantae; phylum Streptophyta; class Magnoliopsida; order Santalales; family Viscaceae; genus Viscum; species Viscum album. The sequence continues at coordinate 1,232,987,804 of OY728152.1, forward strand.
TATGTTTTTTGTTACTGAGAGCGAGAGTAATTAATAGTCCTCACCATCCTATTTTTATGTTTCCATTTAACAATTACTAAATTTATAATATGGGCCTGATTGGGTGGAGTGGGTATCACAACAAGCACATTGTTTGATCGTGTCAATGATTATCCATAGTGTCACAAAATAAACAACAACCCTGAAAACAGTCCACCATCCCAATATTTATTGGACCCATGTATTTTCTAATCGATTAATCTTAATTATGTAAAAATGAACATAAACCATTTATAGATTATGATTTCACGTATAAGATAATTTTGAAGACCAGGAATACTATAGAATATGATTTCTTATGTTCAAAGGATACTTTTCTAGGGGGACTTCATGAGATCATGTTGGCATATCAGGGCACATTCCTTTGGTCAATTGGTTTTATCAAATTTCATACCTCATATCCGGTCGATATGTTTGGGGTCTTCTAGAAACTAGAAAACCTTCTGAATAGGCTTCATCATGATCCATAGATATTCTCTTGGGTCCCTTCGCAAGATCAACATGACATGTCAAAGGGGGGCCTAGACAAGATCATGATGACATGTCAATGGGCCTTCACATGATCAATGATGATCCCATGAGAACTATGACACCTTCTAATGAAATACACCCAAACTTAAATCTCATTTTGATATAAATTTTTATAGAATTTGTTTATTTTTTTGAAAATATGATCATCCATTTACATTTTTTTATATAATATATTTTCTTTAACAATAAAGGATATCATAATTTTATGTGAGAATTATCATGGATAGGAGGAATTTTTATGTATGTTGTGTTGTAAGATGAAGTCAATTTGTCGAAGGGCCTCTACAAGACTGGGATGAAATTATAGGGAGTATTCAAATGATTAGGATTAATTTTAAAGAGTTCTTCACATGATTTAGGGAGAGATTCCTGGAATATTTTAGGAGATAAATATTTCTTGTTTTTGATCCTTCATGAGGTCATTCCATCTTGCCAAAGGACCATTACAAGATAAATGGTGACAACAAGTGGGATATAACGCAATCAAGTTAAAAACAATGTAACTTCGAAAACATTAGGACTCATATATATTAATATTTATTTCATTATTTTACAAGGGGATTTGGGGAATTTCCTAACATTTATCTCTTAATTTTTAATATGGTCATAGAAAATCATCAACATCCTTCACATGATCATCAATGCTTTTTAGTTTATTTTTCAAGAACATGATGTATTTTTGTAGGGTATTTTCAAGATTATGAGTTGACCTAGTAAAGAACATGACTTATTAGCATTAACTTCCCTATTTTGTGTGATCACATTTATTATTTGGAATTGCATGATCCATGTGACGTAGAAACATGGTATCCATGTAACCATGATGATCCACCCATTTTCGTTTTTAGAAAATAATTCACATGCCTCTAGTATTTCATTGATTCTAGAATTGATAATTCTCATTTTATAGGTGTGAACACCCAAATGAAATACGAACTTTCATTTAATAACCTCTTCTAAAAAATTATTCTACAGTTTAGTGGATCATTTAATAATTCAATAATGGATCAATTGATTAACTGTAATGAAAATATATTTTCCATACTTCAATTCACTATGAAATAGAATTTCAAGTCAGTTGGTTATTATATGGGTGGAGAATTTTATCAATGGTGGAAGTTGTCCAAAAATTCAATTCATATGGAGGATATCAAAGTGATGGAGTAAAATGGATTCCAATTTTTTTTAACATTATTTTCCTCACACTCACAAACTGAAAACAGAGAGGGGCTTTACTAGCATCTAATAAAAGGGGGAATAATACATAGGGTGTGTGAGGAAAAAAAACACAGGAAATTCATGATAAAGGTTTGGATTATTCATTACCCAGGATTGTAAATTTTAGCAATTAATTTTTGTGATAAACATGTTCCAATGAAAAGCCTTATCCATTCTGGATAGAGATATTTATGATGAAATTGTCACATGTGACCATAAATCAAAGATCACTATTAATGAATTATAAGGTTCATATATGTTTAAAGATAAGAAGAGGATAATTTAATTAAATTTTGGTGCTGTGATAGAGAAATATCATTGGATAATGAAATTATAACACCCCACATGTAAAAACTGTGGGAAGAAGAAACCCAAAAATATACTAAATGGGAAAAGGAAATATATTCGATATGGAAGAGAAGGGAACCATACTAGTTATTTTTTAAGTGATAAAAACACAAATGTGATGAGGGAAAGGAAAAAAAATTTAAACTTTAAACGTATTCTCTAATGTTTCTAATTAATGTAATAATGAAATTATGTGAATTAATTACCTTATACAAGAGTTGAAAATTAAAACTGATGACAACAACCTCCAAGTCCTAGAGAGAATGTGAGAGCATATGCAATCCCACCTACAAAGGTGGATCCAAACAATGAAGTGGAAACAAGTATGATATTTTTTCATTCATAAATAGAAAAAATGATTTTCTTGTTATTCTTCATTACATTCTTTTATTTAATATATTTTTACTAGAAAAAATCTAATATTTCCTCAAAATATGGATGTACAATTATCCGAGAGAGGGTAAATTGGTTAATTGTTTCATCCTAATCATATAACTAAAAACCTATCCAAATTTATTCGTCGAATTTACAAAAAAAATATTGTGATACACCCATTATCAAAATTTGATAATGTGTTTTGTATATATTTTATTTACATATATAGATCCAACAAAACTTACTTAGAAATGGAAATCACCCTCCATATAAAAGAAATTTCCTCAGATTATATACAATAGAAAAGTGGCGAATGAATAACAATTTTTATTATCACACTAAGAATTGTTATTATTTCCCTGTGAGAATGTTCATCATGTTAAAATTATTGATAATAAAAAAACATAATCCATTAAGACATTTCCATTTTTATGGAATTCACTCATCTGTTTCCTAATGAATTATCTTGTCTTCCTCCAAATTGAGGGGTTGAGTTTTCAATTGAACTTATACCTGAATATATTTCAATATCCAAAAATCTATATTGAATTTACTTTATTAAAGATTCATAGATAATGAATTAGCTATATGATAATATACATAATGGGTTTGTATGCTCATGTGCAGTGCTATGTAGTGTACCAGTCATCTATATCAAGAATAAGGATCAGATAATGAACATGTGCATTGATTATCATGAGCTAAACATGACAATGATAAATAAAATGAATCCATTTCTAGAGATTGATGAATTTATTTATCAGCTATGTAGATCCGAATACATCTCATAGGTGGATCTTCTTTTGAGATATTATTATTTAAATGTGAAGGAGGATATCACCATGAATATTTTTTGTAAAATGTATTTTCATAATGAGTTAATAGTGATTCCATTTTCACTCGCAAATGATTAAAAAATCATATTGTAAATCATGAAAATAGTATTTAGGGATTACCTCGATCAAATTTTGTTATTATATATAGGTGATAATCATATATACTCAAAAATAAAGGGGGAATATTCTATAATGATGACATTGTGAATTAAAAATTTATTTTCAATGTATAGTAAATGTGAGTTTTGGATAGTGAATGTCACATTCGATTGGAATGTTATCACGATCATTTGGATATTCATGGATCCATCAAAAATAGTTAAAATAAAAGGATATAAAATAAAAATATATGTGATGGGAATCTGGTGTTTCATTGGATTGGCTTGGTATTGTATTCTATTTGTAAGAAATAATTCCTGATCATCAACCCCACTATCAAAGATAACTCAAAAGGGTTTCATGTTTTTCCTGAATGAGGTTTGTGAAGAGAATGTTAATAATTTATATAAGAGTCTGATCACTTCATCTATGTTCATGTTACCCACTAGTGGTGATGTATTCTCAATGTATAACGATGTGTCCAAAGGTGGTTGGATTTAGTAATAATAAAAAATGATAATGTGATATCCTCGGAATCCCACATATTAAATATTCATGAGCAGAACTATAAAAATAATGATATATATTTGGTTGTAGTGATCTTTGCATTGGATATATAGAATCATTATCTATATAAAGATAAGTGTGACATATATATAGACAATAAATGACTCAAGAATATATTAAAAAGAAATGGGAAAAATATTTTCCAATGGTGGTTGTTAGGGACGATCCATTATTATGTTTTTTTAATCTATTAAAATCCTAGCAATGAAAACAATGTAGCAGATGATTGGAATAAAAAGGGTCTAAAAACCCTATCTATAAAGAGGATTTCAAGGGATCAGATCATCTTGAAAATGAAATAGATGGATATGGGAATAATAAATTTACAATCATCTTATGTTATTAAACTAACTAATAAAGCATCAATTTTTAATTGCAAAAATGAGTCATTAAAAGATGATTAGTTTCTACATTAAAAGGTGGAAACAATTCCAGAGTTTACCTTTTCTAAAGATTGATTATTATTGTTCAGATCCTAGATATGTGTCCCATAAAAACCTAAAATGAAGAAAAATATTTTGGAAGATACAAATAACTCAACCTTAAATATTAATCCATAAATAACAATGATATATAGATATAGGAATCAAAACGTCGAGATTCATAACATGCTGAGGGAGATTTATGATTATTTTTCAAGATGCTTTGTATACAAGTGGGTCATGGTTGAATGAAAGAATCATAAAGGTATGATGCAACCATTTCCCATATTGGGTTTGGAAGGGGAAATCATAACTACATATTTCATCATAGTAATTCATATGAAAACAAAGGGTAATAATTCCATTTGGGTGGTATTTGATCACCTTTCCATGGCAATGAATTTCATTGTTTTTTAAAGGGCTCCTATCACGGGGAATGGTTATATGTAGTTATAATTTTTCCTAGTGTAGCACAGTCGATGACTAGGGTCGTCACACTTGAGGAACCTTCTCAGTTTCGTTCACATACATTATCTAATTCACATAACCTTATTATTTTTGTGGTTGAATAAATTATTGAAAACAATAATAAGTATTTTTAGTGTTTTTAATATTTAAAATAAATGACCTGAAAATGATAATTTAAACTACCACAAAATTAATTGATAGAATGTACTAATGAATAATGGACATGTTATTGGGTTCATTTTTGGATTCAATATATATTTTGTTTTATAGTTTTGTTCTAATTTTGATAATCCAAACATGAACTATCATGTTTTAACTACTACTATTAATTTATAAATTGTAAAATTAATGAATTCCTTATAAATATCAATTCAACCTCCTCCTTTTATCAAGGTCGATGACACATATTTTTCTATTTTATTACCCCATAAATGACTCAGCTCAATCTATGGTTCTTCATCAATTGATTAGTTCAACTCAATAGTTTGAAGAATGAACCAATAGAGAATGGAAAAAGTAATTAAACAAAAAAATATAATAGATTGAGTTTCATGTCCTTGGTGGGTATGCATCACATCGTGGACATTTTACTCTCCCATGCAAGGTACTCAAATCTATTACAAACTTAAAGTAAACGGTAATAAAAATTCAAGAACACGTTAACCTCCCACTTTAAACAATCATTGGGGGCATCCTCTCATTTTTGAGAGTAAGAGATTAATTGGAGAAATGTGAAAGTTCAATAGATGAAATAAAATAAAAAATATAATTACGAATAAATAATACAATGATGATATATTAAAAGAGAAAATAAGAACAAAGTAGAGAATGAGGGAGATAGATAAATAAAAATATAATATAATGAGGATGAAAAAAATTAAATATATAAAATGTAACTAATAAGAAAATAATAATAATAATAATAATAAATCAGAATAGAAGAATAATTTGAATACTAAGAGAGGACGAAGATGGATTGTTGTAACAAAATTAAATACATGTTTGAATTAATTTGTTTAACTAAATAAATAATTAAAATTTAAATTTAAAATAAAATATACTATTCAAAAAATATAATGAAAATAAAGAGGAATAAATGGGGAAGGAAGAATATGGTGTATCATAGCTCCTTCCTGGGGATCTTCTCCTCCATGGTTGACTGATGGTATGGTATGATTTTTAAAGGAGGTTCTTTCCTCATTTTATAGAACATAATTTTCCTTTGAATTTTTATTTTTCTTATACACATTAAATGTACAAGTACGGTAATGGTGTTTTATAAAAAAAAATTCGTAAATTCCTTCCATGTATCTCCCCCAAATATCAGTATATCCGGCCATGTTGAGATAGAGTTATATCTATTTTACTAAGGGAATTTATTCTTCCTAGGATGACATTCCATATACCATATCTCTCATATCCAATGAATTATAGTCCTTCAAAATAGACAATTCAAGCATGGATTACATCATTAAATTTTTACATATATTTTTTTCACATATCCACTAAAAATTTGATAATATTTGGTCTATCTAATTAAAATATATGGTCCCATCAAAAAAAATATCCATATCTGTTAAAAGTTTTCAAGGATCATCTTGTGAGTATGTTTTGGTCTTCAAAATTATTGATTAACTTTGGGTCCATGAAGAATTCAGTGAATCCCATGACATATAGAATTTTAAAAATTAAAAAAATTTCTATTTGGATTATGATATAAAATGTTATGACCATAATACACAAATAGTTTAAAATAATATAAATCCAAAATCAGACCTTTTTCCGATTAAGTTCAATACAGATCTATTATTGTATAATGTAAAAAATTCTGTAAAGAACATATTTGGGATTAAAAAATTGAAATCAAATGAAAAATTATGGAAAATAATTATGTTTTAAATTATCTCACACATAATATATTCTTTTCCTCAAGCATAAAATATCAACTTTGAAAAGTAGAGGGCACAAATATTACCAACATTAAAATTACAAGGCAATAAAATTAGACAACTATCAATTTTAAATAAAATTAACAAATGTTACATAAAATATCAATTATAAATCCCATTTTTCAATGAAAATAGTGAATTCAAGTATATTTATCTTATACATCTAAAATTTATGGATCTTATCCTTTCATTCAATCTCCTGAATTCTCTATTACTAAACCTTACAAATGATGATCTATATCACCCTGGAATCCTTTATCTCATCACTCATAATACTATTCATGTAAATTTATTCTCAAATCAAGGGAAAAAGTTTAATTTATATTAAATATTAATGGAAATGAATTTTCCACTTTTTAAAGGAAAATGACATGTAAAATCCTGAGGAAATTCAACAGAGGTTCTAATTACTCACATGCTTAAGGTTGGTAGGATTTTATTCTTTTAAATAATCAATGCGGATGGATAAGGTTTAAATCTTAAGAAAAAATCATGATATAAAAAATTATAGTTTAATGAAATTCTCTCCAACAAATTAGAATATATTTCTTCCACCAAAATATCAAAGCAAAGGTAATGAATAATGAAAGCCTAATGAAATATTTTCACCTTCTTCATTTTACAGCACTGTTATACTTTTTTTCTTTTTCAAAGAATATTTTTATCATTTTTTTAATTTTTTGAAAGATATTACTTGAATAAACCTCACATACCCCACCAAAAAATATATTATATTAATCATTATTCTAGTTATATTGATTTTCTATTCTTCAAATTCGCAATAAATACATTTTTTCAATTTATTTGACTTATTTATTTTTGTTTTAAATAGGGAGAATAATTAAGTATACTGAATGAATCAAAACCATTCTTTATTCCCAAAATATCACCCCTCAAACTTTATATATACAATTAATTTCATCACTTACACAAGTAATCCCTTCCCCGCACACTTTAATATTTAAATATCATGAAAATACAAAAAAATTGGTAGGAATGGAAAAAAATGGAATTAATCATCAACAATTTCTATGAAGGTCATTTGTGGTTTCTATAAGTTAAAAAATTCATTATATAAAAGTGGTATATCAATGAAAAGTATTTTATAAAAATATAAATCAATCATTTTAAAAAAATTTATCTACATTCATAACATTGAATCTTTCAAATTCAATTTCCTGTAGGTTAGATGTCCTGTGATTACTCAAGAAATATGATAAATATAAATATGAAGTACATACTCTAGAAATCCACTCAAGAACAGAAATGTGGTTTGGTATAATCACTCAATTCATAGATAATGTTAATAAATAAATTCACATGAATTTGAGAAATTAAAATCATGAAAAATATTTGGGAAATTTAATTTGTGTAATTCTGGTAATTCCATTAAAACACGATTCATCATTTTAATATCCATGATTTAAATTAATCAATAAATATGCTAATTTTCTCATTTAATTTCATTAACATTGAAAGCTAAAACCCAAATATACATCATTCCTTTAAAACTCATTTCACTTATAGAAGTTCAGTAAAATGTGAATTCAATCATGGGAATGTAATTATAGTATTAAATCACAAAATATGATGTTATAAAAAAAAATATTGTTTAAAAAATAATAATAATAAGGGAACCCCCTTTCCCATTATGGATTGGTCATATTTCCTCCTTCCCTATTGAGAGATTAATTGTTCTATTATGAACCAATTAAATGTTATTATTTAATTAACTACAAGGTTTATTTCATTAAAGAAATAAAATATTAATAGGGTTGGGATTCATAATACACTACTTTTTAAGACTGGAATTGAAAATTAAATTCCTAGACCGGTAATAAAATGAATAATTAATGGTATAATACCCCATATTGGCTTGGTATTGTTACTACATCTAGAGGTAAGTAACCAATAATACGCAAATTCTTATAGTGGATGATGCATCTATGATTTAAACCACCACATTTGGATTTTTATTTCGTGTACTTCATTCGTCTTGATGAGGAATGATCCATGGGTAGAGTCCATTAGATCCTCTAACATCACAATCTAGTGTAGATTTCAGAGTGGAAACATGATGACTTATGTATCACCATATTCCTTGTTTGATACCTATTCAACCTCCATTATCTCTTCCAGTGTAAAAATTTCTTGGGCTATAGGAATTGAACAATAATGATGAATTTAACATGAATCTTCACATGAAAAAAATTTAATAAGTATTTATCTCCTTGAAAATGAGATTCATTTTTTCTAATCTCCACAGGCCCGACAACATGCGTATTTTGATGAGGATCATCAAATTATTGTTCATCAATGATAGGGAGCTCTATGTGTTCATGAGTTAGTGAAGGTATAGGTTCATCATCCTCCTATAATGCATAGAAAATATTTCTTGAAACTGCAAAATTCAAAACAAAAGGGAGTGACTCTCAATTCAGATATAATAAAATCAGATAAGATTGAGTATGAGAGAATATCAACTCCCAACCTTGTTTTAAATTAAATCATCCCCTTAGAGCAAATTTTCTCTTGGATTATATTTTAATATGATAAAGCAAGGTAATATATATCCTCTTTTATCACTTCAAAATTCCACATTTGGGTGGTGTACTCCATTAGTAGTGTCATATATTCTTCTTTTCATGGATTTGGTATATCTTGTAGTTACTCACATTATCTCTCGAATTCATAATGTTATTACAGATATCCCACATGTAGCTTAGTAGGAAATTTTTCCTCCTTTTCCTCCTAAGGCACGTCAAGTGTCTCAACTTCTTATTTATATTTAGACTAGGTATTAGGTTATTCTAATGGTTATTCAATCTATGTTGTTATATAATCCATTTTTCATCATAGATCATGCACCTTTTGACCTACATCTTGAATATCATTGATGTGTTCGTTTTTTCCACTTTTTCCTAGAAATTGTCATATGTAAATTATTAAAAAATGATTGGAGGTAACATAAAGAACTACTATTATGTATTGGCCATATCATGATATACTTCCAAAAAATATTCCCTGAAATCATTGATTTATCTAGATAAAACCTTATCCACTAGTTTTTAAGGGTTTTCTTGAGATTCTAGATGAAGTCCTTGAATTCCTCCTCTATGAAAATTTGGTTCCAAGCCCCCTAATCTATGTACCCCATTATAAAATAATATATTCTATAGACCTTGGTACTTCAGCAACTGGCTCTTATAGATGAGATTAAATATTCTATTAAATTTTGAAATGTTCATTGGAAATATCATGGATATATTTTTTATGATCTGTTATAAAATACATTAAGAAAATATGAAATGTGAAATAGAAAATGATATGAGAAATTATTATTGGATCCCTATAAATGTTTCCAATTTTGATGTACTCCTATTATAGGGAATTTTCAAAATTAATTATAATTTCCCATAGTGCATCACAATAACTGACCAGGTTCATCATACATGAGGAACCTTATCTGTTTGGTTCATTAACATTATCAAATTCACCTAAAATAATTCTTTTCTAGTTTAATAAATTAAATAAAACAATGATAAATATTTTCAGTGTATTTAATATTAAAAATAAATTACATTACAAAAAGTGAATCCAAACTATCAGACAATTTCGAGAAAAATGATTTAAGGAAGAAATGACATCATATTGGGTATTGTTTTGGATTCAATCAAAATTATATTTTTTAATTTTTATTATGGTTTGATAATGTAAACATGATATCACATGATTGAACTACAATTAATCATTTTAAATTGTAAAAATAAATAAATATCAGTGAAATATCAATTCAAACTCTTCCTTGAATCATGGATTTTGACACATCTTGTTCTAGTACATGTCATCTTATAATATGAAACTCAATGAATTAAATTTAATCCATTGATTATTTCTTCTCCATATTATGAATAAATAAGTAGTGAAGCAAGGGAAAATTAATTAAAAAACAATAAAATATATTGAGTTTTATTTCATTCTTGGTAAGTCACTATATATGGGAAATTCTCCACACTCGTGTGTGCTACTCAAATCTAATAAAAACAAAAAAATCAAATTTAATGAAAATTCAAGAACACCTTATCATTTCCCCTTAACATGAATCAGTGAAAAACTCTCATTTATAAGAGTGAGAAATTACACGGTGGAATGTGAGATATCGTTATAAAAAATAAAATAAAAATAATTAATTGTGAAAAAACAAATATAAGGGCGATGAGACATTAAAAGAAAAAATAAGAAAATTGGTGATGGGAGATAGAGAGAGAGAGAAACAAAAATAAATAGAAGGAGGAAGAATATATTAAATATATAATTTATAAATAATGATAAATAGTAATATTAATAATAAAAAAAAATTAATAAGAAAATAATGTTTTGAAGAATAAGTGGGGATATGGAATGATGGTGGAAAAAAATTAAAAACATGTTTGATATAATTTATTTAAATAAATGAAGAGTTAAAATTAAAATTAAAGAAAAATATAAAATAAAAAGAAAATTTAATAAAAGGAATACTTAAATTAAGAAGAATAAATTAGGGAGGAAAAGGATGGTGCAACTCTAATCCTAGATGTAGATCTCCTCCTTAGTGGTTGACTGGTGGTGTGGGATGATTTTGAAAGGATGTTCTTTCATCCTTTTATAGGCCATAATTTTTCTTAGAAAATGGCCACATCTTATCCCGTTTAAATAAAATAATTAAGTAATGTTTTATTAATAAATATTTCTGATAAATTTACTCCACATTTTTCATAAAAATTTCATTGTATTTAGCTATTTTTATAGAGAGTTATGTATTTTTTACTTAGATATGGTATTCTTCCCAAGAAAACTCTCTAAATTCTATATCTATGGTTTCATATGAATTAATGGCCTTGGAAATTAACGATTCGTGCATGGAAACCTTCATGAACGTTTTTTATAATGTTTTTGACCTTATCCCCTTCAAATTTCAGAATATTTAGTCTTTCTAATTAGCATTTATTGTCCCAAAATCAGAAATAACCCAATAGTTGATTTTTTTTTCAATTCTCTACTTTTTAGCTATTTTTGGGCTTCCAAATGGTGGATTTATCTTTGGGTATTAATGAATTAAATGAAGAAAAAGATGCATATAATCCTAGACTGAAGAAATTTCAATATTAGGATAATTATAGATAATTTTATGGAAAAAAATGTAATAATTTAAAATATCTAAAATCCAAAATATTCAATTTTTTAATTAAGATCAAGATACCAATAAAATCATAAAAAGTAAAAATTTACCTGAAAATAACATTTTTTGGGAAAAAATATTGAAATTATAATTATAGTTATCGAAAATACTTCTTCTATCATTATAAATGAAGCTTTCAATGTTAAATATCATTCCAAGATGTATATTTATATATAAGGTAATATGTAAGACATCATAGAGTTACACTCTCTATTGTATTAGAGAGAGATCTATGGATTGCCTGAAAGTTCAAGATAATCCTTCAGTAGGTGATGGATACAGAGTTGATCTTAGGTGATACTTATCACCCTCATATGGAAGGTCAATATAAAATGAACCTTGAAATGCTATAGTATATTTTTATATCAAGTTCAATATATTTAAAAGGACGTTCAAATCAACACCTTCCCCAAGTAGATTTGTCTTATTTTTTTAAGAGGTGGTGTCTCAGAGAAAGAACAAGGCACAGTTTATTTATTTAAAAAATAAAGGGAATTACGAAAGTCTGAATGAGGGAATCTTATTAAAATCCTTAATGATAAAAGGGAGTGAATCGTCGGGAAAATCATCCAACCAGCTAATAATCTTATTGACCCCCTTGTTGTAAAGACTATCAGCAACAATTTTTTCTTCGTGGTATGCATGTGTGGAAATGTAGTTGAGATCCATGAGTAAAGAAAGACATTTCATCCATCTAGAGGTAACCGTCCATGCACGGTGCACCACCCCCTTCCAAATCGCTTGGACAAAAGTGGTTGAATCACATTCAATCCACAGCTTGTTCCAACCCTTTTCTTGGAAAATTACACCGCATGAATGACTCCCAACATTTGTGCTTTCAAGGCCAATTCTGTACCACATCCACCGAAGAAGCAGCTAAGGCATCTTCAAAAAATTCTCTGAAGATGTCACCACAACCTGACGGACCAAGGTTTCCTCTAGAGGGACCATCGACATTCACTTTAATCCATCTTGGAATTGGAGCATGCCGTAAGACTTCAAAGGTAAGTAGAGTTTGATTATAAGACCCCATAATTCAAAGACGGTAGAGGCTCTCAAAATAACGAACAGAGTTGTCACAATGATCTTTCATAAGTAAGGAAGAATCCTTGATGGGAATGAGAATACGTGTTTTATCTACATTCAGACTGAATGAGAAATTATTATGAATAAAATTATTTCTATCATAATAGGTCACATGTAGACGATCTGCCACCATAGTCCGAAAAAGATTCCTGATTTGCTTAGAAATATTCCAAATCACACAGTGTTGAATTTGAGAGCCGATAGTAGCAAGAAGTGACTATATGAAACCAAAAATGTCAGAAATAATATTCCATAGAGCAGCTGTTGTAGAACAAGACAAGAACAAATTATTTTCATCCTTGCGGTGTTGGTTGCACAGAATACATCTAGAGAAAAGAGAAATCCCAAAGGATTGAAGGCACACATTGGTGGGGACCATATTATGAGCCAGACGTCAAATAAGAGTAAGGTGCGAGAGTTTGATCCAAGGTTTGTTAAAAGCTATCAACCAAAGAATGTTAGAAACAGAATTACTAAAATTGATCTTGTAGAAACTTTTAGAATCAAGTACTCCATTAAAAGCAGGTTCCCAAATAAAGAAATCATCAATTTCTGAAAAGGGATAGTTTTCAATGACATGGATGATGTGATTTAGAAGGGTGATTTCATGAGATTTAACAACATCACATATAATAGAGTTGGTATTCCCAGTACTAGTATTGGACGATAACATTGAGATTAAGGGGATTCCAGTCTAGTTGTACATCCATAAATTCACAGTGTAATTAACATTAACCATCTACCTAAAGTTGTGCATGATATTAAGGAAAGAATGTCTAATGGATGGCCAGATGGAGGAAGTGATGTAACCCAAGTTTCCATCATAAGCTTGGAAACAAATCGATTTTTAAGAAAGGCCATGTAATCAGAGTTGTTGTGAATAAAATTACAAGTCATTCTAGCATGAAGAGATTCGTTAAAAAGCTTAAGATTCATAATCCCAATACCACCCTTATCCAGGGGTTTACAACATGTGACCCATGGTATGATGACAATTATTTTTTCAATCTTACTACCAGTACAAACAAAATTATTTATGCAAATGTTGATTTTTTTAGAAGACTGGTAGGCTAATTGTAAACCATCATTGAGTACACCATCTTGGAAACAATTGTAAACATAACAAGACAAACTCTAATGGCCATAGAAAGAGATTTACCTATCCATGAAGAATGTTTATTGATAAATTGATCAAAAATTCTAGAAAATAGATAGATTTTAGTCTTCCCCAAAATATAAGCACACCCAAGTATGTAAAAGGGAAAGTGACTTCTTTGTTTCCTCATATAAATCGATGATATGGCATTTTCTGTTGGGGGAAAAATTCTTCCCAAAGAAAATTATGGATTTGTTCCAACTTATCACTTGACCCAGAATATCTTCATAATGAGCCAGGACATTTTTGAGGTTTTGGATGTTCGTTTTATCACCTTTTAAAAATAAAATTATATCATCATAATATAAAAGATGAGTAGGAACATTTATGTTTCTAGAAGCCTGAATGGCCTGAATTTTGTTTTGCCTCACAAGGCTCGTGAGGAGTCTACTTAAATAATCCTCATCAATAGCAAAAATAATTTCAGATAAGGGATCACCTTGCCTATCCCCCTTGGTGAATTTAAAGAAACCTTTCGGGGACCCAGTGACCAGCATAGAGATGGAATCCGAATTAAATAAGGTGCGTATCATATCAATAAAAGAATCATTAAACCCAATGTTTTTGAGAACCATTAAAATGAAATTCCAATCCCTGGTGTCAAAAGATTTCCTAGTCTCTAGTTTAATGGCCACATTTCCTCCTCTAGTGACTTTATTCAGCATATTAGTACATTCTGAGGAAAGGCAGATACAATCTTGAAAAGTTATTCCTTTGATAAATCCAAATTGGTTCCAAGAAACAATTTTATTAGAGATGGACGTTAGTATGTTTGAAAGAAGGTTGGTGATTATTTTATAGAGGGTGTTGTTCAGAGTAATAGGTCGGAAAAGGTGAATCTCATCAGCATTGTCCACTTTAGGAATAAGAGTAAGAAATTGAGCATTTAAAGAATTTAGAGATAGATGAATATAATGGTAAATAATATTATCCTTTTGTAAAGAATTTAGAGATAGGGAAATATAATGGGACATAATATTATGTAAGAAATTATAGACAAGGACCCAACCATTTATCATCATATAAAATCAACATAGAGTTAATATAATATAAATGAAATAAATCATTGATGAATCATGTTCTTTATTGTAAGATAAAAATTGTTAGATTGTATATTGTTATGGAAGAAAATATTGAGTTTTTTTAGAGAAAAAAATATCTTATTTATAGATACATTTCCCCCTTTAAGATCTTTTATTATATTAAGGATGTGACATGTTGACTATCACTCTAAATTAACCAATATCAAGCACGTGATTTTTTTCACATATCACACATTAGGATGTACATAAAATACCCCTCACATGTTCTAAATCTAGAGGTGGATTCATTGGAGAGAGATATTTTATCTGAAATTTAGTTTGATAAGATCATATATTATAGAGACAACATTCTCTAATATAGTACAACTCACGTGGTCATTGTGTTTTGGAAGAACCTCTAGTTTGGGGAAGAAACATGTGAACCGGATGAGTCAATAAAGAAAATGTACCATCACCTATTTTAGTGTATGAAATGAAAATTTGGGGGTTTAATTCTTCTAAATTGAATGAATATAATGATCCAAACTCTTATAAATGAAAGTATCTTTTTAAATGAATAAATTCATTATCTTGTAAATTAGTTACAGAAAACACATTCACTAATTTGTTTATTTTGAGACTATAATATATTATTTATGATTTAAAATACTATTAATATTCATATATTATGATTATATAGTCATTTTAAAGTGAATGTTAATATTAGTATATTAAGGGTTATGGTAATGTAGAATTGACAGAGAAAAAAGATGCAATGATTTTGATTAGTGGGATCATACCCCATAAGGACCATTTATAGGATCTTACATGGGAGATATCATGAATAGGATTTTCCCCTGTCCTTTCAAAATCCATGATTCAAAAAGTATAAAATGTATGAAACCATTTATAGTATATATTTTTTCTCATTGAGACTATGACCCAATCATTGTTCAATAAACTACCCTCTTAAAATCACACAATCACACACTGTAACTATATAGAATTCAAAGGTGTAGTAATAGTCAATTTATCAATCCCCTAATAGTATGAATTTATATACTTTGTTTTAATGATTAAATTATTACAATTATCCTTTTTTAATATTAATTTTTAAATCATAAAAAATGTGTTTTAGGAAAAATATATTTTTTTAATGTGAAACACAAATTGTATTTTCGGAAAATCAATATTTTCAATCATGATAAAACTTTTTATGAATTAAAAAAAATATTTTTAATTGATATTTTATCAAAATTATTTATATTAAATAATATTTATTTAATATTAATGTTATTGTAATTTAATAAAATCAAACATAATTCTTATAAGGAACATAAAACCCATATTCTAAAAAAATCATTTTTTTAATAAATATGGATTTTTTATTTAAAAGTGTTTATTCTCATTACTAAAGATTTATTTTGGTAAAAGAAATATTATTTTTAAATTTATACATGAAAATCATCCAATGGTTATTTTTTCTGAAAATTTATAGATATTTAAATTTTTGAGTGAAAATTAAATACAGTAAAAATATTTGATGTGTATTATGACATCATAAAAGAAAAAAATTGAAGTAATAAATACTATAATGAGTATCCAAAACCAAAAAAACATATATCCTTTAGAATAATTGTTTTTTGAGGTTATTTTATTAATTACATTAACATTTAACAAATCCTCCAAAATATACATTACATTGTATGGTTTAAATATCAATTGTCTATAAACATAACTTCTTTCTACATCAACAAGTGAATTATTATAAATTTTTAAGTTCATATACTTTTATAATAATTAATCCCTCTAATATTTGGAATCAATATTGTAAAAAACCATGATATGGTTAGCGGTCTTCATTAATTTATCATATAGAGTCCATAACTTATGCATGGAAATTAATAAACAAATCTCCTCCATTTTATCATATAAATCCACCAAAATTCCAATTAATATTAACTAACCCTTGGATCATCAAAAAATTCTTAATACACCTCTCTAGAGTCCTCCAATGGTTCTCGAAAACTCTTAAGAATACTCTCCCTTGATTTTTGAATTGTCCTCCTAGGATATGTGATCCTTTTCTTCTCGTCTTTATTTAAGAACCTTATATATATTATTCACTTTTTTCCAATTTATTTCATAGGATATATTTTCACACAATAATATTACTTGAAAAATTATTTAATTTTGATGATCAAACCTTTTCACATTCGTTTTAAACATGAAGGATTCATTATATCCCCATGGTATGCTATCAAAATCATCATATTATTTTCATTAAGAAACTTTTTTATAGTGAATACACATTCCAATTTCAACTCCAATGTATTCACCTGGATGTAACATTATATAATTTCTTGTGTATTTCAATTTATGTTTTCCACACTAATTATTCTTGGGGTAAAAATAATTTAACAAAATTCTTATGTTGTATAATCAAAATGGAACACATATAAAATACATAATATAGATGTGATGGGTGGGCTAAGAATTATATAACCCTCCATGGAATGGGGTAATGTTTTTATCTAGTTAGATATCATTTTTGGTGAATGATTGTTTTTCCTATGAATACAATGTTATGATTTCATGGAGTATAACCTTAACGTGTGTTTATGATGCCATGTTTTATGTTATTGACTAATTCATATATTGTCTTTATGTTATCATGTTATATCATACCACATTGTTCCTGATTATGATTTTCACCCCTATTATATTAACTTTATTTGACTCCTCTATCTCACATACCTATTTGCCTAATGTAATTAATTTTTTATTCTCTTTTTGGGATTTGTAGTTATCCACTTTCTTATATATATACCATGGTTATCCCATGTAGTTTTATATGAATGATGCAAATTTATGAGAATGTCAGGGAGGTTTTCAATAATTTAATTGTATTGTTATTACATTTATTTATATTATGTACCTAATTTTCAATGAATACAAATCTTTATGATCTTCTATGATTTTATAATGACAACATTTTTTTAATAAATTATGATATAAGGATAATGATATTCATGAGTTGGAATATATATTATTATTAATTTATAAAAATCATACAAATTTTATTTTATAAAAATGATATAATTTTTTTAATCATCATATCGAGATTATCATATTGTAAAA
Source organism: Viscum album (assembly GCA_963277665.1). Taxonomy (NCBI): domain Eukaryota; kingdom Viridiplantae; phylum Streptophyta; class Magnoliopsida; order Santalales; family Viscaceae; genus Viscum; species Viscum album. The sequence goes on from OY728152.1 coordinate 1,233,006,279, forward strand.
TTTTTCTTTTTTTTGAAAATATTATTTTTTCATTGAATAGTAGAAGTTTTTTATTTTATAGATCACATTATTTTCCATTAATTTATTTAAAAATAACATTTTAAATTTATTTAAAAATTTAATAAGATACTTTGGATTAAATATCATCCAATTAATATTGTTTTAGTCTACGTTAACAAAAATATTTCTATAAAAATATTTTGTATAATTAAAAGTGATTTTTCTATAGAATAGTTTTTTGAACTTCATTTGGGGGATTATTTTTAAATTTACTTCTTCCACAGAGTGAAATTGAATTTCATAAATTATCATCTATCTTTTTAATCAACATTTATTAATTTTATAGTGGTTACAATTTCATTTTTGGCCATCATAAATAGTAAAAACAATAAAATTACATTACCATGGAAAAGGTTAAAAATAGATTACTAGGGGATTTAAATAAGATATAAGGGTAATATTTTCACATTAACATATCTAAATAATATTTTATGTTAATATTTTTACACTATTTAATTTCATATAAAAATATGTGTCATTTGGATGAATTTATATACTATGACATTATTATATTTTATTATTTTTGGAAATTTAAAACAATGTCCAATCCCACTTTATAAAATTATAAAACATATACTATATTACATTCACATAATATAAAATATATATAATCAAATAAAAAAACTAATTAAATAATAAATCCCTATCATTTCCATGATGTTGTTGTTTGATTATAATATTATCCTTTCATAGCATAAGGGGTATACACAATTTGGTTTCTCAACAAAGATGTATTGTTATTAGCTGAGTACATTCAATTTTATTTAATCTAATATAAAATTTAAATATAATTTATCCACTATAAATTAATTAATTTTGTATATTAAAAATATTGAATTTTAATTATGTTGAGGTGTCAATAATTTTTATCGTATTTTTAATCAAATGAGAATTGAAAATTATAGCTTAAGCATACATTTGGACTACCACCTGCATATAGAAATATGATAAATTATACATCAGAAGAAAACATTATCAATTATCAATATGGATTTAATTTTTATATATAATATTTATAATATAATTATTTTCTATAATTTTAAATTTGTATATACGTTTTTATATTTCTATTTTTTGGAAAATCATAACATTTCACATTAGTATGTGTGGATTGCCACCTATAAGAAGTGATGTGATTAATATTTCTTAACAATTTTAAAATATTTTAAAAAGGATAAATTAAATTAATATATATAAATTTTAAGATATAATATTTATTTTTAAAAGTTAATTATTATTTACCTTTCATATTTTCCAAATATATAAAACTGGAAACTTCACTCATGCATACATACAAACTATTGTATTTATGAAGTGATTTTATTCTTTTTTCATCTCCACTATATAGAAATTATTATAAAAGTATATATAATTAAAAAAATATGATACATATTACATGATTGATAATTTTTATATGACGAATCCATGACCACGGTAAAAGTACTATAACCATCAAATAGAAACATGACTTGAAAACGTACTGGTTTTCCCACAAATGTCTTTTTTAAGGAATAATTATTGATAAAAGGATAATTTAAAGTTATAAAAAAGTTATACATAGTGATTTATGAATTAATTAAGTAATTTTATAGATTTAAAATAAATCAATATTAATTATAAATGGTTTTTTACTACATATGATGAAATTAGAGACATTAGGTAAGGGATTTATACTTCAATCAATTTTTAATTGTGATTGATTATGCTTAAATTTTCAATGAGTAAGTTATATGATACTTATCTAAAAAACCCCGTTAATTTTTATTCTCATCTGATTATTTCATAAATTATTGTTTCAGAGTTTCATTTTAATATCATTGGTACTAATAATTTTTATGAAAAAACATAATAAGAAAAACAAACCAAATTTCAATTATTTTTGTGAGAAGTCCGTTTTCATTCATATCTATGTTACCTAAATGTTTTCAACAATATTCTTATCTACAATTCAATTATTATTTAAATTAATTTTACCTATGATATAATTTTTAATGGTTTAAAATAATCTTTATTCTATTTTCTAAATGGTGAACTTTTTACCAATGGTGTGAATGGGTAATTTGTTTTAACTAATTATGGTATTAATTGTCTTTCCTATTATTATGAAAACTAAATGCCTTGAAAATTAAATTAAAAAAATTATACGATTCATTTTAATGAATTTTTTCCCCATACATTCTAGATTTATTAGTTTTCGGAACATTTTCTTCAATATAAAAAGGGTATTTTCCTCCAGAAATGTCCAAAGGATGTTTCAAAGGTATCTTCATCTACGAAGATAACAATTGATTTTAATTATTCTTATCTTTGGATATGCTCATAAGAAGATATCCTTATTATTTATTTGAATGGTTTTTTGTTATGATAATGAAATCTTAAGGGAACCCATTTTTTTCCATAGTTTATTCTATGATTTATATAATATTTTTTTAAGGATCATTTAGCATACATATGAATAGATCATGATTAGGTCAGGTAGAGTATTTTATAGACCTACAATGCATTGGGTAGTGTTATATTTATATCTCATCAAATTATGATGATAACAATTAACATGTTTGAGGATATAATTTTCCAAATTCTTATGTCAGAATACGGTTAATTTTTTGTTATAGTCACAAAAATTTACATGGACAAGTTTGAAAATATATTTTTTCAATTTTAGATGTGTACGTATGATAAATTTCAATATATTCTCATAAGATTATAATTGGAGATGACAATGAATATATCAAATAATATTTTGTTGTTTGATTATTGTTTCCTTCAACCTATGATCACTTGATTATTTGTGGACATGATTGAAGATATATTTTCTCACAAGATTATTATTTCCTATGTTTATGAAGTTTCACTCCAATGTTATTAATCTGAAATTATTATTAATTATTTCAAACAAATATTGATCCATATTTTGGTCATTACATGATTATAGAGCTTATGATCTTTTCAATTTTAGACATGATTTTTTTGAGAACCTAAAATGAATTATGTTTTCATACTCTTATGATCATTTTATGTTTTCATAAGATTGATAAATCCTTTTTCTACACATAATGATAATATGAGGAAAAATTTTCTTTTGTATTCCTTCCTCTAGTTGTTATATATGGTTTTATGTGTGTTGGGTATAGAATAGTTTATTTTATAAGTAAATGTGTTTGAAGTGAAAAGTTCGTACAAAAATACGATGTTCCTCCATGTAGTATAAAATTACACTAAACAATTATGTTTATAAAGCATGTTAATATGTGGGGGGGTATAATTATCTTTCTATTCAATGATGTAATATATGAATGTCACAATTGGGTCACTATAATTTATTCTATTAAGGGATGGTGTATTGTGCTCATAAAGACATAAGATCTCATGGAATCATAGAGATTTTTTTAAAGCAAAGTGGTAAAGTGATGGACCCTATACACGAAGTAAGATCCCAAGTATTCCAATGATGTAAAAATCATATTAATTTCATTTTAACTGTTGTTTTTTAGACTAATGTGGATAACCATTGTGATGATGGAAGTATCGGGGGTGTCCCTAGATTTTTTCAGAGCCCGTAGAACTGCTTTATGGAACAAATAGCATAGTTAGGAGATACCATATATGGCGGGCCGCATGGTTACACCTAATTGTGTGACTCATGAAAGTGTGGTGCTACAAGTAACATGTTTTGAGCGGACCATGTAGATGGAGGAACATACATGTGTGCGGTACTTGCTATTTTTATGAGTCCCAAATCATATGGTTTACAAAATTTTTGGAGAACCATGAACAATAAATATGAAAGTGGGGACTCTATATAGTGATGGGAACATCGTTTGGACTACCATGAGGTGAACCTATTAGGATTATTATTTTGAGAAAGAATGACACTTTTTAATTTCTAAATGTATTTAAAACTCAAAAAAAAAATTCATTATTCACTAGTTAGAAGAATTACACCTATTGGATCTCATGTATAGCTCAATGATATCCTTTGATCCCATTCTTCCATCCAAACATGAAATAGATCATGGTCATTATTATTGTATTTTCACCGAGGATTACACCATCCCTTTTTTTGATTCGACATTCTTTTTAGAATCAGTTTCCCAATTTTGGATCAAGCTAATATTATATATTTCAATGTTCGTCATTTGTTATTTGTTTTTCTCTTGATCTGAGTCCAATTAGGAGAATATACTGGATGAGAACTCTACTATAGACCCATGGTAGGTGGTATATATGTTTCAATGAGTTTTTATGATTTAAATAGTGAGGTGTCTTTGTTTAGAATTCCAGACCTTCTGATGGGGTCCTGATAATTAATTGAATAATTGAAATGGATGTTTTGAAACCTATTTATGTTTCCCCAAAGTACCATTGAGAAATTTGGAGTTTTGTTACCTAACATAAGACTCCCATAAAGTGTACCCTTTCCTAGCCACTTGAGTATACCACCAATGGGGTCTGTTGTAACGTCCCAGTTCCAGAAGCCACCCAGAGGTTCCCTTTAGCCAGTTGGACACATGGCCTCAAGAACATTTCCCCGAATGGCAGAGCCTTCCGACTAGCATCCAGGGCCTTGGATGTGATTTTGGGGAAACTATTCCCTCATTAGCCAAGTACATAACGGAATAGAGACAAATAAACAATAGCAGAAGCAGTAAACAATCCATACAAAAGTCAATAGTAGAAGACTAAATGATAAACAACTGGAGGACATACATATAAAATTACACATGATATATATGTCAATGAAAGTAGCCAACAAAGTCACAATGCTGAATACAAACAGTACTAAAACAAAAATACAAGGGAAACAGATAACATCTCCTCAGCATCACAAGCCTAAGCTTGGTCTCATGATCTCCATCTCCACATCAAGTAAAGTACCTTAGGATGAAGGGTGTTGGACCTTATCTATACCTATAGCAATATAATTTGTTTGGGACCAAAATCATGTCCCAAACAGGGTTTGAGACTAAATCCTTGTTGTCAACCACCACGAGATATGTTCCTAACAGTCCGTAAATAAGTGGTGGTAAAAGAATAAAAATCTGTAAACAGGAATGTACTCAATAGTAAACAATCCACAGTTTCAATCATTTAATTCAAAAACATGTAATCATATACTCCAGCATGTAGAGAAAAATAGGTAACCCTATGGGTAGTTCTCACAGCCTGACCCCTATGGTTCATCCTGAAAGTACCAGCAACCCTCTTGGAATCACACAGAGTCTCACCCCTCTAGTTCAGCTAAAGTATTGACTCTCTGGGGAAGCACGTACCATAAATCCCCCGTATAGTCTTGTATCTTACTAAAGGAGCTCTAGGGAAGAACTCCACATCTCATTCCCTCTCTGGCCCATGTCGAGGAACTACCGACACTCGGAGGAAGCACTAGACCTCAATTCCCCCAGTGGCCTGGCATCGTAAAATTATAATGCCACTCCAGAGATTCCCTTATGACCATTCTCCATGTGGTCTGGTACACTAGGTTCCCACGGCCATGTGTAATTCAAATAAGTATAGAACTCGTAATGGCCAAAATGAACCTCATTAACTACTTGGCTAGTATTCTATGACATAACAGCACATTAGAACTACAATCATACCATCCTACAATACTAGGCATGGAAAGTAAACACCATCCAAAAGGAAAACTGGACCCATTGGTCCAGAAAAGTAAATCATGCATGGAAAACAGTTACAAAGCATAATTATTAACCTTATTCACATTAAATATCCTCTACTCTAGAATACAATCAAAATAGGAAAACAATAGGGCTAAAACAGAAAACACGCAATACCTCGTTCAAGGGTTATGGTGGAATTTGAAAAAAAAATATTAAATTACATTCTACTAAAAGGAACAAAACACCTACCTTGGTGTTAGGAGATCGATGTAATTGAACCTCAATTCTTGTATCCACTTATAATGTCATAGATCTAAGAAAAATTATAAAACATTCAACACATAATAAATTAGAAAAGATGATAATTGGAAAATGATGCTCCGGGAGAAGGAAGAACTCATTGTTAAGATTCTAATGCAATCACCTGTGTTCGAATAAAAGGACAGATGGAGGTTTGGAGGCTCGTCAAAGTCAGCCAGTCGTATGGATTCTTTCGGATGAAGGCATCCTAGAAGAAGTGTGTTCTTTCCATCCGACACAACCCCGATGTGTTTAATGAAGAAAAGTACATCAAATGTACAATAAAAGTACATGGTGTGTACTCGCATTTTCCATACTCCTCTTTATGTAGCCTCCATGTCACCCCTACATGGATGTGTGTGTGGTCATGACACAGACATCAAACTGCCTCCAGCGGCATAGCACTACACAACGTGTACTCATAATGTACCTAGAGTGCACTATGAAAATTTCATGATTTTCCACTTTTACTCAAAAATGACTAGAAAAGGAAAAAATACCTGAGAAGATCATCATGGTTCTAACAAACATCTCCCCTTTAATAAATTTGTCCCCAAATTTCTCTAGTGCAGCGTAGAAGAAGGAACCCTAAACAGCTCCAACCATTGTGCTCATACATCGGCCCCCCTCTCCCATGTCTCATCCTGTACCCGCACGTGCTGCCATTGCACTCATACCAGAGGAATAGACCGGTCACAGAGAACCTTTGTACTATGATCAACAATTTGGATAGGATGCTCCTCGAATGATGCATCCACATCTAGTTCAACCTCATCGAGTTGATGGACATGAGACGGGTCTGAAAAGTAATGTTTAAGGTGAGAAATGTCAAAAAAATGTCCTACATAGCCTGGTACCTCTGAGGTTACTACAACCGATAGGCAACCAGACCAACTCTCTCCAACACCTCAAAAGTTCTGACATCCCTCTGTAAAAGCTTACCCAATATCCTAATCCTCTTGTTCCCCAACCTCAGTGTGACATGTAGGAAGACCTGGTCCCCATCCTCGCACTCCTAGGGTCATCTACATTGATTAGAATATGACATCTGTCGAGACTGGGGAGTGGCCATCCTCTTCCAAATCCACTATATCTGCTCTATGGTTTCCTGAACGAGACGAGGTCCAATCAAAGCTACCTCTCCATACACCAACCAACATAAGGGTTATCGGCATGGACTACCGTTCAAAGCCACATAAGGTGCTATATGAATAGTTTCTTGAAAACAATTGTTTTAGGAGAACTCCACCAGAGTTATATACTTCTCCCAAGAACCCCCAAACTCCAGAATGCATGCTCAGAGCATGTCCTAAAACATCTAAATCGTGTGCTCAGATTGGTCATCAGTTTGGGGATTGTATGATGTACTCAAAAGTACCAGTGTAACCAAAGCCTTTTATATCCCCTGCCAGACCCGAGAAGTAAAACATGCATCCCTGTATAAAAAAATTGAGTGTGGAACTCCATGAAAATGTACAATCTATATGATGTATAGTTTTCCCAGCTCATCATCACTGAAGGTCTCCTTGATCGGCAAGAAGTGGAAAGGTTTGTAAGTCTGTCAATGGCAACCCATACAACATCATTCCCTCGAGGTGATCTCGGAAACCCTGTCACGAATTCCATCACGATGTTGTTCCACATCCACTCAGGAATGGTTAACTGATGTAAAAGGCCAGAAGGTCTCTGATGCTCCTCCTTCACCTGCTAACAATTAGAACAACTCAAGATGGAACTAATAACATCTCTCTTCATACCTGGACACCAATACTGGTGGAGTAGATCATGATACATCGTGGTGACACTAGGATGAACTGCCCAAATAGAGGAATGAAAATCCCACATCAGATCCTCGCGTATATCTACTAGAACCCATACGCGCCTCTGGAAATGGAAGATCTCATCCCTGCCTATTGTCCATCTAGGAAGAGGGTCATCTACTGACACACTCTCCCATGGGACTAGGCTTTCTGGGTCTGATAGCTTCCTCATTCTCACCCGATATAGGAGTGTAGAGGTAATATCTATAGAAGATAGAAAACTTTTCCCCTGTCTATATTGCACCTCCAAATGCATCATAGAGAACAAAGACATAATCTACCACTCACTCCTAGCCTCCTAAACTGCATGTATCTGATTCGTCCAGCTCAATGCAACAGCCACAGTGTTTCCATTCCAAAGCATATAGGCAAGCTCGATGTTGAAGGACTCTAGGAACTCAACCCACCTCTTTTGTCTCAAATTCAAATCACGCTCAGTGAAAATGTAATTGATACTTTTATGGTTGGTGAAAAACACAAAATTATCTCCTAGAAGATAATGTCACCAACAGTGTAATGCATGAACAATAGCTACCAACTCTAGATCGTGCATCGGGTAGTTCCTCTCATGTGTCCTCAACAACCGATACACGTATGAAACAACTCCATCTCCCTACATAAGCATAGCTCCCAATCTGATACCTGATGCATCACAGAAGACAGTATACCTCTTTCCAAGCTATGGAAAGACTAGTATCAGTGCTGTAGTCAACCTCCCTTTCAACTCATGTAAGGCTAAATCACATGAATCTAACAATAAAAACATTTCTCCCTTCTTAGTCAGACCTGTTAACAATATTGATAAGCGTGAAAAGTCTTGTATGAAGTGCATGTAGTATCTATCATGCGATAGAAAACTCTGTACCTCAAATAAGTTCTTCAGCTACTCCCAGAAAACTACTTCTCCCACATTCTCTAGGTCTACTGATACTCTTGCCTCTGAGATAACATGTCCCTAGAAGTGAATATGGTCCATCCAAAAGTGGCACTTTGAGAGATTATCATATAACTGATACTCCTTCAGTGTACTCAAAATGATCTCAAGATGGGTATCATGGTTGTTTCAAGTGTGAGATTACACCAAGATATCATCCACGAAGACCACTATGAATAAATCCAAGTATGGATGGAGTACTCAGTTCATCATTGCCACGAAAACTGCTGGCACGTTTTTGATACTGAATGGCATAACTGTATACATTTATAGACCATACCTACTCTGGAAGGCTATAATAGGTATATTTGATGGTATAATACGCAACTGATGGAAACTAGACCATAATTTGATCTTTGAGAACACTCAGGCCCCTCGAAGCTGATCAAAGAAATCATAAATCCTCGGTAAGGTATTTCGGTTCTTGACTATTAACTGGTTTAGCTTCTGATAATCCACACAAAGCCTAAGGGTGCCATGTGCCTTCATTGAAAATAGGACAGGAAAACCCCAAGGAGAATTACTCAGTCGGAGGAAACCATTTTCCTGCAACTCCTTCAACTAATTCTTGAGCACCTGCAACTCTAGTGTAGCCATCCAATAATGAGGAATGGAAATGGGATCTACTCCTGGCATGAGCTCGATTGAAAACTATAACTCATGCTCCAGAGGCCAACCTGAAAATTCCTCTGGAAAGACATCCCTGAAACGATCCACCACTAATGGAAATTCTAACTGTGAATTCCCCTGGTCATCCAGATATAGACTAAAAATCTTAGTTGTATCTCCTCCTAGCCCATGATGCTCGGGTCCTGCTCTACTTTCCTAGACATCCCACTCGCCTATATGATTAAAATATCCACCCTTTGGTGATTTGAAACTCACCCTATGGGGATAAGAGTCGATGATTACCTGCAAGGGAACTAACCAATCCATCCCGAGAATGACATCATAGCCTGTAATCTGTAGGACATAGAGGTCCCATAGAAGGTGACACCCAGCAAGCACTAGAGTGAACTCCTTGCACTAACATACACTAGTCTTCCTAGTCCCCAAAATTGTGTTTAACATTAAGATATCAGAAGGAGAAAAGATGATGAGCCCAAATCTCTCCATAACAGCCACATAGATAAAGCTATGGAAAGCCCCTGTTTTGAAAAGAGCAGAAGATAAAACTAAGGCTACTAAGATCGTACCTCGAACTATAGAGGGTCCGGGATCCTTCCCTTGCTAGGCATGCTCCACTAAAAATGTCTTTCCTATACCATGGACATGTGACCCTACATGACCACTCTGATCTAATCCACTCTATTGTCGCTGAAATACCAGCGACTGACCGCCACATCCTCAACCTCCACCTCGGCCCGAATGGCCAGATGAACTCCAATTCCCCGACTGGTGAGGAACTGGTGGCGCTGCTCCTAAACGAGGATTCATGGATGAACCATTGTCACCAGCCGCTAGTGAGAAAACATGATAGAAATGCTGATGGTGACCCATCATGCTGCAAGATCGGAACTCCACTAGGTCAATCTGCAACTACGGCCTTGTTTTCCCATCCATTCCACACAGTTAGCATACCACTTAGAAACCTTAATATGTGTCTCACCGCCTTGAATCACCACACGTAGACTCCCTATATCTCTTCCTTCTGTCTGTTGGTGGAGGAAAAACTCTAGAAGTGGAACCGCCCATGCTATCAGCTCCGGAATCTCTCAGATTGCGCTCCGCAGTCATCACTTGGTTGACTATGGAAGCAATAGAAGTCAACCTGATGATATTCACCTGTGAGCGGATCTCATGTCTGAGACCATCCTCAAACTTCCTTGCTAAGAACAACCCATATTCACCCAGGAGGGGTGTGAAATGATGAATCTCAGGGAAAAGAGTGCAATACTCCATAACTGAAAGAGTACCCTACTCCAGACTCATGAACTCCTGGGCTCAGTTGGCCCTCAAGGTCTCCGAATAGAAGTAGTCATAAAATACGTGCTGAAAATCCTCCCACACCATAACCTGATGATGAACAACTTGTGAGATCACATCCCAACACCTCTTGGAAGAGTCTAATAACATGTTGGTAGTGAGCTTGACCCGCCATTCTGGAGGCATCTCTAGATGCTCAAAGATTGTCAGGAAGGATTCTATCCATGACTCTGCAGCCTGAGGACCTCCTTCCCCTAATAATGTGGTAGGATGATACTACTAGAAAACCCACATGAATTCATCCATAGCTGAGGCAGGAGGCAGTGCACCCTGGTAGGTCAACATCATCCTTAAAAAAACATCCCTAAAATGTGTATTGGCACCTGTAATTTGTATCACTCCTGGTACCAAGGCTGGCACAACATGAGGATCTATATGAAGTCCCGGATCAGCCATATCAGGCATTTGATCATTGCCCTGCAACTAGCAGACAACCAAGGGATGTCTCAGTGGCATGACACTGCAATGTCAAATGCACACCTTAGATTCAAGATTATCAACGACTGAAAACTAGAAGGACAAGAAAGGAACATAAGAAGGAGAGAATTCACGTTCTCCAAAACATGACTACATGACATGTACTTTTCCTACACGGTGTGTTCCCTTAAAGCATTCACATGGCCGTGTACGTCATCTAAAAACTGGTCGTGTAACACCCCAAATACTCAGTGTGTTTTCCAAACACACAGAATTTACTTGAATCGTCTTCCCTACCTGAGTCCTTCAACACAGACAGCCACATGACTCTCTTAAAACAAGACTACACGGCGTGTTCAAGGTGAACATGGTGTGTACGTTGACAGGCCTCACCGGCCCGTGTTGTTAGTGACACGACATGTGTACCCAAGTTACACTACATTGTGTGGTCCAAAGAAACATGATTTGTACTATGAAAGGATAACACTGACCAGTGTTGTTCGTGATATGGTCATGTACTGAGGCAAGACTACATAGTGTGTATAATCCTGACACAGTTTGTATGTGAAAATACAACACTGAACCATGTTGTTCGTGACACGGCCTGGTACCTAGGTCAGGCTACATGGATTTCTAAAATGGTACACGGTGTGTTCCCAAAAGGATCTCCTCATCCCATGTCTCTACCCACATGGCCAAAGACATGGTTAAGGACTACACGGTGTGTATATATGTACATCGAGTGGACTTTTGAAAAATTGTTTCTTCCTAAACAGATGAACTCATGGAGGGTAGTCAATACTACATGGTGTGTATCTTGGGTTTTTCTAGATAGTCAGCCTCAGAAACTACTCCAGATTCTAGAAAACACTGAAACAAACATTGAAGGTGCCAAATTCTGATCCATGAGGGCCCATAATTCCCTCAAATCAATGTTTGGCATCTTATACTAGTTATAACATTGAAAAAAAAGCGATGATACACCAAATTCCGGTCCTTGAGGGACCATAACACCTCAAGAACCGATGATTGGAATTCATCTAAACAAAGCTCTACACAAACAATTCCCTATCAAACTACATGCATTTTTATCAAATCTTCTATCACAACAGCATGAAAATTCTACTCAACATCAATCATAACAACAGGAAATCGCTAATTCATCCTACATGGCATGGAATGAAGGCAAGGAAAGTGATTTCTGACAAGTGCCTATATGATGCATGAGATGGAATACCCTCATCTGATCGGGTTGTGAAAGAATTAGAACCGAAGCAAAAAAATGGTAACAACACAAAACAAGTGAATCACCCAATGGTGAAATACCATCAACTGTAAAATTTCAAACCAGTAAAATTGAAATAAACAAAGTACTGTGGCTTTTCCCTATAAAGGAGTTAACTAGTCCTAGGGAAAACTTATTACCAAATACCTATTCCGTCATATCCCTAGCTATAGGCTCCAAACAGTAAGTCAAAAGAAAAGAATTACTTATGATACCACTTTGTAACATCCCAGTTCCAGAAGCCACCCAGAGGTGCCCCATACCCGATTGGTCACATGGCCTCAAGCGCATTTCACCAAATACCAGAGGCTACCAACTAGTAGCAAGGGCCTTGGGTGTGATAGTGGGGAAACTATACCCTCATTGGTAGAGTGCACAGTGGAATAGAAACAAATAAACAATAGTGGAAGAAGAAAACAATCCATACACAAGTGAACAACAAAAGACTAAATGATAAACAGCTCAAGCACATACACATAAAATAATGCATGATACATATGTTTAGGAAAGCATCCAAACAAGTCACATTACTGAATAAAAATAGCACTAAACCAAAAATACAAGGGAAATAGATAACATCTCCTCATCATTGCAAGCCTAAGCGTGGTCTCGTGCTCTCCATCTCCACAGAAAGTCATGTACCAGAAGAAGAAGGTCACTTTCCCTTATCTATACCTGCAACAATATAGTCTGTCTGGGCCCAAAAGCATGGCCCAAATAGGGTGTGATACTAAATCATAGTAGTCAACCACCACGAGGTATTTCCCTAAAAGTCAGTGAATATATGGCGGTAAAAGTACAGAAAGTATTAAACAGGAAAGTACTCAAGAGTAAACAGCATTTAATTCACAAACAAGTAATCAGATACTCAAGAAAGTAGAGACAAATAGGTAACCCTCTGGGTAGTTCTCATATCCTAACCCCTATGGTTCAACCAAGATGTACTATAAAGCCTCTGGGAGGCACACACATGCTCACCCCTATGGATCATATAATGTATAGACTCTTTGAGGAATCACTCACCGTCAATTCCCCTTATAGTCTCGTATCTTACTAAAAGCGCTCTATGGAAGCACTCAACGTCTCATTACCCTCGTGGCCCATGTCAAGGAACTATAGACACTATGATGAATCACTCACCATCAATTAACTTGTGGTATCACATTGTAAAATCATAAAGAAACATTGGATAATCCCTTACATCCATTCTCCCTGTGGTCTACTACACTAGATTCTCACGGCCCTGTGTAATTCAAATATGTATAGAGGACGTAACGGAAAAAGTAAACGTCAAGAACTACTTGGATAGTATTCTAAGACATAACAACACATTAGAACTACATTCATACCATCCTACAACACTAGTCCTGGAAAGTAAACAGCAGCAAAAAAGGAAAACCAGACCCAATGATCTAGATAGGAAAATCATGCATGGAAAACACTTATAAAGAATACAAATTAACCCTATTTCCTTTAATTATCCTCTACTCTAGAATACATGAAAAATATACAAACAATAGGGATAAAACGGTAAACATGCAATAACCCATTCAAGGGTCTAGTTGGAATTTTCACAATATATTCAATGACTTTCAACGGAATGGAACAAACCACCTACCTTGGTTTTAGGAGATCGATATACTTGTACCTAAACTATTGTAACTCCTTAGAACATCATATATCTATGAAAACATATAAAATTTTTAACCAATGATAACTTGGTAAAGAGGATAAATTGGAAAACGATGCTCTGGGAGAAGGAAGAACTCACCATTGTGATTCCAACGCAATCACTGGTGTTTGAATCATAGGACGGACGGAGGCTCAGAGGCTCATCGAAGATCCATGGCCATATGGGTTCTCTCGGATGAAGACAACCTAGAAAAAGTGTATTCTGTCCGTCAGAAGCGACCACGATGCATTTAATGATAAAAATAAAGTACACAGCATGTACTTTTTAAGGAAATGGCATGTACATGCCTTTTCTGTACTATGCTTTAGGTGGCCTCCATGTCACCCCTATATGGTCCTATGTGTGGCCTTAACATGACCAGCACATGACCTCCAGCGGTATCATGGTACACGGCATGTACTCATAATGTACATAGTGTGTACTACGAAAATTTCCATATTTTCCTCTTTTCGTAAAAAACAACTAGGGAAGGAAAAACATACCTAAAAAGAAGATTTGGGTTCCTAAATATGTGTTTGATCTTTCATAGATAGAGTAATACCTTAATAAATTTAGCTATATATTAATTGAATTGAATTGATTGTTTAAGAGATGGGTTTTCCGCATTCTATGTTATACATGATGTGAATTCATTTACTAATTAAATGAGAATTATTAAATAAGTGGGTAAACTAATTGATAGTAATTAAATGAAATTCTTTACCAGAGTTGGTAATATCATGAGGCTTAATTATTATGAAATTATAATTGTAATTAATTATGAATGATTCCATTAGATGCCTTGGATGTTACACCTTGGATCTTGATAGCGATAGTCGATTATTTAGAAGAGATTTATCTTAGGTTCATGATTCTTTTGGATTCCTTGGTCCATGACACCCCATGGATCCAGCTTTTTTGGTCTCATAGAGGACATGGTCTATTGACATGTTCCTTTTACCACAAACCATGTCTAGTATAGTTTCCATCATGATTCTCTGCGGACTCTAGGAGGATTCCTTGGTTCACTACACCATGGATCCGACCTTGAGGGGTCATGCATTTTTCTTTATAGAGTTTTACTATTGAAAATGTGACATGATTGATTATATGGTGTGGTTGTGGATGATATGTGTTATTGTGTATGTGGAATGGCCATGGTGTTTACTTAGATTTTTATTCTGTATTTTATTGTATGATCTAGACATTTTTTAAGGGATCCTTTTATAATGTTATATAATTGACTATTGATTTATATTTTTATTGACCACATTACATTAAAAAATTACATAAATATTATATTTTGTAATTTTATTTATCTTATATTTAAAATCCATGATTGTTTATTGTCATCCTGGGTGGTGAACAACTTAGATTGTATCTCACACCGTATTCAAGCAGGCATTAGGAACTCAGACATACTATATGGATATAGGTTGGGAATAGGTTAGGCACTCATAGTTCATTGCTTAACATTGTGCCATTCATTTGAGTAGGGGAGCGTAGGATCATGTGGAGTCTCATGATGATATTTGAAGATAGTTCTTTTGGATTTTTTAGTATTTTGATACATGTGTTTTATTGCTTCCAATATAATTTTTTGGCATCTTTTTACACACATCAAAATCAATATTATTCTATATATGAGATTATTTCTAGCATTTTTTCATATTCATGTTCATTTATTATTGTTATTCTGCTATGGGGGGTTACTTATCCAGAGGTCTTGGAATCTCTTCCATGTAAATTTACAATGTTTCACTAATTATTTTATTCTGATGATATGTTTTTATATTGTGTAACAATATAAAAATAGGAAATGGTCTCCAAAAAGACACAATATAGACCATAAACACAAGTCGACAGTATCTAAAAAATATAAAGATCCGCTTGAGTCCATGTGGCAAACCTATATTAGGGCGTCATTCAGTGGAATCTAGGTTAGGGACATTACAATGTGGTAATATAAGAGCTGTCTACTTGTTTTCTTTAAAATATTTCTATAATATTATTTTATGGGAAAGAATTAAAATTTGTTAATGAGATGTATTTGGGTGTAGTTAATGTACATATTTGTAAAATCAAAATTTCTATGAATAGAAATTATTGCTTTCTTGATTTTCCCTATTACAGTTGATTTGATTCCACCTTTGGGTAGAGAACATCATTTGTGATGTTTTAATTTATTTTATTTTCAATTCTATATCATTTAAACCATATGATATGTGGTCATTACATCTCATTAATAATATTTTTCACCTTCTAAAAATCGAATTCCATGCATTATGCCATTAAAAATACGGTTCTTTTAACATTTTCATGATGATGTTATATGATCCCTGATTGATATATCCACTATTGTGATATTTCTTTTATGTAGGGAAATGGGAGAAACATGGTTGGTACATAGATTTTCTCCGATAACCTAAACATTATTTTTCGAATTAGGCTACAACAGACACCCTAAGAATCCAATTATGGAACATTGAGTCATGGAAATTGAGTCACATGGGATGGAACATGTTTTGTTGTAAACTATGTAGTTTTCATATTTTGGGTTATGAGAAGTATGTGACACTATGGATCATAAATTGTGACCCATTTTGTTCAACCGTTTAAAATTAAATTTAGAATGAATTTGAATTCAAATACATATTAACTTTTCTAAAATAGAGAACTTGGTCTATGAACGTCATTTTAGTGTGAAGTACACAGTGACACATGTGTCTTTTATGACTATTTTTAACATTATTTTATTTAGGATAATATTGTGTGGTATGAACTCCTTATAGAATGGTTTTGACCTCTACTATACATTTATTTGATAAACTATTCATCGATATTTTATAAGGCATGTGTTTGGAATTATAGATACTTGCAACCAGGATGACCTCAAGTGGAATACCATGAGGGTGGAAATAGACACACTCTAGAGGTGGTGTGCCATAGGGTACTGGGGGAAATCCTTTACTTATATCTATAGTACTAGAAGTTTTGAGACACATATGTGTTGAGGAATACTCTGTTGAGATTCAAATAAGATTTATGTAAACATTTAATGGAGAATCATAGCATTCCTCATCTATGGTTCAGCTATTTTGTGTGTTCTAGCAGTATAATCCTCCCATGTTTTTAGAAGATGGTGGTCCATAGTATGTTTTTATATGGTTCAAGACTAATCTATAAATATTTCAGAACCTGGAGTAACCTCTTGAAGGGAGATTGAATCTCAGGACTTGCACACTTTGGGGAGAAGAAAAGAACTAGCTGTATGTTTTGAACTTGCATGGAGGGATTTTATCCATTGGTTTGATGGATATTGAAAGCCGATTCTTCAATTAAGATTTTTTAAACTATAAGAGTTGTGAGGTCAAGTGTGTTCATTATTATAGAGATGGGCATGGTGTATTTTTAGAGTATTCTTCTTGCTTTATAGAGAATCTGTGTTTTGGGTCGATATACCTTACAGATGAGTCATCAAGGGAGCGAGGCTTTGATGAAAGTATCTAACACGACATTTAATATCATGTAAACATGTTTAGGTGGATTACTATTATTGAGATAGTAAATAATGTTACAATTTCAGAGCATAACCTGAGGAAATGTGGGGGTGAAATGTAGAGTAGTGTAATATTGCAGCCAAGTGTATGGACATATAGTGGAAGGAAGGGATGTATTGAGGCTTCCTATTAAATGAGTACCAACTGTACCAATAGTATTGGATTTTAGGTTTTCAATCATAACTGTGGTAGATGAGAAAATGGGATAAATCAGTGCGATTGAGACCCAGTTGAGTGATGAGTTTTTGGTAGGATAGGCCATGTGAAATGTTTCTGCAGGACCATCCCTCCAGTTTTGAGTGGTATTGGGTCATCATAGACCTTCTGTTATAAAGTGGTTTCCCATCTCTATATTAGGTAGGGAGTTGCAATAGTACCGATTGATCTGGATGAGTTTGTGGTGGTCATGAATGAGATCTCTTGACTCTAGTTGTACCATGACATATGATTGGCCCTAAATTGGGCAGTGACGATGTGTAATAGGTCCATGGTTCTATCCAAATCTATACTACACAGCCTATCCCTAAGGAGTAGTGTGTCATACAATCTATGTTGAGGGATAAAATATTAATACCCTAAATTATTTAATCCTCTCTTTTTTAGATAGGTTCATTATATAGCTTTATGTGTGTACCTATTGTGGAGATCGGTGGTCTCATGATTCAGTTTACTAATGGAGTGATGATTCCTGACACTCTGTTGGGGATCAAACTAGAGAGTGTAATCCATTTCAAGATGTTCTCCATGATCTTCATGTTTGTCTCTTTTTATTGGATCTTCTTCCCCCTGAGATGACTGGGTTTGACATCATACTCATGATGGAATGTATAGTTCTTTATCAAGACAATATTTAATTCTATAACAAGAGGGTTATATTCACATCACCAAAAGATAGTGTAATTATTCAAATGGGTGAGTGGTTTGTCCATGGGAATCAATCTTGAAAAGAATAAAGAGTTTTTTGTGTGATGATAGCTGATATTGATTGTTTTTATTTGGATGGTCATGCATTGCATCAAGAATATTTTCCTTTAGTGTTTTATCATTTTAGGAAAAAAATTTAAAGAACTATTCTAATTTACCTCCTAATAGATAGGTTTATTTATTCATAGTGATTTTTCATGGAGCTTCAACAGTATTCAATTTTCATTACAATATTGTTATGATAGAGTTATGGGAGCTCAAGAGGAATCTAGAAGACTCTGAGGCAAAGGGGATTATATGAACTAGTATTTCTCTAGGGGGTTCACCAATCCCTTTTGTGAAAAAGGAGGACAATACCCTCAGGATTTGGGTGCCTTACCAAAAATTGAACTTGTTGATGGTTAAGAATAAATATCACTTCACACAGATATATGTAATTTTTGATCATCACCAAGGGAGCTCGGGAGTTCTAGAAAATTGATTTTAGATCGGGATATCACTATGTCTATGTTTGACATATATACATATGTTGTACATCATTTTGTAGCATGTATGATCTATTTGTGTATCCAGTAATGCAATTAAGTCTCATGAATGTGCTTGTAGTTTTCATGGTGATGATATACCTTGTTTTCCATCCATACCAATATTCACTTATTTCAGTTTTAATGGAGGATATCTCTGTGTATTCTCATAATTTAAATGACCATTACAAACATTGTGGTATTGTTTTTTATAAAAAGATAGAGTATTAAATATATACTAATCTCACAATGTTCAAATTCGGGATGGTTAAGATTCGCATCTTGTAATTTATTATCATAGATACATAAATATATGTTGACCCATAGAATATGAAAGATGTTGTTTTCTAGGGTAATCCCAAGAATATCATTGACATGTGAAGTTTCGTGGAGATATCAAGATATTACAAGAATTTTATAGTGGACTTATCGAAATATGAATCACCATTTAAGGGATTGGATAAGATGGTAATTAAGTTTTTATGGATATATTCCTTTGAGAAATCTTTCCCAGAGATGGATGGGATATTGAATTTAGTGTCTGTCCTGATTCTTCTAGAGACTGACAGGTGATATATAGTGTATTATAATGTATCAGGTATTGGGATAATATTCACTAAAATTCATGGGGATATAATCATGGTGTATATGGTTCTCATTAGATTAGGTTACATGTAAAGAATAACCCAACACATCATCTCGAGATAGAAATTGTGGTTCAGGCTTTGCACTATCAGAGACACTAATTTTTGGGAGACCATTCAATGGTCTAAACAAACCAAAATACCAGAATTATTTATTGACACATTGTGATATGAATTTTAGGTAGTCAATTTTGTTTTAGTTCCTTGATTATTATAACAATAGACTCTCTTATAATCCTTTTAAATGTAATTTAATGGTCGATGCACTAATCAAGAGTACTCAGATATAGGCAGTTCAAGAATCTAGTATTCATTGTTGGATAATGGTTCTATTTTCTAAAATGAACATGGAGGTGTAGGATGGTTAGGGGCACACATTCATATATACTTTGATTGTGACCTCTACTCTTATGTATAGATTGAGAATGACATGCCTATAAAATTATTAGGCATATTCCAATAGGATATTGTGTTAAGTGAGGAACTATATCCTTGTTACATTGTGGGTGAGGATGAGATCCTATGTATCCATGGCTATGTGTGGTTTCTAGTGGACATATTTGAGAAGATGATACTAAAGATTCATGCCTTAGTTTATGAGTTGCATCTGAGTGATACAATAATGTGCTAGGACATTTTCCATCAATGATTGTTTTCAGCAAAGAATCAAAAGGTATATAGTTTTCTTATGAGGTGTTCCACCTATGAGAAGGTGAAAGTGCATAATCAGTAGCCAGTTAGATTATTATAGCAGTTACCAACATGAAAGTGTAAATGGTATGACTTATTAACGGATTTTTTGGTTGGTATTCCTATGCCAACTTATGTTAGGGATGATGTGTTGGTTTTTCAATATGCTGATGAAGGTTTCACATTTCCTACTAGTCACAGAGACCTTCCATGTATGAGTGCTTGGGTGATTGTACATCAATGTGGTAGTATGACTTCGTAGGTCCCACATACATTCATTTTAGATTTGGGATACATGGTTTAAATATTTTAACTAGTAGAGTTTTCATAGGGTATTGGGTACATACGTTCGTCTAATTAAAGAATACCAATCTTTGACCAATTTCCAATAAAAGCATACAATCTAGGTTCTATATTACATGTTGCGGGCATGTTTTTTTGATTTTGGGGTTTCTTGGGAGTGGAAAATATCCCTAGTTTAGTTTACCTAAAAAACTATCTATCTAGTGATGATATAGATGGACCCATATGATGATTTTTATGGTGGTCCATTCTAATCACTCATGCGCTAGTTAGAGGTAGGTGAATCATATTTACTGAGACCACGTCTACTATAGGGGACTTGTGAGAATATCTAATTGATCATAAAGTTGATCGATACTACATAGTATTGATAGAAATATTACACCAATCACCACATATGACCTATATTGTTCATGGTTATGGATCAGACCGTTTTGTATATCTCACTGTGGCTCTAAAAGAGAAGGATCAGATGATAGGGGGAGTTTCTAATGTGATATTTCAGGTAGTTTGAGATTCTATATAGAGTCTAGTTTGTTTCATATAATTTATAATTACCTCATAGGTATCAGGACATGCATGATTTCTTCCACATATCTCTTCTATTCCATTGTCATTTTAGACTAGTCTCCTTCTTTTCATCTTGAGGAAATTGAGCTACAATTTGATGGGTCCTTTGAGTGGAATCTTATTAGTATCATTGAGAGGAGAAAAAAAAGTTTATTTGTGGCCAATCCTTTCTTCTAGTACATGTTTTATGAAAACACAACTGTTACGAGACAAGACTAGGATAGGGAGCCTGATGTACATGCATAGTGGTGCAATTTATTTTCAGATGAATCTTCTGCACCATCAATCTCATTAGATTCACATCTGTGAGTACTCCATTAATTTTTTTCCATTCTTACTTCTTTTTTATCAGCTAAGCTATATAGGTGGAAGCTATTATTCTATAATTCAATGGGTATTTGTCATTTAATTATTTTTATAACATTACGAGTCTAATGAGGAGATAAAAGGTACATAATTAATCTACTAAGAACCTATAGCATGTGGTTTATATATTTCCCATGAGGTGTAGTTCATTATAGAAAGATTTATATTTGTGTGGCATGTCAGACCATCCGAAATAACCCCGATAACTAATTGGATAATTTAATTGAATGTTTTGGAACCTATTATGTTTTATATTGAGAACCATTGGGATATTTGGAGGATATCCCCACACTAGGCCGCCCATGGGGTATTCACATACATTTCGTATTGTTTATACCAACATTGGGGTGTGTTTATGATATTGTTTAGTTATAAAAATCCATTAATGAATACAGTTATATATGAATTGAATTGAATTGGTTAATTAGGTGATTGTTTTTTACCTTTTCCATATTATACTTAAAATTTTTTATTTAACTATTTAAATCAGAATAGTGATATGAGTCGATAAAATCATTGATTTTATTTTAATTTTAATTTTTAAATCATATGGTAAACTCATGGAATTGGATTCTTGTGAAATGATAATTCGACTGAATGATAAAAGCTTTCATTAGACTATAAGGACATCACTCATTGTATCTTGATAGCAGTAGTGGACATGTTGGAAGGGATTGTTCATTAATTCTTGTTTCAATGGGACGCCTTGGGCCTTGATGCCCATTGGATCTAGTTTGTTTGGGATCCAGGTGGACATGGACTACTAACATGCTCCTTGGACCCCAATCTAAGTCTAACCATGATTCCATAGATATTCACCATGGACTTGTAATGTAAATGTGAAATTCTTGAATATACAGCTTAGATGTGGATAATACGAGATGTGGTATAAATACTATGATTATGGTTTTTACATGCTTTTTTACTGATTCATTTTTAAAAGAGCATGAAGCTTGTTTTTTGGGAGACATATATGGAGGTACAGTATTGAGTGTTGGATTACTTTTCCCTTGGTCACATTAACTTATTTACTTCCATTCATATTATATATTTCACTCTGGTTCATCTTATATTTCACATCCCTTGTTTTTAAAAGACATCATGGGTAGTGAACTACATGTATTGTATCTCACACAATATTAGGGATGCTTGTGGGTACTCTATGAAACTATTTGTATGTATTTAGGGATTGCCGAAAACACTCATAGTTCTATGATTGACATTTTTACATGATTAGGAGATTCTTGTG
This sequence comes from Viscum album, assembly GCA_963277665.1. Lineage (NCBI taxonomy): Eukaryota > Viridiplantae > Streptophyta > Magnoliopsida > Santalales > Viscaceae > Viscum > Viscum album. Next base: position 1,233,029,204 of record OY728152.1, read on the forward strand.
TGGCCATTTAGTGAATTGGGCTTGGGGAACCATTTAATGGAATCAATGACCAAGACATTACACAAGACAATAGTAATTGGAGTCCCATTAACCTTCAAATTTCATCTACACACTAATTCCACATGTATTCAACATTATTAGTTTCATAAATCGGTAATAAATGAGAATACACTGTCAACGAATAGACCAACACACAAATTATGTTCTTTCCATGGGGCGTCAGAGCTGTTTAAACAAAAAATTCCATTGATAATGCATTTTATTTCCATGTTGTAATGTGTAGAGGATAAATTATACCATAATGTGTTTGGTTCTCATCCATAATCAATTGTCACGTATTGAATTGAGACACAATGTCAGTTATGTCCAATTTCATACCATGCAATAAGAACCAGTGATTCATGTCATAAAACATATTTTTATTACTATGTTGAAAGAGTAGAAGGAGTGATTACAATATCCAACCACATCATTTTCATTATGGACTGTAAAACTTTCTAGTTAATGAATGACTGAAAACCTTCTATATAGAGTGATAACACACTAATCGCCTCCACTACATATAAACAATATCTGATATCTTGGAACATATTATCATTTTTCTTCTTCTAGAGAATCAACTCATGGAGAGTGGATAAGAAATCGGTATTTTATAAAACTTTTCCAGAATCCGCCTTTTTGACCCTTACATCGATCATAGGAAAATACTTCTAGAGTTTAATTCATCCTTTACTTCTTCAACAGCTTTAGAAGGAAACTTCCTACAAATAGAGTTAGTAACCACCATATGTTTTATTGATTTATTAGTCATTTCAAGCTAAATCAAGTGTCGGTATTCCACCATTCATCTCTAATATAGCTTAAAATATTTTTTATAAATGATATAACACATACTTTTACAATTATATTAAATTATAAACATCTCATGTGAAGCATAATTTTTATACCTCTTATGGTAATTAACAAAATTCTATGTTCTATATCAGTAGTGCGATAACACTTCACATGAGGTCCATTATGGTTCAATACATATACTACAACATAATATCTATGAATAATACCTCATCCATAACATCTATATGAATAATTATAATAAATCACATAGAATATTTTATCCTCCGGTCGATTTTGAATTAGTGTTGAGGTAAAACTATACTCTGGTTCATTGAATGATCTTCTACAAATTTAATACCATAATAACTTCACCCCCTTATGGGTGATATAATACAATAGTAAATTATGTTTTTATAAATCCATTATTGACTATTGATAATAACCTACTAACCCCAATAATACTTAAATATAATATTAATTTTTTGGTTCTTCGTATGATAGGATATCCATCAACATTTCAAGATAAACACAATATCAATTTTCTATGATCACTTATCTAATGAACATAAATTCTCAATTGATGCATTTTAATTGTCTTAATTTCCCATTAATAAGATGATCCCATAGAATTACTACAATATATCTTAGCTGGTGTATGTGATTTTATATGGTGTTTGAGTACTCCCAAATGTTATCTATGAACACTGTGAAAATAGTGCAATATAATAGTGGAAAATATGGTTCATTAATTCCATGACGACTACATGGGAATTATTTATACAAAACATTATGGAACGGTACACAAAATTTTCATACATGATCATGATGGTGGTATTTAAAATAAATGTATCATTTATTCTGAGATGGTAGTAAATATAATAAATTCCAATACTTCAAAACCACTTTTACCCACTCAACTAATTGTAAAAATTATCATTTTTTGGAAAACAAAATTTATTCGTGATATCACTAGATTCAATTTTCGGTATCCAATGCATAAGTGGTGAGTTCCATCAACCTTCTTTGAAAAGATAACATGATCATTCCAAGGTGATTTACTTTATTCTATAATCCCTTGGATCTCATGTCATCCAAATATACTTTTATCTATGTCAACATAGAAAGATTCATGAGGTATGATTAAATATAAATAATTTGAGTTATCGAAATTATGTTAATAGATAACTTCACATTCCTGTTTGGATAAAAATGTGAAAAGGAATATGGAAAAACATTAAGGAATTCATCAACAACTAGTGGATGTTCAACATTGTATGATTTCATACCATGATATTACCAAGTAAAACAAATCAGATTATGAAGATTTATAATATAAGATTCAATGAAAATGGATCATGGGTCCTAATTTCCATGAAGCATATGGGAGTTACCATCTAGGAATGTGAAGGAAACATGTTAATGATAATAATAAATTCTGAAATTGTGAGAAATCATCAAATCTTTCAACATAAAAATATTTAAGAGATCTAAGTCAACATCAAAAATTATCTATACTAGTTGAATGTCACAAAAAATGAATGACCATGAGGGGAATCAGAAACACTTCCCCTACTTCTTTCCTATAGGTTTTTCTAATTCCATACCAAAGGGAAAGATATCCCTTGTATGTTTTAAAATATAAACCACATGTGTCAAAATAAAGTAGTGGGATGAACCAATATAAAAAAATTAGTCACTAATGTAATTTTTTTAGAAATTGTGCCTCCAATGGAAGTAGGAACTACATTGGTATCCATTGGAGACTCCTCCAATGTATGTAAAAACATTTTTCCAAAGACCTGTGATTAGAACCCTATTAGTTATAAGAATTTTGACTAAACTAATTATTATACAGCTGTGGAATATCTAATGTAAGATTGGGGAGAATAAAAATCATAACAAAATATCTATATGTTACCACGACATCGACATGAATTATCTATATTTGGAGGTAAAATACAAAATCACTTCATATAGCCAATCAGAACACACTGGTGAAAGTTATGCTACCAACTAATGATAGTGGTAAATAAAAATGATTTTGAAAAGAACCTCCATTGTTTACTATATAAGACTCCATATTCTCCATCTTCCACTTATATGAAATATTGAAGCTACAATCATATGTGGGAGGAAATTTGATTATCACAATCATACCCCCTGGGTAAATTTCTTCGAAAAATAACTTATCCACCACCATAAGATAGGTATAAATATTTATAATGAAGACATGGTACTATATATCTGTTATAATAAACATATTAATCGGAAAATACTTACTCATGTCATTAGTCACCACCTCGAGTGAAAATTCTGTGAGGTAGGTGAGGCGACTAGAAAATTCCATCATTATCTGATTCCATTCATCATCGGAGAGGATCTCCATATATTTAAATAGATTTATTGAATCTAAAAGAAATTTAACAATGATAGTGGACATTAATATTTTCCACACCATGACCTCATTCTTATTCAACAAAAAATGAGACTCATATTCTTCTGCATGGTCCTTCTAGCTTAGAGACAGAACAACTCACCTTGACAGAATTATTGGACTCCTAGAATTAGAGGATATAATATATATTTTGCTTCCAATACTCTATCATATCAGGATATTACATCCATTATAAATATGATGGAATCAAATCATGAAACTCTTAGGTTTGATTTCTACCTTCACCAATTTTTGGTTCCACCACTCTAGTATAAATAGGGAATAGTGCCATAGATTGGTCCATATCATTGAATATGTACACCAAACCTTTGATGAAGTTTTAATTGTCTGTAGTATTTTCCTACTGAGGATCATTGGAAAAACAGTCTTGATAATTCATTGGACTTCTTCTAAAAGACAATGTACTACACAACAATAAATAATGATACACAGGAACATGATGTCCAAGAATAAATTCCCACTTATAATATATGTAGTTTAGTATAATTTCATTGATTCTTGTAAAAATAATGACAACTATGATCAGAATGATTTGAATACAAAAAGAATCATTTCCTATCCACCTTTTATTACTAAAACCTTGTCAATATGAGAACTGGTTAGCCACTCACTAACAAAATACATCTTAATTTATAACATTCCAATTTATTAGACATCCTAAGACACATAACTACCATAAAATATAAAAACAATTATTTGTTTCCAATTGACAATTAAAAGACAGAAATTAACCAAGGAAATAGAACTGAATCCATCCTTAATATGGTCTGATGGTCTTTCCTGATCCCCATAGGTTTCAAACAAGGGAATGGAAATCCAGAACTACCTATTGGAATAGTTTTTCTCTAAAATAACATAAATTTATATATCAGGAGTAAATATAATTGAAACATTAAAATTTATTACCCACACCTAAAATAGATATATTTATGGTAGATTCATGTTCCAAAAATGAATTTTAAACCAATGAAAAAAGTGCTACAAAACCCCAACATGATGTGGATTGTAACCACCTCTAGGATCACAAAATATTCTATTTATAAATCCTATCACCAACCTATAGAACATTCCATTTAGACACATTATAACTAATAATATCCATATTCACCATATGGTATATACAAGGATTGGTTAATAAATCCCATAATATCCCACTATGTGTTTCATAAAAATACATTATAAAAAACAATTATGATCAAGTAAAAAATATGAAGAATGTGATAAAATTTTACATAGTTTAATATAAAAAATGAAAATAACACATACCACATTGTAAATAACATTTACTAAAAAGTTGGTTCTAAAATAATTGACACAAACCAATTCAAATACTTGTTTCAATGATAAAAACTCTTAAAACATTCCATCGGGGTATAATTAATTTTAATTTAGTTAGGATACACATTCAATTATCATGAACAATAGGCCACATTGTGAGGACATGAAAATAATAAAATTCCTCTATGAAATAATATATCACTCCTAAGAGTGTCTCTATTTCAAAAATCATGCCTCTATGCATGAAAAAATCCCTAATGCAACATGCCTGGGGGTAATATTTGATCTCTAAGTATTGATATATTCCATTTCATTGATCATAATTGTGTTCAAAAAATTTGAACCATTCAAAATGAATTATATATTTGAATCAATATAATTCATGTTTTAAGAGCACATTCGTTAACAATGATAAAGGTGGGAATCAATTTCCATAAATATAACCAAAAAAATCATATATTATTATAATAATTTCAATTCCATTAATATGGAAACCAATTTCATTGGATATGAAAGTGACTGCTTAATAATAAATCCAACTCAAGAAACCAGATATCGTAAAAAACTGGTAATATTAACCCATATATAATGACTATTTTCTAAGATTAACTGAGAACTAATGCAACTATGGTAGGATCCTAATCCAGTACATCCCAATCAATATTCCAAGAAAGAGTAAATTATTGAAAAACACACAAAAAAATTCACACACCATACAAATTCCTAAAAATGCACTAATAGAATTAGAGATCATAATATACCCTAAATAACTTGATGGCTCTATAAGTAATATATTATGGATCCATAATCAAACTAATTCAATTTTTTTAAATCTTTTATGAAATACTAAAATAGTGGATAAGGTGTTCCAATATCAAAATAGGGTTAAAATTCCCAAGAGGGGATCATAGCATCATCAAAAACATTGATCTACAAAGGATTAATGTTAGGTGATCCAAATAAATCCAAAGAGGGTCCCAAAGATTTAATAGATTGAGTATAGGATGGGGAATATTATTATGAATCATCCCCCAAGGCTCATTCCATGCCTACCCCCAGCCTACCTCATAATGTTAAGGGGATGGCGACTAGTGTCGATTGCATTATCATGTGTGTGGGAGGAATATTCATATTAACTACACAAATTCCCACTCACAACCCCTGTCCACACTGTAGAAAAGGGAAAAAATGAATGCTACTCAGACAACCACTAATAGTAAAAAATACAAATATTGAAGTAATGGGGGCTAGGAAACAAAACCAAAAAAAAGTCTAGTTCTAAAAATGATGGTAGAAAAGCCTCTAGAAACCATTCTGTAAAAACCAAACATGAATAATAGTTGAAGAGTAGTTGCATGATGTTGATGGATTATGCCTTGCATGTCGTTCCTCACTAGGAATCACCTGATCCTGGGCCTCCAATATCTCTATGAAAACATAGACTATCTGCACAGACATGATACATGTGGGTGGATCTTGTGTAGGGTTGAGTAACATAATACTCAGTATGGACCCAAATCCAAAATGAAAAGAAAAAAAGAAAATTAAACGCAAATTAGTGTAAATATTATATAGGTATATCCTAAAGTATATAAATAAATACTATTAGTAGTGATGATGAATATCTTGTACTATAGAGGTACTCATCCCTGATGAGTCACTATGTGCTGTTAGGCCATTGAATTCATCTCATCAATGTGGTCTTATGGTTCACTAAGGTTTGGTTAGCACTTAGGTTTGTTGGGACACTGAGGTCCACTCATCTATTGGGATACTATGGTCTGATCCTCTACTAGGCCACTGAGGTCCACTCATCACTGAGATATGATGGGCCACTTAGATCTAATTGTCTTATATGGTCTTCTAGGACACTGTGATCATATCTTCACTATGGTCTTTTGGGATAATAAGGTTTTCATGTCTCTTAGGTCCGTTGGGCCACTGAGATCCACATCCCTTCCATCTCATCATAGCCAGCTGCATGATTCCTACTCGCAACATGCTTGATTCTAATAGAATCTACTCCTCGTGCCATTGGTCATTTCTCAAAATTTAGGAAAACTAAATTTGAGTATGTCAAATAGACTGTCTCGACATGTGGATCCCAACACCCAAAATTTATCATCAATCAAACGTATGGATTCGATTTTTATTATTTTACTAAAAGTTTCATGTTGTGTCTTGGTCTGGTCTGACCCAGTGAAACAGACATGACCTTAGTCCATCGAACGGACCTAGGTCTGACCCATTCTGGATCTAACATGGCCTTCTAGGCCCATGGTGGCACACCGTCTCCGACTAGTCCTACGGTGAGCATCCATATTGCTCCTCTTGAGATGTGACACCCACAGTGTCTTCCTCCACCCCATGGGGTCTCCTGCCATGGTCCAACTGGATTGCAACCATCCAGTTTCTTGACTCATCGTGGATTTCTGCATCCGCTTGCACTACTATCATCCATTTAAGGTGGCCCTGATCCACCACCTATGACTATTGTTGCGGGCATTATCTGCAACTGTAGCATGCCCTCAAATCATGCCACCATAGCTCGCCCCAACAGTGTGGCACTAGTGTGCACCATCTGTTCCTTCCATGGGACAGTTGACCAGTACTGGCGGTGTAATTTTTGATATGTTACCACCTTCTGGATCATCAAGTGGTCACTGTCACTACTATATACCCAAAGTTGACTCACTATCGATCTGGAAGTCTCCTCCTGAATAACATAAGAGCATACCCTATGGCGGGATCCCAGCCTTGTTTGTTTCGGCTAGATCCATCTTCGTTTTAATTTAAGAAACATGTTGGGAGGAGATTTAAGAATCTAACATGGATATTTCTGACTCAAACTAGTTGATTCAAAACCCTCCTGCATAGCTGATCAATCTATGGGTCAACTGTTCGTGGAATGATCCATTCTTTTCACTCAAATCCATGAATGGGGAAAAAGAAAATCACATAGAATCAAACCCCAACCTCTATGCTGGATCGTTTTGTTGGAGATCGCAGCATTTTAAATCATCCTCCCTCGATCATCCATTGGTGGAAGTCCATAGATCATCCCTTTCCAATGCCTAATATTCTGGGGTTCATATCAATACTAGTTTTTCCCATGAATCTATTATGGGTTAACCCATTAAATAGAGAAAACATGTTTCAACATTTCAGTTTCACTGATTCATAGTGTCATTTTGTTGTTTCAATTATGAAATGGAATTTTTGTTACACTTCGGTTACAACATCATTATGTTGCAGTAAAATTTTAAATTCTAATAAAAATATTAGAACATAATTTTATTTTTCGTAATGAAATATTATTTTTATATTTTGTTAAAAAGTTAAAAAAATTATTTTTCTCCTGGCCTATGTCATTCAAGGTTAATTCTTTCCATAGGTAAAGTCTTCATTCCAGATTAAAATAATCCATCATATTTCCAATATGAGATACCAATTGTATGTTGCAAAAAATGTGTATTTAGGCTATTTTTAATAGCCATAAGAAAGTTCAAAAACTTCTTCCTAGACCTCCAGGCCTCAAAATAAAGTACCATCTGAGCACCTTGTCTCGAAATAATCCCATATTATTTTTAAAAATGCATGGAATATCTAGGAAATTACATTCTCCCAAACATAAGGATCTATATCCAAATATTCTAAAACAAGGGGTAAACAAAAAAATGGGGGTATTGAGCATGGATCTAAACCACTCAGTCAAATGTTCTCTCCTACCGATTTCTATGATTCCACCGATCATCCAACAAAGGAATAAACTATCCATGAAGTACCTACTCCAATTAATCCTCAATATCTCTTGAGAACTCGACAATCATCTCCCCATATTTAATATCCAACTCGCCCTTGTTGGGGACTTACAATGGATCATGTATGTACCCCCTCAACAACAATACGTGAAAACATTATGTGCCCACTTAATTTTTAGGGGAAAAGCTAGTTTATATTCCACCTCTCCATCTACGTTCATATCATGAAAAGGGCACATGAATCCTAGAGACAACTTACATCCCCATCCAAATATCTATTATCCTTTTTGAGGTGAGACCCAAAGAAACACATGGTCTCCCTCCACGAACACCAAGTGCCTTTGTCTCCTATAACCATAAGATTTATTCCTATTATGCGCAGTCCTCATCTGCTCTTATATAACCTACACCTTCACAATGTTAGACCATACCAACTCTAGACCCATGAGTGATGACTCCCCTGGGTCTACCCAGCATAAAGGTGATCTGCATGGTCTCCCATACAATGCCTCGAACAATGCCAGACCATAGGTGAAGTGGTCTTTTTTGTACATGATCTCCAACAGATGTAGATGATCCTTCCAACTATGACCATTCTCAAAGATTCAATCATGAATCATGTCATTTAATACATGGATAGTCCTCTTCGTCTAACCATCTATCTTCAGGTGGAAAGTTTAACTCATGTTTAGTTGAGTCCCAAATTTTTCATACAATCCCTTCCAATATAGGGATTTAAATTTTGTGTCTCTATCTAATACTATATTAAATGAGTATCAGTGTAGTAGAAAAATATTTTGCATGTAGAGGCATCTTAAGATATATAGTGAACCCTGATCAAATATGGGTAAGAAGTGGTCTGAAACAATGATTTGGTAAAAATTTTCCAAGATGGTATCACTCCATATAGATGTGCAGGGTAAACCCATCACAAATTCCATAAATAGATCATCCCACTTCCACTTAGGTACCTGTTGTGGCTGATTCAATCCAGTTAGGACCTGATTCATTTCAATCACTTGTTGACATGTAAGGCACTGTGAAACAAACCCCACCTCTCCTTGTTCATCCATAGCCATCAATACTAACATCGGAGATCTGGGTACATCTTTCTCACTTCGGGATATACCAACAAAGGGGAGGTGTAGAAATTCTTTACAATAAGATCATGTGACACCACTAGAATAATGGTGCACCCACTGAAAAGGATTAAGTGCTCAACACCAACTGAATATCCATCAGTATCTTGTCCTGATGATAACTGAGAATGTCGGGTCTCACATTCAACATATATAGGATTGGAATCCCTAACTCATTGAATGATTTGGGGACTGACAGACATTGACTAATGATATGATGCTCCATCACCATCCACCAAGGATATATGCATCACATCTAACATCACAAATGCTTCACTAAGAAACAACAAACTAGATATCATATCTAAAGAATCCTCTACCACGTTTCACTTCCCAATATTATATACTATCTAGATGTCATAATCCTGGAGTAACTCTATGAACCACCATTTCCTCGTGTCCAGGTTCTTTTGGGAGAAGAAATACCAGAGACATTTGTGCTAATAGTAGATGGTAAATAGTTTTCCCATCTAATAGTGTTTACACACCATTAATGCAAAGAACACTCATGATAGCTCCAAGTCATGGGTTGCATAATTCTGCTCATGTTGCCTCAAATTTCGTCAGTCATAGCAAATCACGACCTACTCCGACATCTAGACCCATCCCGGTACGGTCCCTGATGCATATAAGAATAATACATACCAAATTACCTCCTTGGGTATTCACAAGATGGGTGCACTCATTAGTCTCTGCCTAAGATCCTAAAAACTCTACGATCACATCTCATTCCACCCCAAGTGTTTCCCCTTCCATGTGGAAGATTATTTGGGTGTTCATATGGTAGAAATGTAAGTCACGAACCACTGGTAGTGTCCACCTGAACCATAGAAGCTTCTTGCCTTAGTTATTCTCCTAGGGGGCTCTGAAGAAATCATCACCTATATCATTTCTAGATACACTAAAACTCTTGACTCTAAAATGACATGTCTAGAAAGTGGAGCTCTTGAATCCTGAATGGGTACATCTGGAGATTTCTATAAAGATGGTGCTCTCGGTGTGTATCCAAGACTGTCCATAGGTGTGTCATGTGCTCCTACTCGAGTACTGAGTACACTATGATGTCATTAATGATGACCATGATGAACAATTCATGGTATGCCTAGAAGATCCTAATCATAATTCTCGTGAGCACTTCTATCGAGTTTTCCATGCTGAAAGGTATCACCAATAACTCATAGTGGTCATGCCAACACGAGAAGGCTATATTGATTACAAAATCATCCTATACACAAAGATGATGATAGCCTGATCTAAGGAATGTAATTTGAGAACCATCTTTATCCCTTCAGCTGATCGAATAGGTCATTAGTCACTAGAAGCAGACACCTTTTCTTCACGAACACTTCCTTCCGGCACTGGAAGTCCATGAACAAGCTCAGTCTATTGTCTTCCTTCTTTTCATATAATAGTAGGAATTCCCCTAGAGAAACACTAGATCTCACAATTCCCTTATTATGCTGATCCTCCATATGTACCCTCAACTCACGAAGATCAGCATGGGCCTTTCAATATACTAGTGTCGATATCAGTGTCATCTCGAGGTACAGTTCAATGTAGAGGTCAAGATCCCTAAAAGGGGGTAATCATAGTACATCCTTAGGAATAATATCTGCATACTAGTCCACCAGAACAAAAATTAGAGGACACTTCTCATCCACTGCACTGAGGGTGAGGTCAACCAACTAGAGAGTGATCTGTTACACCCATCTCTAATAAATTCTATCCAATGCAGCAAGTGTTCCCTTCACAAAGGTGAAGTTAACCTTTTACCATATCCACATACACACCATACATTCCTACAAATATAGTTGATTTGATCATGAATAGTGGATACCCATTCCATACACAAGACAAGGTTTTAAGGCCTCGAGGGTTGTAATATGATATCCTGGTCAAATCTCTCGCATATCATAGTAATATCACAATACCGAAAATACTTTGTAATTATGGAATGCCCTTCTGTAGAGGTCTATAACCAAAAGGTTCATGCCAACGACTCCAATGGAATCTCCAACCTCAAAATGAGGTCTATTTCATGGAAAGTGTGACTGTAATTTGTGTTTATAAGAATAGTTGATAAGGTGGAGAATATAGTTATCATACCTCTAATCGTCTATGGGGTGTTGTGGTCATAGGCCTCAATCTCCTGAAGTTTTAATTACCCATATCCACCACCTCCTGGATCCCCTAGTGGACCACCTAGGTGTTGTGGTGGTAGCTCGCCAAACCCCCACCATTGACTGCATCTCTTATTATCCCCTACCCTACCCACCACCTTGTAGACCAACCTACTCAAACCTCTATCTCTTCTCCGGTGGTCCCTCGACCATCTGTTAGTCATCTACGCGGAAATTCAAGAGCCATGTGTCCCTGCTCACCAAATGAGAAGCAAAAACTGCTCCTCTAATGACTCCATCTACACTGAGGGCCTTGTACTTATAATAAAACATCCTCATTTTGTCCCATGAAATGACTGACCCTCTTAGTTCCACATGTCTACTTCCATCTACCCATAGCTAAAGACTCTTCCATCTCGTGTCTACTAGTTCCCCGAGTTGTCGTCACTTGCTCAGACAGGAATCTCTTTGAGTAGAGCTCACTCCAGCACCCCCATATGACTAGGGATGCCAAGAGATACCATGTACACCCTAATCACCAAGTGTATCCTCTACTAAAAATCCCTATCCATAAAGAATGGGTGTCCTACAATTTATACGGGTCATGAGAATGCTTAGGTAATCTTGTTGAGTACTCTAGTTTTTTCATGCTACCCTTATATAGGTGTATTAGCTCTTTTATGTGTATTGATAACAATGCCACTGGAAAGAAAAACTTCTTGAAGAGCAATTCAAATTCTGTCCAACTAAGGCTCACCTCATCGTGCACCTATTTCATAAATATCTGCCACCTCCCTGCCAAGTCCTGATGAAGGCTCACGGCTAAGATTTTCATATTTTCAAGAGGTGTCCTCACTAGACCAAATACTCATGTAACCATATTGAGGAAATCCTTAGACACCTGTGGGTATGTATCACCCCTAAAACTAGGAGTTATCTTCCTATAAATCTCATGTAAGGCATTAATCTGATGTGTGTCCTCTACCGGTAGTGTCAGTACCAATAGTTGATAATTTGGTGGTGGTAATGCTGGTGAACCTCATGGTGGGGCCATCCTTAGTAATAGTACCTATACTGATGCCTCATCACTTATAATATCATCGTCATGGTCACTCAATAGAATCCTGGCTAGCAATCTGTGTGGTGCATCCTGTAACTGATCAAGATGATCCACATTCATTAGATTATACCTGGTAATCTAACTCTGACTCATGAATGAAATGAGAACACCATCAATTTCTATATGATGTGTTCAACCAAATGTTTTCATGGTCTGAGTCTGAAAGTAGGATTTAGGGTCCCAGTGTTTGGTGCATTGGACACTGCACAAACACCGGACTCCCCGAGTCTATTATTCAAACTCAAAGAAATTTACAATGTTTCCGAAAATCAAAGCCATAGAATCTTGGTCCATATGGAAGAACCAAACCTCTCCTATGAAACCAAATTGTAACAACGCATCCCTTAGGGCTTATGTCGTGACTACCCCATGATTACCTCCTAAGGGCTAGGGGGTGCTGATTATTACTAAAGGCATTTTCCTGCATGTGGATGGAATTTTCTGAGTACCTGTACACACGCACTCCCACAATCCTAGTACACAATACTAAAATTGGAAAAAATGCATCTAACTAAGAAAACCATTGAAAGTAAGTAGTAAAAAATTGGATGTAATGGGGGATAGAATAAAATCCCATCAAAAAACAAGCTATAAAACGGGGGTAAAAATGTCTCCAGCAATGTGTCCACAAAAATCACTACTTAAAGGGTAGGTGAGGAGTAGCAGCTGGATGTTATAGGAGTATAGCTTTCATGCCTATACTCACTCAGAACCACCTGGTCCTGGGTTACCGAGGCCTATGTCAAAATGCCAATAATCTGTACAAGACATGATATGTGTGGGAGGAGCCCGTGAAGGGGTGAGTAACACATCAATCAGTAGAGATCACAAACCAAAATAAAAATACCACAGTGAAAATTACACATGATGTAGCAGACAACTCAGACAAATACATCCTAAATTATTGAAATAAAGACTATTAGTAAAAATAAAAAACATCTTGATCTTTTTAGGGACCCATCCTCAATGAGGTACTGTGGAATGTTGTGCCACTGATGTCGGATTGTCACTGCGGTATAATGGGCCATTGAGGTCTGCTCATCACTGAGGAATACTGGTATATTGAGGTCCACTTTTCTAGTTCTCAACTGAAGTCTGATCATCTGATGTGCCACTATGGTCTACTCCTCACTGAGGTATGTTGGGTCCCTGAGGTCCTCTCATCTATTGAGATATACTGGCCAAATGAGGTCCAATCATTCTTGATGTCTGCTGGACCACTATGGTCTACTCATCTCTTTGGTCTGCTGGTCTATTAAGGTCCTCTCATCACTTCCTTCTTGTCATAGCTAGCTGCATGATTCCCACACACAGTGCACTTTATTGTAGGAGAATCTACACCTCATGAAGTAAGGCATACCTGAATTATACTCAAACATATTTGGAGTATGTCAAATGAACTATCTAATCACGTGGGTCCCAATTCCTCAAACAACTTTTCAATAAAATGTAAAATTTTCACTTTATGCTCATTTTACTAAAAAGGTGTCAGTTTGGTTTGAGTCCGGTCCAACCATGGAAGACTGATCGGACCTGACCTGAGTTCGTCGACCCGACCGGGATACTGTGTGACCTGTGGTTCTGGCTTGCTAGGTACCCGAGATGGCCAACCTTCTCCAGCCCAACGCGTAATGAGCGGGCTGGCTTGCTCCTGCCAAGACACATCTCTTACCTCAGTTGATCTAGATCACGGATCTCCATCCTCATCCACTCAAACCTCCATCATCCATTGCCAGTGGCCCCAATCCACTACCCACAGGTGATGATGTGAGCCTCATCCACCACCGCAGCACATTGGTGATTCCTTCTGTGGGCCACCAGACCCGCCCTAGTGGCCCGTTTTCAAATCCACATGTACCATTGGTATCCTCAGATCATCACCATCACCAATATGTACTCCATTTTTTATCACCATCGATCCAGAGGCCTACTTCTGAAGAACACAAGAGCGCCCCCAATGGAGGGATTCAGGCCTTGTTTGTGTCATCCTGATCCCTCTTCGATATAATTTAAAATAATTTTGGGTGAATAATTAAGAATCTAACATGGATAACATAGATTCAAACTCCTAAATTAGAAACCCTATAATATAAGTGATCGATTCGTGAGTCACATCTTCGTGGATTGACCCATGTTTGTTGCTGAAATAAATTAATGGGGGAAAATAAATTCATATAGAATGAAACCCCTATATCAAGGTTATGTCATTCATTGGATATGATTGCACCTCTGTCTTTCTTTGTTCCTCAATCCGTTATTGGTGGTGGTTTGTCGAACGATGCTCGCTAATGCCAAATATCCAAGGGATCATAGCATTACTAGATTGTTCCCACCATCCTGTATTCGATTAACATAATAAATGGGGCAAAATCATTTTACTATTTCTATTACACTGAGTCACAACATCGTTACATTGTTTCATTTATGAAATGGATTTTATTTTACCCTCAGGTTACAACATCATTACATTGCAATGAAATTTTAAATTCAAATAAAATAAACTAAATGTTTGTTTTATTTTTCCATAATAATTGTTTATTATATATTTTCATTAAAAATTATGAAAAATAACTTTATCGATTTACGGTTTTTGGTCGAGGTTAAGTATTTACATAGGTAATATCTTCATTTCATGTGCAATGTTGCCCCCGGATTTTTAATCTTATCACCTATTTAGAAGTTCCCAAAAATGCGTAAGCGGTCTATTTTAAATAGTCATAGGAATAGTCCGAACACTTATTCCATGTTCACTAGGCCTCATAATCAAGTTTCATATAAGCGTGTGGTCTCTAAAAAATCCCATATAATTTTAATGAAATTTACATTGAATTTACACTACCTTTAAAATATGGATTATTAAATAAAATTGGGATTTAATTAGCCTTATATGGGATATTACCCTTACTAAACCAGGCTATATCAGCACCACCAACATGCTAGTGGAGGCCCACCCGCATGTATATATCCAATTTAGGAATTCATTAGCAACTATCCTTGACACCATATCTTTTGTGGTCATATTAGAATGTTGAATCCACCATCAAGCCCTTCGGCTACCACCACTAGCAATTAAGTGGGCCACAAGAAGCATCATTGGTAATAAGTTTATAAAAAAACCTAACAAACTCCCTCATATACACCTGAAAAAACTCATAATAAACTAAAAACAATGAAATAAAGTCATTTATTTGAAAAGGAATTAATAAAATTAAATTAAATTATGGTAGTACCTGAAAACATCTGTCAGGTGTGATAGTGCCAATGAATAAATCCTTATTTTTTATCATATAGGTAGCACAACCACATTCCATAGTGTAACCTCTATCATATTAATTTCATTCAATAAAATATCCATAATTTCAACCTTACAATAACATTTAATTTTGAACAATTTCATTAAAAGCACAACTACTGGTGATTGTTATGTTTGATCCACTTATGTATTTGATAGACCAAGTTCATATTATAAAGAAACAAATTGATTTTTCGTTATGAGGTTACCTGATGATTCCTTGAATTTCAATATATGAAAACTTCAATTCTCAAAATCCATATTATCATAGATTATATATTAGAATTATCATGATATATGAATGTGTATACTACACAAAAAACAACATTCATCAAAAAATAAATGGGTTTTTTATTTTATCTTTGATATCTTAATTACTCTTATTCCTTCCATTACAATTTTTCGTTATAACATAAGATTTAATTATGTTACAAAAATCAACAATAATATCATAGGTTCTTTGTTGAATTACTATGTGTTTTTTAGTTTAATAACATACTTTTTGGTATTCTGTGTGATTTGACTTTGAGTCGTATCCAATTCAATCACTCTTTTTTATGTACGAACATGTTTCATAACATCAACCATGAAAAAAATTATGATCAAGACCTTTATATTCTATTCCTTTATTATAAATATTTCACTTTTCTAGATGATCCAATTCTTATTATATGGGCAATCTATGTTTTTCCTTTACCTCTTTCATTGCCTGAATGATATAATTTTTTGATGTCATTTCAGCAGGTCAAGAGTGTCTTGAGATCATCAATTTTATAAAATATATTTATGATTTTTCGTTGAATATATTTGATGAATCCAACGTGATATATCCTCATTCAAGTTGTATTATCAATTTTTTGGGTGTATTATTTAGTTTTTTTCTTAACAAACCTCTTTCAGTGAGGTTTCCGAATTATTAGATTTGTGTTTCCCAATTTCATCACTATAATATATTTTCTATTATTCTTATTTCTACATTTAGTTTTTGTTATCACAAAACACTATATTGGATATAATTATTATTTTTATCTCTAAACATAAATATGTTCAATTGCAGCCTCCAACTACACTTTTAGGTCCACACATCCCTAAATATAAACTTTATAACTATCATTACCTTTATATATTTTTGGGAGTTATATAATAGCCACAAGAACATATTATTTATTTTAATTATTGTCCTAAATTTCTTATGATTAATTTTGTATAATATATTATCCTTTAATGAAAATGATTTAATATTCCAGAATAAATTTCCCTGTGAAACTCTCGTAACTATCGCATTATTTAAAGATTTCTTTATGTGATCTTTATTGTCTCATCATCATCTTTGAGAATCATAGGGCTCATAATAGTGAGAGTCACAAAAAATACACAATTTTTCATGTGAGTACTTGTCTCAATTTGATCATTCCTTTTCCATTTTTTTATTCTGAGATTGAATTACATAACTTTATAAAATTACAATTTTTATAATCATCCTCCACTAAAATACTTCTCATTACCTAAAAATCTAATTCTTGAAAATTTTCTATGACCTCATTTTCATTGTTCCTAATTTAACTTGAAATAGGAATGTTATGAAGAATATTTAACATTAATTGCATTATATAATTATACATTTAAATGGATACAATCATATTAATCAAATGTAAAAATATTCTCAATATACACATTGTTATTTTCCCATCATCAACGATTTATCTATGTCCACACATCACAGTCACCTAATCAATGAACGAGTCAACATATTCATTAGGGTGAATCCAAATGTCTTCAATATTATTCCAAATAACCTAGTTTTTATCTTTACATATCATATTAGTATGTTCATTAATGATAAGAAACTTTCCACAATTTAATTTTATGATTTACATGATATCGCCTTTATGTAGACTAGGTTGGATACAGTTCCCCCAAAAATATTTATTCATATTTTAAAGACTTGTATTTTTTTACTCAACTAATATTATAAATAATACAATTCCATATTGAAAAAAATACAATGAATAAAATCTATTTAAAAATCAATGAAAATAATATGGGATGAGTGTTTCATCAAATTCATAAATAAATAAAAATTACATCTATTAATGATCTTAATTTATTTTCGATTCAGCACTTATATGACTTATAAAAGAGAATAAATTAACTTATTTAAATATTTTTAGTTAATTCATATTTTTGGAGTAAAATAATAATAATTCCCTATTAAAGAAGGGGGAATCAAATTATTTATTTTTAAATCAACTGATACACACTTGTTATCTTATTCTACTATTAGTTGGAACACTTATATCCATAATAAAGAATTTGATATAATAATTCTTAGAAAGGGAAAATAAAAAAAATTCTTTTTCCAAAAACATGGAGATAAATTTAAGAAGTATAAAATGATGATTTTATAATGTACCAAATTTCACTACACACAAAACTTTTAATGTCATAATTTTAGTAGTGACACAAATTTTCCACATTCACAACCAATGCAAATTTTGAATTCTTTGATCTCTCAATTAAAGTGATGGTACATCTCCTCCAAATGATTCTTTAGATAAACTGAATAATCTTATAAATTGAATAAACCAATATTAATGTTTCATGAACTATATATTTAATTAAAATATTTAACTCAACTCTACGACAAAAATTTTAATAAATTTCTTTTTGGTTTTCATAACTATTATATTTTCCATGAAAATTCTATTCATGTTACTATTTTTACCTAACACTCACAATACCAAAATGGTATTTTCTTATACAATAAAATTCCAAGTGTTAATCCATTTATGAAATAAATATATTCCTGTATGTCTTACATGAAATCAGAGTGATTATCCCAACAAAAAATATCATCTGCATATATTATTTCAATTTATTAATGAAATTATAGCCTTTGTTTTAGGTAAAATACCACCCTTGTGAGCCTCAGAAATTTATTATTTTTTAAAATTTAATATTTATACACATTATATGGAAAAACACCCTTTACAAAGAACATTAATTTCAGAAAAATAAATAAAATAAAAAAATAATTATTCGGTCGATAACACATTTAATTTTCATTAAAATGATTCCTTATTTTTTTCAATCATGGAAAAACATCAATTACAACTAGAATTACTTGTTTATATATAAACCTGCTTCAGCATAGTCCAAGATATTTTTCACCATTAATTTATAATATACATAACTCAAAATCCCCAAAATATTGTCTTGGTCTATTTTATTCAAATTATCTATTTGAACATTGCATTTATAAAATTAAGGAAATTATAAAAATTATGGTTCCAAACAAGAAGAAGACATACAAAATTAATCTTCTTACAAATACTTAATTAAATGGATTTTCATTATAGTGAATATAAGGGTGTGGAAACTTTATACATTGGAAAATATTTCATATCTCTTATAAAATTCAATTATTGAATAAAAACAACAAAATCTATATTAGATATATAGCCATTATTTATAAGGTTGAATATATTTTTATGTCTTAATTTTTAGATATTTTCCCCAAACATATTTCAAGATTTATTTTAATAGGGAAATTATATATCATGTAATGTATTTTTATGAAAGTAAATTACTTATTTTTTAAAATTATTTTTAAAAACATGATATTTGTGTGATAATGACCTATAAAAATATATATATCACAGGGATATCCCAAATTAATGATGATCATGTTTAGATGTGATAAAATATTACCATGACTATGAATAGTTTCTCACATTAAGTGATAAAATTGATCTCTCATGTGATACAGGTCTGTGAATATGTATGTAAATTTATTTTTTTAAGAAATCTGATAGAATTCGTCATATAGGTCATTGATTTTACTCCAATATAAATTGTGTATTTGTCATTAAACATGAATTTGTTAATATTTTTTTACTATTAATGCTTAAAACCATGATGCCTACCTAAAAATAGTTTTACAATTTTTTTCACATAGGGAACTGTAGTGGCGGCAGGGCACTGTAGCAGTAGTGGTACCGTGCGGTACTGTAGCAGCCGGGTTACTATCCACATAATAGAAATTGTGCCAAAAAATTGGGCCTACGCACTATCAAATGGGCTACCATCCCACTGGGCCTTTGGGCTATGTAATGTCTCTCCCTCTACCCAGTTAAAAGAGGTATTTGATTTTATTTAATAATAAAATGTGTCTACGGCCATAACCTTTTAAAAAATGTTCTCTTATATGATTGGTTTATGAAATCATGGATATTAATTGAGTGTTGAATAAATTTTTTTTGTAGACACTAAAAGATAATTAAATGAGATATAATTATATTTGGTTTAGTTATATTGAAAATTTAGTGAAAGCTATAATAAATATGGAGTTTACATTGTCTATGTCTCATAATTAATTTATTTAACAAGGAGAATGAAACATTGATAACAAAAAATTTATATATATTTTTGATGAAATCCATTGTTATTATTTTTACCTATGATGTTTTTTCAAATAACACACTTTTGTTATAATTATGAATGATATTATTAATTTTTACTGTTTATACAAATGTCCCTTGGGGTTATATTTTTATTAATATTATTTGGTCCATTGTGATATATCTATTTATTAAAATTTTTTATTTTCATCAAAAACATAAATTGGATTTATATTTCTTGAATTTCAAATATTCAATAATGTAATACTAATTCAATAAAATAATTGGAATTGTATTATAATATAATAAATCATAAAATTAAATTTTGAATATTAAAACATGATGAAAAAATAAATCCCAAATAGAAATTGGTCTTGGGATTAATGTGATTATATTATAAGTATTAATATAATATAAAATTTCATATTACTATTTTTGGAGCCCACTTAATAATTTTATTTGATGGATTAAGATCTTTGGAGACTCACTAATGCACTTAACAAGGTAGTTCACCACCTTAAAAACATTTGGATTCTAATATATTTTCAAAATATCATTTTAAGTCTCATTATTTAACCTAATTAGGTGTTCTATGATTTTTTATTCTCTTTAGGCTGGTGAATTCACATATTTTTATAAATTACATGGATAATGGTAATATTTTTATATGATTGTGAGAATTAAAATGTTGGTTTCCCCTATTTTTCACCATATAAGAGATAATTTATTGTTTTCAAAATCCATGCATTTATAATTTTCCATTGGAGTCACTATAATTACATGAATTAGAACACGATCACACCAAAGAAGTAGTTAATAGAATTATCTCTAGATTCTATAGAAGCCTTTATTTTATTAATTTATCATTTGATGAAAATATTCCAAACCATATATAATAAATAATTGATGTAATATTTATATCCTTGTTTTACATTCATATTTTCATTTACATATATAACCATGGGAGATTTTTCATTATGCATCCACTGTATTATTAGTTGGGGTAATGTCAAAAAAAGAAAAAAAACATAATCTCTTAAAAAACCAATAACTAATGTATAACATAATGTCATAAAAGTTCCTAAATAATGTAATATGGTATTATTGGATCTTATGTATATGGTTGTTTCTATATATTTTTATTGAATATGATAATATTTGAGGATATATGAAATATATCATATTTTATAATAAATGAAAATTTTCATTTTATCATGAATCCATGTTTATGTATTTAATATGAGTGAGGAATGATAAATAACCCCTCAGATATATTATTTATGTTATTAAAAGTCACTAATCATCAAATAATGGAATGAGATGAGGAAATAAATTATGTTTACCTTAAAGAGTGACTCACAAGGTCATATATATTTCACTAATGAGACATAAGTTTTCCTTTTTGTTTTGACTAAATAGTTAAAATGTATGAAATGAAATTCTATATATGATTTAATTGGAATGAATTAGTTAAATACTTCATAAATTTCCTCATTACCAATGGTTCATAAGGTACACTATAGGAAAACCATCTACTATGATACAGTTATTTGTTTAGCCATTATTTTGAAGAAATCATGAGGTGGTTATGTGTGTTGTTGATCATACCATGGGATCTAATTAACAATGTTGGGATTATTCCTCATATATAACTTGAAGGATATGTGTTTCCATAATTTAAAGAGGTTTAGGATATATGTGGTCATTACATGATGAGTGACAAGTGATGTGATCATCTATTTAGATGACAGAAATATGATAATTTGATCTAATATGGTATTACAATCATAGAATATTGTAAATGAATAAGTTGGCCATTATGATATATACACATTGAAAGTTTTTTAATTAAATTTTATGTGATATGGAATGTAATTTTGTAACTATTCATGTTATATATATTATATTTTTTTAATGAAGATATATTTTTTTCAGAGAGATTCTTTTAAATCCATTTGAAGCATATGTAACATTATTGGGTTATAGAAGTAGCCCATTTATAATATTTATATTTTCCAGACTCATAATCACATATAGTTCTCAAATTCCCACATGTTCACTCATAAAATAGATATAATCTGAAAATAATGAATGTATAATCTTTTTTCAGATTTCATGCAATTCAATGTCTATTTCTCCAATGGTGTCTGTATTATTATTTGAAAAGATTAGATAATGTATCATGATTTATTAAATATTATGTATAATTTATTTTAATAAAAAGAGGTTATGATGAATGTGTAATATTTTAAAATTTATTCTTGGAATCCATATCATATAGTGTGTTATATTGAATAAATAACCCTATTATATACTATTGGTGAAAACTGTTACGTGGTGATACATTTATATGGGATGTGATATATTATATATCTCACTACCTCATTTAATACCATTTTCACATGAGTGGATCTAATTATTTCAGATACATTATCATTTTATAATGATTTTACTATTTAAATATGAATTAATAAATATTATAAGAATTTAATTTATATGGTTTGTTCATAATCATTACAAGATTTTAAATATCAATTTAAATAGTGTGTTAATGAAACATTTGAAAAATAAGATCCTTAGTGAATCCATTTTTTTTTGATGTAGGGATATAAATATTATCATAAGATTCATGGGATATATAATTTATTATTTCTAGTTGATATATTATATTCTATTGTTCTCTTTAAATCCTTTGTATAATAAGATGTTATCGCATCATAGAGAATTATTGAGATCCAAAAAACTTGTTTATAATTCCTATGATCTATGTATTACTTTTAATGGTTGGAGATATGTTATTTTTATTTAATTTCCAACATAAATTCACTAAATACTCAATTTATATCATTTAATTACATGAATGTATATCGAATTTTATTCTTCATAGCACTTCTTCAATGTTTATTCTATATTTTTTTGGTTTTGGTTTTTAGGTTTTTTAATTCATTTATAAATTTATATATACCAATAACCCTTTAGATATTTCATTAATTGAATGAGATAATATTTACTTATTTACCATTACTCATTAAATTGATTATTAATTTTTCTATCTTCTCTTTCATTGAAATAAGGTGTTGTGGTGACCCGTACAGTTTTCCAAAATACTGAAAATGCTTAATGTTCCTAGAATTTAATTTTTGAATCTATTTTAAAAAAACAAACGAAAAATGTTTTTGATAAAACAAAAAATATAAATATTTTAAGTAATATGAAATATCATTGAATAAGATAAGTTAGACATAGAGATATAACAAAACATTTTTAAATATGATTATAAATATGTGAATGATTTAATACCAATAAATTGATTATTTATCCACAATGGTAGTTGAAATTATTTTAATAAATAGATATTATAGTGAAAATATTTAAGAATAGAATTTTGTAAATAAATTTCACAGTATATTACAATAAATTTTTTATTCAAAAATATAAAACATTTAAGATCAAGACATGTAAAATTTTATTCATGGTGATATCTACAAAATTATTTTCATGTATTAGATGTGAAAAAATATTCATCAACAATAAATAATGAAAAAAAATATATGTATAAAAATCATATTCATGGAATTAATAAAATAAATGATTAAAAAAATAATTAAATCTGATTTCTTTAATCCAGTTTTATAGATAGTAATGAATATGAATTTCCAAAATAGATACCTAAATTTAATATGAATAAGGGGTGAAAATAAATAATTGTGAGAGGGGATCACATAAATCAATAAATTTTGTTAAAATATTAAATCTAATCTAATTTTTTAATAAGATAAATGTATAATATTTTAAATATTATGAAAATAAATATGAAATATCGAAGTGGATTTATGAAATTCCAATATATCCAAAACCTATTTTAATTGTAAACAAAGGTATTGGATTTAAAAAAATAGTTTTAAAATTATTCAGTAAATATAGTGTAATGTATTATTCATGAAATTAGAAAAACAATAAATTAATACTTATTATACTTTTTTAGGTGATAAAAATAAATATGACATCACTTGAGTCATGATTTTTTTTAATAAATCAAATAAATATAATGGGTCATATAAATTTTTTCTGAATACATTAACTCATAAAATGATTTAAAACTAATGAATCATAAGAGGAAAAATAGAAACAATCATATTATAGAAGAAATTTCACACCCTATAATGATGTCCCATATAATTATTCAAGAGGAGTTCGAGGAATCAAATAATGGGAATATTTAGTGATTATTCACTAATAAATTTTATCATATTTTAAGATTAATACCTATAGTTTTCCTTCCAACAAAAATCATTAACACTAAATCATAATTTTATTCTATTTTGTGTGATTTAATTTTCACATCAATATAATCTATATGTTATTTAATTTTTTAAATCACTAACATTGTGTTTTTTGGCCTTTTATTTTGTTAAAAATGAGTTGTAGTTATTCCAAGGTTGAAGAGTTGATTGTTAGAACTCTAAAGGTCGTCTATGTCATTGTGGTAAAAATATTGGGGATTATCTCCTTCTTATTTTTATGTTGTCACTTAGTCAGTAACCATAGTGGTTCTTGTAAAACATAAGGTGAGAAACTATCAATTCATATAGAATGGTGTGTGGAGGATTTCCTAGTATAAAATATTCAAGTAATATATTCAAATAGTGGATGGAATGGCATCGAGGAGTTTCTAGAAGATTATTCATTTTTTGGAATATAGAGAAAAATATCCCTAGGCAAAGATACTTTTTTAGCTATAGAAATTGAACCATGTAATCAATAATAGCCTTAATTTTGTGAGGATGTAGGGAAACAATTAATAAGATATCACCATGTCGTTGTATGGGTTTTTCTGTGCCAAAATAGATATGGAGTTCCATCTATATCATAGTGATAATACATGGTGGTTTTTGAGATAATAAATTTTTTTCTAAAATACAATGGTGTGTGTTATGGTTCTAGTTGGAATTAATTAATGTAGTTTTAGAAAAAACATGAGGTTATTGGGGGATATGGTCATTTCAAATGATTGAAAACTCAGAGTTCATTTTGATGAGAGGCACTATGACTGTGGTAGAATTCACCACACTATAGTGGATCCTTTTGGGATTTATATATAAATATGGGGTTGGTTTTCCCAAATTTCATAATACATTATATCCCCAAATCTATAAAAAACCCCAAAACCTCTAACTATATATCACTAATTTATCATGAGTGTTTAGTACACTATTTCTGGATCAAGATCTTTTTATTTGGGGTACTCTATTATTCTCATCACATATTCACCACTTATTCCTTAACACACGTCATTGTATTGGGTTTATTTGGTGAGGTTTCACTTTTTATATCATTTTCTGAGCATGGAATAATTTTTTAATTTTATGGATAAGTTCTATGTTTGATTACATTGTGTTTTTCAGAAATTTATTCCTTATTTATGTGTTCATATGTGATGTTTCATCCAATATTTATATAAATCTAGGGGACATAAATCATTCCCTTATTATATGTTTAAATGTGGTACTATTATGGAAAACATTATTTCAATTAGTATCTAACTTTTCCTAATGATTTTAACAACCTAAAATAAAAAATGTAATGTTATTAGAGGAGTGGTTTATTTTCATGTGGTTTTGTTAGGTTTACCTTATTCCTTGGGAAATTTTAATAATATTATGATATAGAATTTATTATATTAAAGCTGTTTATTAGCCTAATTGGAATAATGAAACTGTTCAAGAAATATAATTATTTTATGTTCAAGTGAATAATTAATGATGTACATGAATTTAATTTATTAATCTTCATTAAATTTGTTGAACCTAAAACTAGAACCTAAAAATTTACTATGGAATATTTTGGTTTATTATTCTACAGAATATTAGGTTTATTTTGTTTCAAAACCTAATCATAATGAATTAGCTAATCCATGATGGAAATTTAAAATTATGTCTAATGATATTAATTTTTTTTTGTAAATTTTACAACATAGCCATGTTTTTAGAAGCTTGGTGCTTATATTTTATTCCCTTTCCCATTAATTATTTGTTCTGAAAACATGATTTGATACAATGTATAATTCATAGATGGAAGTTTCATAGTGTTTAATTGTGGTGAAACTTGGTATTTTTGTGATATTTATTGGGGTTTGGTGTGGTATTTCATGGATAATGTAGCTTTTTATGTAGATAATGTTTGGAAATATTTCATTGAGTTAGAGTTTTATTACCTATTTTTCATTTCATTTTTCTAGTTTCGTTGATGGGATGTCTATAATGTGTGGTGATCTATTTTTTCTAGTTTTCATGGTTTCAGGTGTAATGGTGTTTTCTTTTCATATGAACCAGATTATGAAATTTTTATTTAACTTATGGATATTTAAATGACAAAATGAGAGTGTATAAATTTTTTATTAACTCATGTTGACTCATAAAATACCACATAATAGGGACTGGTATATGAATAATAAATTAATTTAATTGAATGGATGTTAATAAGGGTAATGAATAATTAAATGGAAACTATAATATTAATTAGAGAAATACTCAAAGGTAATGGAATAATACATGGTATTGTATTGAGGTTTACAAAAGAACATATGATTTTTATTATTTAAGCTCAATGGGTAAAAATTAAAATTTTAAGATGTTTTTTATAAATTAAGCTGTAATTATTAACATACTAAAAGATCTAGACTATTGAACCTTTTGAAATATATTATTAGTTAAGGGTTACTTTTCCAATCCTAGCTATTGACACTATGTTTTAATGTGGAATTTTAGGGACACTTCAATCCAAGGGTAGGATAATTTCCTATGGGACAAATTTTCCCTATTTTCTTTGTGTCATATTATTTTTAAATATTCAAAACGTAAATATGAAGGGTTATTGATGAACATATGGCCTTTAATCCTGTGTTTTTTATGAACATCCTTGATGTTGAGGATACATATGGATGACTACTCTTCCACAACCCTATATCCCTTTATATCTCTATATATATCTCTCATATCCCTATCATAGTATGTATTCATATTCTATCTATAATGGAATAACATAAAGTGTATGTTCTTATTTGAGTTGTGATGGATCATTGTTTCACATAACATCTATGTGTAGTTTTTAGAGGCTAAAGTAATAGAATATGCATGTATCAGACCTATAATGATTGTGGTTAAAATATTTATTTTATGAATGGGTTTTTATGAATTATTTTTTTTGGTAAAATTACATAGAATTTGAAGAATTTAAGACTTAGTAAAAAAATTTATGTGTTTGTGAGAATGATTTGGTAGATATGAGATTCATGATGTGTATAATAATATGATGATGGAATTTTGATCAGGTTTCCTGGATGGCTAGGGTGACTTATAGTGGAGAAAACAGAAATATGACGTATGATGTTTGAGTGAGGGAGACTAGTTCAATGGGAATGTGGATATTGTGTACCATTAATATATATAAATATATATATATATATGCATTGATATCTTGTTACCTATTACTATGTGTTACATGGTAAGCGAGACATTATGGGGATGTGAAGTAGTTCAGCTAGTTTTTGTAAGGAGTCAATTTCCTTGGTTAATTCCCTAGGATCTAGTATTATTCTTAAACAAATTCATGCCTATTTTATTATAGGACCCTAGTGAGTATACATGTATGATCACACAAATATATATAATTAATTTTTAGTTTTATAAGAGTTGATTAGTGTTCTAGCAGGTTGTTATGAGCTAAAAATTGTTGTTTATGATCATTTTGTGTATTTTTCTTCTACTTTGTGTATTTCATAATTTTTTTTCCCATAGTTTTAGGAAATTCATGTATTAGTATTGGTAACATATTATTTTAAATTTATTTTAATGGTGGATATTATATTTTATCAGAAAATTTACAAACTCAGTGTAATTCCTCCAATTTATAAATTCTCTATACCATTGATTCTCGTTTCTAACCCATTGACAATGGGATGTTTCCATTCGGAGCTACTCCTCTAAACTACCATACCATGATTCAGATAAATTTCTAGGTTTCATGAAATATTTAACGTGAATAAAATTATGTACAAGATTTAACATTCAAAATCAATGGCTAGCCCTTATAATTGTATGATGTCATCCCTTTCCATGAAATATCAAATAATATCCAAATTGATTACAAAAAGTGAGTTATATATTTGAAATAATGTGTATAAAGATGTATTGTGAAATTTATTATGTCATCATATACATAAAAAAGATAACATTTCAATTATACATTTATAAGGATCTTCTATCATAACCAAGAATCATATAATTCACTATGAATGGAGTATCACCCATTTTTGGTCGCCTTGATCACTGTATTCTTATTATTTCTAAACCAAACATACCAATTCTTATAAATTTGAGAAATCAGGAAATATTATCGAATCCATGATCATTAATTAATTACAAAAACATAATAACAAAAAACAAAACCAGATTAATCAATATACTTCAATGTAATGCTTTGATATTTATAATTAGAATATTTTGGCAATGGTAATATGTGATGATGAATATATAAAAATATTTTTAGCCTATTCTTGGTGTCTCTAAAACCTCAATAATATATTTTAAAAATTAAAAACTTTTTCTCCTTAAATTAGAAATACACATTACACATTCATTGAATTATGAATTTCATATTAAAAATACAAAAACAAACTTTAACAACCGCAAAAATTAATATTACATCCATTAGATCAAATGATGTTATTTAAATTGGAATTTATATCATCGAGGTTTTTAATGGATCTTGATAGTAAATATAGTTTTCCAAACATTAATATACAACATAAAAACACATAATTATTAATTCTCTATTCAACCATGTCATTGTGTGGATGAAACATGAAATAATTTTATCTCATCCACTTAACTACTTTGAAACTTCAATAAAACCATAGTTGATATATAAAAACATGAAATTTTCATTTCTCATTATATTCATAAGATGGTTCCATGATAAACCTTGTAACATTCCTCACATTATCATTGGAATGATAAGGAGGGAAGGTATTACTTTACTTAAACGGCAAACCTAAAATGCCAATGGCTTGAAATAAATTCCAAGAGATTCATTAACAGATGGGAGACAATTTTCACTATCAAAATAAAACATCCAAAAAAAAGTTTCATAACCAAATAAACCACTAAATTATGCATGATATAAATGATTGATAACTCAATGAAATACTATTAATATAAAAAGGAACTACAAAAATTTACCACAACAGATGAAAGTTTACATCGGAATATACTCTGGAAGACAAAACAATCAAAACTAAATGAAAAACACATAACTCCAAAGCTCCAAAATTCCCCATATCCAATGCCATAGAACTGCCTATGAATCAATAGCCACCACAAGATAACTGTGATACCTTACCTTTACATGTATCTTGATAAATGAATTCTTAAAAATCAGCAAAGTTCCAAAGCAGGTGTGAGTAATGAAAATCATATGATTCTACCCCTAATCACTTATATACACATGTCACTACGATACAACATGTTATCACATTCATATAAAGAATTTGTATTAAACATTTGAAAATTATTTTTATCAAATCCATGTAGATTAACACCGAACAAAATTCCATACTAAAATGGATTCCATGGAAATTTGACCAAAAACTGCATTAATCCATTTCACATTACTTTTTTTTCATAACCATTAAATTATTCACCAAACACCCATACATTTATTCTTCTCTAATAGTCCCATAATCATGATTGTTTTATAATCCATCCAAAAAAATTTCATAATGTGGGAAATCCCCTTGTGCCCAATTGAATCATGCCCCTTTTTCATGGCCATATTCTTTTATACCCTATAGGTATATACCCATTATTCAACATCATGTCGAAAGCATGATTTTATACAACCCATTTATTCCAAAACCATTTCAAACCAACAAATTTAAACTACTTCAATAAAATCATTCATTTTTTTAATACTTTTCAAAAAAACCATGTCAATATATTTCAATAAAACCATCTTTGTATTGAAAAAATATCAATTAAACCATTTACCAAATATCCAAATACATCAGATATTAATGTCTATATTTAAAAATCAATAAAAAAAAGAACAACGCACAAAAACATTCCACACAACGACAATTTTTCAAACGATACATAAAATAATAAATCTCTAATTGTAGATAGTTTCTAATATTATTTTTTCAAATATTTCATAATCAATTTCCATAAATTTAAATAATTTGAAACTAATCCTTCAAATTCTAGAAAGAGTTGTGGATTGTGAGTCCTCCTTCCATGGAACAGATGATGAACATGAAGAATGAAAAGAAAATTCCAAAAAAATCAGGTTGATACTGAAAAAACCCATCCCTAGATATCTTCTCAATAATTTGAAATTCTAAATCTAATCATATTTGTAATTAAAAACCTTATATCTTTCTACATTTAATGTATACATTTGAAATTGAGATTGAGGGATATGTGGATATAAGAAAACCCATGAAAAAATATAACGAACCATACATTACATACATTTTTATTACTTCAAAATTGAAGAACACTTATTACAACATATAACAAAACCATGAAAGGACCATATAGGTATAGTGTCTTTAGAAACTGGGAAACATAAACAACCGGTTCATAAATCATCTACACTATCTCCCTTTTATTTTATCATATCTAGAGACCCTTTTGGAATATCATACTTAATACCCTTCTTTCTGACCTAGGGAAAAGAAAACATACAATAGGGTGTGCTCAAATGCTCAGAAGGGTTAAAAAAAAGAAATATCAATCATATCATATCCATAAGAACATAACATTTTGAAAACCTTAACCTTTAAAAGAGATCATAATATCATAACTTGGGATAAAGCATGGTAGTGAAATGTAATCCCAAAAATCATAACATAAAACATGAAACATTGTGGAACACACACATAATCATAGAGAATCAGTTTATAGCAGTCAAGACTCATATCCAAGACTCTCCTAGCAGACAAAGTCAATTTCTGAACCGAGTTCACTCCTCATTTCAGTCCTGTATCACTAAACTGGATTAACCTACCGTTCCATCCATGTCTATCTCATTAGATATAAATCATTACCCAATTCATTGGAGGGAGATATAGGTCACACCCATCTCATAATGATACCATTCTTATGTGTTCCACAAGATCATAAATCATACATCATAGAAAAACCCATTTAATAAAAATGGGATTCTTAAACATCATTCCATCATAAGATAATCCATATAAGATAAAACGGCATCACAAAAATAATTTCTTCATAAAATAATCAAATAAATGTAAAAATAGGTATACAAATAGAACCCAATATTATCTTATATGGTAAATAATTTTGATAAAACGTTTAAACTCCATTCTTGAGGAAAATATCATTTCTACTTCCAAAGCATTTTTCCTTTCATAACATGTCATACAATTTTAAACTAAAAGAAGTTGATTAAAAATAAACATGAAAACATGTAAAGTAGTATTTATGGAAATAATGTTCTATGAAATCATAAAAATCCATTCTTTTCGTATAAGTTAAAAATATATTTTTCTCGTACATTGGCAGGAAAAGTCAAAAACTACATCGTACTAAAAACAACAAAAGATTTATTTCATATATTTTACTAAAAACTCACCAATGAGTAAAATTGTATTTAAACAATTGTAGGAGGATATAAATAGTATTAAATATTGTGGAAACATGGATGTGGATGATAGATATTTCCCTAGTAAATTCTAAAGCTTAAACAATCTCGGATAAAAATGAGATTGCGAGATTTTCCCTTACCTTAGGTCTGATATGTTTCGTACGTATCTGAAGCTCCTGTATGACGATTTAAATAATCTCATTGAATTATTAAAGAATCATATTTATTTTTATTATATCTTATATGGTCATATTCTTATCTTCTTATTGATAATATTTCATTGCTACTTGTTATTCAGGTGTTCGATGATTTATGTTCTTATGCGTGTTTTGTCGAATAAATTCTTATTATTCTTTTTAGGATATAGATAAATCATTTACAGAATGGCATTAATATTATATATATCATATTTATTCATTCAATTCATTTATATAATCATTATTCAATGAAGATCATGTAGAACGAGTCGCATCACATCGTGGAGACGGTAGGCTGTACGTATGAACGAGTGATGATATCATTCCCATGTTTGTGGAATTATATTGAAGTGAATGCTAGAATATCTCAGAATTAGTATCACGTCATATTAACCATTTATTGTTATTTTTACACCATTATACTCATCCATGTAAGGTGGTCTTTGAAAAATAGATTACACCACAGCGTGGAGACAGTATTCCATACGTACGCACGCGCGGTGATTTTTGTTTTTCGTAAGATGGATAGAAGGTGAAATAGGTTTGTTTCATATTTATAATAAAATATAAGTATATTAGTGATACTGATGTTATTACTATATTATGAAACAACAAAAAAAGAATAAGTATAAGAAGAAATTAAATTGAATGGATTGGTAAAGGTTATTACCTCTTCTTTGACGTGCCTCTTCTAAACCTACTCTTAGGGAACTAATGTTTGTCTTTGAAGAAGACCAGAAACTCTATTATGTCTCTAGGGATGTTGATAAGGGAAATGGGTAGGGATTGGCTGATCATTAAGGCTCAAAATTGTGTAAATAGGAGAGGGAGGAGGTTCCCTTCCATAAGGGAGGAGAGGGGCACCTTAGGAAAAACTTAGAGTATTATTTTATAATAAAGTCATATTCACTTATTTAATATCTCCAAATTTATTTATTTCGAAGATAATGTGTGGAGGGGTCGCAATAATCTCAACCAATAGGTTTTAGACACGTTTAGTTTACTATGTTATCCTTATCATTTAGATTTACATCTAAGATAAATAATTTAACTTTTACTGTGTCTTCTTGTTTTTTTACTCTATATGGTTAATAAAATTAATATAATAACTCAAAATAATCCCAAGTTGTTCATTATTAATATATATAACCGTATCTAAGTCATTTTTATGGTCCATATATTTTCAGGAAAAAAAATAAAAATTAATAATATAATATTTGTTCTAAAAACTATTTTATGTCAATTTTGACAATATGTGGTAATTGATTTTTGTGAAAATCCAAAAAACATTATTAGTTCGAAAAAAGTTATTTAAATCCATACTAACATGTCATATTAACCTATAAAATTAGTTTAATTCATAAAAATTCTCAAATTACATTTATTTGGGTATTTATAATATCAATTATGTCAATATTTCATTAATATGGTAATTAGGACATCATTATTGTGTCATAAATAATTTAAATTATTTAATATTTAAAATTTATAAATAAAATACCATTATGTAGGAAACCGTTTTATATTTCTAATTAATAGTTATTTTTAGAATTTATCTTCTGTATAATAGCATATTAAAAAAAATTTAGTTATTAAACTTTGATTTTAACTCTTTTAACTCTTCTTTAAATAAAATAATAAAGTGTCCTAATCTAATCCAAGTGGACCTAAAGGGTAATATTTTATTTTTAAGGTTCATTTTGGTCAAATTAAATTTATAAAATAGAATTAGGATAGGTGTTATGGTAATAATAATATCATTTTACCCTTAATTACCCTATTTGATTTCTACCGTGGTAAATAAAAGTAAAAAGTTACTATTCACAAAAAATTATTTTTTATCTTTTTGATCCACATTTTACACCTTGATATTAATTGTGTCTCTCAGATTTTCTTCATACAACTCACAGAAGTGGTAAATGTAAGTTTTATGTACAATTGCAAATGCTCCTAGTAGGTGGGTAAAAGACGGTAAAAAGATCAACAAAATTTTTATGTATCAATATTATTATAAAAGTTCTCCAATGATTTAAATTTAAATTATATAGGTATTATGTATCTATTTTGATGTAAAATAAATTTAAATAAAAAATGATTATTTAAATAAAAGGTCGGTTTTAACCAATAACTTAGTGCTTTCACTATTCATCAAAAATTGAATGTTTTTAGAAAAATACCAAAAATTCACCCTTAGCTAATTTCGATATTCCGAATCCAAAAATGAAGTCCATTTTTAATGATAAAATTTATAAAATTTAAAAATGTCGGTATTAATATTCATAACGGCTAGTTTATATAATATTTTAATAACATATTATTGTTTAGTGAAAATCGGTATTTCATATAACACAAGCTATCGATGAAGGTTTCTCTTGCGTGTAACGCAAGCCAAGACAGTGTTGTGTGTAGTGAAAGATTCCTTTGGTGATTCATATAACATAATACAAAAAAATATTTCTTATATAATCTCGTGTGTTACATTCTACCCTCCTTAAAATGAATTTTCCCCTCAAAATTCATCACTTTGTAACAAACAGATGAGGATACCTCTCCCTCATCATATCCTCAAGTTCCCATATAGATTCATCTAATTGGGGGTTCCTCCATAAATCATTCACCAAGCGAGTGTTCTTGTTCCGTAGGACTTTATCGCTACGATCTAGAATCTCTAATGGGTGTTCTTCATAAGAAAGATCTTCCTCCAATTGTTCAACTTCTGAGCTGAGTACATGTGAAGGATCGGGTATATACTTTCTCAGGAGAGATACATGGAACACATCATGAACTTGAGAGAGATTTGGTGGAAGTGCCAATTAGTAAGCTACCTTCCCAACATGATCTAGTATTTCAAAACAAATAATATACCTTGGGCTCAGCTTTCCCTTCTTTCTAAATCTCATTACTCTCTTCCAGGGAGATATTCGTAAGAACACTTTATCACCCACTTCAAACTCTTGGTCTTTTATTCGGTTATCGGTATAACGTTTTTGTCGACTATGATATGGTATTATGTGTCGTTGAAAAGATCTGACCTTTTCTGCCATCTGATCAACATTATCAGGTCATAATAACTTTCTTTCCCCAACTTCATCCCAGCAAGGTGGAGTTATGCATTTCATTCCATAGAGAGATTCATAATGAGCCATATGAATACTGGAGTGAAAGCTATTATTATATGAAAATTCCACCAATGTTAGGTGTTTATCCCAACCACCTTTTAAATCCATAGAGCAAGATCTCAACATGTCTTCTAGAGTTGGGATTGTCCTCTTAGACTGACCGTCTGTCTGAGGATGATAAGTTATGCGGAAACTCAACTTTGTTTCTAGAGTATGGTGAAGACGTTGCCAAAACATCTAGGTAAACCTCGGATCCCGATCAGATATAATGGAAAATGGTACTCCATGAAATCTTACAACTAACTTTACATATATCCAGGCAATATGATCAAGAGAAAAATCTTCTCTAATAGCAATTAAGTGCACCGAATTTGTAAGACGATCAATAATAACCCAAATAGAATTATTGCCTTTGGATATTTTAGGAAGTTCAGTAACAAAGTCCATAGTGATGTTTTCCCATTTCCATTCTAGTATGGGTAATGGTTGTAACATCCCTTTAGACTACTTTCTCTCAGCATTAGCTTGTTGACAAACCAAGCATCGAGAGACATATTCAGCAACATCACTTTTTATGCCAACCCCCCAGAAGTACTTCTTCAGGTCCCTATACATCTTCATGCTTCCATGGTGAATAGAGAATAAAGAACTATGAGCTTCATCCAATATTTCATTCTTTAATTCTAGGATGGTAGGAACACAAACCCGATTCATGAACCTTATTATTTCATAACAATCAATGTGGAATTTAGGAACATTTCTCACTTTCGTTTGTAACTATACATCTTCTTTTTTTGCCTCTTTAATCTTCACATGTATAGATGGATGAACATTCATTTGAGAAAGATAATATTTTTCCACTTCAATTAGAATTCCAAGATCGAGCCTTTGTAAATCCATAAATATTGGATCCTTTGTGATCCTCATCATGGATAATCTAGCATGGTCTTATCGAATTAATGCATATTCCACCTTGTTTGAACTCCCATGGTGGTAATTAATTGAGTATTCATAATCCTTAATTAGCTCCAAACATCTTCTTTGGTGCATATTCAGCTCCTTTTGTTTGAAAATATACTTCAAAATTTTATGATTAGTATAAATATCACACCTTTCACCATAAAGATAATGCCTCCAAATCAATAATTCAATGATTACCGTAGCTAACTTCAAATCATGAGATGGGTAATTTTTCTCATGTATTTTCAATTTTCATGAGGCATAATCTATCACCATATCATTTTGCAGGAGAACACACCCCAATCCCATATTGGATGCATCACTGTAGATCAAAAACCTTTCTCCAGTACAAGGAAGTGTGAGCATAGGTTCATTGGATAATCTAATTTATAACTCCTTGAAATTCTCTTCACAGTCCTCCAGCCAAACGAACATAACTCTTTTTTGAGTCAACCTGGTGAGTGGATTTGATAATAGTGAAAAATATTTCACACAACGTCGATAATATCCAGCCAAACCAAGAAAAAATCAGATATCAGTTACTGTTTTTGGTCTTTACCGTCTTTCGATAACATCTATTTTTGCTGGATCCACATATATCCCCTCTTTTGTGATTGTTTAACCCAAAATGAATCTTTTTGAAGCCAAAATTCGCACTTGGTAAATTTGGAATCAAGCTTCTCCTTTCTTAGGGTCTTTAATACAATTATCATGTGATCTTCATGTTCTTACTTGATCTTTGAATAGACAAGAATATCATCTATAAAGACTACCAGAAACTGATCAAGATAGTGTGTAAAGACTCTATTCATTAGATCCATGTAGATAGAAGGGGCATTAGTAAGACCAAATGGCATCACTATAAATTCATAGTTTCCATACTATGTACGGAAATCCGTATTTGGTATATCCTCCCTTTTGATCCTTAATTGAAGATACTAGAAATGAGGATCAATCTTGGAAAAGTATTGAGCTCCACGTAGTTGGTCAAATAAGTCATCAATGTGTGGGAGAGGATATTTTTTCTTGATAGTGATCTTGTTATGTTCTTGATGATCAATTCAGAGTCTCGTAGATCCATCTTTCTTCTTAAAAAACGGAACATGTGCTCCCCAAGGTGATGCAATAGGGCATATGATTCACTTATAAGGATTCTCATGGAGTTTCTTCTTCAATTCATGCAACTCAATTGGGTCCATTCTATAAGGTGTCTTTGGAATGTGCATAGCACCCGGTATGAGTTATATTGAAAACTCTACTTCACGATTTGGTGGAATACATAACAATTTATCTAGAAATATATCATCAAACTCTTGTACAATGGGAGTATTCTTAATTTTTAGTTGGTCTCCAACCTTTTGAGATAAATAAATTTCATTTATTGGAATCATGACACATAAGATTGAAGAAATTTCCACTAGAAGGATATATTCATCCTCGCATCGATAGATGATCATTGATTGATTAGGAATGTGAAATTTGACTTACCTTATTTGGAAATCGATATTAGATACATATAAATAAAGCTAATCCATGCCAAGGATCAAATCAAATTCCACTATAGGAAGGATCACAAGATTTTCAAGAACAACTTTCCCAAAAACTTCAATCGGAGAAGAATTGTAAACTTTTGACGCGATTTTTGTGCCAGTAGGGGTGGTCACAGATAACTCAACATCTAATTGTTGATATAATACGTCGATACCCTTAGAAAATTCTTCAGAAATAAAATAGTGGATGGATCCATAATCAAATAAAACATTTGCTACATTAGAGTGGATGGAAGGTGTACCTTTCACCACTTCGTTATCATACTATACATTGCCTATAGAAATTGCATGTGACTTTCCTTTGTCTCTGGCCTTAAGAGTTTGTTGAAGTCAATCATCATCAACAACCATTGGATTTGGGAATTGATTAGCATAAATTCCAATTTCCATTCACTTCTATCGTTGAAGTGTATGAGGTGCATTCTGTGTATCCTTTTCATTTTTTGCATCACTAGGCATCTTTTTCCCATCATTGTGACATTCAAAAGCCCGATGACCTTCTTTTCCACATTTGAAACATTTACTTGTCCCTTTAAGACAATTCCATCCATGTTTGTTTCTACACTTTGAGCATAAGGGAAAAATCATCTTATTTTCAGTGTGGTCTTTAGATTTCCCTTTGAATTCCATTTTCCTCTTTTTATCAAACCCATAAGACTGATGGGTTACTCCAATCTCCATATCAACCTTGAGATCCCATCGAACAATATCATCATTGCTATTGAAGTCCCTTATGGATAACTCCCTTCGAAGACTTGGTTTTAAGCCACTATAAAATCGATAGATCTTACTCTCAGGTTGGATAATAATTCTGGAAGCGTACCTTGCATGTATTGTAAAATTTTCTTCATATGTACCAACATATTCGTCATCCTTTTGGTTTAGTTGAAGAAACTTCATCTCGATCTTTGTTCGAATAATTTGAGGGAAGTACTTATTGAAAAAAAACGATCTTGAAATCTTCCCATTCCGTGGATTCAATTTCATATTGGGGCATTGTATTCTTGATAAGATTACACCATTGATCAGCTTCACCTTCCAAACGATATACTGCTAAGATGACTTTATCATGTTCAGAAAATTGTATAACTGAAAATATCTTTTCAGTGGTACTGATCCATTGTTCACCCACTAATGGATTAGTAGACCCACTGAATGAGGGTGGACGCTACCTCATGAAGTATTCAACAGAATGTTTCTCCTTCCATTTCTCGTTTGGAAGCCTTGCATGATTCATAGCTTAAGAAAGTTGTGTGAGCATGGATACAATATTTTTCATTCCATCTCCCAAAACATTTGGTTGCTCAGGGAGACAATCATTGCATTGCCCATCGCATACCTCATAAACATGATTCTTTCAGGTTCTAGCCATTGACTAAAACTAAGAAGAATAGTGTGAGAAAAACTAATTCTAACAGGAAAACAACATAATCAGTAAAAAAAATTCACACTTTAGGTCTTATCACAGGTTACTCATGGCCATTTCTAAAACACTAAGATTGTGTTCTATGCTTAGACATATCCATAGGGTTCTTATTAAGGATTTCACATCCTAGTTTCCAAAAGATGACTATACCTTTCCTCTGATACGAAATATAATGACCCATACATTACATATATTGTTATTACTTCAAAATTGAATCACACTTATTACATCATATAACAAAACCATGAAAGGACAGTATTGGTATAATGTCTTTAGAAACTGGGAAACATGAACAACTGGTTCACAAATCATCTACACTATCTCCCTTTTATTTTATCATATCTAGAGTCCCTTTTGGAATATCTTACTTAATACCCTTATTACTAACATGGGGAAAAGCAAACATACAAAAGGGTGATATCAAATTCTCAGCAAGGGTAAACAAAGTAAATATCAATCATATCATATTCATAAGAACATAATATTTTGAAAATCTTAACCTGCAATAGAGATCATAATATCATAACATGGGATAAATCATTTTTGTGAAATGTAATCCCAATATTCATAACAAAAAACATGAAACGTTGTGGAATACACACATAATCCTAGAGAATCATTTCTTAGTAGTCAATCCTCATTTCCAAGACTATCCTAGTGGACAAAGTCTATTTCTAAACCAAGTTCACTCCTCATTTCAATCCTGTATCACTGAACCGGATTAACCTGCCGTTCCATCCATGTCTATATCATGGGATATAAATCCTTACCCATTTAATTTTAGGGTGATATAGGTCCCACACATCTCATAATGATACCATTCTTATGTGTGCCACAAGATCAAAAATCATACATCATGGCATAAACCATGTAATAAAAATGAGATTCTTAGACATCATTCCATCAAAACATAATCCATATAATATAAAAGGACATCATAAAAATAATTACATCATAAAATATTCAAATAAATGTAAAAATAGGGATAGAAATAGAACCCTATATTATTATAGATGGAAAATAATTTTGATAAAATTCTTGAACTCCATTCTTGAGGAAAATATCTTTTCTACTTCAATTTTTTTTCCCTTTCTTAACATGTCATACAATTTTAAACTAAATGAAGTTGATTAAAAATAATCTTGAAAACATGTAAAGTAATATTTATGTAAATAATGTCCTATGAAATCATAAAAATCCATTCATGCCGTATAAGTTAAAAAACATTTTTCTTGTACTTTGGAAGGAAAAGTCAAAAAGTACATCGTACTAAAAATGACAAAAGATTCCACTCATATCATTTACTAAAAACTCACCAATAAGTAGAACTATATTTAAAAAACTTTATGAGGATATAAATAATATTACATATTGAGGAAACTCGGATTTGGATGATAGATATTCCCCAGTAAATTCTAATGTGTAAAAAATCTCTGATAAAAATGAGATTGAGAGATTTTCACTTACCTTAGGTCTGATATGCTTCGTACATATTCAAATCCTCTATATGATGATTTAAATATGGTAATTGACTAATTAAAGAATCATATTTATTGTTATGATATCATATATGGTCATATTATCATCCTCTTATTAATAATATTTCATTGCTACTTGTTATCAGGATGATCATTGCTTTATGTTCTTATGCGTGTTTTGTCGAATAAATTCTTATTATTATTCTTAGGTTATAGATACATTATTTACTGAATGGTATTATTATTATATATATCATATTTATTCATTCAATTAATTCAATTCATTTATATATTCGTTTTTCAATTAAGATCATGTAGAACGAGTCGCATCACATCGTGGAGACGGTAGGCCATACGTACGAACGAGCGATGATATCATTCCCATGTTTGTGGAATTGTATTTAAGTGAATGATAGAATATCTTAGAATTATTATAATGTCATAATAACCATTTGTATTTATTATTTACACCAATATACCCATCCATATAAGGTTGTGTTGGAAAAACATATTACACCACAGTGTGGAGACGGTATTCTGTACGTACGCACATGCAATGATTTTGTTTTTCGTAGGATGGATAGAAGGTGAAATAGGATTGATTCATATCTATAATAACATATTAGTATATGAGTGATACTGATGTTATTACTTTATTCTGAAACAACAAAATAAGAAGAAGTATAAGAATAAATGATTTTGAAAGAATTGGTAAAGGATATTACCTCTTCTTTGACGCACCTCTTCTAAACCTCCTTTTAGGGCACTAAAGTTGGTATTATAAGAAGACAAAAACCAATAATATGTTTCTAGGTATGTTTATAAGTAAAATGGTTAGGGGTTGTCTGAGCTTGAAAGCTCAAAATTGTGTAAAGAGGAGAGGGAGGAGGTTCCCTTTTACAAGGGAGGAGAGGGGCACCTTAGGAAAAACATAAAATATTATTTTATAATAAAGTTATATTCGGTTTTTAATAGCTCCAAATTGATTTATTTTACATATAAAATGGGGATGGGTCGAAATACTCTCAACCAAAAGGTTTTAGACGATTTTAGGTTACTATTTTAACCTTATCATTTAGATTTAACTCTAAGTTAAATAATTTAACATTTCCCTTGTCTTCTTATATTCTTACACTATATGGTTAATGAACATAATATAACAATCCATTGGAATCCCATGATGTTCATTTTTAATATATATATCATTATCTAAGTCATTTGGCTGAACCTTATATTTTTATGAATAAAATAACA
The DNA here is from genome assembly GCA_963277665.1 of Viscum album. NCBI lineage: Eukaryota > Viridiplantae > Streptophyta > Magnoliopsida > Santalales > Viscaceae > Viscum > Viscum album. The sequence continues at coordinate 1,233,071,254 of OY728152.1, forward strand.
ATTAATAATATAATATTTGTTTTAAAAACTATTTTATGTCAATTTTGAAACTATTTGGTAATTGATTTTTGTGAAAATCATAACAGCAAGATTATTTCGAAACAAAAGTTCACTAAATCAATACTAAAATTTAATATTAAACTATAAAATCAGTTCAATTAATAAAAATTATAAAATTACATTTATTTGGGTATTTATAATTTCAATAATGTTAATATTTCATTAATAAGGTAATTACTGCATCATCATTGTGTCATAAATAAATTAAATTATTTATTTTTTAAAAATTATAAATAACATTAAATTATTTAGGAAATATTTTTATATTTCTAATGAATATTTATAGTCGAATTTATCTTATGGATAACACTATATTAAAAATGTTTTAGTTTTTAAACTTTGATTTTAACTGTTCTAACTCTTCTTTAAATAAAATAATAATACGTGTCCTAATCTAATCCATGTGGACCTAAAGGGTAATATTTTATTCTTAAGGATGTTTTTGAAAAAATTAAACTTATCCAATAGAATTAGGACATGTGTTAGGACAATAATAATATCATTTTTACCCTTAATTAACCTATTTACTTTTAACAGTGGTAAATAAAAGTAAAAAGTTACAATTCACCAAAAATTATTTTTATCATATTGAACCACATTTTACTCTTTGATATTAATTGTGTCTCTCGGAATTTTGAAATTAAACTAATAGAAGCAGTAAAATTAAGTTATATGTACAATTACAAATGCTCCTAAGAGGTGGGTAAAAGACGGTGAAAAGTTCAATAAAATTTTTATGTATCTATATTATTTTGAAATTTCTCCAATGAATTACATTGAACATATATAGTTATTTTTTATATATTTTTACCTAATTTAAATTTAAATAAAAAATGATTATTTAAATTAATAGTCAGTTTTAACCAATAACTCAGTGTTTTCACTATTCATAAAAAATTGAATGTTTTCAGAGAAATACCAAAAATTCACCCTGGGATAATTTCGATATTTCGAATCCAAAAATGATGTCCATTTTGAAAGATAAAATTTATAAAATTTCAAGAAGTGGGTATTAATATTCATCAGAGCTAGTTGATATAATATTTTAAAAACACATCGTTGTTTAGCGAAACTCCGTATTGCGTACAACGCAAGCTATCGATAAAGGTTTATCTAGTGTGTAACGCACGCCAAGACTATGTTTTGTGTAGTGGAAGATTCATTTGGTGATGCATATAATATAATACATAAAAACAAAATATTTCTCATAAAATCTCGGTTGTTACAAAAACTACCACTAAGGATGGCTTACCATGAGAATCTAGATTCAACGACAATGATATGACTTCAGATCACCTTAGGATTGATGGGCGGTGCCTCTATAACTTTAAGAGGAGAAACATAAAGATATTGATGTTTTCGGTGGAAATGAGGAGTTAATTATTAATCCCAACCTAGATCCACAATTTATGGATCTTGTTTTCAAACTGTGAAAGGTTAGTTTCATGATTAGGCAAATCATGGGAAAATTGTTTGCCAACCAATGCCTCAAGGGGGACCAAGAATGTTTAGATCATAAAGTTATTCAAACCATGAAAAAACTATGCTAAAGATAACTATCACACTTTTCACAGTTTTTCTTGGGGAATCGCATGATTTGGGAAACTAGAGCACCATAACAGCACACCTTCCCAGAGCCCTCTATATCACTATGCACGGTTTCCTATAGAGGTTTCATGATTTTCAAAAACCATGTACCCACCTTCAATCGTTATAAATGACCATAAAACACTACCAAACCCTTACAAACCATCCTAAACATCACACATAGACCTAATGTACTAAAAGTTTATAAATAAATGGCAACCTACAAAAAACCACAGTTGCCACATTTTCCCCATAATTAGCCTTTCCATCCATGGATAGTTAAAACCCATCATTACCCTGAAAGTGTTCTATCCAATTTAATTTAGTTTCACTATAACCTTTAAATGTATCTTTAAGAATCTAACCATGTTTCCACAAATATTTCACTAGACTGATTCATTTTCCACCCAAGAAATTCCCTTTCTTATCCAGATTATACATCAGAATATGTACTAGTGAAAAATATTTCTCTAGATCAACATTATCCGATCAAATCACATAGTTGGGATCAGGTTGATACTTTTGAAATTCAAGTACATGAAAAAATTATGTATTTCACTAAACCGTGGGGGTAGTTCCAACCATTATCCCCACACTCCAACCCATTCATGAATATCAAAATGGCCTCTGTATTTAGTAGATAACATTCCCTACATTCCAAACTGAAGAATCCCAAGACTTTTAGATATCTTAATGAAAACATTATAAATCAATTCAAATGACAATAACCATTTATGATGATCTACATATTATTTATCATGACTTCATAATGTCTCGATATATTTCTTGATCAACTGAATCTTCTATGTTGTCCATTGGACAAGGCTTGGCTCATCTAGTTAGGTCTCACCTATTTACACCCAACAACTTGAATAACGACCAGGAAACCCATAAAATAAATATATGGATCCACATTTATTGAGGCATGTTAAATATTTTAAAAAAAGAACTAAAATAATGACATGTGCTCTTCCCATGATCCACAAAAATACATTTCACAAGCCCACAACATGTCTTGAAAAATTTGTATCATCCTTTTGGATTGGCTGTCTGTTTGAGAATGATATACCATATTCATTGTTAGGTGGGTCATAAGGTATTTCAATTAGGATTTCCAGAAATGATAATTTAACCTCGAATCACTTTATTAAACTACGAAAACTGGTACACCATGCCTCTTTACTACTTCTCAGATATAGATTTCTTAAAAATTCATCCACCATTCGAGATTAATGAAAAGTAATGAAATGAGACAACTTTGTGAGCCGATATAATATCAAACAAATGGAATTTTGTTCCAAATATTCTTGTGATAGGAGTCCCAAAATCCCTAGTTATCTACTCCCATGTGAAATCATGAATTGTTAAAGATGGAAACATACCTGCTAGTCGTTGATGCTCTATTTTAACCCCCGGATAAATTTTTCATCTTGAAAAATTTTCATCTACCAGTTTTCTTATACTCGCCCTCCAAAACTGTTCTTTCAATACCTTATACATCATCTGTATTCCATGTCTAATAACCCATTATGAGTGGATCTATGCATGAATAAATTTTTCCTAACAAGCCATAGGTACGACTATGCAGTTTCTAAACCATAATGCTGAAAATCCATCAAATATCTTTCCCTAAATTATCTCCCCACCGTTGAGTTCATAATTCACTGAATTAAATTATAAATCCAATATCTATTCCTATTTAACATTATTCAATAATTCTATAATAAATGAAAATTGAAATAAAAGAGTAACAGAAACTTTGTCTTCTCATTCCAATGGCTTGTCTACTTGGACCGACATTAACTAGAACTCATCTGAATCTTCATTTTCAAACTGATCATATAAATTTATACTTAATGTATCATCCATCATATTTCTTTTTACCCTATGTATAGATAAAATCATATCCAATCATTTAGAGATACTCCATCTATTATCCTTTTCTCATATCCTAATCTTGTTGTGATAAAATATGATTTAAGCACTAATGATCTATAAATATGGTCAATTTCACTCTAAAGAGATAATGAAATTATGTATTCATTGCATGGACCGAAACATCTAACATAAAATCATGTTTTGGGTAATTATTCTCATGCACTAATATGCCCCATGATCCATAACCAACAACATGATATCCTAGCTGAGAATAGAACAATGCAGTGACCCTCAATCATTACAATACACCAAATACCCTTGTCTGGTTTCTGGATGTAAAATGATAGGTGGTCATGTTAGGTGAACATTAGTCTATTAAAAAGACTTCTAAAATTACTCATTATATTGGAATGGAATAATATTCTTTTTCAAAGATTACATTGTAAAATATAGTTTTTAAAAATCATAAACAAATTGGCAGTAATAACGAGCTTGACTATGGAAACAATATATCTCATAGACATTCTTTGTTGGTCTCCTAGAGATAAAAATCTCCATATTTTCGGGATCCATAGAAACCCCACATTCATAAATTAAATGTACAATGATGTGTACAACTTATATCACAATAATAGTTTGATATTTTGGCATACAAATGATAGACCCTCATGATTCCCAACACTATCACTGAGTGTTTCTCATGCTCATCCCTTTTCCATGAATACACTAATATGTCATCTACATATACTTCCAAAAAATAAAATAGATAACTTTGAAATAACATATTCATCAATTCCATTACGTTTATTTTTGAATTCATTTGACCAAATGGAATCACTACATACTCATTTTGTCCATATCTTCTCTTGAAACAAGTATTTGGGTTATCCTCCTTTTGTACTTGAAATTGGTGGTATCCTGATCACAAGTATGTCTTATAGAACAAATTATCACCCTTTAATTGATCAAACAGATCATCAACATGTGGAAGTGGATACTAGTTATTTAACATAACATAGTTATGTATATAATAATCCACACAAAACCAAAGAGTTCCATCCAGATTTTTTATAAGAAAAATAGGTGCCTTCGAGGGAGACACGTTTGGAAAAATGAACCCTTTACATTATAGATCATAAAACTATTCATTCTATTCATCTAATTATGTTTGTTCTATCTGGTAAGATGAAAGGGAGACAATATTATTCCCTAGAAAGAGATCAGTTAGAAACACCACAACTATTGTTAGGGGAATCTCTATGATATTCTCATGAAAATCATAAAAAATGTGTTTAGAAACCATTGTTAAACTAAAATTCTTGTTTTTTACATCAATTTCAATTTTGATCATTTTATTTGGTATGATATTGATCCAAATTCTTGTTCCAATAACCAATATTCACCTATCATCAAACTACTTTGTTAATTAATGATATTATTTATTCCATCCATAGTTTTAAAACATACTCATCATATATAATAGTTTATGAGAGCCATAAACATTGTCAACCAGTTCATAGATAGGGTTATGTCATATATATATATATTTCTAAATAATTGAGAGATACCATATCTACTAAGGTCTATCAATTGTAATTAGACATGATCTATAGAAAATGTAATGGCATTCTCTTTGACCCATAGGATTTTGGTGTTCTAACACAGATGGAATAATCTCAAATTTTAAACATTATAAATCAATATTATGATTAAAAATAAATTAAAGGGAAGCACATGTATCAAACAAGTCTTTCATAAGGGTATAAATCAAAATAATCATACCTATATCCATTAGTGGTCTAGATTGATCTTTTAGAATCACATTCACAACTATAAATAATGTATTGCTTGCGACTCCCTAATTTTTGTTTCCATATTAATATTTCCCTTTCTAGGGATTCATGGTATTCCTAGAATTACCATGGGTGGATCTGTTCTAATGAAGGGACTAATTTTGTTTCCCTTATCCTGTCAAAGCATAAAATGTCTGTGACACCTATGAAGTGTCCCAAAATAACCCCTCAATAAAGAAAAATTAAAATGGCACTGATGATCTTATATATGATTTTAATTGTGGAATTATCTTGGTGTTGATTAAACTCATGCTTCATGTGGTCTAATGAACTACATTCGAAAGATCTATGATTTCTCTTGGTTCTCAAAGGAAGGCTCAACATTCCAACCATTTGATTTAGAGTCATGATTTTACCTTGGATATATGTGTCCCTCTTCCTCTTTCCCCCAATGTTAGTGTTCCCACCTTTTCCATAGGTGTAAACATACTCTCTTTAGCTTTAGATTCTAAGATTCCCCTTTTATATATCGTATCTCTATTGACCATATATGCATAATTTATTATAGAGATCCTAGAAATATTTGAGAAAATATACTTCCTCATTTATATTTCATATATGTGTTCCCTCAAGGACACACTACCATAAGATTTAGCCACAAAAAGGACTATGTTCATGAAATTATCTACATACACTATCTTTGTGAGGATATCATGTTCCAAGATGAATAAATTTATTATTCTTTCAATTTTGAACATATGAGGCTATAATTATTTGTTAAACAATTAATATAAATTCTCACAGCCATTTCATTGGTATAATTTTGGTTGAATAGATAAATAACAACATTGGAATGAAAGATATTCCATCATATACATTGTAGGATTCCCTTTCAGCTCTATTGGTGTGCAGAGGAAATCAAATATATGATTCATCCTATATATCCACACCTCTACATTATCTAGTTCTGAATCACCCCAAAACATGGGTGGATATTGATTATCAAACTAGAAGGACAAAACCAATTCCCATCGTTCATTTCTCTTTTCCCATATATCCATGGCTTAAATGTCCTGGACTATACAATGAACCAGTTGTTGGATCACCTGTGGCTCATGTGGAACCACATTTTAGCAGTATCATCAAGTTGGCTCCTAATATTCCTATTGGATGCCATTTTATTGAAACACAACAACCTACATATTCCTCAAAATATAGAAACTAAATACCTAATAATTTAAAATTATACCTCATTATCTATTATAACAAGGCTGTCCAAAATTTAATAATTTTCACAATCCACAAATCTTAAATATTTCTCCATTCTATAAAAATAAAACCATTTTAGAAATATCCATTTAATTCAATTTCAATATCTAAAACTTCAAAAAAAAATTACTATTACAATATTAAAAAATTATTTGATTTGTACCAAATAATCTATCATTACTCAAAATGAGATATGAACACATATTCGGAAGTCATTTCTACAATGTGTGTCATGCTTTTCTCATTATCAAAACCCATGAAAATGAGATTTCAAAACCTATATGTATCTCCAAAATACTTATGTAACCAAATCCTTGGTAACATTATGTTTAGAATAAAATGGTTAGAAATATATTTTTATGCCCTTGAATTCAAATCCAAGCTATCCTACTATATTCTTCCAACCCAAGACAAGGAATATACAAGAATGAATTTCAACTCCATTAATGATAGAACTAATGAAAACTTGTTAGTAAAGTACTAAAAAGATAATACCACATGTATCCTCCCACCACTAATCATTTTCTATAGAAGGTAGGAGGATAATACTTTTTCTTAAGTGACATCCCCAAGATTCCAATGGCTGGAAATAAATTCCAATGGATTTATTAACAAATGGGGGATTATTAAACCATTGAAAATTAAACAACAAATAAAACAAGTGACAAAGAAATAAACCAATACATATTTCATGATATATATGATAGACATCTCAAAGAAATACCATTTATATTGAAACCAACTATAAAATAGTACCACATTTGAAGATAGATATCATCAGAGTATACAGTTGAAGAAAACACCAATAAAACTAAATGAGTTACACATAAATCCAAAGTTGAAAAATGCTCCATATCACACTCAACAAAATATCATATGTATCACAAAAATCCACCGGAGAATCATGATTCCTTACCTTTACTTATATCATAAAAAATGATACTTAAAATGAACCAAAGTGCCAAAGTAAGGTTGAGTAATGAATCTCGGTAGATTTTCCCTCAAATGACAACCCTACTCATGCCACATATATAGATAATGATATCACATGTATATAAATAAATTTTATAAAACAATTTAAAACATTATTTATCCATGAAAATTAGTTTAACCAAAATATAGTTTTCAAAACGAAAATAGATTCCATGGAAAATAAAGAAAAAAAAATAACTTCAACCATTTCAAATTCCTTTCCAGCACACCCATCACATGATTCAAAAAACACCCACACATTTATGTTTCTATGATAGTTCCATACTCATATTTGGTTTCAATTCTATCCACTATGTTATCACAATGTGTCCAATATTTTGGTTCTCTTGTGACGCATCCCCTTTATTCAGGGCTACATCCCTTCGTACGATAATGGTACATGCCCCTATTCAGTGTCAAATTTAAATCATGAACCCACAAACCCCATTTTGTAATGGACCGGATCTCTCCGGACCATTTCTTTGTCAAAAAGAAGGTCAATAAGTGTTCTAGAGGGTAAAATGGATTTTTCCCACACTTTCCAGAATTTTGAAACTACACGCCGTGTACGCCCCTTTCCGGGTATACCCCATGTTGTAGGCCATGTCCTCGCCATGTGATGTAAATGAGTACATTCCATGTAGTGTAAGTACACGCCGTGTAGCACATTGTTGGTTATACCCTGTGTTGAAGGTCATGTCCTTGCTGTGTGGAATAATGGGTGCACGCTGTGTGCCCAGTTTTACACGCCGTGTAGTCCTTCCCCGCGTATGTGTTACCAGTCAACAGTCGTGTACCATGTTGGAGACGTGTCCTTGCTGTGTGCATCAAATGATTACATGTCGTTTGTCTAAAATACACGTCATGTAGTCCTTCCCCGCGTATGCGTTACCCACAAACCGTGTGTTGACCAGTCAACGGTCGCGGAGCCATGTTGGAAGCCGCGTGGAGACCATGTAAAATAACTGAGTACAGGCTGTGTACCATAAAGTACACGCCGTGTACTTTTCCTTTTCTCACCTATAAAAGGATGGGTCCCCTCCTCCTTTCATTTCAATCCTCTCCTCCGATTTCCTCTGAGAAGAGTTCTCCCAAGAGACTCGAAGGCTCTTTCTTCCATAACTTCTTTGTCCGAGATCCTATTTACGATCCATCAGTGGCCACGAGATTGTAATGACAAGATGGAACTTCCGAGCTTGGATCTATTGTCTTTGCTTTGGCCTTTCCATTCCAACTTCCACCCGAGGAGGTTTTTCTGGGACCTGACCGAAGTGACGGATGCCAACGGATGTCTTATAAGGTTGATCTGGGGGAGCGTTGCGATCGAAACCTATTGAGGTAGGGATCATACCTTCGTCTCTCTAGTTTGTGCATCATGCGGGGTGGGTGTTCTCTTGTTTATGTGAAACACTTTTGAACTAGTATAATAAAGATAATAACTAGCTTATATAATGGGGTTGGGAAGTTTGTGATTGTTGTTACTTTATATCCGGTGATATTATATTCTGAATTGAATGAGCTTCTACCTACTGAAAATCATGGTCACTGGGGGCTTTGCTTACGCAATTAAATGTTGCCCTCTCCTTCTGGATTTTCTTATGGATGGAAACTTTGTGGAATGTGTTAATTGGTTAATCATGTAAAGTTGGCTGTTTAAAATCTGGAACACTTGTGTGATCACCTCGGTTAAACAAAAAAGGAATAATGAACATGTGGGTGTTGTCTTGGACACGTGTCTTGTGATGGGGTTGTTTTGTGGGTTGTTGTTGATAGGTTGAGTAGCGAGGCTGCAATTGGCTTGGTTGTGGGTTGGTCTAAATGTTGTATTGGTAACGGGCAGCGGGGTTGCGATAAGTGGTATTAAATGGATAATGATGTATGGGTTTCGGTGCAGTTGTGGTTATGGTGGTTGGTAGTGGGGCTGCAGGGATGGGTTTGAATGTGAACGGGCTATGGGTTGTGAACAATAAATAAAAATTGGAAGAGTTAATAAATGGTGGGTCATGGTAATGGAACATGATTAATATTCGATGGGGTGGGTTGGTTGTTAAGAAGGACTTGGTTGTGTTGCTGTGTTTTCCTAACTTGATTTGTGGAAGGCAGGGATATGTTTTACGAATGATTAATGTGGTTGGTTGTGTATAGATGCCCATTAATTAAGGAACTAAGGAAAATAATTCTGCTGAAATGTGAAAACCTAAATGGGGTTGGGGTTTTATGCATGCTTCGTAGTAGCAGTGCCGAGGCACTTGCTCAGTTTCTCTGTTTAGAATCCATAGGTTGGGATGTGTGTTTGGTATATATATATCTGTATCTTTTTTGTTTTATCTCACCCCACCCATTTTGAGCACTTAGTGCCGAACACTCCCATTTCATGGGAGAGGGTGTTTTTCCCATAGTTACTAGATCCTTCCTGCTACATCCCCCTAGGCTGTGATGGCTTGAGGCGACCTTACACCTAAGACTCTTTGGGTAGGTTCTGATTGGGGTGTCTTTAGACCAAGACTCTTTGGGTAGGTTCTACTGTTTCCCAAAAATCTTCGGGATGAGCCCCAGGTGTGTGCGGGTAGGATACATGGTTGTGAGGCCCAGGTGTGTGCGGGTGGGATACGTGGTTGTGAGGCCCAGGTGTGTGCATGTAGGATACTTGGTTGTGAGGCTCAGGTGTGTGCGGGCGAGATACGTGGTAGTGAGGCCCAGGTGTGTGCGGGCGGGGAGAGTGTGGCAGCGTCATGACATTCACTATTAGGAAGAGCAGCTCACTAAAGGGAAATGGTGTGGGGTACATAATACCCTTGTTTCTTATATACAACTACCTGTTGTGCTTGTGTTTTGGTGAGTGTGGTTGGTGAGGTTGGGTGGATAGAATTCCTTTCTAGGTTTCTTCTGTTGTTCTCATGGGACATTAGGATATCTCCCCACTTGTGCACGAGAGTTTTAGGTTTCCCTACTATGTATACTTGTCTGCTCACCCTATGTTTACTTTCAGGTTTCCAGGAGGACTACCAGGGCCATCTGGGACCCTACTATTCAGACAGTTGCAGTTGTTGTAGTTGTTGTTCTCTTGTTTTCTTTTGGTATTATACCTTGAGATTTCTTGTACTTGTACCTTGTTATAAAATTATTTAAACATGCATGTGGTCTTAGTTTGGGATTATTTATATACACTTGTTCTTTTCATTTTTGGTGGCTGACTTGTCCTATTTCCAATCCTAAATAAATAAAAAGGGTAATGCCTCCCATATTTGTGAAAACTCATACCCTTGGTGCTAGTCGCCACCCCGGGGCCTACAAGAGGCGGGACTCAGGGGTCATTATCTCCCTTTCACCATTGCCAGCTTGGTAGGGGCATCTTTTGTGGGAGGGGGTCATGACAGAATAGTATCATAGCTGATGGTTGAGAGATAGGATGGAGTCTGAAGTTAGGAATAGTGAGGAGTGCATGGGATGGTAGGGTGACAATGTTAGTCAATCTTGGTGTTTGACATATGCCAGGGAAGACCGTCTAGGACACGGGATTTTAGGGCCCCCTATAATCCAATGCAAGGACTCTGAGCCTACTGAATGACCAAGTGAAACTACATTGATTGCAGCGGAGATACCCTAGGGAAGGCACATGCAACATCATGATTGTGTTTTACTTGATTTGGGTGTTCTGGGAATGAAATTGAAATAAAATGATAAAATAAAACCTTGAGCTTTTCCTTAATACTTGGGCGTAGGGAATCTTTGTATACCATACAGCTATGGCACCTGGACGTCGCCCCCGGGTGGCTCAGACAGCGGAGGCCCAGAAGATTTAGGCAGTTGATCAGCTGATGATTAACCGAGAGGTGGAAGATAGCCAGTGGCAGAAGACTCTCCGTTCTTTCCAGCGGCAGACCCTCATGATGTACGAGGGTAGTACATCGGATACGGAGATGGAGGGGTGGCTTGAGGAGCTAGGGATCGCTTGTTTCCTTGATTCTTGCTCCAAGGGAGTACTGGGTTCCCCTAGTAGTCAGTCAGCTAAGAGGTGCGATTTGACAGTGGTGGATACTCTACCTCAGAGAGAGGATAGAGGAAGTGGTTACATGGGATGACTTTGAGAAGGAATTCCGAGAGGAATTTCATTCTTCCATGATCAAGGAGGAGAAGCGGCAGGAGTTACTCTCCCTTCAGTAGGTGAGTATGTTAGTAAGAGAGTTGGGGATCATGTTCAAGGATCTACTGCACTTTGCTCTGGATCTCTTTCCGGATGAGGAGTCTCGGGCGAGATGTTTGGAGGAGGCGCTTAATCCTTCGCTTCAGTATGTTGTCACCCCCTTCACCCTTCCAGCGTACTTGGTGGTTCAGAAGAAGGCAGAGGTCATAGAGAGGATACACTTATTGAGAGGTTCACCCCAAGAGGGGAACCATCCAGGCTCGTCGAAGGGGAAAGTAGTCAGCAGCAGGTCTCCTGCGATGGGACCTTCTAGGTTCAGGCCAGTGGGGAGCTGGCCCCAGCAGTTCCAGTTTAGATCTTCGGGTCCGCATCCCTTTTCATGAGCCCAGGACCGAGGTGTTTTTCATGTGGAGGTTTAGGGCACATCCAGAGTCGGTGCCTGACCCAAGCTCAGTATGGTGGAGGTGGGAAGGTTTAGCACCCACCTCAGCAGCACCAGTTGCTAGCGAGGCCCTTCCAGTAGCATCAGGACCATGCTCTTCCGAGGGTAGACTTTTTGGGAGGAGGCTGACCTCAGGGTTCCCCTCAGGGACCTCAAACCGGGCATGGTCGGGGAGGGGGATGACATCAGAGAGGCAGAGGAGCTCGGCGTGGACAGTTTCATGTAGCATAGTTGACAACTCCTGCTAGACCAGAGGGGGTGAGAGGTACGATTTGTTTGTTCAGCACTCTTGTTTCTGCTTAGCTTGACTCTGGAGCTTCGCACTCCTTTGTTGCACCTAGTCTAGCCCATGCCTTCAGATATGATGTAGAGAGAATTTCTGTACCACTGGTGCTGAGTACACCAGTTGGAGGCCAGATCAGCATATATTGTGTTTTCCGGGGATGTGGGCTGACGTTTGGACCACATTGATCTTGTGGGGACTTTCTTCTGTTACAGATGCTGCCATACGATGTCATCCTAGGCATCGACTGGTTGTTTTCTGTTAGTGCTATTATTGTCTGCTTCTGTAGAAGAGTCGTGTTCTCTGATGTGGATGGGTATCGTGTAGCTTTTGTTGGAGACAAGAGCCATCAGGTGGGAAGCAAGCGTGTGGAGCCTTTCCTTTCCTTGTTAGGTGGACTATTAGTGGTTCTAGCTGATACAGAGATGATAGATGTCCCAGAGGTTGATGGGGAGTTCCTCAATGTTTTTCCTGAGGAGGTTGTGACTCTACCCCCCCCCCAGATGTGACATTGAGTTCGGGATAGGCTTACAGCCTGGTGCCCGTCCGATTTCAATGGCCCCTTATCGGATGGAACCTTCAGAGTAGTAGATTTAGATTGACGATCTGATGGATAATGGTTTTGTTCGACCCAGCGTATCGCCATGGGGTGCTCCAGTTTTGTTCGTGAAGAAGGAAGATGGTGGTCTCATGCTATGCAAAGACTAGAGAAGGTCGAACCAGGTAACGGTCAGGAACCTCTATCCCCTCCCAAGGATAGATGATGTCTTCTACCAAATGATGGGAGAAGGTTGGTTTTCCAAGATTGATCTACGATATGGATATCATCAGCTGATGGTAATGGACAATGACATCTCGAAGATGGCTTTCATGTGCAGGTATGGGCACTTTGTGTTTGTGGTGATGCCATTTGGAGTTACGAATGCACCGGTTGTGTTCATGGAACTTATGAACTTTTTCATCCGGGAGTTTCTGGACCGGTTCGTCGTTGAGTTTATCGATGACATCCCGATCTACTCAAGGTCATAGGAGGAGCACGTTGAGCATCTCAGGGCTGTCTTGGGATTCCTTCAACACCACCAGCTTTATGGGAAATTGTCGAAGTGTAAGTTCTTGATGCAAGAATTACACGTCCTTGGGCACGTGGTGTCTCAACATGGAGTGTCAGTGGACCCGTCGAAGTTGGAGGTAGTTGTTTCTTGGGTAGCACCCAAGAGCGTGGCAGAAGTTCGTAGTTTCCTGGGGTTAGCAGGTTACTATCGGAGGTTTGTTTTGGAATTCCCTCGAGTTTATGCTCCATTTACAGCTTTGATGAGGAAGAACCAGGTCTTCCTATGGAGCGAGCAGTGCCAGAAATCTTTTGATTACCTGATGGAGAAGTTGGTCAATGCTCCTGTACTCAGGTTTCCAGAGGAAGGGTTGTTGTATGAGGTGTTTTGTGATGCTTCTGGTCTTGGTATGGGGTGCATGCTGATGCAGAAGAAGGGACTGATCTATTATGGGTCTAGGCATTTACGCCCTCATGAGCGTAACTATTCCACCCATGACCTAGAGCTTGCAGTAGTAGTGTTCGCACTGAAGTTGTGGCAACATTACCTATTTGGAGATCGCTTTGTGGTCTTATCAGATCACAAGAGCCTATGTTATATCTGCTCCCAGCGTGATCTGAACCTGCGACAGTGGAGATGGGTCGAGTTTCTCCAAGACTATGAATTTTGGATCTCTTACACTGAAGGTAAGGGCAATGTTGTGGCTAATGCCCTGAGCAGGAATTCGCATCAGGAAGTAGTTTGGGAATCCACTAGTGCTTGGAATGAAATGTGAGATTTGTCTACCCTGCACATGGATGTCAGGGTAAAAGGTTTTAGAGGCTGTTTGTTTCAGATGATGGTATTGTCCTCATTGTTGCAGTAGGTGGAAGAGTCTCAGTGGGTGGACTCCGAGGCGGAAGTGATGCGGGATCGTGTCGATCAGTGGAACGCTCCATAGTGATGGTCAGAGGATAGCCGACATCAGATGCTTTTCAATGGAAGGTTGTTTGTTCCAGAGAAAATGTGTGAGGGAGTTCTCCGTGATTTCCATATCTCATCCTTGGCAGTACCTCCATAAGTTTCAAAAATGTACCAAGGCCTGAGGGAACAGTTTTGGGGTCCCGGGGTGAAACTGGAGTGGTAGAGTTTGTGGCTAAATGCCTAGAGTGTCAGCAAGTGAAGGCTGAACACTTTGTTCCCCTGTGGTTTGTTCAATCCTTTAGATGTACCCGAGTGTATGTGGGATGACATCTCAATGGACTTCGTCACAGGACTACCCAGAGCTCAGGGTGGTTATGATGTTATCTAGGTAGTGGTGGATTGTCTGACGAAAGCAGCTCACTTATTATCAATTAAGGAGTCAGCTCGGTGAGTACCATAGCACAAAAGGTATATAGATGAGGTGGTACATTTGCATGGAGTTACAAATACTATCATCTCAGACCGGGATACTCTGTTTACCTCACGAGTCTGGAAGGGGTTACAACATTTTTTTTGGCACCTAGCTACGCCTTAGCACTAATTTTCACCCCCAGACCGATGGGCAGACGGAGCGGACATTCCAGATGTTGGAGGACATCCTTCGGGCATGCGTTATGGATTTTGGAGGATCATGGGTACGACACTTGCCTTTAGTATATTTTTCCTACAACAACAGATTACAATCTACTATTGGCATGGCACCATTTGAGGCTTTGTATGAAACGCCATGTTGTTCACCCATTTGTTGGGCAGAGGTTGGTGAGACAGGTGCTCTTGGGCCAGAGGTAGTGCAGAGCACCACAAAGAAATTCCATCTTGTACGTGAGAGGACGAAAGAGCCTCAGGACCGATAGAAGTGTTATGCTAATCGTCGGAGGAGCCCCTGGGATTTCGAGGTGGGAGATCATGTGTTCTTGAAGGTTTCCCCTTGACGGGGGCAGTGACAGTTTGGGAAGGGGAGAATGCTCTCACCTAGGTTCATCGGACCTTTTGAAGTGTTGAGGTGAGTTGGCGAGGTGACATATCAGCTATCCCTACCACCTCAATTGGATAAGGTTCATGACCTCTTCCACATCTCCAAGCTTCGTCGATACTTACACGATGACTCCCATGTTATCGACTGGGAGAGTTACATTTGGGAGATGACGCGACCTTCGAGGAACGACCAGTCAGGATCGAGGATCGTAAAGAGAAGGTGCTCTGTGGATGAACCATTCTATTCGTTTGTGTGTTGTGGAGGCATGGCGTCCTCGAGGAGAGAACTTGGGAGAGAAAGACCCAAATGTACGCTCAGTACCCGGAGTTGATTTGACTTGTTTTTTTCCATTTTTCTTCTGAGATTTATGTTGATGTTGTACTATGTACCCTTGTTATATGAAATTCTTGTCTTTTCAGTTGTGAGAACTTTTGTTTCCTTGTTCCCTGGTAATGTGCAACACATCCAGATGTGTGGGAAAGGGAAAAACCTGACCCTTAATAGAGACGCAACAATGCTGATTCGATTGAACCCGTGCGGGCAATTCATTGCCTCCTAAAGGGGATAATATCTCTACAATGGAGAAGGAATTTCCCAAACCCACGTGTTCAGGCAGTGTGTTGGTCGTGTGGTGTTGGGGGTTGTATGAGTTGAAAAATCAAAATGTATGAATGTGGGAAGACCCAATTCTTAATCGAGACGCATTAACGAGGATGCAATTAAACCCATTCAGGATAGTCAGTGCCGCCTAAAGCGGATAATATCTCGACATAGGATAAGGAATTCCTAACACATATGATTAGGGTTATTGGCTAGGATTCTGTTATAATGAGAACCCTAAGAGGTATCTATTTGGGTTTCCTCTGGGTTGGTTTTGAATTCTCGGGGACGATAATGTTTTAAGAGGTATCTTATGTAATGGCACGGGTCTCTCCGGCCCATTCATTTGTCAAACAAAAAGGTCAAGAAGTGTTCTGGAGGGTAAAATGGACTTTTCCCTCACTTTCCAGAATTTTGAAACTACACGCCGTGTACCCCCCATTCCGGGTATACCCCATGTTGCAGGCCGTATCCTCACCGTGTGAAGTAAATGAGAACACACCTTGTAGTGTAAATACACACCATGTACCACTTTCCTGGGTATATTTCATGTTGAAGTCTGTGTCCTTTCTGTGTGGAATAATGGGTGCATGCCATGTGCCCAGTTCTACACGCCGTGCAGTCCTTCCCCGTGTACGCGTTACCATTAAACAGTCGTGTACCATGTTGGAGCCATGTCCTTTCCATGTGCAATAAATGAGTACACGTCGTGTGTCTACTGTAACGCCCCGACCCTAGTTAACCAGAGTCGGTGCATTATTACATAACATTGGCATGATCACAATAAAGATCCAAACTCGAAAGACCGATTGGTTTAGTAGCCTTGGAAATACTAGATATATTCATAAGTTTTACATTACATAATAAAATGAAAAACTACTACAACAACATAATGTCTCCATAATCCACACTCATATCCCCACATAATATCCCTGCAGGTCATTCATAATTTACTTCTTCACTTCCAGGGAAAAATAAAACATAGAAAAGGGGTGAGCTCAAATGCCCAGTAAGGATAACAATATAGCGGAAACTTTCATAAATAAGAATAAACATTTAAGGCAATGTATAACTAAAAAAAAAGCCTTTCAAACATGAACATTCAACATGGTACGGCATAAATAAAATGAAATAATTCCATTTACTTATTCACATGGATATTTTACTAATCGAATAGTCACATGCAAAAATCAATAACCACTTTCATAATGTTGGAATGCATAATGCCATACTATCATAACCACATAGCCAAGGCCTCGTGCCAGGACTACAAATAAGATTTTGCCAAGGCCTTGTTCCAAGACACTAGTTTGTCTCATGAGACCTACCGATGCATCGAGGAGCTATAGCGGGCTCCACCCGTCACATATTAAGTCCAATGCATTCCCATATGAAAAGGTTTAAACATAACATAAACATTCGTATTAAAACTAGCATATGAAATGTCAATAATTTCACCATAAACTATGAATGGTATAAAAATAGCACATCCACAGTCAAACATATCACAAAACCTTCAATACAATATAGAAGTTTTGTATCATAATAAATCAACTTCAAATATTCTTAAATTCCATCAAAGGATGTTGACATAGATGAAATCAAAATTCTTTTAAAAGAAATATCTCCTTTTATTTTGAAATCATTTAAGATCCATATAAAATAAAAAATTTTCTTTGAAAATATTCTTATAATCTTGTAAGGGAAGCTTTTAAGATTTAATAACGGCGGAAAATAGCCGCACCCGCCGTATAAGTTAAAAAAACATTCTTACCTTAATTCTGTCAAAAAGGTTAAAAAGGACCTTGTTTTGAAAATGACCAAAAGATTCCTTTATAAACCACTTATAAAAGTCCAAAAGGGTATAAATGACTTTAACTCATATTCTAGTAAATAGTAAAAATGTTTTGAAATACATTTTTAAGAAACATGGATGTGGAAGATAAAGACATCCCAGTAGATTATTACGTATAAACAACCTTGGATAATGAATAGGTTGTAAAGTAAACCCTTACCTTGTACATTTCCTTGGTTGGGGTAGGTTAACCTCCTGTATAATGGTGAAATAATTGTTATTAAATTATACAAGAATCATATATATTAATATGATATCATATATGATCTTTTAACATTGATTTGTTAATAATATCTTAGAATTATCGTCGTTTCGGGTGTTAACTTACTCATTTTCTTTTATATGTTTTGTTACATAAGCCATGTTTGTTGTATCTTATTCATATCCAGAATGATATCAAGTCCTTAAACATCATTTTTAAATCATCAAATGATAATTATACTTGAATGGATACGATGGAGAATGAATCTCATCGCGTTCGTGGAGACGGTAGTCCGTACGTACGCACGAGCGACAATATCATTCTTTTGATATTAAAATAATATATAAATGGATGGTATATCATATATACAGAATCATTAACATGTTATATTTATTATTTACATGAGTTACACATCATTATTATACCCATCCAAATAATAATATATTGAATAACAATTACACCACGATGTGGAGACGGTAAGCCGTACGTACGCACGTATGGTGGCATGTTATTCAAAGGGTGGATAGAATACTGAATATGGTTGTACCATATTTATAATAAAATCACAGTATATGTGAGATACTGGAGTTATTATTTTAGAATGGTAAGAACAAAGGAAGAATAAGTGGAAGAAGAAATGAACTTGGAGAAGGGTGGTGAAATCATTACCTCTTCTTCGGGTTCTTCCTTTTGATTTGATCAAAAGAGCTCCTTAGGTTGGCTTTCTGATCAAAATAAGGCCTCTAGGTTGTAGTGAGGGATGTTGGGAGAGTATTTGGGTAGAGTTTGGCAGATCCAAAAGTCTTTGAAGGTGTGAAGAAATGGGAAGGAGGAGTGCCCTTTTATAAGAGGGGTGAGGGGCACCTTTGGAAAAGCTAGAGATATTAGTTTATAATAAATTCATAATCGGTTTCCAATGGCTCCAAAGTTTAATATTAAAAGGTTAAGTTGGGGATGGGTCGAAAAAAACTCAACCAATAGAATTTAGACAGGTTTGGGTACTTATATTAACCTTATCTTTAAGTATTAACTCTAAGTTAATTAGTTTCACTTTTACAATGTCTCTTTGTATTTTTATAAAATATGGTTAATAAACTTACTATATACATCCAAACGACCCCCAAGTGGTCCATTAATGATGCAACTATCATGATATAAGTCTCTTGGCCGAACCATAGATTTTTAGGAATTTAATAGCAATTAATAATATAATATTTGTTTTAAGAACTCTTTTATGTCAATTTTGACACTATTCAATGGTCGATTTTTTGGAAACTCATAAAAGATTGATTACTTCGAAAAAAGTCAATTAAATCAATACTAATATATCATATTATCCTAGAAAATTATTTTAATTCATTAAAAGTTTCATATTATATTTATTTGGGTATTTATAATATCAATTATTTTAATTTTTCACTATTATAGTAATTACTGCATCATCATTGTGTCATAAATAAAATAAATTATTTAATGTTTAAAATTTAGAAATAAAATATCATCATGTATTAAATCTTTTTATCTTTCTAATGAATATTTATAATCTAAAATCCAACATATATAACCCTATGTAACAATTGGTTTTCTAAAAGATATATGCTTGTGTCATTTTTGAATTCATTTTAACATAATTAAAATAAAGTGTCATTATCACTTACAAGTGGATCCATGGGGTCTCAAAATCTACCCAAAGATTCCCATGGTAGACCATGTATCAACCAATAGGGTTAAGGCACGTTTTAGGGTAATTTAGTATTATTATAATATTATTTTTTAACCCTTATTTACAGGATTTACCCTTAACCATGGTAAATAAAATATTTACCGCATTAATTATTCAAAATGTCTAAAAATAAAAGTTACCTATTTACACAATTTGAACATACTGATTCAAAATATGGAATCCATTTTCCTAAATTCAAAACATAGAAGTGGCAGAAATTAATTTAAATTTAATTCACGCTGTCAAAACAAAAAGCGTGTTTTTAAGAGATAATAACTATCAAAAGATTGACACTTGTTTATGTTCGGTTTAATTGTAAAATTATGTCCAATGACCAACATTATATTAAATGATAAAAATATATTCTAAATATACTTTAAAACTACTAAAATTCATAATTTATCACTATTAATTATTTTGATTAAAAAAGATGTTTTTAATTAAAATTTAGTAATTTTCACTATTCATCAAAATATGAATGTTATCCGAAAAGTACCAAAATTTCACCTTAGGATAAATTAGATATTCCGAATCCAAAAATGAAGTCCATTTTGAAATATAAAATATATATAATTTCAAAAAGTAGGTATTACTATTCATAATGGCTAGTTTGATTGGTTATGGTGTGTTAGAACTTGGTGTTGCGTACAACACACGCTATCACATTATTCAAAGAGAAGCGTACCGTAGAAGCTTGGGGTGTTACATTCTCCCCTCCTTAAAATAATTTCGTCCTCGAAATTTCTAGAATACTTATCACATGAAAAGACTCGGGTGGTTCTTCATCATAAGTTCCTCGGGTTCCCACGTTGCCTCTTCCATCTTATGGTTTCTCCACAAAACTTTTACCAGACGCGTCGTCCGGTTTCTCAGTACTTGTTCTCTCGTATCAAGAATCCTGACGGGCTCTTCACAATAGGAAAGATCGGGTTCCAGTTCTAATTCCTCATAGGTGAGTACATGCGTTGGATCAGGCATGTATTTCCTCAACAGAGATACGTGGAACACATTGTGAACTTTGGAGAGACTTGGCGGCATTGCCAATCGGTAAGCTACAACCCCAATTCGTTCTAGAATTTCGAAAGGTCCGATGTACCTGGGACTCAATTTACCTTTCTTACCAAAACGTATGACTCCCTTCCACGGAGATACCTTTAGGAAAACATGATCACCAACTTGAAATTCCAAATCCTTCCTTCGATTATCGGCATAGCTCTTCTGCCTACTTTGAGCTGCTTTGATGTGATTTTGGATTACTTTCACCTTTTCCACTGTTTCCTCCACCAGTTCTGGGCCTACATGTTTTCTTTCACCAACGTCATCCCAACATGTTGGTGTACGACATCTCTTTCCAAATAACTCTTCATATGGTGCCATCTGAATACTCGAATGGAAGCTATTGTTATAGGAAAATTCTACCAGAGGTAAATACTGATCCCACATACCCTGAAAGTCAAGTGAGCAAGATCTCAACATGTCTTCTAAGGTTTGAATAGTCCGTTCTGATTGTCCGTCTGTCTGAGGGTGGTAAGCAGTGCTCAAATGAAGTTCAGTATCTAGGGATTTCTGAAGACTTTTCCAGAATCTTGAAGTAAAACGGGGATCATGATCAGAAACAATTGATAAGGGTACTCCATGAAGTCTCACAACTTCATTAATATATAGTCTTGCTAGACGTTCCAGGGGTAGATATTCTCTTATAGAAAGAAAATGTGCTGACTTGGTAATACGATCAACAATAACCCATATTGCATCATTCCTTATAGGAGTCTTTGGTATCCCCATGACAAAGCCCGTCGTAATATTGTCCCATTTCCACTTCGGTATGGGAAGAGGTTGCATGACTCCTCCAGGCTGTTGCCTTCCAGCTTTCACTTGTTGAAAAACCATACATCTTGACACAAAATCCTCAATCTCCCTCTTCATGTTGTCCCACCAAAAATGTTCCTTCAAGTCTCTATACATTTTTGTGCTCCCAGGGTGTATAGAGAAATTGAAACTATGAGCATCATCCAGCAATTCCCTTTTTAGATCATGTAAATCGGGAACACAAAGTCTCTTTCCGAATTTCAAAATTCCATCTTCATACACAAAGTCTCTCAATCTCCCATCATTCACAGCTTTAATCTTCTTTTGGAATTCTTTATCATCAGTCTGAGAACTCTTAATCCTTTCTAGTAAAGATGGTTTGGCAACCATTTGAAAAATAAATGATGTTTCGCCTTCCATGGTTATTCCCATGTCCATCTTCACTAGATCCATGAAAATTGGATCCCTTTAAATTCTCATATTGTTCAAAACTCCATGGTCTTTTCTACTCAAAGCATCTTCCACCTTGTTTGCTTTCCCCGGGTGGTAGTGTATCGTGCAATCATAATCCTTGAGTAATTCAAGCCATCTCCTTTGCATCATGTTGAGTTCTTTTTGTGAGAAAATATACTTCAAACTCTTCTGATCAGTATAAATCTCACATTTTTCACCATAGAGGTAGTGCCTCCATATCTTCAAAGCAAAGATCACAGCAACTAACTCGAGATCATGAGTAGGATAGTTTTGTTCATGAATTTTCAACTGTCGTGATGCATAGGCAATAACTCTATCATTTTTCATAAGGACACAACCAAGTCCTTTCTTCAATGCATCACTATAAATAACGAACCCATCATTCCCCGATGGTAGAGTCAATATAGGAGCATTGACTAATCTTTTCTTAAGTTCTTCAAAACATTCTTCACACTCTTTTGTCCAAACAAATTTAACCCCTTTACGTGTGAGCTTCGTTAATGGGTTAGCCAATCGGGCAAAATTCTGGATGAAACGTCGATAATAACCTGCCAAACCAATAAAACTGCGTACCTCAGTTATACTCGTAGGTGCTGGCCATTCTTGGATTGCCTTGGTATTAGAAGGATCAACAGAGATTCCATCTTTAGAGACAATATGTCCAAGAAAAGAAATCTCCTGAAGCCAGAATTCACACTTGCTAAACTTCCCATATAATTCATGCCTCCTCAGAGTCTTAAAGATAATGCGCAAGTGATTTTCATGATCTTCGTAGGTTTTGGAGTATACCAAGATATCATCAATAAATACCACCACAAATTCATCGAGATATTCCTTGAAAACTCTATTCATCAGATCCATGAATACAGATGGTGCATTAGTCAATCCAAACGGCATTACAGTAAACTCGTAATGCTCGTACCTGGTTCGAAATGCTGTCTTCGGAATGTCTTCCTTCATTACACACAACTGATGGTATCCAGATCGAAGGTCAATATTTGAAAAGTATTGAGCTCCATGTAGTTGGTCAAATAATTCATCAATACGAGGTAGGGGATACTTGTTCTTTATCGTTATAGCATTGATCTACCTGTAGTCGATATATAACCTCATAGATCCAACTTTCTTTTTAACAAAAAGAACAGGGGATTCCCATGGAGAAACACTAGGGCGAATAAATCCCTTATTACTCAATTCCTCTAGTTGTTTCTTTAGTTCGACTAACTCTACATTGGCCATTCTATAAGGGGTCTTCGATATAGGCCTTGATCCAGGAATCAAATCAATGGAAAACTCAACTTCTCGTTCTGGAGGATGTCCAGGTAAATCTTCCGGAAATACATCTAAAAATTCTTTCACAACAGGTACATCCTCTATTTGAACATTCCTTTCCTCACCGACAGTTATTTCATTCTCTTCCTCCCCAATAATTGAATTAAGTTGAGCTACTGGGGGTGGATCTAAATAACAATTAGGTGGTGATGATTCTTCTCTAAAGATAAGGTGTTCCTTATCATTATCATCAAGAATCGTAACCTATTTCTTCTTACAATAAATATTCACATCATAGTCCGAAATCCAATCCATACCGAGGATTATATCAAACTCAATTATAGGTATGACGATGAGATCAGCTGATAAAGAAAATTTATGTGCTCTAATGGGGACTGATTCACAAAACTTTGTTGCAATGATACTTCCCTTAGGAGTTTTAACTGACAACTCCCTTATTAAATCAAATTGGAAATATCTAATTTTCTTAGCATACTGGGAAGATATGAAACAATGCGACGATCCAGAGTCAAATAATGAATTTGCTAAACTTGAGGAAACCATTAAATTACCTGCCACCACGTATTTTGGAGCTTCTACCTCTACAGTAGTGATAGTATAAGCCTGGCCTTGATCCCTTCTCCTTTTTTGAGATAAGTTCTCCTGACGCATAGGACATGCATTTGCATAATGCCCCATCTCCCTGCAATTGTAGCACTGAACGTTGGTAGCTTCCTTCTTCCCTTTGCAATCACGATCTTGGTGGCCTTTTTCACCACACTTGTAACAGACTCCCATTCCCTTCAAGCAAGTACCAGGATGTTTCTTCCCGCATTTACCACATGATGGATATTCAACCTTTCCCTTCTTCCCCTTATTTCCATTCCGAGATTGATCAGCAGGTCTCTTCTTCTCTTTCTTTGCTTTAAAGTCATAAGACTTAGAGAATTCCTTTTCTGTCTTGATAGCACATGAGACAATGTCTTCGTACGATGAAAAGGATTGTGAGACTAATGCTCGACGGATAAATGGTTTTAACCCATCAAAGAAACGATCAATCTTACTTCTTGGGTTGTGAATATAATCTCCAGCATACCTCGCTAACCTTGTAAAGTTAGCCTCATACTTTGTGACATTCTCATTCTCCTTTTGTCTCAGACCCAGAAATTGCCTTTCCATATCTGCTCGATGGTCGCGAGGGAAGTATTTTTATAAAAACATATCTTTTAACTCCCTCCATTCCATATTTGATACTTCATCATCTTCCTTCATGTTTTGAATCAATGACCACCATTGATCAGCATCTCCAGTGAGGCGGTAAACTGCCATAATAACTTTTTCCCTTTCACTGCTCCCCAAAGCCTGAAATATTTTCTCTAGGGAATTTATCCACTGCTCGGCTACTAAGGGATTTGTACTCCCATTTAACGTTGGTGGTTGTTGCCTCATGAATCGATCTAACATTGATCCTCCACGCTGCGGATCAGTGTGCTCTATACGGGTAAGGTTATTATTCATAACCTGAGTAAGTTGTCCCAGTATGGTGATTAGCTGATCGGCACCAGTTGCATCACCAGTCACACTATAATTATCTTGAGCAGGAGGGAAATCCCTACATGGAGTGCGTGCATTGATACGGTTTCCATTTCTTCCACTAGGCTCCATTTCTAAACAATGGAATAAACTAGATCAGTTTATGAATCAAAATACATAATCCCATACTTATAAAACACTTAACATAAATTGAACTATTTATGGATATAATCCATAATCATAAGAATGTTTTCTTTGAGGAGGTATATACTCATAATCCCTTCAAAATGATTTGTAATGAAAAATGAGAGTTATCCTAAGAATATCCCCCGGGAGTGCCGTAACCAAGAGTGCAGCAAGGCTCGTTGTCGTGCACCAGTTCCCGTTCGAGTCTAGCTCAAAGCGGTGTTTTTGGGTTTTACCCCTAGGTACATCTGTGCTAGAGCCGCATCTACCTGCTCGTATCCAGACAGGGATGTATTTCTCGGAAAACTCACAAAATCTATACAATACCAAAATTCTAGGAAGTTCTTCTATACTAATCCTCAAAGTTCATCTTAGGTCTACGTGCTCTAATCAGAGTTTTTCTAAATCTAGCTTCCAAGGTTTGTACTAAACTTCCTCTGATACCAACTGTAACGCCCCGACCCTAGTTACCCAGAGTCGGTGCATTATTACATAACATTGGCATGATCACAAGAAAGATCAAAACTCGAAAGACCGATTGGTTTAGTATCCTTGGAAATACTAGATATATTCATAAGTTTTACATTACATCATAAAATGAAAAACTACTACAACAACATAATGTCTCCATAATCCACACTCATATCCCCACATAATATCCCTGCATGTCATTCATAATTTAATTCTTCACTTCCTGGGAAAAATAAAACATAGAAAAGGGGTGATCTCAAATTCCCAGTAAGGATAACAATATAGCGGAAACTTTCATAAATAAGAATAAACATTTAAGGAAATGTATAACTAAAACAAAAGCCTTTCAAACATGAACTTTCAACATGGTACGACATAAATAAAATGAAATAATTCCATTTACTTATTCACATGGATATTCTACTAATTGAATAGTCACATGAAAAAATCAATAACCACTTTCATAATGTTGGAGTGCATAATGCCAGACTATCATAACCACATAGCCAAGGCCTCGTGCCAAGACTACAAATAATATTTTGCCAAGGCCTTGTTCCAAGACACTAGTTTGTCTCATGAGACCTACCGATGCATCGAGGAGCTATAGCGGGCTCCACCCGTCACATATTAAGTCCAATGCATTCCCATATGAAAGGGTTTAAACATAACATAAACATTCGTATTAAAACTAGAATACGAAATGTCAATACTTTCACCATAAACTATGAATGGTATAAAAATAGCACATCCACAGTCAAACATATCACAAAACCTTCAATACAATATAGAAGTTTTGTATCATTATAAATCAACATCAAATAATCTTAAATCCATCAAAGGATGTTGACATAGATGAAATCAAAATTCTTTTAAAAGAAATATCTCCTTTTATTTTGAAATCATTTACGATCCATATAAAATAAAACATTTTCTTTGAAAATATTCTTATAAGCTTGTAAGGGAAGCTTTGAAGATTTTATAACGGCGGAAAATAGCCGCACCCGCCGTATAAGTTAAAAAAACATTCTTACCTTAATTCTGTCGAAAAGGTTAAAAAGGACCTTGTTTTGAAAACGAACGAAAGATTCCTTTATAAACCACTTATAAAATTCAAAAAGGGTATAAATGACTTTAACTCATATTCTAGTATATAGTAAAAATGTTTTGAAATACATTTTTAAGAAACATGGATGTGGATGATAAAGAGATCCCAGTAGATTATTACGTATAAACAACCTTGGATAATGAAGAGGTTGTAAAGTAAACCCTTACCTTGTACTTTTCCTTGGTTGGGGTAGGTTAACCTCCTATATAATGGTGAAATAATTTTTATTAAATTATATAAGAATCATATATATTAATATGATATCATATAAGATCTTTTAACATTGATTTGTTAATAATATCTTAGAATTATCGTCATTTCGGGTGTTAAATTACTCATTTTCTTTTATAAGTTTTGTTACATAAGACATGTTTGTTGTATCTTATTCATATCCAGAATGATATCAAGTCCTTGAACATCATTTTTAAATAATCAAATGATAATTATAATTGAATGGATACGATGGAGAATGAATCTCATCGCGTTCGTGGAGACGGTAGTCCGTACGTACGCACGAGCGACAATATCATTCTTTTGATATTAAAATAATATATAAATGGATGGTATATCATATATACAGAATCATTAATATGTTATATTTATTATTTACATGAGTTACACATCATTATTATACCCATCCAAATAATAATATATTGAATAACAATTACACCACGATGTGGAGACGGTAAGCCGTACGTACGCACGTATGGTGACATGTTATTCAAAGGGTGGATAGAATAATGAATATGGTTGTACAATATTTATAATAACATCACAGTATATGTGAGATACTGGAGTTATTATTTTAGAATGGTAAGAACAAAGGAAGAAGAAATGGAAGAAGAAATGAACTTGGAGAAGGGTGGTGAAATCATTACCTCTTCTTTAGGTTCTTCCTTTTGATTTGATCAAACGGGCTCCTTAGGTTGGCTTTCGGATCAAACTAAGGACTCTAGGTTGTAGTGAGGGATGTTTGGAGAGTATTTGGGCAGATTTTGGCCGAACAAAAAGGCTTTGAAGGTGTGAAGAAATGGGAAGGAGGAGTGCCCTTTTATAAGAGGGGTGAGGGGAACCTTTGGAAAAGCTAGAGATATTAGTTTATAATAAATTCATAATCGGTTTCCAATGGCTCCAAAGTTGACTATTCAAAGGTTAAGTTGGTTATGGGTCTAAAACAACTCAAACAATAGAATTTAGACAGGTTTGGGTACTTATATTAACCTTATCGTTAAGTATTAACTCTAAGTTAATTAGTTTCACTTTTACAATGTCTCTTTGTATTTTTATATAATATGGTTAATAAACTTACTATTTACATCCAAACGACCCCCAAGTGGTTCATTAATGATGAACCTATCATGATATAAGTCTCTTGGCCGAACCTTAGATTTTTAGGAATTTAATATCAATTAATAATATAATATTTGTTTTAAGAACTCTTTTATGTCAATTTTGACACTATTCAATGGTTTATTTTTGTGAAACTCATAACAGATTGATTACTTCGAACAAAGTAAATTAAATCAATCCTAATATATCATATTATCCTAGAAAATTAGTTTAATTCATTATAAGTTTCATATTATATTTTATTTGGGTATTTATAATATCAATTATTTTAATTTTTCACTATTATAGTAATTACGGCATCATCATTGTGTCATAAATAAAATAAATTATATAATGTTTAAAAATTATAAATAAAATATCATTATGTAGGAAATCTTTTTTTCTTTCTAATGAATATTTATAATCTAAAATCAAACATATATAACCCTATGTAACAATTGTTTTGCTAAAAGATATATGCTTGTGTCATTTTTGTATTCATTTTAACTTAATTAAAATAAAGTGTCATTATCACTTACAAGTGGATCCATGGGGTCTCAAAATCGACCCAAAGATTCCCATGGTAGACCATGTATCAACAAATAGGGTTAAGGCACGTTTTAGGGTAATTTAGTATTATTATAATATAATTTTTTAACCCTTATTTACCGGATTTACCCTTAACCATGGTAAATAAAATATTTACTGCAGTAATTATTCAAAATGTCTAAAAATAAAAGTTACCTATTTACACAATTTGAACATCCTGATTCCAAATATGGAATCCATTTTCCTAAATTCAAAACACAGAAGTGGCAGAAATTAATTTAAAATTAATTCCCGCTGTCAAAACAAAATGCGTGTTTTTAAGAGATAATAACTATCAAAAGATTGACACTTGTTTATGTTCGGTTTAATTGTAAAATTATGTCCAATGACCAACATTATATTAAATTGAAAAAATATATTCTAAATATACTTTAAAACTACTAAAATTCATAATTTATCACTATTAATTATTTTGATTAAAAAAGTTGTTTTTAATTAAAATTTAGTAATTTTCACTATTCATCAAAATATGAATGTTATCCGAAAAGTACCAAAATTTCACCTTAGGCTAAATTAGATATTCCGAATCCAAAAATGAAGTCCATTTTGAAATATAAAATATATATAATTTCAAAAAGTAGGTATTACTATTTATAATGGCTAGTTTGATTGGTTATGGTGTGTTAGAACTTGGTGTTGCGTACAACACACGCTATCACATTATTCAAAGAGAAGCGTACAGTAAAAGCTTGGGGTGTTACATCTACACTACACGCCGTGTAGTCCTTCCCTGCGTATGAGTTACCCGCAAACCATGTGTTGACCAGTCAACGGTCGCAGAGCCGTGTTGGAAGCCACGTGGAGACCGTGTAAAATTACTGATTACACACCGTGCACCATAAAGTACATGCCGTGTACTGTTCCTTTTCTCGCCTATAAAAGGAGGGGTCCCCTCCTCCTTTCATTTCACTCATCTCCTCCCCTTTCCTCGGAGCAGAGTTCTCCCAAGAGACTCAAAGGCTCTTTCTTCCATAACTTCTTCGTCCGAGCTCTGATTTACGATCTGTCAGTGGCCACAGGATCATAACGACGAGGCGGAACTTCCGATCTTGGATCCATTGCCTTTCCTTCAGCCTTTCCATTCCAACTTCCACTCGAGGAGGTTTTGCCGGGACCCGACAGATGTGACGGACGCCGGCAGACGTCTTCTATGGTTGATCTGGGGGATCATTGCGATTGGAACCTGTTGAGGTAGGGATCATACCATCGTCTCTCTCATTTTTGCATCATGCTAGATTGTTTTTCTCTTGATTATGTGAAACACTTTTAAACCGTTTTATTAAAGATAATAACTGGCTTATATAATGGGGTTGGGATGTTTCTGATTGCTGTTACTTTATATCCTGTGATATTATGTTGTGAATTGAATGAGCTTTTACCTATTGAAATCATGGTTGTTGGGGGCCTTTTATTACGCAATTAAATTTTTACCTATCCTTCTGTATTTTTTTATTGATGGAAACTTTTTGGAATGTGAAAATTGGTTAATCACGTAAAGATGGCTGTTTAAAATCTGGAACCCTTGTTTGATCACCCCGGTTAAACAAAAAAAATTAATTAACTTGTGGGTGTTTTACTGGATACATGGCTTATGATGGGGGTGTTTTGTGGGTTGTTAAGGATAGGGTGAGCAGCGGGGCTACGGTTGGCTTGGTTGTGGGTTGGTGTAAATGTTGTGTTGGTAATGGGAAATGGGGCTGTGATAAGTGGTATTAAGGGGATTATTATGTACGGGTTTCAGTGCGGTTGTGGTTATGGTGGTTGGCAGCGGGGATGCAGGGATGGGTTTGAATGTGAACGGGCTATGGGTTGTGAACAATAAATAAAAATTTGAAGAGTTATTAGATTTTGGGACATGGTAATGGAACGGGATTAATAATCAGTGGGGTTAGTTGGTTTTTAAAAAGGACTTGGTTGTGTTGCCTGTGTTTTCCTAACTTGATTTGTGGAAGGCAGGGATATGTTTTACGAATGATTGATGTGGTTGTTTGTGGATTGTTTCCCAGTAGTTAAGGAAGTAAATAAACTAATTCTACCAAAATGTGAAAACCTAAATGGTGTTGGGGTTGTTTGTTTTATGCATGCTTCATAGTAGCAGGGTCGAGGCACGTACTTAGATTCTCAATTTATAAGCCATAGGTTGGCCTATGTGTTCGGTATATATATATATATGTATATTTTGTGTTTTATTGCACCCCACCCATGTTGAGAACTTAGTCCAAAACACTCCCATTTCGTGGGAGAGGGGGGTTTTCCCTTAGTTACTAGCTCCTTCCTGCTCCTTCTCCACTAGGTTGTGATGGCTTGAGGTGACCTTACACCTAAGACTCTTCGTGTAGATTTTGATTGGGGTGGCTTTAGACCAAGACTCATCGGGAAGGTTCTACTGTTTCCCAAGAATCTTCAGGATGAGGCACAGGTATGTGTGGGTGGGATACGTGGTTGTGAGGCCCAAGTGTGTTCAGGCGGGATACGTGGTTGTGAGGCCCAGGTGTGTGCATTCACGATACTTGGTTGTGAGGCTCTGGTGTGTGTGGGCAGGATACGTGGTAGTGAGGCCCAGGTGTGTGCGGGTGGGGAGAGTGGGGCAGCGTCATGACATTCACCGTTAGGAAGAGCAGATAACTAAAGGGAAATGGTGCAGGGTACCCAATAATCTTGTTTCTTATATACTACAACCTGTTGTTCGTGTGTTTTGGTGAGTGTGGCTGGTGTGGTTGGGTGGATAGAATTCCTTACTAGGTTACTTGTGTTGTTCTCACGGGACATTAGGATATCTCCCCACTTGTGCACGAGAGCTTCAGGTTTCCCTACTAAGTATACTTGTATGCTCACCCTATGATTACTTTCAGGTTTCCAGGAGAACTACCAGGGCCATGCAGGACCCTACTAGTCAGACAGTTGGAGTTGTTGCAGTTGTTGTTCTCTTGTTTTCTTTTGGTATTGTACCTTGATCTTTCTTGTACTTGTACCTTGTTATAAAATTACTTAAACATGTATGTGGGCTTGGTTTGGGTTTATTTATATACACTTTTTCTTTTCTTTTTTGGTGGTTAACTTGTCCTATTTCCCGATCCAAATAAATAAAAAGGTTAATGCCTCCCATATTTGTGAAAACTCATACCCTTAGTGCTATTCGCCACCCCGGGGCCTACTGGAGGTGGAACTTGGAGGTAATTATCTCCCTTTCACCATTGCCAGCTCAAGAGGGGCATCGTTAGTGGGAGGGGTGTGTGGAACATGTATGGAAAACCCAATTCAAAACAACCGATTAAAAACATTTTAATAATATATTTATTTTATTGAAAAATCTTCAAACAAACAATTTCAATACATTTTAATAAAATTATCCTCTTATTGAAAATATCTCAATAAAACCAATTAAAAAAATTCATCAAATCCATATATTAAATAAATATATTAAAATCAATAAAACAATAGAAATTCCACAAACACATTCCACACATCCACAATTTTACCAAAAACAATAATATACTCAAACCATTAATAAAAAGTTTTTTTACAATGTTCAAATCGAAAATTTAAAAATTAATTCCAGGAATTTAAACCAATTAGAAACCAAGCATTCTTGTTCTAAATAAAGGATTTGAGAGTGAATCCACCTGACATGTAAATTATCATTAACATGAAGAACGACATGAAAACACCAAAAGAAGGGGTTAAATCTCTAAAACCCTACATAGATCTCTTCTCCTATCATAAAAAAATCCAACTATAATCATATAATCAATAAAAACCATAGATAACTCAACAAGAGAATTAGATCTAAGAAGTATATAGAGAGTTGTAATTAGATCAAAGAATACACATGTAAAACTACCAAAGAGTGACTTACCATAAGAATATCGCTTCAACACAACAAGAGAAGCCATCGAATACCCTCCGGACCGATGGGAGAAGAATATACCACCCTAAGGAGGGAAAAATAACTTATTAAGGGCAATATGGGGGATATTATGGGGTTAAGTATTCATCCTAACAGAGTTCCACAATTAATGGATCCTATTTTTAAATCATGAATGATTTGTAACATTATTAGGAAAACCATATGCTAATGGTGAACCACCCACAACCTCAAGGGGGACCTCACACAGTTGGATCACACTATTAGAAAAACTATGCACTATCTATACAAAATCTCATTGTCCCACTTAACACGTTTTCTCTAGGGTGGTCGCAAGGTTTTGAAGAAATGGTCAATTTATCCATGAAAATACCAAAATCTCATTATCTCACTATACACAATTTCCTATAGTAGTTTCACTACTATCACTAACCATTCACCAACCGTGCACAATTATAAAATCCACCACACAATCCAAAAGTCTTCCAAACCCTCTCAGACTTCACCCATTAACTAAATATACATAAAAATCATAAATAATGTTCTAAAAAAATGAAATTGGGGTTCTATAAACATTATAATTTATATTATGGATCCTCCACAACCTTATTATCTAACGATGATCGAGATAGATCGACTATGACTTGGGATATTAATATTTTTCTCTATTTGAAAAAACCGTAATCAGTTTCCATATATCGGTATCCTAAAACATATCTATGGTTTTTTCACCATTACGACATCAGAATTTTGGTTAAAAAAGACCAAATATACTAAATCCATGATGTATTTTTGTTTCCACATGTGAGTATTTTTTTTAAACCTCATTTACTAAAATTCACATTTTGTTGACCAATAGAAAATGTTTTCCTTGAACATAAAAACAAAAAATTTTATCATGATCACTACTAATTGTTTTTCAACCCTTCAACCTAAAAATAGTTAAAATGACACTTCAACTTCAATATTATTTGAAACATCACTAAACTTCAAAAATAACAATCACATAATCTAAAAATATAATTTCATTGTATTTTCAAGTTGTTTTATGTGTTTAAAATAAAATTCCACACATTTATATTCTCTCACATATATTTCAGTTTCATAAAATAACAAATCCAAATTTTACCTTAGGTCATCATAATCTATCAATATCCTACATTGTAAAAATAGTGTCCATTTTAAGACTTATAATCATTTATACTTCTAGAATAATCTGTACTTTTATAAAAAAAGATGAAATTTTCATATATTTTTATTCAATAGAAGAATGTTTATAATTTCATTAATATACCACAGAATCCACATCAATACTATGAAATTATATTAGAGTTACACAACATTATCCATAACATAGTGTAATAATATTGACAATATATAATCATGAATGTATTAAATCGATGAAACTACAAATAAGTTTTCTAAACTTTTTTTGATCAACCTCCTTTTCATATTATTACATTAAAATATTAATTCCAGCTGATTTTTTAATATAATGTTTCCTAAAATATTATATATTGATCTTCTTCAATAATTGTTTTTAAAAAATTTATCTTGAGAATGAAAAATGTGATCATCCTCTTTAGAAATTTGAATCCACAAGAATAAATTTATTTCTCCATACATTGAAAAATCAAATATATCCATCATTTTAGTAAAAAATGTTTTACAAACATAATTTTCATTCTCAGGAAAGAAAATATAATCAGTTTTGAAAATATCAAAGAGAGGTGTCTTGTATTTAAATTTAAAATATTGTTTAATATACAACCATATGATTCATAAATTATTGTAACACAGAAATATTCAAGATTCTTATTCGATCATCTCGTTGATTTTTAACCCATATGTTACCATCTTTAACCTAAAAACATCATTAATCTTATATAACGATAAATAATTCAAGTAAACATCCAATCTATGTTCATAATTAATAAATTATCACATCAATTATATTTAGAAAATCTTATTTTTCCTACAAGTTATGATACCATGAAAAATCCTTATTGTATTTATCAAAGTAATTGGTAAAAATTTCACATCAAAACCAGAGCCTTCATCCTACGTATTCCCTTTTGAAATAAGATTTTCAGTATTTACTATCACTTATCATTTCCTAATAATCATCTTACAAGAAAATAACATTGTTTTAAAAAAATATTGTTACCAACATTGAATCTAACTACTATATATTTTCTTCTTAATGTAATCTTCTTATACATTCATGGAATGACCAAATTACTAATACATTAATGCATCATCTACACTTCTGAGTTCAAATTGAGAAATCTTTTAGGTATAAAATATTTCTCACCAATGCCTCCTATATTTTAATAATTATCATAATAAACAATGATGTTATAAACCATTACATACCTTTGTATTTATTGATTTATTGGAAATCATCATTCATTATAACTATATATTATTGATTCACTATGTTTTTCTTGACTTCCACTTATATCTACTATGCATCCATAATTTGTTTTATTCTTTTCAAAAAAATATATCATCTGATATATCAACATAAGGATTTGATCCATGCAATTAACGACTATTAAATGAGTGGTCAAAACTGTCAAATCAGTAACATCAACCAATTCATCAAATTCGTTATTTTCGTAGTGATATCCTCTCTCATTTTCACAATAGTTAAAGAATATTTCATCAACTCCACTTTACCAAAATATTCCATATTTTCACCTTTAATCTTTTGATATGAAAACTACTAAATATCCTTCAATAATACTATCTTATGGTTTTCCTATAATAGATATCTTTAAAAAAATATGTCTGAATTTGTAAAATATAGACAATAGATTTAAAATTGAAATTATATCTATATTACAAGCCCAAAAATAAATTGAGATATAACATGTTCCACCAATAATGTTTTCTCCATTCTAATCACAAATTTATTTTTTACTATCAATAACATTGGTTTTTTTATTAAGTCAACAATTCAATGCCTTGTGAAAAATCTCATTACTCCCCAAATACCCATTAAATTTTTGACATATATACTCATAACTATTGTCTAAATGTAATTTTTTAATTAAATAACCACATTATTTTTCTAAAATTTCTTAAAAAATAAAAACACAATTAAATTATTTGTATATTTTCATTATAAACATGATCCATGTAATCAATGTAATATCATCATTTAATGAGATGATATATCCATTACCATCTATTTATTTACATACCATCAATAAAAATATCATAATGAAATCATTCTAGGGGATGATAAATTTGAGTTCCCTCTATTATATATTATGAATTTATAATCATTACTATTTGAGATATACCACATGATTATTTGTTTTCTATCTCAAGAAATAAAACACCATGAACAATGTCACATTGAGTTAAACTGACATTTATGTTTTGGAAAATTTAGTTATGTAATCTGTTATAAAACACTTTTTCATTATCTATACAAAAAGAATAGAATTTTTATACATTATTATTTGTAATAGGATTTCATTAGTCTATTATATTTTTATAAAAACAAATACATCTTTCAATATCATCACTTTCTTAGAGACCCAAGAATGACATACATGGACATTACATTACTTTTGTGGAATAATTAATACATAACAAGAGCCAACACTCAATTACCATAACAGTTCAGTGTATTTGGAAACTCAGAACATGATGCTCTAATCATGGTGAATGATCTTCAACATCTCCCATAATGATTTTCCCCTTTTGTTTTCTTACCTAAAACCTTTCTTTAAATCATGGGGAAAATAAAACATATAAAGGTTGAGCTCAAATTATTAGTAAGGGTATTCATGTATAAAATAACACAAATCATATATAAATGAACATAAAAAAACATGAAGATACTGTTTAAACATCAAAATCTTGAGAAATAAATCATGGACGTACATAACGCATAGATCATAAAGTAACATTAATCATACTAAAATAGCATGGTAGTAAAACATGTAATTGTTTCAAACAATTAATCACATAATATTTTTCCATAGTATCCATGGCATTGCTACCAAGACCATAGTCCCTTACTGAATCGAGTTCTATCCTCGTTTCATTCCTATATCATTGAACAAGATTAACTTTCCGTTCCAGCCATGTCTATTTCATGAGATTTAAATCATTACCCAATGCATTGGAGGGAGATATAGGTCCAACCCAACTCATACTTAAATCATTCTTACTTGGGCCACAAAATAAACATAAATCATTATCATAACCCAAACAATAAAATCAGTTTCATAAACATCATCCCATCTTAACATAATCTATATAATAAAAATGGATACCATTTCATCATAAGTAGAATCAAACTATGTAAATAATAGAGAAATTATACTTGAAACATAATCATACTGAATAATGTCATCTAAGATGTAAAATATTTTTGACAAGACACTTGAAATAAATTCTTGATGAAAATATCCTTTCTTATTCAAAATCATTTTCTTTTAACAAAATGCCATGAAATTTTAAATGTAAATGATTTTGTTGAAAATAGTCTTGAAATCTTATACAATTTGTTTCATGAAAATAAGGCGTTATGAAAACTGTAAAAATACGTTCATGTCGTATAAGTTAAAAAAAACATTCTCCTCGTACTTTTCCCGGAAAAGTCAAAAGGTACCACATATCATAAACAAATGAAAAATTCCTACCATAATACAAAGTAGAAGCCAAAGAGGGGTAAACATGACATTAAACATACATTGAGAAATATTAAACACTTTATGAAAAACACTTTTATGGACATGGATGAAAAATATAACCCCAGTAAATACTTACGTATAAGCTATGTCGGATAAAAATGAGATTGCAAAATTATCTATAACCTTAGGTCCAATAAGCATTGTAGGTATCTTAACCTCCTGTATAATGATTTAAATAATTTCATTTACTTATTAAAGAATCATATTCATTATTATGATATCATATATGGTTTACTTATGTCTTTATATTACCCATTATTTTGTAAATTCCATGTTAAATCAGCATTTTGGGTAAAATCGTTTCATTTATTGTAAGTGTTTAGACTTCTTGTTCTTGATATTATTACTTGTATCCAGATGTAATTAATTACATAATGTGAAAAATGATTTATATATAATATATATTCAGAATATAAATATATATGATAGATCGATAAACAGAATGAAATACAGTGTACAGAGATAAGGTAGGTCGTACGTACGCATGAATGTTGTTTTCATTTCATTATCAAATTGAATGTAATTAAGTAAATGAGACATATATGAACATAAATATATTTTCATTATTATGTAATATCATTCATTATTATTTATTATATATACTTTATAATCATACTTTAATGGTTAATCATGGAAAATGAATCTCATCGCGTTCGTGGAGACAACAGTCTGTACGTACGCACGAGCAATGATATCATTCTTTTGATATTACAATCATATATAATTGGATGTTATATCATATATAATGAATCATAATTATGCTATATTTATTATTCATATCATCTATACTCATTATTATACCATTCCAAATGATGAAATGTTTGAGTAATAAACTACACCATGACGTGGAGATGGTAAGCTGTAAGTACACACGTGTGGTGACTTTTTCATTCACATGATGGATAAAATAACTAATATGGTTGTACAATTTTTATAATAACATCACAGTATAAAGAAGATACTATATTTATTATTATATAATGGAAAAAATAAAGAAGGATGAAGTGGAAGAAGAAAGGAACATGAATGAATCGGTAGAAGAGATTACCTCTTCTTCGACGTGCCTCTTTTAAACATCCTCTTAAAGAAATAGGGATGTCCTTTTGAGAATACCGGAACCACTATGATATAAAGAGATTTTTTGAGAAGATAAATTGGCAGGGTTTTTCTGATCATGAAGGCTCAAAATTGTATAATGTGGAGAGGGAGGAGGTTCCCTTATATCGGATAGGAGAGGGGCACTTTTGTAAACCTTAAAAATGTTAACTAATAATAAAATTATACCCCACTTAATAACCTCCATAAATGACTCAATTAGAATATGATATGAGATAGGATTTTAATCTCATCAACCAATAAATTTTAGAGAGGTTTTTTGTTTATTTTTAACCTTATCAATATGATTTATCATTATTTAATCTATTTAATTTTATTTGTGGTAATAAAATTATAAATTTTAAATTGTTATAAATGCATACTTAAATGTATTAAATATTACATAATATGATACTTTATAACCTTATAAACCTTATAATTTTCAATTTATAGTTTTTAATGATTTTTGTGATTTTTAAATAATTTAATAATATGTTATTTTCATAAAATATCAATAGTATCAATTTTGAGACAATTCAATATTTGAATTTGAATAAAAACCACACAGAATATTTGTTCGAACCAAAATATATAATATATTCCCAACGTGTCATATTAATCAAAAAAAATCATGGGGCACATTAATTTGTTCATATAGTATTTATTTTAATATTTTTAAAACCATTTATTTGTTATATCTCTTAATAAAATAATTACTACAACATTTTTGTATAATTATTTAATATACTTATTTCATTCATAAAAATTAAAAATAAAATCCTATGATGAAGATAAATATACTACCTTTCATAATAAAATTTTACTAGAATTTATCAACATAAAATCACAACATTTATATTATATATTTATTAAATTATGAAGGTGACATCTTTGACATCATTTAAAATAATATAATATAAATGAACTAATCGGTTTTATAAGGCTCCAAATGGTCCCCAAATCTACACTTGGATTATAAGGGTATAGATATACTCGACCAATAATGTTTGGTCAAGTTTATGGTCCTTTTTATATGTATTTTAATTTTAATAAAAACTATATTATTTATTTTTCACTAAATAAATAATTTCTACATCCTTAATGTATAAGATATTAAGGTAATTAAATATTTCTTAAAAAATAAAAATAATTTACCATGATAAATATAAAATATTTAGGTTTCAATTGAGTATTTATAATCGAATTTATATTCTGTATAACCTTATATTAAAAATTATCTAATTATTAATGTTTGAGTTAAACAAATTTCACTTTCCTTTAAATTAAATAAATAAAAGGCCTTAATAAAATACATGTGGGTTCCATTAGATTCCATTTCGACCCAAGTATGATTAAGGGAAAAATATAATCGTCCAATTATATTAATACAACTGTTAGGATAATTTTATAATATTATATTTACCCTTAATTACCCAGTTGACCTTTAACTATGGTAAATAAAATTTACCGTAGTTACTATTCATAATGCCTAAAAATACAAAGTAGCTTATTAAAAAAAATTAAACCTACTGATTCCAATTATGGAATAAATTTTTCCAAATTCAAAACACAATATTAGCAGTATTTAACTTCAAATTAATACTGCTGTTGAGAAAACAGGTTTTACATGTTTAAACGTTGCAAAAGATTGAAATGTTTTTACTTAGGAATTCAGTGTAAAATTAATTATAATTACTTACATTAGATTAAATGGTAAAAATATATTATACTTATGCATTAAAACTATTAAATATTATAATTTAACCATATAAATTATCTTGAATTAAAAAAAATTTGTAATTAAAATTTAGCATATATTTACTATTCATCGAAATAAGAATCTTATCAGAAAAATATCAAAAACTTATCCAAAGTAAATTTTTATATCTTGTCTAAAAAGAAGAATTTTTTTTTGAATTTAACATATAAACA
Source organism: Viscum album (assembly GCA_963277665.1). Taxonomy (NCBI): domain Eukaryota; kingdom Viridiplantae; phylum Streptophyta; class Magnoliopsida; order Santalales; family Viscaceae; genus Viscum; species Viscum album. Next base: position 1,233,111,445 of record OY728152.1, read on the forward strand.
TGTCAAATTTTAAAATTTAATGTGGGTGCCCCATCAAAAGGAGGAAAAAATTCATTTTTTTAAAAATATTTATTTTACCCAAAAAAAATATTTTGTTCTCATACCATGTTCTATAAAATGTGTAATATGAATTATAATGTCATAAAATTAAAAATTTAGTTACTAATATTCACAATGACTAGTTCATAATAATATTATAACAGTATATCATTGTTTAGTGAAACTTAGTAATACGTAAAAAACAAGCTATTGAGGAAGGTTTCTCTTGAAGGCAACACAAGTTAAGAATAGTGTTTGAATATAGTATATGGTAGTATGGTGTTGTGTATAGCACAAGATAATTTTTTTGTAGCATACAACAAAAGACATCACTGGAATTAAAAGAATATTTTTCATAAAATCTTGGGGTGCTATATTCTACCTCCCTTAAAATGAATTTCGCCATCGAAATTCATCGTTGTCATAAATTGTTTACTAATTGAAAGTTTCTTTAAAAGAAACCCACATCATAAAAAAGAATACTGAAACCTAACTTTAAACACTAAAATATGAAATGTAATGGTTACCCAAATTAACTAATCACAGGGTTTCCACATAAAAGAACATAGGTGAAAATATGGATATGGAAGAAAAATATAACTATCAAGTTCTGATGGAGAGTGGTAGAGAACATGGCTATGAAATGGAAAACAATCACAAAGCAATAAATTTGTGTTTATCTAAGGTACCATCAGATTCATCAGATATGAGAGTAAATGGAAAAAAAATTTCGTTTTCAAGATCATTTCCCTAATGTTGAAAAATTTTGAAATTAGAGAAATACTTACATGATTTTGGTACAATCTCACTGTTGTTTTTTCCATGAACAATTTCAACTTCATCTCTTAATGAAATGACGTTGAATTTTTCTTTCATGAACTGTTAGTAGATCATGCGATAGAATGATAGGTCATTCCATCTGTCTCAAACAAAAAATTAGAAAAATTTATATACATAAGTCCATCTATGGTGAGATTAATCGTATATGGTTCCTAAAATGGACTTATACTTCATCTATCATACCTCTTAATAAAACTAGTTTCTACTAACTAGGGACTTCTTGTAGTCTGGTGGTAGGCGATAAAGGCTTGTCACACTTCGGTTGTGGGTTCGATTCCCACAACCTTGTTCGACGAGACGGGTTTTCGACCATCCGGCAGGTTGTCCCTACATTGTTATAACATTCATGCAATAATATCGAAAAAAGTTCTAGCCTTAAACAATATTGAATTATGTCTAACTTAATTGATTCCTATCTTTAGACTTATCCAAAATACTTTGTTCCAAGTTAAAAGTATAAATAAAATGATTACGTGAAAGGTCACATAAAAATCACGTGAATACCATCATTTATCCACCATATATCATAAGATATATCTTGTTGATCACATTTCAAACATTTGAATACCTTAATCATGTATTCTCTTGAAAAATGTATAACTATATAATCTTAGTGAAAACATGAATGGTCACAGAATTTCTATATACTCAAACCATTATATCACTTTTTCCATATATCATTCATGAGCTCATTGATACTATTAAACACCTCATTATATCCTTATCCATTCATTATGAATATATCATCGACTTTCCAAAAATATATGAATAACTTTTCGTGGTTACCGGTACCATTAAACATATAATTTCAAATACTTTAGAAAAAAATAGTGTAAAAATCCTTACATGTGTCATTATTCCATAGTACAATTACCTATACAACATAACTCTTGATAAACATAAATCATTCCACTACCTTCTTAAACAATTGACCGAGCGTCAACAATTCTTTCATCTCACATATCATTTGTAGTCTCTTAGTCATCATCAATATAAATACTACCTATACAACCATGATGATTCACTTCATGAGACTTTCCCTTAGGGAACTGGTTTTCATAATGCCCATATATTCCATATTTAAAACATTTAACCATTGTTGATGTCTTATAAATACCATTATCCTTGTCCATGGTGTTAACTTATCCTTTTCCTTTACAATTACTGGCATTGTGTCCTTCTTTTCGACACCCAAAGAATCTTACAGTTCCATTGAAGCATTCTCCCTGATGCCTCTTCCCACATTATTTACATGAGGGAAATTGAACTTTATTTCCTCTATGATCATCATGAAACTCCATCTTTCTCTAATTAGATGAGTCAGGAAACATACCAAAGTTGAGATTTTTGATCATATTATGAGATTTTTTATTAGGCATAATTATGATATGTGTAATTCTAGATCCAATTTCATTTGGCTGCTCATGCAGAATATCATTCCATTGTCTATCACATTCTCCAATACCGCGAATCTTCCTGTTTCCAGCTATTTTCTAAAACCCAAAAAGAATAGTGTGAGAGGAAAAATCATAATCAAGGGAGATTACCTTCAATATCTAACATCTTAGGTTAAATATGAACTTCGGTACCTTAATATTAGGACTATAACCTATACATATATGTAACATGTCATGACCTGTCCTCGGGGCCCATGCCGTGACTACCCCAAGCCCGCCTTCCATTGGCCAGGGGCTGGAGACTAGCACCAAATGAGTAAATACTGATAAAAATGAAAGGCATTACCTTTATAATGTAAACAAACACCACAGAGTAAGCAAGATGAAGTAAACAGTAAGTAAACTGGGTACAACTGTAAGTGATGGAAAGTAAATGGGCAGAATACAAACCCAACTGAAAGTAATGTACAACTGAAAATAATGTACAAAAACTAAAAAGTAAAGTAGCAATTTCAAGCTGTCCACTGAAAATCCCACCTAAAGGGTGGGTACAGATAGTCTCCTCAACTCCTTGGGTCCAGCTGTTAGCTCCGTGTACGGCCCGCCTAGTGGTCCAACTCCAGGTACTGACTCGCTCCACAAGCCTTAACAATGATCAGTGATGTCCTCCGTCTGCATCCAACACAATGTAGTGCGGGCATAGCCCGTGCAGGGGTTAGTATACGCTACTCAGTAGGGACCCCGAGACCCCCAAAGGTCTCCCAAAATCCATGAAGGATAATCCATAAAGGAAAGATACAATCACGAAGTAACAACCAACTTTACATAGGTATATACCCATACATATACCTAAGTCTTCAATTCCAGTTCGGCTCCAACATCTGAGGCCATGTTCGATCTACTCCACACAGGAATGCACAACCAATCCACATAGAATTACACAACCCAATTCACATAGGATAGAAAAACAATCATATCGAAGATAATGATTGAAAGTCAAGACTCAGCTCACACAGGTATACTTCTTCGTAAGTTGCTAGAGATGATCAGATGTAGCCACTGATTCATCTAAGCTGTCGGAACCACGTAGGATACAAGACTAGCTAAGCTGTCGAACCCACATAGGATACAAGACCAGCCACACTACCAGACCCACGTAGGATACAAGTACATAGTCAAATACGGCTAGACCCATGTAGGATACAAGAACAGTAGTCAAGTATTGCCAGACCCACATACGATACAAGAACAGTATTCCTCACTATCGAACCGACATAGGTTTTCAGTACGGTCGTCATCGCTGCCGAACCCACGAGGGATCCCAGTACACTCGTCATCATCGTCGCAGTCGCAGCCAGCTCTAGGGTTCCCGTACACAGCAAGATCGACTCTAGGAGGGTCTGCTCCAGGAGCCTAGGGTGGTCAATATATCAACTGACTTGTAGACCGGAGTTGATTTATCCTAATGTTCCGTCTCGTCAAAAGGAACTCAACGCGATAGACGGTGCGTCAATCAGACTCCTGGTCTGAGTGTTATTGGCCTTTTAATCCCAGGGGCCCAGTTGGTTTTTAAGTCAAAAACAACCCAATCGTACTCTAACTGTGTCCAAACCTCGAGCAGAGTAAGCCAAAAGAACTGTCTCACTATGAGGAATCCAACAATGTTGTCGGCACATCAATCGGATGTTCGGAGCTCAAGTTATTTGCGTTTCCACTCCGAGGGCCCGGTTGGTTTTGTGTTCGAACCAACCCTGTCATACACAATGTTCTCCGAATCCTTGAGTGTAATATACCAAAACGACCATCTCGATCCAAGGATTGCATCCCAACTGAAGGTGCGTCAATCAGATGTCCGTAGCCCATGTTATGGGTATTTGTACGAAGATGTCCGATTTTAGGGGGTTTTGGGCCCGGACCGACCCGGCCCGAGACCCCCTGGGTCTGCCCAAACCAGGTCAACCCGACCTGGGTTCGGGTCCGGACCAATAGGGAACGGCCCGACCCTGCCGGTATGGCCCGAACCAGCTTGGGGACCCGGCCCTGCACCGGCGGCCCGGCCTGAAGCGGGCGGCCCAGCCCGGCGCGGTCTGTCCGACTGGTGTGGGTGTCACGCTCCACATGAGTTCGGAAGGAGGGTATCCACCACCCCTTTCAAACCGAACGGCGAACCCGCGGGGGGTCCGCCCTGCTGCACTGACCGGGGGTTCAAACCCCCAGTTTTTCCAGATCTGGCCTGCTGTAACGGCCAGCCAGTTGTGTCACGCGAGACCGGTTGGTCCACCTCCTGTAGCACCGGCGGGCGGCGGTTCCGGCCGCCATCCCCTGCTCTTCCGCGGCCTTGGTCCGACCGTTGAGGCATAACGGTGCCACGCCCCTCTGACGCGGCCCTCCATGGGTCTCCACGCATGGCGCGATGGCGCCGAGCCCCTCTTCCGCGGCCCTGCTCCGGCCGCGGCCTCTATCAGCCTCAACGGCGTGGCGCGCCATCGTCGTAGTCTTTCACCGTGGTGATATTCCTCGTTGTCGTGCGGTGTCGATGCACTACACCACCTTAGTCCCAAATTGCAATGGTGAACATCAACAAAGGTGGAGGTGGATCGGTTGTGTTCATGCATTCTGACCTCCTCCCGTTAATTTGATAACAGGTGGCCAAATATTTTACAATGAACGCATAGAATAATCACATCTTAAAAACAAACCCCTACTATGAAGTAGTTGTCAAAAGAAGATTGTCACGGAAAATAGAGTCGCGAGGTAAAGCTCCATATGTGCTTGATGGAGAATGTCCGAGGTGGAGCGACATCTCACACCGGCTGTGGAGAGGAGATGAAGGCACGATGATCACTCCTTGCAGTGACGGCGTTCTTCGTCGAGATCTTGATGTTCTTCACATTCTTAAATGTGGAAGACAATGTTCTTCAAGACTAGATCCCTCCTCTCCAAAAATCTCCACACAATGATTCAACAATAATAAAATAAGGATTTTCCTGATTTTATTTCTAATGCCAACCTTTTTCAAAATTCCAATTGAATTCACCAAATTAATTAACTCGCATTGTCTAATTAATTAGGAATCTTATTGGCTTGTATATTAATGTGGAATAGTTGAAGAGTTACAAAATTAATTGCTAGAGGGGGGTTTAATGGGGTGTTAGGAAATTGAAGGAGGTGGGGGCTCGTGTGGGCCCCACCCCAACTTCCTCACATCTTTCTTTCCCACAACACTTAATCCATCAGTAAAGAAATAAAAATAAAATTTTAAAACAATTATATTTTTATTCCCCACATTTTTAGCATACCCTCCCAAGCAAACGCAACTCCAGAAAAAGTCTTCCTAATCAATTACCAGTGCTGCGATTTCATTGGTGTCCTCATATTTCGATTCCGATCACCGGTTCAAAAGCTAGGAAAACCCGCTCGTTCTTTCACTGAACGTACTCGAGCTAATCTTTAGACATTGATTTCGGGCACACCGGGCCTCAGAATCCGGTCTCTTCAGGAAACTACCTACTCGGAAAATCCCAAAGAAATTAAAAAAAATTCTTTGAAATTTACGGGTCTTTACATTACTCCCACCTCAGGACTTTACGTCCCCGTAAAGATACATCACAAACTAGGGGAACAAATGAGGTTACTGAGCACTCATCTGAGCCTCCCACTCCCAAGTGCTCTCCTAGAGGTTCTTGTGCTGCCACCTGATGCTCACTAGAGGAATCGACCACCCACATAGGACATGCTCCTGTCGATTCTCGATCTCCTCCGGTACCTATGCAAAAGATTCCCTGCCATCAATGTCCAGCTCCCCATGGTCGATGATATGTGTTGGGTCGTTCACATATCTCCTCAGCTGAGATACATGGAAGACGTCGTGCACCCGCTGCAACTGAGGTGGTAGAGCCAGGCGATAAGCCACCTTGCCTATCCTTCTGAGAACCTGGAATGGTCTGATGAAGCACGAAGATAACATGTCGCCCCGTCCAAATCTCTATAATCTATGTCGAGGTAAGACCCGCATGAAGACGTGGTCGCCATCCCCGAACTCTAGTGGTCTCCGCCTCCTGTCAACATAAGACTTTTGCTGGCTCTGAGATATCTTCATCTTCTCCTAGATTACCTGGACCTTCTCTGTCGTGGCCTAGACCATCTCTAGTCCCACAAGTGCTGACTCCCTAGGGTCTGTCCAGCACAAAGGTGACCTGCAAGGTCGGCCGCATAATTCCTCGTATGGTGCCATCCCTATGGTTGAGTGGTAGCTATTGTTGCATGCAAACTCCACCAAGGGTACCTGATCCTCCCAGCTGTGACCAAAGTCGAGGACACATGCACGGAGCATTTCCTCAAGAGTCTGAATGGTCCTCTCTATCTGACCATCCATCTGAGGGTGAAAGGTGGTGCTTAGACGTAGTTGCTTCCCAAATTCCTCCTGCAACCCCTTCCAAATCTAGGAAGTAAAGCGAGCATCTCGGTCGGAGATGAGAGATGATGGCACACCATGAAGCCGTAAAATCTCATGAATGTAAAGGCGTACCAAGATCTCCACTAAGCCCTGCTCTCTGATGGGTAAGAAGTGGGCCAACATGGTAAGTCGGTCGACAATCACCCAAATGGAGTCGTGACCTCTAGAAGTTCATGGAAGTCCAGTAACAAAATCCATAGATAGCTCGTCCCACATCCACTCCGGGACCTCTAAGGGCTATACCATGCCTGCTGGTACCTGGTGCTCTGCCTTCACCTGATGGAAGGTGAGGCATACTAAAATGAACTCTGCCACAACCTTCTTCATACCCGGCCACCTGTGCTATCGTCCGAGATCCTGGTAAATATTCTCCACTCATGGATGTGCTGCTAAAGGGGAAGTGTGAAACTCTCTCAGCACCTCCTCCTGTAAAGAAATTGGTACCATGGTACGCCCTCTGAAAAGGACGACGTGCTCTCCTCCCACAGGGAATCCATCAGGTTCTTGTCCTGGGGGTATCTGTGCATGCCGCATCTCACAGGCAACACCCCCATGATGTGCATCTTTGTCCCACTTAAGTAGTGGACGAGTGATTGTGAGTGACCGAAGGAAGGTTGCCTCAAATCTATCCATGAAGGATATCTGCAAAGCAGATAGCTACTCTATCGCCTCTCCAAGTAGATGAATTCCGTTCCTCTTGATGAGAGCATCGGCTATTACGTTCCCATTTCCAGGTGTGTAGACTATCTCAAAGTCATAGTCCTGGAGGAACTCGAGCCATCATTGTTGTCTCAGGTTCAGGTCCTTCTACAAGAAGAAATACCTGAGACTCTGGTTGTCAGAATAGACCTTAAAGTGCTCGCACATCAAATAGTGTCGCCACATCTTTAGAGCGAAGATCACTACTGCTAACTACAGGTCATGTGTAGCATAGTTCTGCTCATTCTGCCTCAACTGTCGTGATCCATAGGCGATCACTGCCCACTCCTGCACCAGGACACACCTGAGTCCGGTCCCTGATGCATCACACTATACTACGTACCCTACTCCCTCCTACGGTAGCCTCAAGATGGGTGCACTGGTCAATCTCTGTCTCTGCACATGGATGCTCTTCTGACAACTGTCTGACCACAGAAAGGGTTTCCCCTTCTATGTCAAAGCTGATAACATTGTCGAAACTCTGTTGAATTCTGGCATGAATCTCTGTAGTACCTAGCCAATCCTAGGAAACTCTACACCTCCGTCACACTCCTGGGTGGCTCCCAAGATAGCACTACATCAATCTTTGTATGATCCACCACAACTCCCACCTCATAGATGACATGTCCCAAGAAGTGGACCTCACGTATCCAGAACTAAAACTTCAACAGCTTACTATAAAGCTGGTGCTCTCGAAGTGTCTCCAGTAAAACCCACAAGTGGTAGGCATGATCCTCCTCAGTAGTTGAGTATATCAAAGTGTAGTCGATGAAGACCACGACAAATCGATCAAGGTAAGGCTGGAAGATCTTGTTCATGAGACTCATTAACACTACTAGATCATTGGTTACGCCGAAAGGCATATCCAAGAACTCATAGTGGCCATACCAACATCTGAAGGCCATCTTCTGCACATCCTCATCTCTAACTCTCAGTTGATGATAGTCAAACATGAGTCTATATTCAAGAACCACCGTGCTCCCTTGAGCTAATCGAAGAGGTCGTCAATCCTCAGTAGCGGATACTTGTTCTTCATGGTCACCTGATTTAGGGGATGGTAATCGACAAACAGTCGTAAGATCCCTCCCGCCTTCTTGGTGAACAAAATCGGGGAGGCCGAGGGCGAAACACTAGGTCAGATGAATCCCTTGCCTTGTAAGTCCTCCACCTGTACCCGTAGCTCTCAAAGCTCAGTGGGAGCCATCCGATATGCTGGAGAAGATATCGGGGTTGTCCACGGGTACATGTCAATATAAAAGTCTACCTCTCTATGAGGAGGTAGTCCTGGAACGTGGTCAAGAAAAAAGTCGGCATACTGATTCACCACTACAGGAAAACTCGGACTCCACACCTCAACTGCTCCTAGGATGAGTCTGGGCAACTGGTGAGTGATCGATTATCCTCTCCTCTGCGTGAGTCCATCATGCACTACAAAGGCTCCCTTCTCGCCGGTGAAGGTGAACCTTCTCCCATCGGTGCGGACACACTGCACCTTGTGCATAATACAGTTGATCTGAACATGGACTGTAGTTAACCAATATATTCCCAAGATGGAATCGTAAGGCCTCGACTCTGCTACAAGAAGATCCCAGCTGAAGCTCTCGCCTCCTAGAGTAAGCTCACACTGCCGGCACCAGTTCGTAATCTTCGAGTCTGCTCCTATAGGAGTCTCTAGCCGTAAGGATCGAGCCAACGGATCCGTCGGAATCGTCGAGCTCCAAACAAGGGCTACGGCAATGAAATAATGACTCGCTCCTGTGTCTATAAGAACTACATCAAGGTTGGAGTATACACAGATAGTACCTAGGATCATCTCTGGTTTGTCGTGGTCGTAGGCCTCCACTACTGAAATATGAGCCTGCCTCTGTCCACCAGCTCCCTATGGTCTGGGTGGACCTCCTGGTGGCGGTCGTGGTAGAGCCTCAAAGCGTCACCCACCACCTGCTGCTCGGCCAGCTCCTCTGCCTCCTCTGCCTGATCCATGTGGACCGCCACGGTCGACCATTTTCCTCTGTCTAGGCGGTCCCTCAACCATCTGTTACTCCTCTGAACAACGGGTCAGGCAGTCACGAGCCATGTGTCCCTGCCCGCCGCATGTGTAGCACTATCTGCTCCTCGTAAGACTGGATCTTTGCCATGTTCCCTGAACCTATGAGCCAGTGTCCTGAGGCCGTCCTCCTGATGGTCTGGTCCGCCTAGACCCCTGTGACATCCGTTGACTACCAGCTGCAGAAGAATCTTCTATGTATTGCCCTGCAGTAGGTCTCGCTACTAGTGTATGCTCAGCAAGAAAGCTCTCTACGAGAAGGGCTCTCTTTAGTACTCCTGCCTATGTTGGAATGCTGAGGGAGATCATCGATGCCCTGATCTCATGCCTCAGTCCCTGCTCAATGGTCGGGCCCGGAATAATGGGTCATGTACCATGTCCGTGGAATTGCGTGAGAGATCCTTAAATCTTGCCGAGTACAGGGCTACCATCATGCTGCCTTGCCACAGGTATAGTAGCTCCTGAATGCGCACCGCACGTAGGGTGGCTGGGAAGAGCACTGAGCAGAAGAGGCTCTCAAAGTCCATCCAGAGGAGAGATTCCTCATCATGCACCTAGAGCATCAGGATCTACCATCTTCCGGCTGCCGCGTGTAGGAGACTCACTGCAAGGATTGCGATGAGGTCAGCTGGTGTCCCTACTAACCTGAAAACATATACAACAGCCTACATCCAATCCTCAGCTGCATGAGGGTTTGTCTTTCCACAGAACTTGGGTGGTCTCTGACACTGAAACTCATGCAGTTCACTAAGGAAACGTGTACTCTCAGCGGCTGGGGATGGTTGCATTGGTGGCTCGGTGGGTAGAGGTACCACCGGTGCCTCCATTGTAAAAGGTCCCTACATCGAGGCCTCATTGCTCAGTGGGATGTTGTCTCACACAAATCTTGGAACCCTAGCCGGTTTCCATCGTGGGGCCATCCTAAAAAGAAACAGGTGTTACACGGTCAATACAGTATACCTCGTGAGCTGACAAAAATTAATCACAAAGAAAACCTTTGAAACACACATGAAATCAATGTTTTCGTACACTGAGTTGGAAATCAAAAGTTAGGGTCCTGGTGTATGGATACGTCGGTCGCCGCACCAACATTGGACTCCCTGGACTGAAAACCACACTCAATACCTTTAACATTTTTTCTTAACATATAAGAATGATCTGAGTCTTGAGTTCTACGGTAGAACCAAACACCTCTAATACCAATTTGTCACGACCCGTCCTCGGGGCCAATGTCGTGACTACCCCATGCCCGCCGTCCATAGGCCAGGGGATGGAGAATAGCACCAAAGGTGTAAATCCTAATAAAAAGGGAAGGAATTTCCTTTATAAACTAAACAAACACCATAGAGTAAGAAAGATGAAGTAAACACTAAGTAAACTGGGTACAACTGTAAGTGATGGAAAGTAAATGGGCCAGAATACAAACCCAACTGAAAGTAAAGTACAACTAAATAGAAAGTACATAAAATGAAAAGTAAAGCAGCAACGTCGAGCCATCCACTAGAAATCCCACCTGAAGGGTTAGTATAGATGGTCTTGTCAGCTCCTCGGGTCCAGCCGTCCGCTCTGTGTACGTCCCGCCCAGTGGTCCACCTCCAGGTACCGACTCGCTCCACAAGCCTCAACCACGATCAGCGCTGTCCGTCGTCTGCATCCAACACAATGTAGTGCGGGCATAGCCCGTGAAGGGGTGACTATATGATACTTAGTAGGGACCCCGAGACACCCAAAGGTCTCTAGGAATCCACAAAGGATAATCCACAAAGGAAACATACAATCATGAAATAACAACCAACTTTACTTAGGTATACGCCCATACATATACCTGATTCATCAATTCTGATTCGGCTCCAACATCCAAGCACAAGTTTGATCTAGTCCACACAGGAAAGCACAACCAATCCACACAGGATTACACGACCCAATCCACACAGGATAGCAAAATGATCATATCGAAGATAAGGATTGAAATTCAAGACTCAACTCACAGAGGTATACTTCTTCGTAAGATGATAGAGATGATCAGATGTAGCCACTGATTCATCAAAGCTGTCAGACCCATGTAGGATACAAGTCCAACTAAGCTATCAGACCCACATAGGATACAAGACCAGCCACTTTGCTGGACCCATAGAAGAAACAAGTACAGAGTCAAATACTGTCAGACCCACGTAGGATACAGGAACAGTAGTCACATACTACCAGACCCACATAGGATACAAGAATAGTATTCATCGCTGTCGAACCCACGGAGGATTTCAGTACTGTCTTCATCGCTGTCGAACCCACGGAGGATCTCAGTACAGTCGTCATCGTCATCGCAGTCGCAGACAGCTCTAGGGTTCCCACACACAGCAAGATCGATTCCTGGAGGGTCTACTCCACGAGACTAGTGGGGTCGATACATAAACTGACATGTCTTCCGGAGTTGATGTATCCCAAAGTTCTGTCTCATCAAAAGGAAATCAACATGACAGATGACACGTCAATCGGACACCCGGACTGAAAGTTATTGGCTTTTTCGTCCCAGGGGCCCTATTGGTTTTTGAGTCAAAACCAACCCGACCATACTCCAACTCTTTCCAAACCTTGAGTGGAGTAAGCCAAAATAAACGTCTCACGAAGAGGAATCCAACAAAGTCGACGACATGTCAATCGAACGTCCGGAGCTCAATTTACAATCATTTCCGCTCTGAGGGCACGGTTGGTTTCGTGTTGGAACCAACACGGCCATACACAAAGTTCTCCGAAACCTTGAGTGTAATATATTGAAAAAACCATCTCGATCCAAGGATTGCATCCCAACTGACGGTGCATCGATCGGAGATCTGTAGCCTATGTTATGGGTCATTGTACGAAGCTGTCTGATTTTTGGGGGTTTTGGGCCCAGACCGACCCAGGTCCGGGTCCGGCCCACAAGGGCGCAACCTGGCCCAGCGTGGAGAACCGGCCCAGCGCGGGCAGCCTGGCCTGGCCTGGCGCTTCCGGTCGGCCCGACGCATGCACCGTGTGCCACGTGAGCGTGGAAGGGGGGGAGCCACCACCCCTTTCGTACCGAACGACGGACCCGCGGGGGATCCGCCCTGGTGAGTAGACCGGGGGGTTCAAACCCCCAGTTTTTCTGGATATGTCCGGCCGTAATGGCCGACCAGTTGTGCCATGCATGTCCGGTTGGTCTCGCCTCCTGTAGCACTGGTGGCCGGCGGTTCTGGCTGCCCTCCCCTGCTCTGCTGTTGCCAAAGACCGCGGCCTTGGTCTGACCGGTGTGGCGCACCAGTGCTGTGCCCCTCCGCATCGACCCCACTCTGGCCGCGGCCTCTTTCGGCCGCAACAGCATGGCGCAACGACATCGTGCTCTTTATCTGTGGTGATATTCCTCGTTCTCGCGCGGTGTCATTGCACCGCGCCGCCTTCGTCCCAAACTGAAACGGTTAACATCAACAAAGGGGGAGGAGGATCGACCATGTTCGTGTGGTCCGACCTCCTCCTATTAATTTGATAATACGTGGCCAAATATTTAACGATGAACACAATGAATAATCACTTCGTAAAAAACCCTCTACCTTGAAGTAGTTGTCGAAAAAAGATTGTCGAATAAAACGGCATCGTGAGGTAAAGCTCTGTACGTGCTTGACGGAGAACGTCCGAGGTGGAGCAGCATTGCACACCGTTTGTAGAGAGGAGAAGAAGGCACAACGATCACTCCTTGCAGTGACGACATTCTTCATCGAGGTCTTGACATTCTTCGCGTTCTTCAATGTGGATGGTGACGTTCTTCAAGACAAGAGCCCTCCTCTCCAAAAATCTCCACACAATGATTCAAAAATAATAAAATAAGGATTTTCCTGATTTTATTACTCATTCCAACCTTTTTCAAAATTCCAATTGAATTCACCAAATTAATTAACTCGCGTTGTCCAATTAATTAGGCGTTTTATTGGCATGTATTTTAATGTGGAAGAGAGGAAGAGTTACAAAATTAATTTCTAGAGGGGGTTTTAATGGGGTGTTATGGAAATTGAAGAAGGTGGGGGATCATGTGGGCCCCACCCCAACATCCTCACATCTTCCTTTCCGACAACACTTAAACCATTAGTAAAGAAATAAAAATAAAATTGTAAAACAATTATATTTCTATTCCTCGCATTTTTAACATCTCCTCCCGAGCCAACACAACTCTAGAAAAAGTCTTCCTAAGCAATTATTGGCACTGCGGTTTCATCAGTGTCCTCGAATTTCGATTCTGAGCATCGATTCAAAATTAGGAAAACCATCTCGTTCATTCACTGAACGTATCCAAGCTAATCTTCCAAAATTGATTCCGGGAACACTGGGCCTCAGAATTATGTGCCGTTAAAAACTGCATACTCGGAAATCCCAAAGAAATTAAAAAAAATTCCTTGAAAGTTATGGGTCTTTACATAATCTTAGTGAGATCCCTAGACATACCATAGAAATATCGTTGACGGATCTCACTAAAGTTTTCGCATCCTAGTTTCCAAAGGATAACTAAACCTTTCATCTGAAACCAAATGTAGAAACCCAAGCATGACGTACATGGACATTACATTACTTTTGTGGAATAATTAAAATATAACAAGAACCAACACTCAAGGACCGTAATAGTTTAGTGTCTTTGGGAACTCGAAACATAATCTTCCAATCATGGTGAAAGATCTTAAACATCTCCCATAAATATCTTCCTCTTTTGGTTTCTTACCTAAATCCTTTCATTTAATCCTATGGAAAAGAAAACATATAAATTGTGAGATCAAATACTCCGTAAGGGTAAGGATGGAGAAAATATGAAAAATTATATACATTTGAACTAAAAAACATGAACATACAGTTTAAACATAAAAATCTTGAGAAATAAATCTTGGAAGTACATAAGGAGTAGATCATAAAGGAACACTAATCATTATAAAATAGAATGGGAATAAAACATGTAATTGTGGAAACCATTAACCAGATGATATGACTTCCATAGTAGCCAAGGCATTGCTGTCGAGACCTTCTTAGTGGACAAAGTCTCTTACTGAATTGATTTCACTCCTCATTTCAGTCCTGTATCCCTGAACAAGATTAACTTGTCGTTCCAGCCATGTCTATCACATGAGATATAAATATTACCCAATGTATTGGAGGTAGGTATCTTTCACACCCATCTCATATTGAAATTATTCTTACTTGTTCCACAAAATAAACATAAATCATTCATCATAATCGAAAAAATAAAATGGGTTTCACAAACATCATCCCATCTTAACATAATACATATAAAACAAATTGATATCATTTCATCATAAGAAGAATCAAACCATGTAAATAATAGAGACATATTACTTGAAATATAATCATACTAAATAATTTCATCTTAGATGGAACATAGTTTTGACAAAACATTTGAAATTAATTCTTGAGGGAAATATCCTTTCTTATTCAAAATCATTTCCTTTTCACAAAATTCCATGATATTTTAAATGAAAAATATTTTTTAAAAAAAATAGTCATGAAATCGTGTAGAGTAAGATTCATGAAAATAAGGCATTATGAAAACTGTGAAAAATGGGTCATGCCGTATAAGTTAAAAAAACATTCTCCTCATACTTTTGCCGGAAAAGTCAAAAGGTACCACGTATGGTAAACAAAAGAAAGATTTTGTCCATAATAAAAATTTAAAGTCAAAGAGGGGTACACCAGACTATAAACATAAATTTAAGAATATTAAACACATTATTAAAAACATTTTTATGGAAATGGATGAAAAATATAACCCCCATAAATACTTATGTATAAGCAATCTCGGATAAAAATGAGATTAAAAAATTAACCCTTATGTTAGGTCTGATATGCCTCGTACGTATCTGAACCTCCTGTATAACGATTTAAATAATTTAATTGACTTATTAAAAAATCATATTCATTATTATGATATCATATATGGTTTACATATGACTTTATGTTACCCATTCTTTTGTAAATCCCATGTTAAAGCAGCGTTTTGAGTAAACTTGTTTCATTTGTAGTACATGTTTCGACTTCTTATTCTTGATATTTTTACTTATATCATAAGTATCATAATTACAGAATGTGAATCATGATTTATATATAAAATATATTCGGCATATAAATATATATTATTGATCGATAAACGGAATGAAATACACCGTTTGCGGAGATGGTGGGTCGTACGTACGCATGAATGCTATTTTTGTTTCCTTATTGAATTGAATGGAATTAAGTAAATGAAACATATATGTACATAAATCCAGTAACATTATTATGTAATATCATTCATGATTATTTATTATATATACTTTATAATCATACTTGAATGGTTAATCATGGAAAATGAATCTCATTGCGTTCGTGGAGACCGTAGTCCGTACGTACGCACAAGCGATGATATCATTCTTTTGATATTAAAATCATATATAATTGAATGGTATATGATATATAGAGAATCATAATGAAGTATTATATATTATTTATATCATTTATACTCATTATTATACCCATCCAAATGATGAAATGTTTGAATAACAAACATCGCCACGACGTGGAGACGGTAAGTCGTACGTATGCACGTGTGGTGACTTTTTGATTCATAGGATAGATAAAATAACTAATTTGGTTGTAAAATTTCTATAATAACATAAAATTATATATATTATATTGAATTAATTATTTTTTAATGGAAACAACACTGAAGGAGGAAGTGCAAGAAGAAAGGAACTTGAATGAACCAGTAGAATAGATTACCTCTTCTTCGATTTGCCTCTTTTAAACTTCCTCTTAGGGTACTAGGGATGGTCTTTTGAGAAGACCAGAACATATATGATATAACTAGAGAGGTTTAGTAGATAAATTTTTAGGGTTTTTTTAATCTTGAAGGCTCAAAATTGTGTAAATGGGATAGGGAGGGGGTGCCCTTATATAGGAGAGGAGAGAGATACTTTTGGAAACCTAAAATATATTTATTAATAATAAAATTAAACCCCACTTAAAAACCATAAAAAATGACTCAATTATAAGACTATATTATAGAGGTCTGTAATATCATTATCCAATAAAATTTATACATGTTTTATGTTTATTTTAAACGTTATCAACTTGATTTTTCATTATTTAATCTATTTAATTTTATTTGTGGTAATAAACTTCTAAATTTTAAATTGTTATTAATACATACTTAAATGTTGTAAATTTTCCATAATTGTATAATTTATATCCTTTTTGACCATATAATTTTCAATTTTTAGTTTTTAAATATTTTTGTGAATTTTAAATAATTTAAAAATATGTTATTTTTATAAAATATCAATATTATCCATTTTGACAGTATTCATTATTTGAATTTAAATAAAACCCAAAGAGAATATATGTTCGAAAAAATATATATATTAGATTTAAAACATGTCATATTTATAAAAAAAATTCATGGGGCACATTAATTTGTTCATATAGTATTTATTTTAATATTTTTTAAACCATTTATTTGGTATATCTCTTAATAAAATAATTACTACAACATTTTTCTATAATTATTTAATATAATTATTTATTTTAGAAAAATTAAAAATAAAATCCTATGATGAAGATAAATATAATAACATTCCTTATAATATTTGTACTCTAATTTATCATCTTAAAATCACAACATTTAAATTGTTATATTTATTTAATTATGAAGGTGGCATCTTTGACATGATTTAAAATAATATAATATAAATGACTTGATCGATTTTATAAGGCTCAAAATGGTACAAAAATATACCCTTGTATTATTTGGGTATAGATATACTCGAACCATAATGTTAGGTAAAGTTTTTGGTCCTTTTTATTGGTATTTGTATTTTAATAAAAACTATATTATTGATTTTTCACTAAATAAATAATTTCTACATCATTAATGTATAATCTATTAAGGAAATTAAATATTTCATAAAAATTACAAATAAAAAACCATGATAAAGAAAAAAAATTTATCTTTAAAATGAGTATTTATAATCTGATTTTATTCAGTATAACCTCATATTAAAAATAATCTAATTATTAAAGTTTGAGTGAGACATATTTCACTTTCCTATTAATTAAATAAATAAAAGGTCTTAATCAAATACAAGTGGGTTCCATTAGATTCCATTTCGACCCAAGTATGATTTAGGAAAAAATATAATCATCCAATTATATTATGACAAGTGTTAGTGTAATTTTATAATTTTATACTTACACTTAATTAACCGATTTACCTTTAACTATGGCTAATAAAATTTACTGTAGTTACTATTCATAATGCCTAAAAATAAAAAATAGCTTATTAACATAATTTGGACCTAATGATTCCAATTATGGAATCAATTTTTCAAAATTAAAAACAAAAAAGTTGCAGTAATTAATTTAAAATAAATCCCGCTGTTTAGAAAACGTATTTTCAAAGTTAAAAACGTTGCAAAAGATTGAAATGTTTTTGCTTGTGAATTCTTGGTAAAAGTAATGATAATGACATAAATTATATATAATGTTAAAAATATATTTTATTTATAGTTTAAAACCATTAAATATTATAATTTAACCATATAAAATTTCTTGGAGAGAAAGTTGTTTTTAATTAAAATTTAGCGTATTTTTACTTTTCATCAAAATAAGAAACTTATCAGAAAAATATCAAAAATTTATCCAAAGTAAAATTTAATATTATGATACAAAAGAAGAATTTTATTTTGTCAAATTGAACTTATAAACATGTCGAAAACTAAATTTAATGTTGGTGCGCCATCAAAAGGAAACAAAACTACATTTTTGGAAAAATACATATTTTACCCGAAACATTTATTTTTTTCTCGTACCATGTTCTATATAATGTGTAAGATGAATTATAATGTCATAAAATTCAAAATGTATTTACGAATATTCATAAAGGCTAGTTCATAATATTATTATAACAATATATTTTTGTTTAGTGGAACTCTGTATTGCGTACAACACACGCTATTAAGGAAGGTTTCTCTTGCGTGCAACAAAAGCCTATAATAGTGTTTCTGTATAGTATTAGCTAATACGGTGTTGCGTATAGCACAAGATAATTTTTTTTGTAGAAAAAAACACAATAAATCAATAAAAGTAAAAGAATATTTTTCATAAAATCTCGGTGTGTTAATACAATACATCCATTTTTAAGAAATATCACTTCATATCCTTCATTGCACAGTTGATAAATACATATATTGTTATGATTCAAACAAAAAATAAATAGATTATTTATTTCTTTCAACTTATTATATCCAATTTATGTAGATCAAATCACATTTATTGGAAGTAAAAAATCATTATCAAGAATATTGAAAACATATAGATGATTATCCATGGTTGATTCTTTAATGATGATTTCATTGAAATTTATGCCGTGGGTGATTTCATCATTAATAATTCATTATTTTTCATGAATAATATATTATTTGTTATACTAGAATATTCTTTAAAAAAATGTAATATCTTATCCATGTCACCAAGCTGATCACATCTTCTGTAAACATCATGCGGAAAATGAAGCTGATTCTTCAGATGAACTCTAAATTTTCTATCTATTTCTAAATGCTTCATACGTGAGAGGTTTAGGTCCCCTACAATTAGGATGATAAATTTTTTGTAATTTTATTAATTTATTGATTTTATTAAAAAAAAATATATTATTTTCTCATATAATATACAACATTAACAATATCAATAATAGGAAAAACATTATTTAAAATTTATTAGTATAAAAACTTTGTCACATAATTTATATCAATTCCCTGAATTTAATTTTAGTTACTTTATGAAAAAATATAATTATTCTCATTATTAAGGATGGATTTATGGATTATTTTACCCTTCTATATGTATCTAATTTCAATATTAAGTCTCAATTTCATTAATTATTAAAATTATAAAGTGTACTATAAGAAAAGATATTCTTCATATTAATTTTTTATAAATTACATTAATCCATATTATAAACAACGTGAAATATTTTCTAATCCATAAAGGATGTACTTAATTATTTGAGGGCTCATTTATATTATTTAGTGTTTCACAAATCATCAAACACTAATTCAAACATTCACCGACATCATCACCATATTTTTTTGAATTTGATCTAATATTCTAGTATATATCTTCATCCATGAATTACTTTTTCAAATACAAAAGTTTTTATTTTAATTTTATTTATTGTATTCCATTTTTCTATCATTTACTATATTCTCTTCAAAAAGATATAAACGTAAATATTAATCTTCTTTTAATTACTACAATCAACTTTCTTGTGGATCATTCATATCATCATTCAAAATGTGAGTCACTTTACCCATATAATTAACTAACTTATCATTTTTAAGGAATTTAATAATATTTTAATTTAGTTAAGTATTTAGAATTAATTCCAAAAACATCTATATTTCTTCTCCTTCCCTTGTGAAATCTGCATCATTTACCTTAGTAATCAATAAAATGTAATTGCAGACAGTAGAAAATAATATTCTCCATGTTAAAAATCATCTAATTAATCTTCCTTAATATTATAAAATGAACTATTAATTTTTAATTTATAAAAAATAACATTAACATAAAATTATACATGTTCTTACTTAATTTTGAAGTCAACTTGATAATTTAATTTATTTATTACAATTATTCCTCTCCAATAACATATTTATTTAATTTGGGATAATTTATATTAAAATATATAATAACCTTAGGAATATAACATTAAAGGGATTTTACCATTCTATCAACCATTTATTTTTAGTGAATTCTTGAGATTAGTGAAAATATCTTTTTTGAAATCACATCAGAATATCTATCTAAATATGAATCCCAATATTATTCCTTGAAATCTAGAGATTCATTCTAAATATTTATAGAATTATGTAAACATTACTTTACATATTTACTTGTTTCATTTAAAAAATTATGCTTTTTAATTTCCTATAAAACCAAT
Source organism: Viscum album (assembly GCA_963277665.1). Classification (NCBI taxonomy): domain Eukaryota; kingdom Viridiplantae; phylum Streptophyta; class Magnoliopsida; order Santalales; family Viscaceae; genus Viscum; species Viscum album. The sequence continues at coordinate 1,233,131,907 of OY728152.1, forward strand.
ACAGTATCAACTCATATATAAGAAATTAACTCAGATCATGGTCATTAAGAGATAAAACATTAGTGTCAAACCATTATAGAGAGATAGAAGAATTTTCTTGAATATATCCATTCGAGATTTCCCTAAAACCTATGGTAAAAAAATCACAAACTATAGTAATGAAATAATACATCATATCTTATTCATGTATAATATTTTCATTATATTGGACACACTAGATTTAAAAAATTTATTCATTTCCACTTACATTCCATTCATTGATACATTTACATTTCTCTTCTCTCAAATCCATTTTTTTATTTTAAAAATAAATATTTATAGGGTTATTGTAACATCCCAGGTAAATAAAGAATAAAGAATTTTCATATGTTTAATATTTACGAATTAAATATTAATTTTAATTAAAAGGGGTTTCTACATTCGATAGCGTACTCGGTACGCAAAGATGAGTTTCTTTGAAAACTTACGTTGCACACAAGTAATAAAATAATATTATTTTAAATGTTAGTTAACGAGTAGCCGTTGTACTGGAGAGAATGGATAGAAATAACTAAAATATGATTATATATGTTTTTAAATGTTTTTACATTTACCCAATAAAAGATAAAGGCATAAAATACGGAAAGAGTTCAATTTTAGGCATTTATACCCTAATTTTCACGAAAGGTCCACTTATCACCTTTTGACGGAGAACCGTCATTAAATATAGTTTTGATCGATCTTATAAATTCTATTGGAGCAAATATAACTCTTCTTTAGAATCAGGACATCAAAATTTACTTTGTGTAAATTTTTGGTACCTTTCTGATAAAGTTCATTTTTTTAATGAATAGTGTAAAATGTTGTATTTTAATTCAAAACCTATTTTTAATATAATTTATTTATATGATTATATTATATTTTGAATTGGTTTTAAAGTGAAATTATAAAATATTTTTACCATTAAATCCAATAGTGGTCATTGGAATTAATTTCACTTTGAAATCGGGCTTAAACTAGTGTCAATCTTTTAATACTTATTGTTTCATAAAAACATGCTATTTGCTCTGACAGCGGGAATTAATTATTAAATTAATTAATGTGATTTATATATTTTGAATTTTTTAAAATAGACTTCATTTTTGAATTCTTAATATCAAATATAGCTTAGGGTGAGTTTTTGGTAATTTTCTGAAAAACATCAATTTTTGATGAATAGTGAAACCACTAAGTGGTACTTATAAAGACTGATTTTCCGTTCAAATGAAATTTTTCCATCATTGTGTTTTGAATTTCAAAAATCTGACATACATCGTTGTCATTAAGAAGTAAAATGTGGTTCAATGAGATTATAATAATTTTTTGGTGAATAGTAACTTATTAAGTTTTTAATCGCGATTAGTGGTAATTAGTGTAGTTTAAGGTAAAAATAATGTTTTAATAATATGAAATGAACTTGACACATGTCCTAACCTCATTGTATGTGTTATGGACGACCAAGACAAGCCATGGGTCAACTTGGGGACCCCATGGAGCCACATTGGTTGGGAAATGACATAAATAACTTTTTATTTAATGTCAAAGTAAAAATGACACAAACATGATATATTTTACTAAAACAATTTTTACATGGGGTTATAAAGATCAGATTTTTGATTATAAATAGTCATTGGAAAGATAAAAATATTTCCTACATCATAGTATTTTTTTATAATTATTAAACATTAATTAAATTAAATTATTTATGACATAATAATGATGCAGCGATGACATCATTATATAACGATTTAAATAAAATGGAAAGATAATGTAAAATCAATGAACTACACATGTCAAAAACCAATTGGATGAGTGGATTTCTAACCCTTATCACCTTATAAATGAATTATATCAAAGTGGGACATTTTAAAACCGAAACACATTTTCAAATAAAGTAATATTTCTTTACTTTCCAAAAGTGCCCCTCCTCTCCTCTTATAAAAGGCACCCACCTCTACCACTTTACACACACTCATCAAGCCTTTGGATCGGCCAACCCCTGCCCATTTACTCTCTCCAAATCCCTCTCCTCATCCTAGAGGATTCCCTTTGGGCAGAAGCCTTTCAAAGGAAGCCTTTAGGCTCAAATCAAAAGGAGTTACACTTTTACAGGTAATTCATTCTCTCATGTTCATTTGTTTTATTTTGCTACTCCAACCCCATAAACTCTTTTTATTTACTTATTTTGTAACAACACCAGTATCCTCAATATACTAGGATGTTGTTATAAGATTTATTCGAGCTACACTCTCACACAACTACATCAAATGGTTAAAGAACATACGGTTTCCGTGGATGGCGAAATTCTGCCTCCCGAAATGATGATTGTTCAATACTCATTTAACAACTTCAAGGGTGGCCATTATGATGTCACTATTTTTATATATGATATATAATATGTTTTTTGTTTCTTTAAGCTTCTGTATTTTTAATTTTGGGAATACCTTTATGGTTTCCATTATGGGTAAACACGATATCTTCATTTAAGGAAGTGCGGACTACCTCCCCCTCAAAGTGATGTGATTTGTTAATGCCATATGTGGGACGTGTAAAGGATGGATTTAAAGTTATTATATATGATGTTATACTGGAATTATAATATACCCTTATATCATTATTATTTATTTCCATTAAAGTATGAGATAGAAATGAAAGTAGCGTTCATGCGTACGTACGGCTTACCGTCTTCATGAACGGTGCATTTCATTTCTTATCCCCAAATGTAATGTACTATTAAAAGTACATGTATATAATAGATATATATAATTAATGATATATCTAAATGATGAATATAATTCTGGAATTAAAATATACATACCTCTCATTTATTTTTATTTCCATTAATATGACAAAGAAATGAAAGTAGCGTTCATGCGTACGTACGGCTTACCGTCTCCATGAACGGTGCATTTCATTTCTTACCCCTAAATGATTATGTAATATTATAAATACATGTATATGTTGGATATATATGATACATATTGTATCGGGAATTTCATTTTGGATATAAAGAACATTTAACCACACGAACCACATGTAATTGTAAGAAGTCCACTTTCGACTTAAGAACCAAATATTGAGAAAACAAACATTATTAACATAAATGGTTACATAATGTTTATAACATGGAAATAAGTGATATAAAAGGAATAATGAACTTTAAAAAGGTTCTTAATCAAGTATAAATTAACTCAAGTTTATTATTCAGGACGTTAAATAACGATAGAGTCATGTCGGACCCGAGGTATGGGACTTCATCTCAATCTCCTTTAATTGAGGCATATTTCATTTTATACACAACTTTATTTTATGCGGTGTATAAACTAATTTGACTTTTACTTTTATACAAAAGGAATCTTTTTCTACGAAGCGTTTTAGTAAATGACAAAAAGGAATGTTTTTTAACGTACGCGGTGACAATGACCTTTTTCGCCGCCACGATTATTATTTGGCCTTTGGCTTCCTCAACAAGCCGTAATGTTTTTAAAATAACATAAATACCATATACTCTTTTATATATTTTGGTATTGAAAATGGTTTTGAAAAAGGATTCTATTATGTCAATATATTTATGATATATTGTGATTGAAATGTGGAAATGTTATCATTCCTTTATATTGGTTTTATGTTTTATGATTTTATACTGGTACTTGGACATTTTAACGGGTGGTTACGTTATAAACCATATGACAGGTGGTGCCGTGAATACCAGGACGGGTGGTTACGTTATAACCTCCAATGCATTGGGTATGGAAGTTGGCCGTATTGCTATTCCATTAAGTATTTATGGAAATTGGCCGTATGGATATTCCATTAAGTGATATGTGTGGAAGTCGACCGTATGGTTATTCCACATAAGTATGTTTATGTCCCAAGTTACCTTTATATATGTTATGTGTTCTTTATATGGGTTTTATGGTAATACATTGGTTACAAAAAGGTATGTAATGATACTTTATTCAGTGAAGAGTTTTTACTACATCATGAAGGTTAAGGTATTACTTTGATAGAGTATATATGGTTTATTTGATGTTTGAAAAACTAATAGTTTTCATTCTTTCTGTATCCCTAACTGAGCTTTTTATGCTCACCCCATGTTTTTTTGAAATGTTTTCACAGGACTTAATGTGGAATAAGGTCAAGGATGGGATCAAGGGAATGTCATCCTATATAAAACATGGAACTAGACACATTTCTTTTTAAGAGTTTTTTTATTATGGAAACATTGTTGAAGTGACTACTTTGTAATCTTTTGAGATGTAATAGTTCTGTTCTAAATCTCTAAAACTCTAAACCTGAAAAGATCCTCGACGTGAATTATTCATTTAATTCAATATTAAGTAAGGTTTAAGGTCGGGGCCTTATAGTTGGTATCAGAGGTCGGTTTAGACAACTTTAGGAGTTAGAAAAGTGTTAAATTATAATATGATTGAAATGATATAGAATTTACGGATTACCATGTTGCTTCGCCTAAGATATTTCTGTGTTTAGAATGGTTTTCTGCAGAGGAAACAAAGCAGCTATGTTGGGACGACATCAGGAGGAAGATAACCTTCCAAATCAGCAACCTGAGATGGTCGGAATTAGAACTGAACAGTTTGTTGCAGTGATGGCACAGTTGACTCAGGATATAAATGGTGGTGGTATCCATGAACAAGATCAGCCAGATCAATCGCAGAGGAACATGTCAGTGGTGGAACATTTCATGTGGAAACATCCACCATCATTCAGAGGATCACCTGACCCTGTGCAAGCTAAAGGGTGGACTAAAGCACTGGAGAAGATTTTTGATGTCATGGGGTGTTCAGAACAACAAAAGGTTAGTCTTGTTGTTTACCGTTTTGAGGGTGAAGCTGATCAGTGGTGGTCGATGGTGAAAAATATAAGGGATAGTGATGAGATTGAGGATCTTCACTGGGACGAATTTAAAGGTATGTTTCTTGAGAAATATTTTCCTAAGGTGGTTCGTCTTAGGATGGAAAAACAGTTCCTAGAATTGAGGCAGGAGGATGATTCAGTGGCTGCTTATGAAGAAAAGTTCACTCGATTGGCAAGGTATGCTCCAAACTTCATACGAGATCTTGATAGTAAAATAAACCATTTTTACTCAGGGTTAATGCCAAAGTATCGAAGGGCTTTAGCTTCTCGTGAGTTCAAAAGTTATGAAAAACTTGTTCGATGTGCAGAGAAGGTGGAAATGGAGTTTGCTGATGATCAGGTGTTCTATGACAAACAACAGAATAAGAGGTCTAGATGGCAGGAAAATGGGAAAAATTCATCAAAGAAGCAAGGAGGTAAGAAAACCAAATATCCATCCTGTGGGAAGTGTGGTAAAATGCATCCTGGAGAATGTTTATCCATGTCTGGTAAGTGCTTTCGGTGTGGTAAGTCTGGTCATATTGCTCGTAACTGTAAGGAAGATGATCAACCAGGAAATGAAAAGCCAACGGTAAGATGTTTTAAGTGTAATGAAATGGGTCATTATGCCAACGAGTTCCCAATGAAGAACTCAACTGGGGGAATGCATCCAGACTACAAGTAGAAAGGGGTGGTGAAATCCTTTGCGACAACTTCAGCAGATGTTGGGCCATCGAATGAAGTGGTATCAGCTCCAGGGAGCTCAGTATTTTTCAAATATTGGCTGGAGGTCGGGGTACCATCAGTTGAAAGTAAAAGAAGAAGACGTTCCGAAGACTGCATTCTGTACTAGATATGGCCATTATGAATTTGTAGTTATGCCTTTTGGGTTAACCAATGCACCTACTGTATTCATGGACCTTATGAATAAAATTTTCCATGAGTTCTTGGATAAGTTTGTGTTTGTGTTTTGAGGTTTGGGAAGAGGTTATGTGTGCCTTGTGATTCACAGTTGAAGAATGAGTTGTTATGTGATGCTCATAGTTCCCCGTTTTCAGTTCATCCTGGCAGTACTAAGTTGTACAGAGATCTACGGGAGTATTACTGGTGGGATGGAATGAAAAGAGACATTGCTGATTTTACTGTGAAGTGTTTGACATGTAAATAGGTTAAAGCAGAGCGGCAGGGATGCTTCAGCCTTTACCAGTGCCAGAGTGGAAATGGGAAAACATATCAATGGACTTTGTTGTGGGATTACCGAGGACATCTTGAGGTAATAATGCAATCTGGGTTATTGTTGATCGCTTGACCAAATCAGCTCATTTCTTTTCTATACGAGATACTTTCTCTCTTGATCAACTTTCCCGTTTGTATCTTAAAGAGATAGTCAGGTTACATGGAGTTCCTATCTCCATTGTATTGGATCGTGATCCCAGGTTTACTTCTAACTTTTGGAAAGGCCTTCAGAAGTCGTTGGGTACTGAATTAAATTTTAGTATAGGTTTTCATCCTCAATCAGATGGGAAGTCAGAACGAACAATACAGACATTGGAGGATATGCTACGATCTTGTTCTATGGATTATCAGGGAAGTTGGGACCAACAACTTTCTTTGGTTGAGTTTTCTTATAATAACAGTTTTCATTCCAGTATACAGATGGCACAATTTGAGGCATTATATGGGAAGCGGTGTCGAACTCCAGCATTTTGGGATGAAGTGGGTGAAAGGAAGCTGATGGGAACAGAATTGGTAGAAGAGATGGCAGAAAAAGTTCAGTTGATTCACAAGCACATGAGAACAGCTCAGAGTAGGCAGAAGAGTTATGCGGATAACCGGAAGAAGGATCTATCTTTCGAGGTAGGTGATCATGTTTTTCTCAAGGTTTCTCCTTGGAAAAGTGTGATGAGATTTGGTAAGAAAGGAAAGCTGAGTCCAAGGTTTATTGGACCATATGAAATTCTGGAGAGAGTTGGATTAGTTGCATACCAGGTGGCTTTTCCTCCGATTTTATCTCAGGTACACAATGTTTTTCATGTTTCAATGTTGAGAAAGTATATGCCAGATCCAACTCATGTTTTGAGTCCAGAGGTAGTTCAGCTGGAAGAGAACCTATCTTATGAGGAACAACCGGTCCAGATTCTTGAACACAGGGAGCAGGTGTTACAGAATAAGGTGATTCATCAGGTAAAGGTTTTGTGGAAAAACCATGTGATTGAAGAGGCAACGTGGGAATCTGAAAATGCTATGAGGGATAAATACCCCCACTTATTTTGATAAGTGAATAAAATTGCGAGGATGCAATTCCCAAAATGGGGGAAGGATGTAACATCCCAGGTAAATAAAGAATAAAGAATTTTCATATTTATTAATATTTATGAATTAAATATTAATTTTAATTAAAAGGGGTTTCTACGTTCGATAGCATACTCGGTACGCAATGATGAGTTTCTTTGAAAACTTACGTTGCACACAAGTAATAAAATAATATTATTTTAAATGTTAGTTAACGAGTAGCCGTTGTACTGGAGGGAATGGATAGAAATAACTAAAATATGATTATATATGTTTTTAAATGTTTTTACATTTACCAAATAAAAGATAAAGGCTTAAAATACGGAAAGAGTTCAATTTTAGGCATTTATACCCTAATTTTCACGAAAGGTCCACTTATCACCTTTTGACGAAGAACCGTCATTAAATATAGTTTTGATCGATCTTATAAATTCTATTGGGCCAAATATAACTCTTCTTTAGAATCAGGACATCAAAATTTACTTTGTGTAAATTTTTGGTACCTTTCTGATAAAGTGTATTTTTTTTAATGAATAGCGTAAAATGTTGTATTTTAATTGAAAACCTCTTTTTAATATAATTTATTTATATGATTATATTATCTTTTGAATTGATTGTAAAGTGAAATTATAAAATATTTTTACCATTAAATCCAATAGTGGTCGTTGGAATTAATTTCACTTTGAAATCGGGCTTAAACTAGTGTCAATCTTTTAATACATATTGTTTCATAAAAACACGCTATTTGCTCTGACAACTGGAATTAATTATTAAATTAATTAATGTGAATTATATGTTTTGAATTTTGTAAAATAGACTTCATTTTTTAATTCGTAATATCAAATATAGCTTAGGGTGAATTTTTGGTAATTTTATGAAAAACTTCAATTTTTGATGAATAGTGAAACCACTAAGTGGTACTTTTGAAGACTGATTTTCCGTTTAAATGAAATTTTGCCATCATTGTGTTTTGAATTTCAAAAATCCGACATACATGGTTGTCATTAAGAAGTAAAATTTGGTTCAATGAGATTATAATAAAATTTTGGTGAATAGTAACTTATTAAGTTTTTAATCGTGATTAGTGGTAATTAGTGTAGTTTAAGGTAAAAATAATGTTTTAATAATATGAAATGAACTTGACACATGTCCTAACCTCATTGGATGTGTGATGGCCGACCAAGAAAAGCCATGGGTAAACTTGGGGACCCCATGGAGCCACTTTGGTTGGGAAATGACATAAATAACTTTTTATTTAATGTAAAAGTAAAAATGACACAAACATGATATGTTTTACTAAAACAATTTTTACATGGGGTTATAAAGATCAGATTTTTGATTAAAAATAGTCATTGGAAAGCGAAAAATATTTCCTACATCATAGTATTTTTTTATAATTTTTAGACTTTAAATAAATTAAATTATTTATGACATAATAATGATGCAGCGATGACATCATTATTTAACGATTTAAATAAAATGGAAAGATAATGTAAAATCTATGAACTACACATGTCCAAAACCAATTGGATGAGTGGATTTCGAACCCTTATCACCTTATCCACGAATTATATCAATTTGGGACCTTTTAAAACCGAAACACATTTTCAAATAAAGTAATATTTCTTTACTTTCCAAAAGTGCCCCTCCTCTCCTCTTATAAAAGGCCCCCACCTCTACCACCTTACACACACTCCTCAAGCCTTTGGCTCGCCAACCCCTGCCCATTTACTCTCTCCACATCCCTCTCCTCATCCTAGAGGATTCCCATTGGGCAGAATCCTTTCAAAGGAAGCCTTTAGACTCAAATCAAAAGGAGTTACACTTTTAAAGGTAATTCATTCTCTCATGTTCATTTATATTATTTTGCTTCTCCAACCCCCTAAAATCTTTTTATTTACTTCTTTTGTAACAACACCAGTATCCTCAATATACTAGGATGTTGTTATAATATTTATTCGAGCTACACTATCACACAACTACATCAAACGGTTAAAGAACATACGGTTTCCGTGGATGGCGAAATTCTGCCTCCCAAAACGATGATTGTTCAATACTCATTTAACACCTTCAAGGGTGACCATTATGATGTCACTATTTTTATATATGATATATAATATGTTTTTTTTCTTTAAGCTTCTGTATTTTTCATTTTTGGCATACCTTTATGGTTTCCATTATGGGTAAACACGATATCTTCATTTAAGGAAGTGCGGACTACCGCCCCCTCAAAGTGATGTTATTTGTTAATGCCATATGTGGGACGTGTAAAGGATGGATTTAAAGTTATTATATATGATGTTATACTGTAATTATAATATACCTTTATATCATTATTATTTATTTCCATTAAAGTATGAGATATAAATGAAAGTAGCGTTCATGCGTACGTACGACTTACCGTCTCCATGAACGGTGCATTTCATTTCTTATCCCCAAATGTAATGTACTATTAAAATTACATGTATATAATGGATATATATAATTAATGATATATCTAAATGAGGAATATAATTATGGAATTAAAATATACATACCACTCATTTATTTTTAATTCCATTAATATGACAAAGAAATGAAAGTAGCGTTCATGCGTACGTACGGCTTACCGTCTCCATGAACGGTGCATTTCATTTCTTACCCCTAAATGATTATGTAATATTATAAATACATGTATATGTTGGATATATATGATACATATTGTATCGGGAATTTCATTTTGGATATAAAGAACCTTTTACCACACGAACAACATGTAATTGTAAGAAGTCCACTTTCGACTTAAGAACCAAATATTGAGAAAACAAAAATTATTTACTTAAATGGTTACATAATGTTTATAACATGGCAATAAGTGATATAAAAGGAATAATGAACTTTAAAATGGTTCTTCATCAAGTATAAATTAACTCAAGTTTATTATTCAGGACGTTAAAGAACGATCGAGTCTAGTCGGACCCGAGGTATGGGACTTCGACTCAATCTCCTTTCATTGAGGCATATTTCATTTTATACACAACTTTATTTTATACGGTGTATAAACAACTTTGAATTTTACTTTTATACAAAAGGAATCTTTTTCTACGAAGCGTTTTACTAAACAACAAAAAGGAATGTTTTTTAATGTACGCGGTGACAATGACCTTTTCCGCCGCCGTGAGTATTATTTGGACTTTGGATTCCTCAACAAGACGTAATGTTTTTAAAACAAAATAAATACCATATACTCTTTTATGTATTTTGGTATTGAAAATGGTTTTGAAAAAGGATTCTATTATGTCAATATATTAATGATATATTGTGATCGAAATGTGGAAATGTTATCATTCCTTTATATTGGTTTTATGTTTTATGATTTTATACTGGTACTTGGACATTTTAATGGGTGGTTACGTTATAAACCATATGACGGGTGGTTCCCTGAATACCAGGATGGGTGGTTACGTTATAACCTCTAATGCATTGGGTATGGAAGTTGGCCGTATGGCTATTCCATTATGTATGTATGGAAATTGGCCATATGGCTATTCCATTAAGTGATATGTGTGGAAGTCGACCGTATGGTTATTCCACTTAAGTATGTTTATGTCCCAAGTTACCTTTATATATGTTATGTGTTCCTTATATGGGTTTTATGGTAGTACTTTGATTACAAAAAGGTAAGTAATGATACTTTATTCAGTGAAGAGTTTTTACTACTTCAAGAAGGTGAAGGTATTACTTTGATAGAGTATATATGGTTTATTTGATGTTTGAAAAACTAACAGTTTTCATTCTTTCTGTATCCCTTACTGAGCTTTTTATGCTCACACCAAGTTTTTTTTTGAAATGTTTTCACAAGACATAATGTGGAATAAGGTCAAGGATGGGATCATGGGAATTTCATCCTATATAAAACATGGAACTAGACACGTTTCTTTTTAAGAGTTTTTTTTTATTATGGAAACTTATTAGAAGTGACTACTTTGTAATGTTTTGAGATGTAATAGTTATGTTCTAATTCTCTAAAACTCTAAACCTGAAATGATCATCGACGTGAATTATTCATTTAATTCAATATTATGTAAGGTTTAAGGTCGGGGCCTTATAGTTATGTAAGATCCATAACAATATCAATATCTATGATAATATAAAATACAACATACCGAATAAAAATCCACAAAACCAAAAAATGAGGAGTTGGTAAGAAAATAGAATATTCTTGGAAAACTAGTGGATAATGATCACCTTGAGTTCAATGCCTCTCCATGATCTCTTACCGACACTACCATCATCAATTTTCAATCACTGTGATCCCTTTACTATCGCATGCACAATACCATGACCATTGTAATGTCCACTGATATTCCAATTATCACATTATTGAATTAGAGACCATTGTCAATAACCTCTACTAAACAATACCACCATCTTAGTTATATTAGTTCCAAAAAACAAATCAATCATATATAAAAGACTATAATAAAAAAAACATTTTGCAGGGCTAACCATTAAGAAAAATCAACCATAATAATACAGATGAAACCAAAACCAATATCAGAGGAAAATTTATACACCTACAATACAATATTCATCAAGACATTGTACTTGTACCCTAGTCCCAACATGTCATTACATATAATCATCTCCAACTATTTTTGTGATCATATTTTCAATCCACCACCTCCACCTACGGGAACCACCATGACAAAATTTCCATTATGATAACATAATAATAGATCACAAATTTATGGCCTAAGGTCATACATGAATAAACTATAGTACTATATAATGATCTCAAACACAATGATCCAGACACATGAACTACGGACCAAAAATATGTCTAATAGAAACCCGATGTAACAAACAATATCCATTTGAAACAAAAAAAACCTAAATAAGAATTTAATTAAATATTAACTATAAGTAAAACTCCCTCACTGTAACACCATAATAAGATATAATTGAAGAACAAGGAACCACTGAATCATAGGTAGAATAGAATTCCAATATATGGAATTAATTAAAACCAAAAAAAACACAAGGAAACCATTGACGATGGACCCTATGATAACCCATAATGGTACCCATTTCCATGACCTTACCATTACAAAATCGAAATATGAGAACCATAAAGGATTGATAAAACCATCACACAGATAATCATAATATAATGGAAGAAAAATTATTAACATCCCTAGAGTGAGACGAAGTGGCATGTGGAAGTAAACTATGAGACAAACTAAAAAATATCCAATTAAACAAACCATGTAAATGCTAATGTAGGGGAACCGTATAACTATAAATAAACATGAAATTGAACAAAATTAAAGGTTATCAACACCTTCTATAGTGAGTGTGGAGAAATAATATAGATGAGTGAACATCATTTAGTGGTGTATTCATTTTTAGAGATGATGGATACATCCCTCACCAATATTTTATACTTATATTAATTTTTTCAATGAACTTAAAAAATAAGTCCATCATAGAATTCCTTTCACATACATAAATGTTAGTATTTATTTTATCATCCAAAATAATATCTCCTCCATATATGAATAGAGTATGACCATTAGTTACAAATGATTACTACTTCTACAACTACTGAGAACTATGATTATAATGTTATTTATTTTAAAAATATATAATTTTCATTATAAAAAGTGGGAACACATTTTATATTAAATGAATTAATGATTTATATAGTGAATTTAATGTCAATAACCTAAATACCCAAATATTATATAGATCACATTGTTATGATACATTAATTACACCTCCCGGATATTAGAGGCTAATGAGAAATCGATATGTTGAATAATATGTGTTTGGGAGAAAATTGTTTCCTGTAAAAGGATAGATTAAACAACTTTTGGTTCTTACACACATTTGGATGTTCATTTAGGATCATGTTTTACATTACATATGAAAACAATAATGAAAGGAATAATCAAACTATAAAAAATGAAATAAATCTAATGAATTTGAAGTGTCAGATAGTCAAATTCTAAGGTAACATCTCATCTTATGTGTCACACAATAGTGTCGTGAGTTATTCATTCACCTAAACTCAATCACACCTCCCCTTGTACTATAGGATTCCAACTAGTAGTGAGGGGTTTTTAGGTCAATCATGGGAAGACTATACCCTCTATTATGAGATTAATACACCCATGGAAACAAATAAACAATATCATAAGCTTATATAAAAATCACAACACCAATATCTCATGATAAAAAATTATGAAATACAATATCCAACCAAAAATAGTAAATATAAGAAGATAATGTAAGTGTCAAGTGTCTAAACTGAAAATAGAAAATAATGAAACCAAAAACACCCAATTGGGTCCCAAACCATATCTGTTACCTTCATCCTATATCCATTCCCTAATTAGAAAACTAACCGATGGAATTTTTCCATAACATGTCTTTCAAAATTAATGTCTATTCGGGTACATATCAGGTATCTCGAGTAGTGTGTGAGTACAAATTAGTTTTCCACCACCAACAGTGTCTAAAACCAATCCATTGTAAAAGAATATATGGATTGGTATGAGGGAATATGTACAATTATTAATTAAATGGTTTCCACATTATCATATATTCTTTATTTGACCATATAATCCCCCGATTTTCTAAGACCACTCTTACCTCAATACCTACTTCAACATTAGTAGATGTATAAATCATGACATATTTTAAAATCTCAATACATTAAATTAATGGGTTTTCTTTATCCTTTACATTTAAATTTATTAAAACGAAAATTTATATACATAGTGAAATTCATCAATTTGATTCTTATTCATCATACCGAGACCCCTGTTGGATTCAGAAATACAAGACCATGTACGACACATCATTATCACAAAGGGATTCACAAATAGTAGTATATCCCACTCTCATGGGATTTGGAAATAACAGACCTTTCCCTGCTCATCTGGGCATTGGAAACATCAAACCATTTCCCAAACACGTTTATCAATAATTCATATATATAGTACATATATATATATCCCCAATTTTACAAATATCACTATATCCAACAAATTATTGTTATTCAACATTAATCCTCTTATTGAAATTAGTTTTACTAATCAATCTGACAATTAATTAATCACTCTCATACCATTAATTAATTATTCAATTAGTCAATAACATCAATTCAATTAATTAATTACAAAATTAATGAAACCCAACAATACATGTATAATAATTATCTTCTACAAGCCCTTCTAGATGTGTGAAGTGATGTAGGAGTCATGATATGAATCTATAGTCTATGGTACCATGTGAAGAATGACTATCTCGAAAACATAAAAATCTCCATGCTCTTCCACTAAGAAAGTATCCTATATTGGAATGAATTGAGCGACATTCATTGGTCCATCTATAAAAACCAAGATATCATAATTCATCATTGGTTTCTTTGTGAGTCCCACCAAACAATCTATGGTCATGTGTCCCACATTCACTATACAATGGTTAACGTCTAAAGAAATCATCCATATCATTGATTCTCTACCTTCACCTTCTGATAGGTGTAGCATCATGTCACAAGCAATATTATCACATTTTTTATGTTTTCCAACCAAAATTATCATCGTAGGTCACAGTACAATTTGGCCACATCTAGACATGCCTCCCACATCAATCCATGAAATTCCAATATCATCTCCTCTCACATTATCATAGAAACAAAAAATATATTCCTGATATAGATGATCTCATAATCACCTATTCTTCCGTATAAATATATATCCCCACCATCAAGGATTTCCCTAAAGGTCAAAAAATATGGATCCTCATACTGCTTATCCCTGATCATTATTAGATGTGTAGAATCCCATAGAATTGAAATTAGTGTCATCTGATTCAGAATATCTGGAACCACAATGTGTATATCAGCCAACAAAGTCACCACCCTTCACTCAGCACTAGACTCGTAAATCACCTAAGTAATAGTTTTCATACTAAAATAATCAACAAAACTATTCCCATTTATAGTCATATATGGTATCTCAAAATAAAATGACTACATATTCTCCACCCATAAACGCTTCCAAATATTTAAATCTAGTTGAAAAAATATGTACCTAAAACTCTCGTTATCCATATACACAATAAAAATATCACCAAAAAGATAATGTCACTTACACATCATAGTGTAATATAGTACTTCTAACTCAAGGTATTGTATAGGGTAAAATAGTTCATGTGGCCTCAAAAACCTAGAACCATACACCAAAATAAATATCCTTGCATCAACACATCCATTTGACGAATCCCATAAGTAACACAATTCATCTTATTCTCCTCACCTAACTCTAGTGGGATCAATATCGGTGCTGATTCCAAATACTTATTCATATATTATATGGCCTTCTCAAATGATTCTAAACAATCAAACATTATCCTATTTTCTATAATTCCTCAATGAATCAATATAAAAAAGAAAATTCCTTGATGAATCACTAAAAATATCCTGTTAACCCTTCAAAACCTCGGTTGTCAAAAACTGTTTTGGGATTCTCCAATTTCATAACATCATGAAATGGATTTGGGTCTACTAACACACCTTCCTCTGAGATGATGTTATCTAGATTTTGTATGTCATATATCCAAAAATAATATTTATATAGCTTGGAATATAGTATATGATCTCTCAATGTACTCCGGACAATGTCATGATGTTGGTAATGATTTTCATGAGTCTCGGAGTAGAACAATATTTTTTCGACAAACACATCCCCAAACTGATCTAGGTATAGATGGAAGAAGATGTTCATCATGTCCATTAAAATTTCACATTCATTCATCAACCCAAGACTAATTACAACAATCTCATATAGTTTGTTCCTTCTTTTAAAAACAATCCTCAATATGTCAAAAGTCCAAACTCTCGACGGATGATACCCCGATCGCAATTTGATCTTTGAGAACACACAATATACCTTTAAATATTCATGTAAATCATTGATACATGGAAGAGAATACTTATTCTGTAAAAACTTCTTGTTCAACTAATAATAATCGACAAAATGAACAAACTCACATTCTCCCTCTTTGCAAACAATGTATGTTAACCCCAAGGTGAGAACATCCGCCTATATGAACTAACATTTTTTTGTAAAATTACCCTTAACATAGTGACATTATATCCTCACTATCATTATTATAAAAAAGTATTATTTTATTAATGGAACAACCTATATTTATTTATTACCATCCATATAAAAAATTACAGAACAATTGGTTGTGAGAACTACCGCCTATATAAACATACATTTTTTGTTTTCATATTTATTTTCCTCATTTATAAAATATAAATAAAATATCATTATAAAATAATATTAATAATATCATTATTATTCTATATTAATGATTTTATATAATTCCATATCTATACTCACCCATCATGATATAACGTGTTTAGGTTTGGGTTAGTTTGACTGCCAACTTTAGTTATGCTACAAAACACTATCCTGTATGATTGTGGAAATGTAATAAAAATATTGTTATAATTTAATAATAAAATAAATATTTTTTTGGTTATTTTATTATTAAATATTTATCTTGTTAATAAAATGTCTTCATTTTTCTCTGAAGTTAGTGAATGAAGATGGTAGTGATTCAACATTCACACAAACATAAAAAAACATTATTATAAATAAATATTATTTAATAATAAATGGTATATGTTAAATGAAAGAAATATGATTAAGTGTCATAATAAAGTATATAGTTAAATTTATTTATTTATTTATGTAGTTAAACATCTGAGCTGAAAAAATTATGAACAATAAAGAGTTTCTTGTCTAAATCCCCCCATGATACATACTTCTTTATTATACCACATTATTTCATTAGAATGATGTATCTAATTCTCTATTAATATTTTTATCCTAAATATTTAATATTAAATAATAATCCAATTATCATTATCATTTATTTCGATCATGGGGTTTTGAATATAAAATTACAAAAGTTATAAGGGTTTGTGCTAACTAAATTTACATTTATTGAGTTAAAAAATTTCTTATTGGGATAAATTATTTCATGTTTTATTTAGTAAACTTAAATATACATTGTATTGAATTTACTACTTCTTTTATGAGGTTCTAAAAAATTTCCTTATGACCTCATTACTGAATTACTCTAATATCCAAGGTTATTCTTCTTATATTTGATTCTTGGTTTCAACTCCTATTTCCAGAGGAATGCATCTTATTATACAATATTTTATTTTATAAGGTGGATAAAAAATTATTCAGGACATTATAATTAAAATTATTAGTTATTAATTTTGTTAGAGTCCCAATTTTATTCTCTATCTGCTTTAAGTGTTTTGATTGGAATGACACTCAAGAAATATGGTTTCTCTTTCTAATATAATTTTAAAATCAACACCTCTAAATGATAATATCATATCATGTGAATTAGAATATTTTTTCATTATAATATCACAATAATTTTAATCTACACTTTTAATACTTGGAGATATTTTATATCTATCTACCCTGTTCTAAATTTTAATTTTAATTATATTATAAAGGGATGTGATATTCAAAAAAAGTTTTTTATCAAATGTAATTTCATTTATGATCAAAAATATATTTTTAGATATCCAAATATTTATTTTAAAAAATATATTTTATGGTCATTATCATCTACCTTGACCTTATTTGGAATATTTTTAATATAAAATATTAAACATTCTTCTATATGGTTGTTTTTAAAAAAAAAATCCATTTTTAAATTTAATTTCAGAAAAAATAATTCTATTACATTATCATTTTATGTAATTCCTGTAATCTATATTTTCATTATTTCTAAATAGAATAATTTTTTTACTCATTTTATAAAATATTTTTTAAAAAAATTCTCTCCAATGATCAAGGATATATCTTATTACGAAATTTATTTTTCCTATAACTCCAAAAAAATGATCTCATTAAAGTAATTTTCCATTGACATGTCATGTGATTTATCAAGGTTATTTCCAAAATAATAAATCTATCTTATTTGTTTAGATGTATTATGAAACCTTTTTTTCTATTGGTGAAATGATTTCTCAATGCCATTTATTTCCTAACCATCCACCATAAATAGGAATATTTTTTCTTCCAAATGTCTTTTCACTATGAATACCCTATAAAACATTTAATTCATGGATGGATGTTCAAATAATTCCTTCTGTAGATGGATTAGTAAAATTTATTTACAAAACTATTTTCCTTCAATCTGTATTGTGTCGATACTCGATACCAGATCCTCTAAATTGAAGGGAATTTACATAAAAATATAATGAATATATTTTGATACCAAATTAATTCCCAAGGGTGTATCTTATTGTGATTATTGATATAATTTTTAGTTTTTTTTAATTATATGGACCCCATTAAAACTCCCTGGAATCTTCATAATGTATTGAATGAAAAACAATTTATTTTTATAGGTTTTTTATGATATGATGAATAATTATTTTGAAGATGCACTCTTAAGTTTGGATAGTGACATTTGGAATCCAAAGTCACCCATTATTTTATTGGTTATAGATTTTTATATTGTGAGGTATCTATAGGAATTGAGAATGGAATGATCACTCCACCAGTTGAATCAAGTAGTAACACATTATCTACTATAATATTAGGATCGACTGTGAGACGCTAGCTTCACTATGGAAATCATGCAGTGTTGGCTTTTCTATAGTGTTATAGAAATAATTTGGGTATTCCTACTATAATAGGGTATGATTATTTATTTGGATGTTTTATCAACATTTATATTATTCATTTAATTTAAAAATATACTAAATTTCGTTATTATGATATATGTTTTATTTTAATTTTTATTACTATTATCCGGCCTTATTGATCATGTTTATTGAATCTTGTTTTTTCTTTTATTTGATACATGTCTTATGTTATGACATGCTTTGTGCAATGTTTTTTGATCAACCCTTTAAATGAATTTTTCTTAGTTATCATAATTATATTAATATGATTATCTTATTCATACTTATGATCTTTGATTTTTAAAACCTATGTTTATCCTTAATTAGATTTTGAGAAAACCCCTTTTGAGGTTTCCATTTCTACAATGATAGGATGATGATTATATCATAAGATATTTCTATAATATTTTCTAAAGAAGCATTGTTTTGGAGAAACAAATTACCCAAGAAATGTTTAGATGAACATCAAGTGTAGATAATTTTTTGGAGACTTTAAAGAGGCATTATGCATTAATTAGTCTCTTATCATTTATGGGAAATTCCTAATAATGGAGAATGGAAATGTATTTATTAGCATAATATTTATCATTATTTTTAAAATATATAATATTAAAATATTATTAGAATATATTTTAATGAAATATTTTTTATTTAATGTGATATTTATATGGTTAGTTCTAAAGTGCTTCAATGAATAAAAACTATTTTTGTATGAATATTCCATCAAGGGTTCAGATCCTCCCATGAGCCACGAAAACAATAATGTTATCTATTAATATCTCTTGTAATATACTTATGGTTTGTATGGAATGTAAATTAATTTGAGAATGGAACAATGTTTTAACTTAACCTGAAATAATAAAAAGATCATGGATGTCATTTCCATTATCATGATGTGAATGTTGGATCCATTATAGATATGATGGTAGCTAGTACACTGTAATTCAAAATGATCTCTCTAACAAAATTATTATTAATATAATATTTATTTGAAAAACAATTAATATGTTTTTGTAAAAATACAATTGATCACATACACAACATTTATAGAAATAGGATATTCTGGTAGAAATTTAAAAAATTCCATATTAATTTCATCCCTTTTATAAAATAGCATTGTTAGTGTCGGAATAACAACCATATGCCTTTTATGATCATATTTTACTTATTTAAATTTAAATATTCCTTTAGAAAACACTTTTATATCCTTATTCATGATATAAAACTAAACAAGATGCAAACATCACACTAAATATTAGTGATTAAGGTGTGCCAAAAATCTAGAAGAATGATAATGCATCATCACATATTCCTTCATTGTATTTAAGACTATTATCCTACAACGAAAATTAAAAAAATAGTAATCTCCAAATAATTAATTAGGGATTGCTTTGTCATTGAATTTCTCTCAAATAATTATTCTTTTTGGGTTGGAGATATGGGAATCATTGACACAAAACATGATAGATGATATAAGGTGTTTGTTGTATAAATTTATTCCAATATAATATTTAGTCACATAAAAATTGATTCCTTTTATTAGAAACAGGAATCATCACTGTTATTTTTCCTCTACAACACATTATGTGTTTACCATCTGATTAAAGGAATTATAAACTAAATTTTATTTTCCATGACTATGCTATGTATAAAAATCAAATTTTGGAAGATTCATAAATAAAAACCATGGTGATCCAAGAAATCAATCAATCCTATAATATATATACCAATTAATTTTTATGGATTCATATTCCTCACAATTTAATAAATGATTATATATAATTTAAAAGGAATGGTTTAATCTAAATCAATTATTGTTGCATATACTACATGGTTATAATTAAAGGGTTAAATTTTAAAATTTGAAATTTGAAATTGAAAATGTTATTTACTTTTTAGATTCATCATATCTAATTTAACATAATGTGAATTTCATATATTTCTCTAAAATGATTTATTTTTCGGTGAATAGTTAGAAATACTAATTTTCATTTAAACTGTCATGCCATTTATGAATTTGAAAAGTCCTATAATATAATAGATATTTTTAATATGAAATTTTTATCCTATTAATAAATATAATACAATTAATTACATATTATTCATCATTATAACATATTTTGGTATAAAATCATTATTATCCTTAAAAAGTTATTTTTTCCAAAACCTATTTAAATTTATGTTTTCATTGTTATATTAAATATATTTTACAACATATATAAATTTAATATGGTAAAATTTAAATTCCATATCAAATCATTATGTTAACTTTTTTATGAAAATTATATTTCAATTTTGGTATTTATTAATAGTAAACTTGGTAAAACTATTTCACCATCATATTTGTTAAAAGATCTAATAATGGAGTTAAAACAAAGAGATAATCTTTAAAATACTATAAAATAATGTTTAAATTTTATTTTATGACATTATATTGACTCTTCTTCATCCCTGATTAAAAATATACCAATTTTATGAAAAATTTAATTTCAGAAATACGATCAATATATTTTAAAAAATTTAGTATTTACAAGTTTGTAACTCAACTCACTTATAAAAGGGAACATAATTTACAAACATCTTATTCACATTTAACCCTCTATATTCATAAATATATTGAAAATACCTTAAAACCCCTTCTCACCAAATCCTAATGATTATGATCTCACCAATAGACAAACTTGTAAAGGCATATGTTGTAAGTGGAATCATATTTCCCAATGTAGAGGTATTATTATTAACCGACTATTTTATGTTTATTTATTAATCTACAACCATAAAATATTATTTATCAATCATTATATAAAATCATATGTATATTAAAATTAGTAAAATGATATTATGTTTTTTTATCCTTTTTTCTTATCCCTTTACATGCTTCTGAAAATAATAGCAACGCATGTGTGTATATGTGGACTACAACCTCCACGAAGTGATGTGTTTCCATATTCATCACTAGATTATATGGACGGTTAAAATCATGTATTGGAAAAATTTATATAATATTTTACATATAATTATTCCTCTAAAATGTAATGATATTATATACCATCTTTGTATCATCCCTTGAGATTTTGGTGAACTGTTTTTGAAATTAAATTAATATTATAATATTATCCATTTCACGCAACATTGATAATATATTTTCTCTAATTCAAACATTAAATTCACACATATTAAATTGTTCATAAATTAGACGCAATCAAAACATTGCACACATTACAAAGAATAGAAATAATTACATACATTACATGCAAGATTGACCTTCCTCGATTACCTGCATAACACCCAAGGTCGAGGGTTACCTAATTATATTATATTGTTAAAAATATTATTATAATGGGATATTACCTATACAATTTTTTATGGA
Organism: Viscum album; assembly: GCA_963277665.1. Taxonomy (NCBI): domain Eukaryota; kingdom Viridiplantae; phylum Streptophyta; class Magnoliopsida; order Santalales; family Viscaceae; genus Viscum; species Viscum album. Next base: position 1,233,154,166 of record OY728152.1, read on the forward strand.
TATGAATAATATTTAATTAATTATTAAAATATGTTTTTTTACCAAAAATACAATATTAACTCAGAGGTAAACAAATAATTGTAAATAAATATGAAAATAGATTGAATATAATATAATATATCAGTATAGTCACAAATCTATTTTTAACTCATAAATTAAATTAATTTAAATTGTTATGTTATATTAATATAATACATAATTTATATAATTAATCAAGTATTTTTTATATGTATCCAATATATTCAATAGATGTAAGATAAGAGCAACCCCAATTTTATGCTTAAAAACTTGTATTTTTTAAGGCAGTTTCACCACATTTAAATAGAGAACCCATTCTAAATTAAATTTTGGAAATTTTATAAATATAATATTTCAAAATAAACTTAATATTTAGAATTGAACCATAAGAATTATGATGGGACAAATTTTTGGTATTTTTATAAAAGGATTAATCTTTTAATAAATAATTAAAAATCTGGATTTTATTTCAAAAAAACTTTTACATCTAATTTATTTGTTCACGAAATTTTATCTTTTGTTTATTTAATAGTTTATTTAGAAAATATTATTACCATTTGTTACATTTTAGGTTTTTAGAACTAATTTCATATTGAATGTTTATAAAAAACATAGCAAGCTTTTTATCATATTAACTTTCAAAACCTGCAATATCGTCCCATGAGTTGGATTATGATTAAAATAATTTCTTATTATTAAATGGTTATGATTTTGAAAAATGTATTTCATATTTGGAATAAGAATAATTTATATCGTCTAATAAGGTCAAATTTTGTTTTTGACCAAAAATATTAGTGAAAGTAATTAAAAAAATTCATTAGTGAAGAGAAAAATTAGGTTACTTATGTACTAATCCTTACATTTATGAAACAAAACAACCTAGAAACTAGTCCAACACACATTTAATATCCATATTAAGTACCTATAATACATTTTATCAACCTTGGATTATTATGGGATCCAATGTATACAGGAAAAATTTAGGGGATTTTCTCTCTTCAAATATTTACAATAGTGTCACTCCTCCTCCACTAAAAAAGACCACCACCTATACTCATTACTAGAACCTATCAAAACATTTATTTTAGGAATTATGTACAAAAATATACTAAAACAACTCCATTCATCATTGAATCCTCCCTCCTGTAATAAATTTTTTATGTATTCATTTTGGGACAAACCAAAAAGATGTACCTGATTAAGAGGTAACATCTTTTCTCAAGCTCCTTTCCATTATTTTCCCTCATCACCCCAACACAATATTTATTGTATTATTTTGTGAAAAATAAGTGTCATAAATACAATTTTGTTTTTTATTCAATTAATTTTACCGACAATTACACAAACATCCATTTAAGGGATATTGAACATATTGTTTCTGCGTATGTCAAACTATTTCATCACCAAATGATGACTATTAATTTTTTTTCAACTATAATATGATGGAAATTATATATATATATAATTAATATATTAAATTTATTATGTCTTAATGATTATTTATTTGTTTTTTAACACACATGTCTTTACATTCCATTTGGAGTTAATATGATAATCTAGTTTGTGATGTGTGGACTACTTCCCCCTTAAAATGATGTTATTTATTCACAACCCACTTGGAATGTATTAAGGATGTGTTTAGTTTAATTACATGATATATATGATATTTTCATGATTCTAAAAAAATTATATATATATATATATACTATATTTTATTTACATACTTTCTTCCAATACGACAATAAAAACAGAAACAATGTTCATGCATATGTACTACATACCATATATATGAATGGTTTATTCCCTATCATGATTAATTATGAAATAATTTATTATAATATGAATATAAAGGATATAATTTATATTTATATTATTTTTTACATTCTAGAATCATGATATAAGTATAAGAAAAAATGATATAACAAATTAAGACGTATGTGAAAAACAAGGCTACTAATATTCGAAGTGAAACCTTGACATATGATCATTAAAGAGAGTGTAATATATGGCCACAATAAAACCATATATAATATTATGTATAATAATATTCACATGTAAAAGATTAATAACATACTTATGTTTATTATATAGGTGGTATGAATTAGTACGAATGAGGGTCAAGACACAAGATAGGGGATTTAATCTCCATTTCAATTTCTCTAAGATACACATTATGTTCTCCACTAATTCATTTTGTGTGGTGTTTGTGACTACCATGATTTTATTCTATAAATATTATACACCAATTTATGGGTATTCACCAATCCATTTTATGACCCTTATATCATTATTTTTAACATTAAAATGTTTCCAAATCTGTAAAAAGGTTTGTCTCAATTTTCCTACATTGAGACTCATGTTTTTTTTATAAACCTAAACTATTTTTCAAGGTCTATATATTTTTATTTTTAATTAAATTTATTGAATGTAAATCCATTCAAGATATTTTATTCTTCATTTATTTCAATTTAATTACATCAAGAGTATGAACCCAAGATACCAACTTATAAATGTTTTTTAGGTAGTAACATTTCATTTCGAGAATTTTTATATTTATGCTTCCATTGATGAAGTATTATAATCTATAACTAAATACTATTCACTATTTTCCATATACTATTTTATTTAATTATACAATAATGTTTTGTTACTTTATTCTTCTCTTTGGTACATGAGATTGGTAGGAAAGTCTTTTTAGCATATCCTGACATTACCCTTTCATTGGTCAGAAATTTATGATTTATAAAAAAGGTTTCCTATAATATTATATAATTATATAATAATATTTATAATAATTTTTTACCCATTTCCACCTTTAAAAATATATTCATGGTAATCTTCTTGTCTCTTTCCACACAAGTCACTTTTTAATCCTTTTTATCATGCAAAAGGAATGTTATTTTTACCTCATATGACATGTATGGATTTACCAACCATCATTTATTTGAAGCTCCCATTGAATTTATAATAGGATTATCTATAAGAAATAGTTTTTATAAGAAAATTTCAATAAAAACGGTGTTTGAATTATTTTCATGATTCTTTTATAGGTTTTTAAGAGAAAATGGTTTTCGAAACATCGCCATGATTAATTTCCTATATTTTGAGTACAATGGATTTCAAAAAAATATTTCAATACTCCTTTAACAATATACTAATTATTTTCAATTAATAAAATTATTAATGTGTTTTATAACTTATTTTATATGTTTTCATGGAAAAATGTTTTCAAAATTGATTTCATGTCTTCTTTATATTTTTTTTCAAATCTATTTTTAATGAAAAAGGGCATCTAAAGGGTTTATACTATAAAAAATTATTAAAAATAAGAAATTTAATTTTACACAAAAAGTGATTTAAATAATATTTCAAAATTATTTCCCAACTAAGATAACATCAATTGGTTTAATTAATTCCTTTATGGGGAAATTATTAATTTTTTCCAGTCATATTTTATATATAGATGGATTATGTTTTGATGGGATGATGTTATGAAGCATGTTTCTCTTTAATGGGTAATATTCTTTTGAAACCTCATTATTTTAATGGGTAATGTTTATGATGAAATAATTGTGAATCTTTCCTCTATCCATAGGTTATGATATGTTAATTTTTTTATGATACCAATTTCATTTCATGGATAGGATATGTTTATTTATGATCTTCTGGAACATTAATGTATGATTTAATTATGTGATGGGTGTGACCTATATCCCTTTCCAATGGATTGGGTATTGTTTTATATATCATTAGATAGTGTAAGTTGGAATGAGGAGTGAAATTGTGACACTATGATGGTCTTAGGAGTGAACATTGACTTCTATGATGGCCACAGAAGTGAACCAAGGCAACTATATTGGTATGAAGAGTAAAGTCATGCTACTAAGATAACCATGGGATTGATCCATGAATACTAATATGGTCTTGGAATTGATTATGTGGATAATATGGAAATAGTTATATACTTATGTATTTTCCAAAATTACATGTTTTATTCCAATGTTATGGAGTTTGCTATCCATTTCATTATGCATAATGTCTTATGAACTGCCAATCTTTATGCCAGTATCATTGTTATGATATTTGATATATATGGTATAGTATTCTATTTTCATGGTCACATTCACATTCATTTATTTTCATGTTGCTGCTAACATGTTACCCTTGTTTACCCTTACTGAGAATTTGAGGTTTCCCACATTATGTTTCTTTTCCCCTAGGTTATTATAATATTTAATATGTTTTATATATCTTAGAAGGGTTATAGTCCATAAGAACAAAGTGGGAGATGATGTATCTCACATATATACCACTACTTATGTCTCTATGTTTCCAAAATAACTATACCAACTACGGTCTTTGGGTTTGTATTAGTATAATGATTTATTATTTAATAAAGGTTATGTAATGTTAATGTTTTTAAATCAAGGGACTCAATATTTGGTAATAGATCAATGGTTTAGTTATCAATTGTAAATTTTGATGAGAAAACCATAGTTGTATCACGTAGTATATTTCTATGTATGTGACTATGTATGTATCTAAGGATAAGAATGATGGGTTAACATTTAGGATAATGTCATTGAATTTTGGTAAATGATAGAGTGAGTGGTTTCCATGTAATTCATCTATGTCTGGAAACTACAAGTGGATATGGCTCTGACATAGATGTACTTATTGGTAACAACTTGGAAAAGATGTTCTGAGCTTAGCTCGGGGTAATTTGGTACATGACAATAGGCCTTGCTACACACCTGGATTGACACTCCTAGGGTATATTCTTTGGGAATTTAAAAAATCTTCACAAAACATTAGAATGGATTTAGATATATGTTAGCTATCAAAAACCTAGGATAACCCCAACTTGTCATCATTTATGTAAGGTTTCATGATTTAGTAATCTTATATGTAATTATTTTCATGGATATGTGGTTTTATACTATGATAAGTTATGTTTTCACAATTCTTTTTGTTTTATTAAATTGGGGGAACCAGAAGGAACTACATTAATATGGAATATCATGGAAGATTTTCTGTTGAGCAGTCAAGTGGAATGAGCATTGTAGTGAAGTTTGTTTTGATCATACATAATCATTTTTCATGGAACATGATTAACAATATTTTCCACAAACAACTCTTGGACACCCCAAGGATGGGAATGATGGATTTTCCTGAGAGTTCATGTAATTAGGACTATCGAGGAATGAAAATATGGTTTCCTTTTTTGAAAATAATGTGGAAATATTAACCTAATTGTATGTCGTAAAGGAATAAGATGGTGTTTTGACCATGGAAAAGAAGCAAAAAAATCAAATGACTACATGTTAAAAAATGAAGTGGTCGATTAACAAAATGGATGGGAATTTTGGCCTCACTATCCCATCATCGATGTTTATGTGTTTTAAGTGTGGTGAAAATGGTCATTATGTGACCCAGTGTCCCAAGTGGGATATTCTGGAATAGAATCAGCAAGATGTTACGAGTAATGGTAATATTGTGTATGGTGACGAGACTAAGGATGAAATGTGAAAGGAAAGTGTTATTATTAATAATGGATTAAATATGAAGTAATCGAAGTATTAATATATTTTGATTCAAAAGTTATGAATGATGAATGATAAAAAGATTACTCTACATATGTTTATTTTGACTATGTATTTACATGTTAATGTTTGACTCATGAAGCGATTTAATGAAAATAAGATATTTTGACAAAGGGAAGGTTATAATTAATAAGATCTTTTTTATAAGACAATTATTTAGGGATAATGATATGTGGGATATGAATAAGTAACATTCATAGTATTGATTACCTTTGAACTTAGTAAGGAATTGTTTATCGGTGTATTATGCATTCACTAATGATGATTACCAAATTTATTTATTTTAGGGGTAATTCAAATATACTTTGGAATGATGAAGAATGCATATTTTACAAAAGTTTTAATGGTAATTTGGGTTATTACCATGTTTCAATAGAATATATGATGAGGTAATTAACATGTTTATAATTATAACACTAGGAGATTAATATTGATATACAAGGGAATCGTTGTTAATTTTTTTTCATTACTCACATTCAAATGTTTTGGATTTTCATCATTGAGAATGGTTATAAGATTAATTGTTCATGAAAAAGATTAAGTTAAACTTCATAGGATGTAATTTCGCACTAATTTTGTATTAAAAACCTTGGTTCTATGTATATTTAGTGATTAAAATAATTTCATGTATGTCCATATTATTTATTATATTTTTTTTTAAAAAGGACACCATTAATTTCAGGCGACAAAAAATAAAGTCTAGAAAGGATGTAGGTCTTGAACCCAAGAAAAAATGACAATAACGGTTTCATGCCTATCACTGGCCTGCACAATGTCTAAGATAAAGTAAAATTATTTTTGTTGAATATTTTTTTGATGAACCTGTAGTGTTACTTTTCATGATTATGGATACATGAATATTTATTTTTAAGAGACATATAGTAAGGATTTAAATTATTTTTTTGTCCTTAAGATCCATTACATGTTTATTTTATTTAATAATGCATCAAAGTTTATTTCTAGAAATTGATTCCATTAGCTTGTGGATGTATTAAAAATTGTTCAAAGAACAACACAAGAATGAATTTTTCTTATAAAAATTTAATAATAATTACTCAATAATTGGAAAGGGATAAAAAAATTCTTGTCCTAAAAACATAATTTTTTTAGATAAAGGACTTCTAAATACTAATAGGTTTATGAATTTGAGGCCCTAAATTTTCCATCGACCGTTCACATGTTTGTGATTGATGACTTAAATCACTTCCTATAAATATTTACGCTTTTTCTCCATGTCCAATATTCACTCCCAACATATGTTCTCCTACGTGAAAGCCCAGTGATATGTTACACTGGGTAACAATTATAGTTCCCTCTTTCCCAATTTTTGGAAATTTTAGTATCCATTTTTAGGACGTGGTATTTTTTGAATGAAACTTTAAATTATTATTTCGTTGGTAGATGAAATGAATTTTTGTTTTGAAATTCTTTTTAAGGGGTTTATAATGTAACACCCATTGATTTTGCAGAATTTGTTTCAATTTAACTTAATCATTTTAAATTATTCATTTCACGCAACATTGAAAGTTTCATTTCACTATTTCAGAAACCCCATTCACATGGATCCAAATTTTCATATTTTACATGAAATCCCAACAAGGCATATGTTACATGAAAAAACAAGGATGTTGTTCATTACACTCAATATTGACCTTACTTAATGGCTTGTGTAACATGGAAGACCGAGTGTTACCTAACTAGAATATATTATTAAAAATATTATTACAATGCGATATAACCTAGCCATTATGCAGATGTATATGAATAATATTAAATAAATTATTAAAATATTTTGTATATAAAAAATTAAAATATGAATTCATAGGTTACGAATTATTTATAAACAAATATGAAATCTGATTGAACATAATAGAAAATGTCATTATAGTCACAAAGCTATTTTAAAATAGTAAATTAAATTATTTATAATTAGTACGGAATATTATTATAATACATATTTTATACAAACACGAAAATATTTTTATATTTATCCATTATATTCGATAAACATAAGATAAGAAAACACCTAATTTTATTCTCAAAAAACTATATTTTTATAAAGTCATTTTTTTATCCTTTTAATGGAAGACCAATTTTAATTGAAATTTTTGGAACATTTATAGATTTAATATGTAGAAATAATCATTATAATTCGATGAAAAATATAAAACAAAGGTTTGGATAAATTTTCAATATTTTTATAAAATGATTAATATTTTGACGAATAGTTAAAATAATTGATTTTATTTCAAAACATATTTTCATTTATTATACTTATAAGGCTAAATTATATTTTCAAATGGATTAACAGTTTATTTATATAATATTTTTTACAAATTAATCCAATTTAGGTCAATGTAAACAATTTCATATAGAAATTTGATTTAAAAACATAGACAAGATTTGATAAATTTTACATTAAAAACTAGCAGTGTTGTCCCGACATAGGGATTAATTTTAAATTAATTTCTTAAAATCATGTTATTATTAGTTTAAAAAATGGATTCTATATATTGAATCATTATAATTTATAATTTATTAAAATTTCAACATCATTTTTGAACAAAAGGAGTAGTAAAATAATTAAAATTAATTACATATGATAAGTGAAAATTTAGGTTAATAATGTACTAATATTAAAATTTGTGACCGACAACAACCCAAGTAATATTCCAAAACTGCTGATATGTACATTTTTAGAAAATATAATCAATTATATCTATCATGGTGCATTATTTTTTCCACTTTCAAAATGAAAAACATTGGTGGAATTATTTCTTCAAATATTTACAAGAGTATCACTCCTCCCCCACTATAAAAGGCCACCACTTTTACACATTCCTCACACAAATATTTAATTGTATATTTGGAAAATATATACCCAAATTGTCTCCCAACTATCCTACCTTGCACCTTGTAGAATCCCTTTTTGAATAAAAATAATCTTAACGAATATTGTTTTCACAATCCAAAATGTGTTACCTCATTTAGAGGTTCTGTCTTCTCTTAAGATCATTTCTTTTATTCTCCCTCCTCTCCCGATCCACTATATTTATTCCAATATTGTGTGAAAACACCAATATCCAACATATAATCAGATTTTTTTTTAAATATTTTTACCTACACTCTCACACACCTCCACCTAATATATATTATGCTTACTGTTTCTATGTATGGAGAACTACTACATCAACAAATGATGATTGTTCATTTTTCATTTACCACCTTTCATGGTTAACATTATGATTTAGAACCTATATATATAAGTGATATATTATTTTTTTTATGTCTTAAATATGAATTGTTACATATTCAAAAACCATACATTTGTATTCCATTTGGTGTTAATTAAATAATCACGTTTGTGGATGTGTGGACTATCGCCCTAAAAAAGGGGTGTGATTTGATCGTACACCATTTGAAATGTATTAATATTGGGTTTAGTGAAAATATATGATATATATGATATATTCATGATAATTTAATAATAATAATATATATATATGTCATTTACCTACATTCATTCAATACAATAATAAAAATGGTAACAACATTCACGCATAATTACTGCTTACCGTCTCCGTGAATGGTGTATTCCATGTCATACCAATTTATTCTATAAATTATTATAATATGAATATGTAAGATAAAAAAAATATTTATATCATATTTTAAATTCTGGAATCATTATATAAGTATAAGGACCAATAATATAACAAATTAAGATGCATGCGAAAAACAAAGAGAATATTACCCGAAGTGAACCCCAACATATGACCATTAACAAGAGTGTAATATAAGGCCACAATGAAACCATTTATGTTTTATTTATATGATTATTTTTCTATAGAATATTTATAAAAATATTATATTTATTATATAGGTGGTTTGAATGATTAGGAATGAGTTTCACGACACATGATTTGGGGATTTCATCTCACTTTTAATTTCTATGAGACACGTGTTAGGTTTTCCACTCATTTATTTTGTGTGTTTTAAGTAATTATGATGATTTTATTTTACGTATATCATAATTAAATTTATGGGTATTAAAATTTCCATTTTATGATCCTTCATCCATGGGGTTTAAAATCCAAATGATACCAAATGGGTAAAATGTTTTCTCTCAATCGGCCTTTTTTGAGACTCATGTTTTATTATGCATCTAAACTCTTTTTCAAGGTGAATATTTTTCCATTTTTCTGATATATCATGAATATAAATCCTTTCATGATATTATTTTCTTTATGTAATTTAATTTTATTACAAGGATAGTATAAAACCAATATATCATTCTTTAAGAGTTTATTTAGACAATCTAATTTCTTTTTCAGATTGATTATGTTTATGCTTCCTTTAGTGAAATCATATGATCAATATCTCAGGAATATTCATGAGTTTTCATCCCCAATATTATTTTATAATATACTCATTTATTGGTACCATATTCTACTCATGGGAACATAAGATGGTTAATAAATTATTCCTAGGATAGCCTGATATTAACCATTTCTTCAACCTGAAATGTATGTTTTATAAAAAGGGAATAAAAAAATATTATACCATTATATTATAATATTTATGTAAAATATTTACCCATTTTTCCTTTTACAATTATATTATAGGGAATATTATTCTTTCTTATAAATAAATTTAATTTTTGGACCTTTTTACTATTCAAAATTAATGTTCTTTTGACCTCATATAACATGTACGGATTTACCCACCATCATTTTTTAATGTTCCATTTGAATTTATTAAATTTTAATCATTATGGAAATGTTTTTAAAAGATATTTTTAGTGAAAATGTTTTTCAAATTGATATCAAGATTATTTTTTATGTTTTCATGAAATGTTTTTTTCAAAACATTTTCAATCTTATTTGATATGTTTTCATGTGAAGTGGTTTTGAAAATATTTTCAATCTTTATTTAATGTTATTAGATGTATTTTTATTGAAATTTTTTTTAATGTGTATTGAAAAATATTTTTTATGTTATTAAGAAAAAAGGTTTTCAAAATGACTTCAAGACTTCTTTATACGTTTTCAAATATATATTCAATGAAAAAGGTTTTCAAATGTTTTTATGTTATAAAGAGAATTTTTTTAATTAAGACATGATATTTTCCTCTAGATATGTTCTAAAATATCATTAAAAACTTTTTCCCAATAATGATAACATGCATTTGTTTCAACAATTCCTTTATAGGGAAATTTTTCAATGTATGTATTCATATTCATTATCTGAATGGATAATGTTTTCATCCCTTGATGTTATGAAATATTTTTCACTTTCACCGGTCACATATAATTGAAACCCACTACTTTTCACGAGATATGATTATGAAGAAATGTTTATGAGATATGTCAACTTCCATAGGTTATTATATTTTTACATTTTTGATACCTATGTGACTTCATGTGTTTTGATATGTTTATTTATAATATTGTGCAACATGTATGTATGATTTAATTATCTGATTAGTGGGACTTATATCTTCCTTCAATTCATTGGCTAATTTTTTAAATCTCATCTGATAAATTAAGATGGTATAAGGAGTAATATTATGATACTACAATGGTATTGAGAATGATCCATGACTACTAAGATGGACATAGGAGTGAACCCTGACTACTAAGATGGTATAAGGAGTGAAGTAATTATACTAAAATGGTCATGGGAGTAAACCTTATTTTCTATGATGGTATTAGCATAAATACATCGTAAAATATGAAAATCAATATATACTTCTGTGTTTCACACAAATATATGTTTTATTCCTATGTTATAGATTATGAAACCCAATTAATTATGATTAAAGTATTATTAACTTCTAATCGTTATTCATAAATATCTCTTATGATCATGGATATGTAGGTTATGGTCTTCTATTTTCATGGTCACATTCTCAGACATTTATGATTATATTTATGCTTATATGTCTTCATTGATTACCATTACTGGGAAATTGAGTTCACCCCTACTATGTTTTCTTTACCTCAGGTTATGATGATTTGTAAATGTTTGATAAGTCTATGTAGGCTAATAGTCAAGAAGAACCTAGTGGGATATGATGTGACCCACATAATTTCCATGGCTTATGTTTCCATGTTACCAAAGGCATTATACCAACTACAGTCATTGGGTGTCGGTTTGTATAATGTTTAGTTATTCCATAAACATTATATAAGGTTAATGTTTTTAAAAAATTGGGTCATTATATTCTTACCTTACATTCATTATAAGTGGATAATATTGCTCATATATACGTGTTGACTACCAATCTTATAGAAAATTAGTTTTCAATATAAGGATAATAATAACTTCTTTTTAAAAGTAAATTTAAATAAAATATTGTATTGATATTTGTAGAAATAGATTTCACCATTATTTAAAATATTATTAAATTTATTTATTTATGAGAATAGTTTAAAAAATATTATAAAAATTATTAATGTCAGGATTCAAAATAACAAACATTATAAAAATATTATCAATTATATTTGAATTGGTTATAAAAATAACGTTAGAAATATTTAACTCAATATTTTTAATGTCTAATTTTTAAATTATAGACATTAAAATAATAAAATAAAAGTATATAATGTCAAAGTTCAATAATAGGTTATTTAAGTTTCTTGTTTTTGAGGCCAAAAAAACATACAAATAAAATGTTATGTCTATCTAAAGATGCATTTTATGCCAGAATCGCTCCTCTAAAAATGTCAAAATTCATATTGTCAAAAAAATTATTCAAAAGTCTGTTTGGATAAATGAAAAGTGAAGTAGAATATTCAAAATCAAACTAAAAATCATTCCAAAATAATAATTTCAATTTTTATAAAAATCAACATTAAAACCCCATTTTATGTCTATTTTTTTAAAATATAATATTAAAAGGTTATTTAAACATCCAATTTTAAAAATTAAAATATGAATAAATTATTTTAATGAAGTTTCCTTTAAAAAACATTTGTTGTTTAATTTTAACATTAATTTATTAGAAATTGAAATTAAAATTATTATTATATGGTATGTATTAGAAAAACAATGGTTAATTTTTGAAATTTTAATTTTTTAAAAATTAGTTACAGGTTAATAATTTTTCAAATCATGTGTTTTTGAATTTTATATTTACACTTAAAAATGAGTGGAAATATTTTGACTTATTACTTTCCACATAAAAACCATCTACCTAATCATTTCAATCAAACCTTTTATATCTCTAGTTTTTTAATATCTTGATTTACTCTAATTTCACATTTTAATATTTTAAAGTGATAATATGTATGTATTATAGTTATTTTATCGATTTCTATTAATTTAATACGTTTTATGATAATTTTTAATTTTTTTTAAAGATAATTATGTTTTTCAATTATGATTACTCTTCCTATTTAGATTTACAAGGGAGTTCTCAAAATGCATCATATGTTTTTCGTGAAGAATAAAATGATTATCAAGAAACTATCTCAATTATCAGAGGAAATGAGTGAATTTTTTGAAGAATAAGGAAATATATTAAATATTATTTTTTAATTGTTATAATATAATGTTTTTATTTCAATATTACATTTAGATCAAATATATATAGGGGGTTATCAAAACTACACCAACATAGAATAAAACTTCTAATTGAAATTAGTTTTGACATGCATGTCTGTTATGACTCCATGACTAGTCAAATAAAAGACAGTAAAATGATCTTACTTTCAATTAATTTTGATTTCATGTATAAAATTATATATATAGATAGAAACTATTTTAAAAATATTTTAAAAAAAACATTTTTTCAGTTTTCTAACTAATGTTTAAAGTGTTTTCCAATATCAGATATATATATATAATTGACACGAAAAGTTGATTTCCATATCAAAAGTGTTCATAGAACCAAGATGTTCTAAATTCCAATGTAATTTTTATATAAATATGATTATAAGTGAATTTAACTCATAATTTTAATAACATCTGGTAACAACTGATGATAAATAAATAACGATGTCAAAATAACTTTTCAACTTGTGTTCCCCCCATGAAGGGATGTTATTCATTTTTAATTCAACCTAGAATGGATTGTTTTATGTATGGAACAAATTTATATATATGAAATGTATAAATTATTTAGGATTCAATAAAGATAAAATATTATCTACTTTATTTATCATTCTCCCATTTAAAAAATGAAAATAACATTCATATGTATGTATGGACTATAGTCACCATTAAATGGCATGAATCATTTTTCATGATAGACGTGAATTGACACTCTTAAAATTTAATTTACTTTTTAAATAAGATAATAATAAAATTTTATGATTATGTAGTTATTTAAATAATCCCTTCTTTAACAGTCAATGCAACATTGTTGTTTTGCTATTTTAAACGGAAGAATCCTTAAGCATCCAAATTGGACTTAAAAATTTCACTAACTAAATAAAACATTGATATAAATGAAACAAAGGAAATAATGATATTGTAATAAAAATGAAATGGTCTCTTAATAAATCATATAACTAATATGATGTTATTATTAAACACCTATAGAATATAAAAACATAGGCAAGCCTTTTTCTATGGGACTTTCATTTTAAAGTCATATTTTATTGTTTTACTTACATGTTTTTTATCCTTGTAAATATTATTTTAAATTTTTTAAGAATGATATAATTTATGAACTAATGGTTACTTAAGATAAATTTGGAAAAAATATAAATTATTTAATAAATTAAAATTTATTATTTTCAATGTATTCAATATGGTTCATTTTCTTCTCTTCACAAAACTGAGAAAAATAATGTTATTAATTTGTAAATTAAATTAAAACATTTTCCCACCATTATATAAATTAGTAATTATCAAGACTCTTATAGAATTTAACATGTTATTTCATAAAAGATCATATTCTATATCATCTTTTAATTTTTCATTCTTAATATTTCATAAAGAAAAATGATATTTCAACTCATGATTATATGAAAGTGGAATGTTTTTTATTATGGGTTCAAATATACTAATCATGGATAAAATGATCAAATGGTTCAATATAAAAAATATTTGTTCATAAAATGAAAAATTAGTATTATAGAAGTTTATTTTTTAGCTTGATATTTCTCAAAAATATGGGTGAGCCTCATATACCTCTCCAATGCATGGGGTAATGAATTAGTCATCGAATGGGAATATTAACAGAGATAACTTTGTAGGTTACTCTTATTAAATTTATGGGGATTTAATAATTTGAACAGAGGTTAAGAATGAGAGAAAATGTGTTATAAAGATAAATATCCAAGGAAACTATATTATTTTTTTAAAATTATGGATTATGGAAATCTTTTGATTTCATAAGTTAATGAGTATTTATGAACATTTAATGGTGAAAATTATCAAGCTTTCCCACTCATCTCAATAATCTCTCAGGTTTTTCAAATGTATAATATTTTTTTATTAATTTTCTTATTTTTTATAATGTTTATTTTCATATATGTATAAGTTTTATTTATTTGATCAATGCTTAATATGGAAAAGGTATATATTTTCCTGGGTATTCTGGTTTTCATCTGACTAGTGAGTGTCCTTTGTTTTTATTGTCCTTAATATTATTTTTATGCTCATCAAATTGTTTTAAATAATTTTTACATGATCTGAGGATGAGTAATATCTATATAGAGATTGAATGTTATAATTTGACCTCATATTAAATGATAAAAAAAATTCTCCAATGAAGTTGTGTTTTAAAATTTAATAATTTTTTCTTTATAGAAAATGTATATCCGGTTAATGTACCCACTTTTTTATTTAATTTTTCCCTATTTATATAAATCTCATAACCCCAAAGGTCATGGGAATGTAACAAATGTGATATCCGTTTTACTATGGTCATATTTTTCCACTGATAATAAAACAGATCATTATAAATCAACCAATATTTATATTCTTATATTTAGATAATTTCATGAAATATATATCTATGGATTTTATCATTAGTAAATACCATAAATATAACGACCCATACTTTACATACATTTTTATTACTTCAGAATTGAAGCACACTTATTACAACATATAACAAAACCACGAAAGGACCGTATAGGTATAGAATCTTTAGAAACTGGGAAACATAAACAACTGGTTCATAAAGCATCTACTTCGCCTCCCATTTATTTCATCATATCTAGAGTCCCTTTTTGTCACATCCTACTTAATAACCATCTTCCTGACCAGGGGAAATAAAACATACAAAAGGGTGAGCTCAAATGCTCAGTAAGGGTAAACAAAAGAAATATCAATCACACCATATACATAAGAACATAACCATTGGAAATCTTAACCTGCAAAAGAGATCATAATATCATAACATGGGATAAATCATAGAAGTGAAATGTAATCCCAATAATCATAACATAAAACATGAAACTTTGTGGCATACACACATAATCATAGAGAATCATTTCTTGTTAGTCAAGACTCATTGCCAAGACAATCTTAGTGGACAAAGTCAATTTCTGAACCGAGTTCACTCCTCGTTTCAGTCCTGTTTCACTGAACCGGTATAACCTACCATTCCAGCCATATCTATCTCATGAGATATAAAATCTTTACCCAATGCATTGGAGAGAGATATTGGTCCCACCCATATCATAATGATACCATTCTTATGTGTCCCACAAAATCATAAACCATACATCATAGCATAACCCATGTAATAAAAATGGGAATCTTAATCATCGTGAAATCATAAAACAATTCATATAAGGTAAAGGAATTCATAAAAATAATTCCATCACAACATAACACAATCAATTTAATAATAGGGATAGAAACAGAACCCTATGTTATCTTAGATGGAAAATAATTTTGATAAAACACTTGAACTGCATTCTTGAGGAAAATATCCTTTCTACTTTAAAAACATTTTTCCTTTATTAACATGTCATAAAATTTTAAACTAAATGAATTTGATTAAAAATAAACTTGAAAACTTGTAAAGGAATCTTCTTGGAAATAATTTTTTAAAAATCCATGCGTGCCGTATAAGTTAAAAAAACATTCTTCATACTTTTGTCGGAAAAGTCAAAAAGTACCTCGTATGAAAAATGACAAAATATCCCTTTCATATCCTTTAATAAAAACTCACCGAAAGGTAAAATTGGATGTAAAATATTGTATAAGGATATATATATTACATATTGAGGAAACATGGATGTGTATGATAAAATACACCCTAGTAAATTTCAAAGTATAAACAATCTCAGATAAAAATGAGATTGTGATATTTTCCCTTACCTTAGGTCCGATATGCTTTGTACGTGTCTAAACCTCCTGTATAATGATTTACATAGTTTTATTGACTTATTCCAGAATCATACTTATTTTTATGATATCATATATGGTCATATTCTTAGCTTCTTAGTAGTAATATTTTATTGCTACTTGTTATTCGGGTGTCTATAACTTTTTGTTCTTATGCGTGTTTGGTCGAATAAATTCTTATTCTTATCTTTAGGTTATAGATACCTCATTTCCAGAATTGTATTAGTTTAATATATATCATATTCATTCATTCAATTTGTTTATATAATCATTATGAAATGAAGATCATGTAGAACGAGTCGCATCACATCGTGGAGACGATATTCCGTACGTACGCACGAGTGATGATATCGTTCATATGATCGTGGAATTGTATTGGAGTGTATGTATACTATTTCAGAATCAATATAACTTTATAATAGTCATATATAGTCATTATTTACACCATTATACCCATCCAAGTAAGGTGGTGGTGGAAAATAGATTACACCACGGTGTGGAGACGGTATTCCGTACGTACGCACGCGCAGTGATTTCTTTTTCTGTAGGATGGATAGATGGTGAAATGGGGTTGTTTAATACTTATAATAACATATAAGTATATGAGTGATACTTATGTTATTACTTCATAATGAAACAAATAAAGAAGAAGAAGTGGAAGAAGAAATAAAGATGAATGAATCGGTAACAGACATTACCTCTTCTTTGAAGTTCTTCTTTGAGACCTTCTTTTAAGGCACTAAAATTGGTATTTAAAGAAGACCAAGACCTCTAGGATTTCTCTAGGGAAGTGGAGAGGAGAAATTGGCAGGGGTTGGCCGAGCCTGAAGGCTCAATGTGGCGTGAGGAAGAGGGGAAGGAGGTTCCCTTTTATAAGGGAGGAGAGGGGCACCTTTGGAATAACTAAAAATATTATTTTATTATAAAGTCAATTTCTGTTTTAAATAGCTCCAAATTGAGTTATTTCGAGAATAAGGTGGGGATCGGTCAAAATCTTTTCATCCAATATAATTTAGACAAGTTTGGGGCATTATATTAACCTTATCTTTTAATTTTAACTCTTAGTTAATTAGATTGACATTTACCATGTCACTTTGTATTTTTATATTATATAGTTAATAAACATACTATATGCATCCAAGAGACCCCCAAGTTGTGTTTTATTAATATATATAACCTTATATAAGTCATTTGGCCGAACCATATATTTTTAGGAATAAAATAACAATTAATTATATAATATTTGTTTTAAAAACTATTTTATGTCAATTTTGACACTATTCAATAGATGATTTTTTTGAAACTCATAACAGAATGATTACTTTTACCAAAGATAATTAAATCAATCCTAACATGTCATATTAACCTATAAAATTATATTAATTCATAAAAAGTCTCAAATTATAATTATTTAGGTATTTATAAGATCAATTATTCTAATTTTTCACTATTATGGTAATTACTGCATCATCATTGTGTCATAAATAAATTAAATTATTTAATGTCTAAAAATTACAAATAAAATATAATTAAGTGGAAAATCTTTTTAGATTTCTAATAAATATTTATAGTAGAATTTATCTTATGTATAACTTTATATTAAAAATGATTTATTTATTAAACATTGATTTTAACTATTTAACCCTTCTTTAAATAAATTAATAATAAATGTCCTAATCTAATCCATGTGGGCATAAATGGTCATATTTTATTCCTAAGGGTTTTTTTTGGTCGAATTACACTTGTCCAATAGAATTAGGGCATGTGTTAGGATAATAATAATATCATTTTTACCCTTAATTACCCAATTTACTTTTAACCGTGGTAAAAAAAAGGAAAAAAGTTACTATTCACCAAAATTTATTTTCATCTCATTGAACCACATTTTAGTCCTTGATATTAACCGTCTCTCTCGGATTTTCGAAATTCCACTCACAAAATCGGTACACTTAAGTTTTATGAAAAAAATCAGTTTTTTAACTACCACTTAGTGGTATCACTATTCATCAAAAATTGAATGTTTTGAGAAAAATACCAAATTTTCACCCTAGGATAATTTCGATATTACGAATCCAAAAATGAAGTCCATTTTGAAAAATGAAATTTATAAAATTTCAAAAAGTGGTTAATAATATTCATAACGGCTAGTTTTAATAATATTTTAATAGTATATCGTTGGTTAGTGAAACTCGGTATTGCGTACGACGCATGCTATCGAGGAAGGTCGCGATTTCATGTAAAGCAAGCCAAGCAATTGTTGTGTGTAGAAAAAGATTCCTTTGATGATTTATATAACATAAAAGTCTCTGGTGTTACATTCTACCCCCCTTAAAATGAATTTCACCCTCGAAATTCGTCACTTTGTAACAAACAGATGGGGATACCTCTCCCTCATCATATCCTCAAGCTCCCATGTAGCTTCTTCTAATCGGTGGTTCCTCCATAAAACTTTCACCAATCGAGTGGTCTTGCTTCGTAGGACTTTTTCGCTACGATCTAGAATCTCTATCGGTTTTTCGTCATAAGAAATATCTTGCTCTAGCGGTAAAACTTATGAGATGAGTACATGTGAAGGATTAGGTATGTACTTTCTCAGAAGAGATACATGGAACACAACGTGAACTTGAGAGAGATTCGGTGGAAGCGCCAATCAGTAAGCTACCTTACCAACACGATCCAGTATTTCGAAAGGACTGATATATCTAGGGCTCAACTTCCCCTTCTTTCAAAATCACATAACCCTCTTCCAGGGAGATATTCGTAAGAACACTTTATCACCCAATTCAAACTCTAGGTCTTTTCTTCGGTTGTCGGAATAACTTTTCTGTCAACTCTGAGATTCTCTTATGTGTTGTTGAATAGATCAGACCTTTTCTGCCATTTCATCAACGAGATCAGGTCCTAATAGCTTTCTTTCCACAACTTCATCCCAGCAAGTTGGAGTCCTGCATTTCCTTCCATAGAGAGCTTCATAAGGAGCCATCTGAATACTGGAGTGAAAGCTATTATTATAAGAAAATTACAACAAAGGTAGGTGTTGATCCCAACCACCTTTTAAATCCATAGAGCAAGATCTCAACATATCTTCTAGAGTTTGAGTTGTTCTCTTAGACTGACCGTCTGTCTGAGGATGATAAGAAGTGCTGGAACTCAACTCTATATCCAGAGTATGCTGAAGACTTCGCCAGAACTTCGAGGTAAATCTCGGATCCTGATCAGATTTAATAGAAAGTGGTACTCCATGCAATCTTACCAATTCCTTTACATATATCCTGACAAGCTGATCTAGAGAGAAATCATCTATAATAGCAATGAAGTGTGAAAACTTTGTAAGATAATCAACTATGACCCAGATAGAATTATTGCCTTTTGATGTTTTAGGAAGTCCTGTGACAATGTCCATAGTGATGTTTTCCCATTTCCATTCGAGTATGGGTAATGGTTGTAACATCCCCTTAGACTTCTGTCTCTCATCTTTAACTTGTTGACAAACCAAGCATCGAGAGACATATTCCGCAACATCTCTTTTCATGCCATCCCACTAGAAGTACTCTTTCAGGTCCCTATAAATCTTCGTGCTTCCAGGATGAATAGTGAATAAAGTACTATGAGCCTCATCCAGCAGCTCCTTCTTTAATTCTGGGATGGGAGGAACACAAACCTAATTCCTGAACATTATTATCCAATCACAGTGAAGGTTGAATTCAGGAACATTTCTCACCTTCTTTTCTAACTCTACATCTTCTTTCTGTGCCTCTTTAATATTCACATGTATAGATGGATGAACATTCATTTGAGAAAGATAAGATTTTTTCCCTTCCATTATAATTCCAAGATCCATTCTTTGTAAATGCATAAATATTGGATCTTTTGTGATCCTCATCATGGATAAACTGGCATGGTCTTGTCGACTTAATGCATCTGCCACCTTGTTTTCTTTCCCAGGGTGGTAATGGATTGAGCATTCATAATCCATAATCAGCTCCAACCATCTTCTTTGGAAAATATTCATCTCCTTTTGTGTGAAAATATAATTTAAACTTTTATGATCAGTATAAATATAACACCATTCACCATAAAGGTAATGCCTCCAAATCATTAATGCAAAGATTATCGCAGCTAACTCCAAATCATGAGTTGGGTAATTTTGCTCATGTATTTTCAACTGTCGTGAGGCATAAGCTATCACCATATCATTTTGCATAAGAACACACCCTTATCCCTTCTTGGATGCATCACTGTAGATCACAAACCTTTCTCCACTACAAGGCATTGTGAGCATAGGTGCACTGGATAACCTTCTTTTCAACTCCTTGAAATTCTCTTCACATTCCTTCGTCCAATCAAACTTAACTCCTTTCCGAGTCAACATGGTGAGTGGATTAGATAATCGTGAAAAATCATTCAAAAAACGTCGATAATATCCATCCAAACCAAGAAAACTTCGGATCTCAGTCACTGTTGTTGGTCTCGACCATCTTTCGATAACCTCTGTTTTTGCTGGATCCATAGATATCCCCCCTTTTGAGATTATGTGACCCAAAAATGCAACTTTTTAAAGCCAAAATTCACACTTGGTAAATTTGGCATAAAGCTTCTCCTTTCTCAGGGTCTTCAATATAATTATCAAGTGATCTTCATGTTCTTCCTTGCTCTTTGAATAGACAATAATATCATCTATAAAGACTACCACAAACTGATCAAGATAGTCTCTAAAGACTCTATTCATTAGATCACTGAAGATAGCAGGGGCATTAGTATGACCAAATGGTATCACTATAAATTCATAGTGTCCATACCTTGTACGGAAACCTATCTTTGGTATATCCTCCCTTTTGACCCTTAATTTATGATACCCTGAACGAATATCAATCTTGGAAAAGTATTGAGCTCCGCGTAGTTGGTCAAATAGGTCATCAATGCGCAGGAGAGGATATTTGTTCTTGATAGTGATCTTGTTAAGTTATCGATAATCAATGCAGAGTCTCATTGATACATCTTTCTTCTTAAAAAACAGAACAAGTGCTCCCCAAGGTGACACACTAGGGAGTATGAACCCCTTATCAAGATTCTCTTGGAGTTGCTTCTTCAATTACTACAACTCAATTGGGGCCATTCTATAAGGTTTCTTTGAAATAGGAAAAGCACCCGATACGAGTTCTATTGAAAACTCAAATTCACGATTCTGTGGAAGACCCGGTAATTCCTCCGGAAAGAAATCATCAAACTCCCGTACAATGGGCATATTCTTAATCATGAGTTTCTCACCAACCATTTGAGATAAATAACCTTCATTTAGTGGAATCAATACCCATAAAATGGAATAAATTTCCACTGGAAGGTTAAGTTCATCCTTGCATTGATAGACGATCATAGATTGATCTGGAATATGAAATGTGACTTCCCTTCTTTGGCAATTGATATGAGCTCCATGTAGAGAAAGGAAATCCATGACAAGAATCACATCAAATTCCACTATAGGAAGGTCAACAAGATTTGTAGGAAGCACTTTCCCACAAACTTCAATCGGAGAAGAATTATAAACTTTTGATGCAACTGTTGTACCATTAGGTGTTGTCACAGCTAACTCAACATCTAATTGTTGAGGTAATACGGTGATACCATTAGAAAATTCTTCAGAAATAAAGGAGTGGGTGGATCCAGAATCAAATAAATCATTTGCTACTTTAGAGTGGATGGTAAGTGTACCTTTCATCACATCGTTATCATACTCCACATCGCTGATAGAAATTGCATGTGACATTCCTTTTTCTTTAGCATTAAGTGTTTTTTGACGTCGACCATCATCATCAACCCTTGGATTAGGGAATTTATTGGCATAATGTCCCATCTCCTTGCACTTGAAACATTGAAGTGTAGTAGGTTCATTCTGTGTATCCCTTCCTTTGTTTGAATCATTAGACATCTTCTTCCCATCATCGCGGCATTCAAATGCCTGTTGACCTTCCTTTCCACATTTGAAACATTTACTTGTCCCTTTAAGACAGCTCTCTCCATGTTTCTTTCCACACATTGAGCATAAGGGAAAGCTCATATTCTTTTCAGTGTGCTCTTTAGGTTTTCCTTTGAATTCCATTTTCCTCTTCATATCAAACCCATATGACTGATGGGTTACACCAATCTCCATCTCAACTTTGAGATCACATCGAATGATTTCCTCATAGCTATTGAAGTCCCTTATGGATAAGGCCCTTCAAATACTTGGTTTTAAGCCACTAAAGAATCGATCGATCTTACTCTTAGGTTGGATAATAATACCAGAAGCGTACTTTGCAAGTCTTGTAAAATTTCCTTCATAGGTACCAGAAGATTCATCATCCTTTTTCTTCAGTTCAAGAAACTCTTTCTCCATATTTTTCGGAGAATACGAGGGAAGTACTTATTTAAAAATAAGTTCTTGAACTCGTCCCATTCCATGGACTCAATTTCATCCCTTTGCATCGTATTCTTAATAAGATACCACCATTGATCAGCA
Source organism: Viscum album (assembly GCA_963277665.1). Classification (NCBI taxonomy): domain Eukaryota; kingdom Viridiplantae; phylum Streptophyta; class Magnoliopsida; order Santalales; family Viscaceae; genus Viscum; species Viscum album. Next base: position 1,233,177,596 of record OY728152.1, read on the forward strand.
TCACCTTCCAAACGATACACTGCTAAGATGACTTTATCATGTTCAGAACATTGAAGAACTGAAAATATCTTTTCAGTAGTACTAATCCACTGTTCAGCAACTAATAGATCAGTAGACCCGCTGAATGAAGGTGGACGCTACCTCATGAAGGATTCAACAGAATGTTGCTCCTTCCTTTTCTCATTTGGAAGTCCTGCATGATTCATATCTTGAGAAAGTTGTGTGAGCATGGATACAAGATTTTTCATTCCAGCTCCCATAACGTTTGGTTGCTCCAGGGGACAATCATTTCATTGCCCGTCACATTCCTCATTAACACGGTTCCTTCGGGTTCCAGCCATTGACTAAAACCAAGAAGAATAGTGTGAGAAACACTAATTATAATAGGAAAATCACATAATCAAGAATAAAATTTCACTGTTAAGATCATATCCTAGGTTATTCATGGCCATTTCTAAAACACTAAGATTGTGTTCTATGCTTAGACTTATCCTTAGGGTTCTTACTAAGGCTTTCACATCCTAGTTTCCAAAGGTTGACTATACCTTTCCTATGATACCAACTATAATGACCCATAATTTACATACATTCTTATTACATCAGAATTGAAGCACACTTATTTCAACAAATAAAAAAACCATGAAAGGACCGTATAGGTATAGAGTCTTTAGAAACTAGGAAACATAAACAACTGGTTCATAAAACATCTACTTTGCCTCCAATTTATTTCATCATATCTAGAGTCCCTTTTTGGCATATCCTACTTTATAACCTTCTTCCTGACCTGGGGAAATAAAACAAACAAAACGGTGAGCTCAAATGCTCAGTAAGGGTAAACAAAAGAAATATCAATCACATCATATACATAAGATCAAAACTTTTAGAAATCTTAACCTGCAAAAGAGATCATATTATCAAAACATGGGATAAATCATAGAAGTGAAATGTAATCCCAATAATCATAACCTAAAACATGAAACTTTGTGTAATACACACATATTAATAGATCATCATTTCTTGTTAGTCAAAACTCATTTCCAGGACTATCTTAGTGGACAAAGTCCATTTCTGAACCGAGTTCACTCCTCGTTTCAGTCCTGTTTCACTGAACCGGTATAACCTACCATTCCAGCCATGTCTATCTCATGAGATATAAAATATTTACCCAATGCATTGGAGGGATATATAGGTCCCACCCATCTCATAATGATACCATTCTTATGTGTGCCACAAAATCATAAACCATACATCATAGCATAACCCATGTAATAAAAATGGGAATATTAAAAATCATGACATCATAAAAAAATTCATATACGGTAAAGGAATTCATAAAAATAATTCCATAAAAACATAACCAAATCAATTTAATAATAGGGATAGAAACAGAACCCTATGTTATCTTATATGGAAAATAATTTTGATAAAACACTTGAACTGCATTCTTGAGGAAAATATCCTTTCTACTTTAAAAACATTTTTCCTTTCTTAAAATGTCATACAATTTTAAACTAAAAGAAGTTGATTAAAAATAAACTTGAAAACTTGTAAAGGAATCTTCTTGTAAATATTGTTTTAAAAATCCATTCATGCCGTATAAGTTAAAAAAACATTCTTCGTACTTTTTTCGGAAAAGAGAAAAAGTACCTCGTACGAAAAATTAAAAAATATTCATTTCATATCTTTTACTAAAAACTCACCGAAGGATAAAATTGGATATAAAATATTGTATAAGGATATAAATATTACATATTGAGGTAACATGGATGTGGATGATAAAATACACCCCAGTAAATTTCAAAGTATAAACAATCTTGGATAAAAATGAGATTGTGATATTTTCCCTTACCTTAGGTCTGATATGCTTTTTACGTGTCCGAACCTCCTGTATAATGATTTAAATAATGTTATTGACTTATTCCAGAATGATACGTATTTTTATGATATCATTTATGGTCATATTCTTAGCTTCTTAGTAGTAATATTTCATTTCTACTTGTTATTCGGGTGTTTATAACTTTTTGTTCTTATGCGTGTTTGCGAATAAATTCTTATTCTTCTCTTTAGGTTATAGATACCTCATTTCCGGAATGGTATTAGTGTAATATATATCATATTCATTCATTCAAATCATTTATATAATCATTATGAAATGATGATCATGTAGAACGAGTTGCATCACATCGTGGAGACGGTATCCCGTACGTACGCACGAGTGATGATATCGTTCCTATGATCGTGGAATTGTATTGGAGTGTATGTATACTATTTAAGAATCAATATCACTTTATAATAGTCATATGTAGTCATTATTTACACCATTATACCCATCCATGTAAGGTGGTGGTGGAAAATAGATTACACCACGGCGTGGAGACGATATTCCGTACGTACGCACGCGCGGTGATTTCTTATTCCGTAGGATGGATAGATGGTGAAATAGGTTTGTTTCATACTTATAATAACATATCAGTATATGAGTGATACTGATTTTATTACTTCATAATGAAACAACAAAAGAAGAAGAAGTGGAAGAAGAAATAAAGATGAAAGAATCAGTAACGGACATTACCTCTTCTTTGAAGTGCTTCTTTGAGACCTTCTTTTAGGGCACTAAAATTGGTCTTTGAAGAAGAACAGGAACTCTAGGATGTCTCTAGGGAAGTGTAGAGGAGAAAGTGTCAGGGGTTGGCCGAGCTTGAAGGCTCAATGTGGTGTGAGGAAGATGGGAAGGAGGTTCCCTTTTATAAGGGAGGAGAGGGGCACCTTTGGAATAACTAAAAATATTATTTTATTATAAAGTCAATTTCGGTTTTAAATATCTCCAAATTGATTTATTTAGAAGATAAGGTGGGGATGGGTCGAAATCCTCTCATCCAATAGAATTTAGACAATTTTATGTCATTATATTAACATTATCTTTTAGATTTAACTCTTATTTAATTAGATTGACATTTACCATTTCACTTTGTATATTTATATTATATAGTTAATAAACATACCATATGCATCCAAGAGACCCCCAAGTTGTGTTTTATTAATATATATAACCTTATCTAAGTCATTTGACCGAACCGTATATTTTTAGGAATAAAATAACAATTAATAATATAATATGTTTTTTAAAAACTATTTTATGTCAATTTTGACACTATTCAATAGTTGATTTTTTTGAAACTCATAATAGAATGATTACATAGACCAAAGTTAATTAAATCAATTCTAACATGTCATATAAACCTATAAAATTTGTTTAATTCATAAAAAGTCTCAAATTATACTTATTTAGATATTTATAATATCAATTATTCTAATTTTTCACTATTATGGTAATTACTGCATCATCATTGTGTCATAAATAAAGTAAATTATTTAAAGTCTAAAAATTACAAAAAAAATATCATTCTGTAGGAAATCATTTTATCTTTCTAATAAATATTTATAGTAGAATTTATCTTATGTATAACCTTATATTAAAAATTATTCAGTTATTAAATTTGATTTTATCTATTTTAACCCTTCTTTAAATAAATTAATAATAAATGTCTTAATCTAATCCAAGTAGGCCTAAATGGTCATATTTTTTTCCTAAGGTTGTTTTCGGTCGAATTAAACTTTTAAAATAGAATTAGGACATGTTTTAGGGTAATAATAATATCATTTTACCCTTAATTACCCTATTTACTTTTAACCGTGGTAAAAAAGGTAAAAAGTTACTATTCAACAAAACTTATTTTCATCTCATTGAACCACATTATAGTCCTTGATATTAACCGTGTCTTTCGGATTTTCGAAATTCCACTCACAGAAGAAGTAAAATTATGTTTTATGAAAAATTCAGTTTTTTAACTACCACTTAGTGGTTTCACTATTCATCAAAAATTGAATGTTTTCAGAAAAATACCAAAATTTCACCCTAGGCTAATTACGATATTACAAATACAAAAATGAAGTCCATTTTGAAAAATAAAATTTATAAAATTTCAAAAAGTGGTTTTTACTATTCATAACGGCTAGTTTTAATAATATTTTGATAGTATATCATTGTTTAGTGAAACTCGGTATTGCGTACGACGCAAGCTATCGAGGAAGGTCGCAATTCCGTGTAAAGTTTGCAAAGACAGTGTTGTGTGTAGAACAAGATTCCTTTGATGATTTATATAACATAAATGTCTCGGGTGTTACAATAAATCATTCAAATAAAAAAATAAATACTCTATTAATTCAATACATGAACTACAATGGAAAATTACAAATTATATTTATGGAATTTCCATTCATGAGTTTCCACGTATATTGATCTATAAGAAAATACCCAATTATCAACCATGAGTGTAACAGCCCAAGATTTTATAAAAAAATATTCTTTTTAATTTTATTAATGTCTTGTGTTGTACGCTACACCAAAAGGAGCTTGCACAACACGCATCCTTGTCTTGCCTTTCATTACACGCAATCGCGACCTTCCTCGATAGCGTGTGTAATACGCAATACCGAGTTTCACTAAACAACGATGTGCTATTAAAATATTATTAAAACTAACCGTTATGAATAGTAATAACCACTTTTTAAAATTCTGTAAACCTTATTTTTCAAAATGAACTTCATTCTTGGATTCGGAGTATCGAATTTAGCCTAAGGTGAAATTTTGGTACTTTTCGGATAACTTTCATTTTCTGATGAATAGTGAAAATTACTAAATTATAATTAAAAACAAATTTTTTAATCGAAATAATTAATAGTGATAAATTATTAATTTGAGTGGTTTTAAAGTATATTTAGAATATATTTTTACAATTTAATACAATGTTGGTCATTGGTTGTAATGTAACAGCCCAAGATTTTATGAAAAATATTCTTTTTAATTTTATTAATGTCTTGTGTTGTACGCTACACCAAAAGGAGCTTGCACAACACGCATCCTTGACTTGCCTTACATTACACGCAATCGCAACCTTCCTCGATAGTGTGTGTAGTATGCAATAACGAGTTTCACTAAACAGCGATATGCTATTAAAACTAGCCGTTATGAATAGTAATAACCACTTTTTGAAATTTTGTAAATTTTATTTTTCAAAATGGATTTCATTTTTGGATTCGGAGTATCGAATTTAGCCTAAGGTGAAATTTTGGTACATTTCGGATAACTTTCATATTCTGATGAATAGTGAAAATTACAAAATTATAATTAAAAACAACTTTTTTAATCGAAATAATTAATAGTGATAAATTATTAATTTGAGTGGTTTTAAAGTATATTTAGAATATATTTTTACAATTTAATACAATGTTGGTCATTGGACGTAATTTCACATTTAAACCTGACATAAACAAGTGTCAATCTTTTGATAGATATTGTTTCGTAAAAACACGCTATTTGTTTTAATAGCGGGATTTAATTATAAAATTAATTAATTCAACTTCTATGTTATGAATTTGGTAAAATAGACTTCATTTTTGAATTCGGAATATGAAATATAGCTTAGGATGAAATTTTGGCATTTTTCTGAAAACTTTCAATTTTTGATGAATAGTGAAACCACTAAGTGGTAGGTTAAAAACTGAATTTTGCATAAAACTTAATTTTACCACTTCTGTGAATGGAATTTCGAAAATCCGAGAGACACGGTTAATATCAAGGACTAAAATGTTGTTCAATGAGATGAAAATAATTTTTTGTGAATAGTAACTTTTTACTTTTTTTTACCGCGGTTAATAGTAAATAGGGTAACTAAGGGTAAATATGATATTACTATTACCCTAAAACATGTCCTAATTCTATTGGACAAGTGTAATTCGACCAAAAACAAACTTAGGAATAAAATATGACCATTTAGGGCCACTTGGATTAGATTAGGACATTTATTATGAATTTATTTAAAGAAGGGTTAAAATAGTTAAAATCAAAGTTTAATAAGTAAATCATTTTTAATATGGGGTTATACATAAGATAAATTCGATTGTAAATATTCCTTAGAAAGATAAAAATAATTCCTACATGATGGTATTTTATTTGTAATTTTTAGACATCAAATAATTTAATTTATTTATGACACAACGATGATGCAGTAATTATCTTATTAATGAAATATTGACATAATTGATGTTATAAACACAAAAATAAATGTAATTTGAGATTTTTTATGAATTCCACTAATTTTCTAGGTTACTATGATATATTAATGTTGATTTAATCAACTTGGTTCGAACATATAATTCTGTTATGACTTTCACAAAAATCATATATCAAATAGTGTCAAAATTGACACAAAATAGTTTTTAAATCAAATATTATATTATTAATTGTTGTTTTATTCATAAAAATCTAAGGTTCGGCCAAATGACTTAGATAAGGATATATATATTAATAATAAACAATTTGTGGTTCGTTTGGCATGTTATAGTAAGTTTATTAACCATATAGTGAAAGAAAACAAAAAGACACGGTAAAAGTTAAATTATTTAACTTAGAGTTAAATATAATTGATAAGGTTTAAAATAATATTCAAACATGTCTAAATTTGATTGGTTGATGAGCTTACAACCCTATCTCATCTAATCTTCGAATATGAGTCATTTTTGGAGGTTTTTAAGTGGGGTTAGATTTATTATAAATTAATATTTTTAAGAATTCCTAAGGTGCCCCTCTCCTCCCTTATAAAAGGGCACCTCCTCCCCCTCCTCCTCACACCAATTTTGAGCACTCAAGCTCGGCCAACCCCTGCCATTTTCTCCTCTCCACTTTCCTAGAATAATCCTAGAGGTTATGGTCTTCTCCAAAGACCAATCTTAGTTCCTTAAGTGGAGGATTCAAAGAGGCGTTCCAAAGAAGAGGTAATATCCATTACCGATCTTTTCAATTTCTTTCTTCTTCAACTTCTTCTTATTTAGTTGTTTCATGATAAAGTAATAACATCAGTATTACTTACATACTGATATGTTATTATAAATATGAAACAACCCTAATTCACCTTCTATCCATCCTACGGAAAAATGAAATCACCGCGCGTGCGTACGTACGGAATACCGTCTCCACGCCGTGGTGTAATCTATTTTCCACCATCACCTTACAAGGATGGGTATAATGGTGTAATGAGTAACAACATATGATTATTATGAAGTAATATTGATACTGAAATAATATATATATACTCCAATACAATTCCACGATCATAGGAACGATATCATCACTCGTGCGTACGTACGGAATACCGTCTCCACGATGTGATGCGACTCGTTCTACATGATCTTCATTTCATAATGATAATATAAATGAATTGAATGAATGAATATGGTATATACTACACTAATACCATTCTGGAAATGAATTATCTATAACCTAAAGATAAGAATAAGAATTTATTCGACAAAACACGCATAAGAACAAAAAGTTATAAAGACCCGAGTAACAAGTAACAATGAAATATTACTAACAAGAAGCTAATAATATGACCATATATGATATCATATCAATATGTATGATTCTGGAATAATTCAATAACATTATTTAAACCATTATACAGGAGCTTCGGACACGTACAAAGCTAATCGGACCTAAGGTAAGGGAAATATCACAATCTCATTTTTATCCGAGATTGTTTATTCGTAAGTATTTACTGGGGTGTATTTTATCATCCACATCCATGTTCCCTCAATATGTAATATTGTTTCCATCCACTTGCAATAGTTTAAATCCAATTTTACTCTTAGGTAAGTTTTAGTAAAGAATATGAAAGGAATCTTTTGTCGTTTTTCCGTACGAGGTACTTTTTGACTTTTCCGACAAAAGTACGAAGAATGTTTTTTTTAACTTATACGGCACGAACGGATTTCTACTGTTTTATAAAGCCTTATTTTCATGAAGCTTCCTCTAAAATATTTCATAACTATTTTCAATAAAATCTCTTTCTTTTAAAATTGCATGATGTTTTGTGAAAAGAAATTGATTTTGAAGAAGAAAGGATATTTTCCTCAAGATTTCAATTCAAGTGTTTTATCAAAATTATTTTCCATCTAAGATAATAAAGGGTTCCGTTTCTATCCATATTTTTACATTGATTTGACTATGTTGTGATGGAATGATGTTTATGAATTTCTTTATCTTATATGAATTGATTTATGATGTCATGATGTTTCAAGAATCCCATTTTTGTTACATGTGTTATGCGATGATGTATGTTTTATGATTATGTGGCACACATAAGAAAGGATTCATTATAAGATGGGTGGGACCTATATCTCCCACCAATGCATTGGGTAAAGATTTTATATCTCATGAGATAGACATGGCTGGAACGGAAGGTTATTTCGGTTCAGTGATACAGGACTGAAACGAGGAGTGAACTCGGTTCAGAAAGGGACTTTGTCCACTAAGATAGTCTTGGCAATGAGTCATGACTAACAAGAAATGATTTTCCATGATTATGTGTGCATGCCACAAAGTTTCAAGTTTCATGTTATGATTATGGGGATCTCATTTTCACTTCTATGATTTGTTCCTTGTTAAGATATTATGATCTCTTTTGCAGGTTGTGATTTTCAAAAAGTTATGATATGATTATTATTTCTTTTGTATACCCTTACTGAGCATTTGAGCTCACCCTTTTATGTTTTATTTTCCCCAGGATATAAAGAAAGGTTTTAGGTAAAAAAAATGGAAGATCTTTACGGGAGATATTGAAGATCTTTCACCAGGATTAGAAGATTATGTTCCGAGTTTCCAAAGACACTAAACTATTACGATCCTTTAGTGTGTGTTTTTGTTATGTACTAAGTATTCCGCAAATGTAATGTAATGTCCATGTACGTCAGGATACGGGTCTCTACAGTTGGTATCAGAGGAAAGGTTTAGTCAACCTTTGGAAACTAGGATGCGAAAACGTTAGTGAGATCCCTAGAGATATTTCTAAGGTATGTCTAGGGATGTCCCTAGGGATAAGTATACGTATAGGTTATAGTAATAGAATTACGCTAACGATCATAGAATTAAACCTAAGATGTTGGATATTGAAGGTACTCCCCCTTTATTATGTTGTTTTCCCTAGCATGATTTTTGCCTCTCACACTATTCTTTTTGGGTTTTAGACGATGGCTGGAACCCGAAGGAACCGTGTTGATCAATGCAATGGACAATGAAATGATTTCCCTCCTGAACAAACAAATGTTATGGGAGATGGAGTGCAAAATCTTATTGCTATACTTACACAAGCTATGAATCATTCTGGACTTCCAAATGAGCAGAGAAGGGAACAATATTCTATTGAGTCCTTCATGAGGCAACGTCCACCTTCTTTCAGTGGGACTTCTGATCCACTTGTTGCTGAACAATGGATCAGTACCACTGAAAAGATATTTTCAGTTCTTCAATGTTCTGAACATGATAAAGTCATCTTAGCAGTATATCGTTTGGAAGGTGAAGCTGATCAATGGTGGAATCTTATCAAGAATACGAGGCCAAGGGATGAAATTGAGTCCATGGAATGGGACGAGTTCAAGAACTTGTTTTTCAGTAAGTACTTCCCTCGTATTCTTCGAACAAAGATGGAAAAGGAGTTTATTGAGCTGAAGCAGAAGGATGATGAATCTGTTGGTATATATGAAGCGAATTTTACAAGACTTGCAAGGTATGCATCTGGCATTATCATCCAACCTGAAAGTAAAGTTGATCGATTTTTCAGTGGCTTAAAACCAAGTCTTCGAAGGGCATTAGCTATAAGAGACTTCAGTAGCTATGAAGAAATTGTGCGTTGTGCTATCAAGGTAGAAATGGAAGTTGGTGTTACATATCCATCTCATGGTTTTGACAAGAAACGAAAGATGGAGTTCAAGGAGAAATCTCATAATAATGGTGAAAAGAAGATGAATGTTTCCTTATGCACAAAGTGTGGAAAGAAGCATGGTGGAGATTGTCTTAAAGGAACTAGAAAATGTTTTAAGTGTGGAAAAGAAGGTCATCGAGCAGCTGAGTGTCGAAGTAATGGAAAAAGGGTTTCTAATGATGTGAATAAAGCAAACACTGCAGAGAACGCACCGCCAACACTTCAATGCTTCAAGTGCAAGGAAATGGGGCATTATGCTAATAATTGCCCTAATCCAAGGGTTAGTGATGATCAACATGAGCAACCACTTAAGGCAAAGGACAAAGGGAAATAACATGCGATCACTATTGGCAATGTTGAATATGATAACGATGTGGTGGAATGATTAAGTGTTTATGTAATGGGATTCCAAAATAATGTTGTATCATGGAGTATTGGAATATTTATGTATTGGTTTAATGTGGTATTCAAAGTGATTGAGATATTTTTGGAAATAAGATGATATGCGCATAATGAAGGGAAAATAAGAAAATGAAATGTTTAACAATATTCATGAGCTCATGATTGATATAAGGACTAAGTGATATCATGGATTGAGTATATAGAATTTTGAGGATTTTGGTATGTGGAAAGCGTTAACTTTTAACTGCATTCATGTTTTCACTAAGGTATTCAAGAGAATACATGATTAAGGACTTTGAATGTTTAGAATGTGACCAACAAAATATATCTTATGATATGTGGGGATCAACGACAGTATTAAATCTCTGGTAATCGTTGTCACTATATTATGAGAGTGGACTGCAGTATTATGGATAAGCCTAAAGATTGAAATGGATTATGTTGGACATAAGTGAGTATTGTTTAAGGATCAAAGTTTTCTCGATATTATTGATGGGATGTTATAGTAATATAGTTTTAGAAAAAGGACAACCTGCAGGACGGGCGACAGCCCATCGCTTCGCACAAGGGTGTAGGAATCGAACCCACAACCGAAGTGCGACTGGCCTTTATCGCCTACCACTGACCTACAGGAAGTCCCTATTTAGTAGAAACTAGTTTTATTATATTAAGCAGTTTGATATATGAAGTATAAGTCCATTTTAGGAACCATATATGATTAATCTCACTATAGATCGATTTATGCATATAATTTTTGCTAACCTTTTGTTTGAGACAGATGGAATGACCCGTCATTCTATCACATTATCTGCTAACACTTCACGAATAACAAATTCAACTTAATTTATTTAAGAGATGAAGTGGAAATTGTTCAAGGCACGAACAAGAGTGAGATTGTACCAAAATAAAGTAAGTATTTATTCTAATTCAAATTTTCAACTTTAGGGAAATGATCTTGAAAACCAAAAATGTTGTCCTAGTGATCTTATACCTGAGGAATCAGATGGTACCTTATATCATCACAAATTTATGGATTTGTGATTTTTGGCTTTTCCATAGCCATGTTCTCTACCACTCTCCATCAGAACATGATGGTTAGATTTTTCTTCCATATCCATATTTTTACCTATGTGGAAACCCAACAATTAGTTTATTTGGGTAATCGTTACATTTCATACTTTAGTTTTTAAAGCCAAGTTTTGGTATTCCTTTTTACGATGTGGGAAACTTTCGAATAGAAAACCATTTATAACCCCGACGAATTTCGAGGGCGAAATTCATTTTAAGGGGGGTAGAATGTAACAGCCCAAGATTTTATGAAAAATATTCTTTTTAATTTTATTAATGTCTTGTGTTGTACGCTACACCAAAAGGAGCTTGCACAACACGCATCCTTGACTTGCCTTGCATTACATGCAATCGCAACCTTCCTCGATAGTGTGTGTAGTACGCAATAACGAGTTTCCCTAAACAGCGATATGCTATTAAAACTAGCCGTTATGAATAGTAATAACCACTTTTTGAAATTTTGTAAATTTTATTTTTCAAAATGGATTTCATTTTTGGATTCGGAGTATCGAATTTAGCCTAAGGTGAAATTTTGGTACATTTCGGATAACTTTCATATTCTGATGAATAGTGAAAATTACTAAATTATAATTAAAAACAACTTTTTTAATCGAAATAATTAATAGTGATAAATTATTAATTTTAGTGGTTTTAAAGTATATTTAGAATATATTTTTACAATTTAATACAATGTTGGTCATTGGACGTAATTTCACATTTAAACCTGACATAAACAAGTGTCAATCTTTTGATAGATATTGTTTCGTAAAAACACGTTATTTGTTTTAATAGCGGGATTTAATTATAAAATTAATTAATTCAACTTCTATGTTATGAATTTGGTAAAATAGACTTCATTTTTGAATTCGGAATATGAAATATAGCTTAGGATGAAATTTTGGCATTTTTCTGAAAACTTTCAATTTTTGATGAATAGTGAAACCACTAAGTGGTAGGTTAAAAACTGAATTTTGCATAAAACTTAATTTTACCACTTCTGTGAATGGAATTTCGAAAATCCGAGAGACACGGTTAATATCAAGGACTAAAATGTGGTTCAATGAGATGAAAATAATTTTTGCTGAATAGTAACTTTTTACTTTTTTTTACCGCGGTTAATAGTAAATAGGGTAACTAAGGGTAAATATGATATTACTATTACCCTAACACATGTCCTAATTCTATTGGACAAGTGTAATTCGACCAAAAACAAACTTAGGAATAAAATATGACCATTTAGGCCCACTTGGATTAGATTAGGACATTTATTATGAATTTATTTAAAGAAGGGTTAAAATAGTTAAAATCAAAGATTAATAAGTAAATCATTTTTAATATGGGGTTATACATAAGATAAATTCGATTGTAAATATTCATTATAAATCTAAAAAGATTTCTTACATGATGGTATTTTATTTGTAATTTTTAGACATCAAATAATTTAATTTATTTATGACACAACGATGATGCAGTAATTATCTTATTAATGAAATATTGACATAATTGATGTTATAAACACCAAAATAAATGTAATTTGAGATTTTTTATGAATTCCACTAATTTTCTAGGTTACTATGATATATTAATGTTGATTTAATAAACTTGGTTCGAACATATAATTGTGTTATGACTTTCACAAAAATCATATATCAAATAGTGTCAAAATTGACACAAAATAGTTTTTAAATCAAATATTATATTATTAATTGTTATTTTATTCCTAAAAATCTAAGATTCGGCCAAATGACTTAGATAAGGATATATATATTAATAATAAACAATTTGTGGTTCGTTTGGCATGTTATAGTAAGTTTATTAACCATATAGTGAAAGAAAACAAAAAGACACGGTAAAAGTTAAATTATTTAACTTAGAGTTAAATATAATTGATAAGGTTTAAAATAATATCCAAACATGTCTAAATTTGATTGGTTGATGAGATTACAACCCTATCTCATCTAATCTTCGAATATGAGTCATTTTTGGAGGTTTTTATGTGGGGTTAGATTTATTATAAATTAATATTTTTAAGAATTCCTAAGGTGCCCCTCTCCTCCCTTATAAAAGGGCACCTCCTCCCCCTCCTCCTCACACCAATTTTGAGCACTCAAGCTCGGCCAACCCCTGCCATTTTCTCCTCTCCACTTTCCTAGAATAATCCTAGAGGTTCTGGTCTTCTCCAAAGACCAATCTTAGTTCCTTAAGTGGAGGATTCAAAGAGGCGTTCCAAAGAAGAGGTAATATCCATTACCGATCTTTTCAATTTCTTTCTTCTTCAACTTCTTCTTCTTTAGTTGTTTCATGATAAAGTAATAACATCAGTATTACTTACATACTGATATGTTATTATAAATATGAAACAACCCTAATTCACCTTCTATCCATCCTACGGAAAAATGAAATCACCGCGCGTGCGTACGTACGGAATACCGTCTCCACGCCGTGGTGTAATCTATTTTCCACCATCACCTTACAAGGATGGGTATAATGGTGTAATGAGTAACTACATATGATTATTATGAAGTAATATTGATACTGAAATAATATATATATACTCCAATACAATTCCACGATCATAGGAACGATATCATCACTCGTGCGTACGTACGGAATACCGTCTCCACGATGTGATGCGACTCGTTCTACATGATCTTCATTTCATAATGATTATATAAATTAATTGAATGAATGAATATGGTATATACTACACTAATAACATTCTGGAAATGAATTATCTATAACCTAAAGATAAGAATAAGAATTTATTCGACAAAACACGCATAAGAACAAAAAGTTATAAAGACCCGAGTAACAAGTAACAATGAAATATTACTAACAAGAAGCTAATAATATGACCATATATGATATCATATCAATATGTATGATTCTGGAATAAGTCAATAACATTATTTAAACCATTATACAGGAGCTTCGGACACGTACAAAGCTAATCGGACCTAAGGTAAGGGAAATATCACAATCTCATTTTTATCCGAGATTGTTTATTCGTAAGTATTTACTGGGGTGTATTTTATCATCCACATCCATGTTCCCTCAATATGTAATATTGTTTCCATCCAATTGCAATATTTTAAATCCAATTTTACTCTTAGGTAAGTTTTAGTAAAGAATAAGAAAGGAATATTTTGTCGTTTTTCCGTACGAGGTACTTTTTGACTTTTCCGACAAAAGTACGAAGAATGTTTTTTTTAACTTATACGGCACGAACGGATTTCTACTGTTTTATAAAGCCTTATTTTCATGAAGCTTCCTCTAAAATATTTCATGACTATTTTCAATAAAATCTCTTTCTTTTAAAATTGCATGATGTTTTGTGAAAAGAAATTGATTTTGAAGAAGAAAGTATATTTTCCTCAAGAATTCAATTCAAGTGTTTTATCAAAATTATTTTCCATCTAAGATAATAAAGGGTTCCGTTTCTATCCATATTTTTACATTGATTTGACTATGTTGTGATGGAATGATGTTTATGAATTCCTTTATCTTATATGAATTGATTTATGATGTCATGATGTTTCAAGAATCCCATTTTTGTTACATGTGTTATGCGATGATGTATGTTTTATGATTATGTGGCACACATAAGAAAGGATTCATTATAAGATGGGTGGGACCTATATCTCCCTCCAATGCATTGGGTAAAGATTTTATATCTCATGAGATAGACATGGCTGGAACGGAAGGTTATTTCGGTTCAGTGATACAGGACTGAAACGAGGAGTGAACTCGGTTCAGAAAGGGACTTTGTCCACTAAGATAGTCTTGGCAATGAGTCATGACTAACAAGAAATGATTTTCCATGATTATGTGTGCATGCCACAAAGTTTCAAGTTTCATGTTATGATTATGGGGATCTCATTTTCACTTCTATGATTTGTTCCATGTTAAGATATTATGATCTCTTTTGCAGGTTGTGATTTTCAAAAAGATATGATATGATTTTTATTTCTTTTGTATACCCTTACTGAGCATTTGAGCTCACCCTTTTATGTTTTCTTTTCCCCAGGATATAAAGAAAGGTTTTAGGTAAAAAAAATGGAAGATCTTTACGGGAGATATTGAAGATCTTTCACCAGGATTAGAAGATTATGTTCCGAGTTTCCAAAGACACTAAACTATTACGATCCTTTAGTGTGTGTTTTTGTTATGTACTAAGTATTCCGCAAATGTAATGTAATGTCCATGTACGTCAGGATACGGGTCTCTACATGTAATTTCACATTTAAACCAGACATAATCAAGTGTCAATCTTTTGATATATATTGTTTCCTAAAAACACGCTATTTATTTTAACAGCAGGATTTAATTATAAAATTAATTAATGCAACTTCTATGTTATGAATTTGGTAAAATAGATTTCATTTTTGAATTCAGAATATGAAATATAGCTTAGGATGAAATTTTGGCATTGTTCTGGAAAACATCAATTTTTGATGAATAGTGAAACTGCTAAGTGGTAGTTAAAAAAACTGAATTTTTCATAAAACTTAATTTTGCCGCTTCTGTGAATGGAATTTCGAAAATCCGAGAGACACGGTTAATATCAAGAACTAAAATGTGGTTCAATGAGATGAAAATAATTTTTTGGTGAATAGTAACTTTTTACTTTTTTTACCGCGGTTAATAGTAAATAGGGTAACTAAGGGTAAATATGATATTACTATTACCCTAACACATGTCCTAATTCTATTGGACAAGTGTAATTTGACCAAAAACAAACTTAGGAATAACATATGACCATTTAGGCCCACTTGGATTAGATTAGGACATTTATTATTAATTTATTTAAAGAAAGGTTAAAATAGTTAAAATCAAAGTTTAATACGTAAATCATTTTTAATATGGGGTTATACATAATATAAATTCGATTGTAAATATTCATTAGAAAGATAAAAATATTTCCTACATGATGGTATTTTATTTGTAATTTTTAGACATAAAATAATTTAATTTATTTATTACACAACGATGATGCAGTAATTATCTTATTAATGAAATATTGACATAATTGATGTTATAAACACCAAAATAAATGTAATTTGAGATTTTTTATGAATTACACTAATTTTATAGGTTACTATGATATATTAATGTTGATTTAATCAACTTGGTTCGAACATTTAATTCTGTTATGACTTTCACAAAAATCATATATCAAATAGTGTCAAAATTGACACAAAATAGTTTTTAAATCAAATATTATATTATTAATTGTTATTTTATTCCTAAAAATCTAAGGTTCGGCCAAATGACTTAGATAAGGATATATGTATTAATAATATACAATTTGGGGTTCTTTTGGCATGTTATAGTAAGTGTATTAACCATATAGTGAAAGAAAACAAAAAGACACGGTAAAAGTTAAATTATTTAACTTAGAGTTAAATCTAATTGATAAGGTTAAAATAATAACCTAAACTTGTCTAAATCCTATTGGTTGATAGGATTTCGACCCATACCCACTTTAGGTTCGAAATAAGACCCTTCGGAACCATTATAAACCGATTTTGACTTTAATATAAAATAATATTTTGAGATATTCCTAAGGTGCCCCTCTCCTCCCCTATAAAAGGACACCTCCTCCCCCTCCTCCTCACACCAATTTGAGCACTCAAGCTCGGCCAACCCATGCCAAAATCTCTTCTACACTTCCCTAGAAACATCCTAAGGGTTCTGGTCTTCCTCAAAGACCAATTCTAGTGCCCTAAGAGGAGGTCTCAAAGAGGCACTTCAAAGAAGAGGTAATTACCGTTACCAATTCTTTCATCTTTATTTCTTCTTCCACTTCTTCTTCTTAGGTTGTTTCATTATGAAGTAATAACATCAGTATCACTCATATACTGATATGTTATTATAAGTATGAAACAACCCTATTTCATCATCTATCCATCCTACGGAAAAAGAAATCACCGCGCGTGCGTACGTACGGAATACCGTCTCCACGCCGTGGTGTAATCTATTTTCCACCACCACCTTACGTGGATGGGTATAATGGTGTAAAGAATAACTATACATAGTTATTACAACATAATATTGATTCTGATATATTGTATAATCCACTCCAATTCAATTCAATATTTATAGAAATGATATCATCACTCGTGCGTACGTACGGACTACCGTCTCCACGACGCGATGAGATTCATTCTCCATGTTAACCATTTAAGAATGATTATAATGTATATATAAGAAATAATAATGAAATATATGACATTATAAAGCTACTGGAATTATGTATATATATACATATGTATGTCATCTACTTACTTCCATTTCAAGACAATAAGGAAAGAAAAACAGCGTTCATGCGTACGTACGGACTACCGTCTCCATGAACGGTGTTTTTCATTTTATTTATCTATCTATTATATATATATATACTAAATATATATGATATATAAATCATATTTTATATTCTGGAAGTAAGTAAATCAGGATATAAGTAATAATGATGTCAAGAACAACAAGTCAAAACACCTACGATAAATGAAACGATTTTACCCAAAACGCTTCTTTAACATGGAATTTACAAAAGAACGGGTAATATAATGTCATAAGTAAACCATATATGATATCATAACAATGAATATGATTCTGTAATAAGTCAATGACATTATTTAAATCATTATACAGGAGGTTCGGACACATACGTAGCAAATTGGACCTAAGGTAAGGGAAATATCACAATCTCATTTTTATCCGAGATTGTTTATTCGTAAGTATTTACTGGGGTGTATTTTATCATCCACATCCATGATTCATCAATATGTAATATTATTTACATCCACCTACAATTGTTTAAATCCATTTTTACCCTTCGGTGAGTTTTTAGTAATATGTATGAAAGGAATCTTTTGTCGTTTTTCGTACGAGGTACTTTTTGACTTTTTCGACAAAAGTACGAAGAATGTTTTTTTAACTTAAACAGCACGAACGGATTTTTACGGTTTTATAAAGCCTTATTTTCATGAAGCTTCCTACAAAAGATTTCATGACTATTTTTAATAAAATCTCTTTCTTTTAAAATTTCATGATGTTTTGTGAAAAGAAATTGATTTTGAAGAAGAAAGGATATTTTCCTCAAGAATTCATTTCAGGTGTTTTATCAAAATTATTTTCCATCTAAGATAATAAAGGGTTCTGTTTCTATCCATATTTTTACATTGATTTGACTATGCTGTGATGGAATTATGTTTATGAATTCCTTTATCTTATATGAATGGTTTTATGATGTTATGTTTTTATTACATGGGTTATGAAATGATGTATGATTTATGATTTTGTGGCACACATAAGAATGGTATCATTATGAGATGGGTGGGACCTATATCTCCCTCCAATGCATTGGGTAAAGATTTTATATCTCATGAGATAGACATGGCTGAAATGGTAGGTTATACCGGTTCAGTGAAACAGGACTGAAACGAGGGTTACTCGATTCAGAAAGGGACTTTGTCCACTAAGATAGTCTTGGCAATGAGTCATGACTAACAAGAAATGATTTTCCATGATTATGTGTGCATGCCACAAAGTTTCAAGTTTCATGTTATGATTATGGTGATCTCATTTTCACTTCTATGATTTGTTCCATGTTAAGATATTATGATCTCTTTTGCAGGTTATGATTTTCAAAAAGATATGATATGATTTTTATTTCTTTTGTATACCCTTACTGAGCATTTGAGCTCACCCTTTTATGTTTTCTTTTCCCCAGGATATAAATAAAGGTTTTAGGTAAAAAAAAGGGAAGATCTTTATGGGAGATATTGAAGATCTTTCACCACGATTAGAAGATTACGTTCCGAGTTTCCAAAGACACTAAACTATTACGATCCTTTAGTCTGTGTTTTTGTTATGTACTAAGTATTCCGCAAATGTAATGTAATGTCCTTGTACGTCAAGCTTCGGGTCTCTACATTTGGTATCAGAGGAAAGGTTTAGTCAACCTTTGGAAACTAGGATGCGAAAACGTTAGTGAGATCCCTAGAGATATTTCTAAGGTATGTCTAGGGATGTCCCTAGGGATAAGTATACGTATAGGTTATAGTAATAGAATTACGCTAACGATCATAGAATTAAACCTAAGATGTTGGATATTGAAGGTAATCCCCCTTTATTATGTTGTTTTCCCTAGCATGATTTTTGCCTCTCACACTATTTTGTTTGGGTTTTAGAAAATGGCTGGAAACAAGATGATTCACAATAATGGAGGATATGATGGACAATGGAATGATATTCTTCATGAGCAACCAAATGAAATGGGATTTGGATGTCCAAACATCATTATTATGCCGAATCAGAAATCTCACAATATGATCAATAAAGTAAAATTTGGTAAGTTTCCTGACTCGACTAATAAGAGAAAGATGGACTTCCATGATGATCATAGAGGAAAGAAAGTTCAATTTCCCCTATGTAAATCATTTGAGAAGAGGCATCAAGGAGAATGTTTCAAGGGAACTGGAAGATGCTTTGGGTGTGGAAAAGAATGACACAAAGCAAGTAAGTGCAAAGGAAAAGGGTCGGTTAACACCATGGATGAGGATAATGGTATTGCTACGACATCAAAAATGGTTAAGTGTATTAAATGTGGAATGTATGGGCATTATGCAAACAAATGCCCTGAGGGAAAGACTCATGAAGAGAATCAGAATGGTCATATGGGTAGTATTTATGTTGCTGATGATGATGAGACTACAAATGATATGTGAGATGAAAGAATTGTTGAAGCTCGGTCAATGGTTTGAGAATGTAGTGGAATGATTACAAGTTTATCATGTGTAATTTTGGAATAAAGAGACATCTATGGATTGTTACACTGTTGTCTTTCCTTGTGTTTTGAAAGTGTATGATTAATGTTACCAGTATCCATGAAAGGTTATTCAGATATTTTTGGAATGTAGATGATATGCGCATAATGAAGGGATAAGGAGAAAATTAAATGTTTTATAGTATTCATGAGCTCATGATTGATATAAGGACTAAGTGATATCATGGATTGAGTATATAGAATTTTGAGGATTTTGGTATGTGGAAAGTGTTAACTTTTAATTGCATTCATGTTTTCACTAAGGTATTCAAGAGAATACATGATTAAGGACCTTGAATGTTTAGAATGTGACCAACAAAACATATCTTATGATATATGGGGATCAACGATGGAATTAAATCTCTGGTAATCTTTTTCACTATGTTATGAGAGTGGACTGCAGTATTATGGATAAGCCTAAAGATTGAAATGGATTATGTTGGAAATAAGTGATTATTGTTTAAGGATAGAAGTTTTTTTTTGATATTATTGATGGGATGTTATAGTAATGTAGTTTTAGAAAAAGGACAACCTGCAGGACGGGCGACAGCCCATCGCTTCGGACAAGGCTGTAGGAATCGAACCCACAACCGAAGTGCGACTGGCCTTTATCGCCTACCACTAACCTACAGGAAGTCCCTGTTTAGTATAAAACTAGTTTTATTATATTAAGCAGTATGATATATGAAGTATAAGTCCATTTTAGGAACCATATATGATTAATCTCACTATAGATCGATTTATGCATATAATTTTTGCTAACCTTTTGTTTGAGACAGATGGAATGACCCGTCATTCTATCACATGATCTGCTAACACTTCACGAATAACAAATTCAACTTCATTTATTTAAGAGATGAAGTGGAAATTGTTCAAAGCACGAACAACAGTGAGATTGTACCAAAATAATGTAAGTATTTATTCTAATTCAAATTTTCAACTTTAGGGGAAATGATCTTGAAAACCAAAAATGTTGTCCTAGTGATCTTATACCTGATGAATCAGATGGTACCTTATATCATCACAAATCTATGGATTTGTGATTACTGGCTTTTCCATAGCCATGTTCTCTACCACTCTCCATCAGAACATGATGGTTAGATTTCTCTTCCATATCCATATTTTCACCTATGTGGAAACCCAATGATTAGTTTATTTGGGTAACCATTACGTTTCATACTTTTGTTTTTAAAGATTGGTTTTGATATTCCTTTTTACGATGTGGGTTTCTATTAAAGAAACTTTCGAATAGTAAACCATTTATAACCCCGACGAATTTCGAGGGAGAAATTCATTTTAAGGGGGGTAGAATGTAACAGCCCAAGATTTTATAAAAAAATATTATTTTTAATTTTATTAATGTCTTGTGTTGTACGCTACACTAAAAGGAGCTTGCACAACACGCATCCTTGTCTTGCCTTTCATTACACGCAATCGCGACCTTCCTCGATAGCGTGTGTAATACGCAATACCGAGTTTCACTAAACAACGATGTGCTATTAAAATATTATTAAAACTAGCCGTTATGAATAGTAATAACCACTTTTTAAAATTCTGTAAATCTTATTTTTCAAAATTAACTTCATTCTTGGATTCGGAGTATCGAATTTAGCCTAAGGTGAAATTTTGGTACTTTTCGGATAACTTTCATTTTCTGATGAATAGTGAAAATTACTAAATTATAATTAAAAACAACTTTTTTAATCGAAATAATTAATAGTGATAAATTATTAATTTGAGTGGTTTTAAAGTATATTTAGAATATATTTTTACAATTTAATACAATGTTGGTCATTGGTTGTAATTTCACATTTAAACCAGACATAATCAAGTGTCAATCTTTTGATATATATTATTTCCTAAAAACACGCTATTTATTTTAACAGCAGGATTTAATTATAAAATTAATTAATGCAACTTATATGTTATGAATTTGGTAAAATAGATTTCATTTTTGAATTCGGAATATGAAATATAGCTTAGGATGAAATTTTGGCATTGTTCTGGAAAACATCAATTTTTGATGAATAGTGAAACTACTAAGTGGTAGTTAAAAAAACTGAATTTTTCATAAAACTTAATTTTGCCGCTTCTGTGAATGGAATTTCGAAAATCCGAGAGACACGGTTAATATCAAGAACTAAAATGTGGTTCAATGAGATGAAAATAATTTTTTGGTGAATAGTAACTTTTTACTTTTTTTACCGCGGTTAATAGTAAATAGGGTAACTAAGGGTAAATATGATATTAATATTACCCTAACACATGTCCTAATTCTATTGGACAAGTGTAATTTGACCAAAAACAAACTTAGGAATAACATATGACCATTTAGGCCCACTTGGATTAGATTAGGACATTTATTATTAATTTATTTAAAGAAAGGTTAAAATAGTTAAAATCAAAGTTTAATACGTAAATCATTTTTAATATGGGGTTATACATATGATAAATTAGATTGTAAATATTCATTAGAAAGCTAAAAATATTTCCTACATGATGGTATTTTATTTGTAATTTTTAGACATAAAATAATTTAATTTATTTATGACACAACGATGATGCAGTAATTATCTTATTAATGAAATATTGACGTAATTGATGTTATAAACACCAAAATAAATGTAATATGAGATTTTTTATGAATTACACTAATTTTATAGGTTACTATGATATATTAATGTTGATTTAATCAACTTGGTTCGAACATTTAATTCTTTTATGACTTTCACAAAAATAATATATCAAATAGTGTCAAAATTGACACAAAATAGTTTTTAAATCAAATATTATATTATTAATTGTTATTTTATTCCTAAAAATATAAGTTTCGGCCAAATGACTTAGATAAGGATATATGTATTAATAATATACAATTTGGGGTTCTTTTGGCATGTTATAGTAAGTGTATTAACCATATAGTGAAAGAAAACAAAAAGACACGGTAAAAGTTAAATTATTTAACTTAGAGTTAAATCTAATTGATAAGGTTAAAATAATAACCTAAACTTGTCTAAATCATATTGGTTGATAGGATTTCGACCCATACCCACTTTAGCTTCGAAATAAGACCCTTTGGAACCATTATAAACCGATTTTGACTTTAATATAAAATAATATTTTGAGATATTCCTAAGGTGCCCCTCTCCTCCCCTATAAAAGGACACCTCCTCCCCCTCCTCCTCACACCAATTTGAGCACTCAAGCTCGCCCAACCCATGCCGAAATCTCTTCTCCACTTCCCTAGCAACATCCTAGAGGTTCTGGTCTTCCTCAAAGACCAATTCTAGTGCCCTAAGAGGAGGTCTCAAAGAGGCACTTCAAAGAAGAGGTAATTACCGTTACCAATTCTTTCATCTTTATTTCTTCTTCCACTTCTTCTTCTTAGGTTGTTTCATTATGAAGTAATAACATCAGTATCACTCATATACTGATATGTTATTATAAGTATGAAACAACCCTATTTCATCATCTATCCATCCTACGGAAAAAGAAATCACCGCGCGTGCGTACGTACGGAATACCGTCTCCACGCCGTGGTGTAATCTATTTTCCACCACCACCTTACATGGATGGGTATAATGGTGTAAAGAATAACTATACATAGTTATTACAAAATAATATTGATTCTGATATATTGTATAATCCACTCCAATTCAATTCAATATTTATAGAAATGATATCATCGCTCGTGCGTACGTACGGACTACCGTCTCCACGACGCGATGAGATTCATTCTCCATGTTAACCATTTAAGAATGATTATAATGTATATATAAGAAATAATAATGAAATATATGAAATTATAAAGCTACTGGAATTATGTATATATATACATATGTATGTCATCTACTTACTTCCATTTCAAGACAATAAGGAAAGAAAAACAGCGTTCATGCGTACGTACGGACTACCGTCTCCATGAACGGTGTTTTTCATTTTATTTATCTATCTATTATATATATATACTAAATATATATGATATATAAATCATATTTTATATTCTGGAAGTATGTAAATCCGGATATAAGTAATAATGATGTCAAGAACAACAAGTCAAAACACCTACGATAAATGAAACGATTTTACCCAAAACGCTTCTTTAACATGGAATTTACAAAAGAACGGGTAATATAATGTCATAAGTAAACCATATATGATATCATAACAATGAATATGATTCTGTAATAAGTCAATGACATTATTTAAATCATTATACAGGAGGTTCGGACACATACGAAGCAAATTGGACCTAAGGTAAGGGAAATATCACAATCTCATTTTTATCCGAGATTGTTTATTCGTAAGTATTTACTGGGGTGTATTTTATCATCCACATCCATGTTTCATCAATATGTAATATTATTTCCATCCACCTACAATTGTTTAAATCCATTTTTACCCTTCGGTGAGTTTTTAGTAATATGTATGAAAGGAATCTTTTGTCGTTTTTCGTACGAGGTACTTTTTGACTTTTCCGACAAAAGTACGAAGAATGTTTTTTTTAACTTAAACGGCACGAACGGATTTTTACGGTTTTATAAAGCCTTATTTTCATGAAGCTTCCTACAAAAGATTTCATGACTATTTTTAATAAAATCTCTTTCTTTTAAAATTTCATGATGTTTTGTGAAAAGAAATTGATTTTGAAGAAGAAAGGATATTTTCCTCAAGAATTCATTTCAGGTGTTTTATCAAAATTATTTTCCATCTAAGATAATAAAGGGTTCTGTTTCTATCCATATTTTTACATTGATTTGACTATGCTGTGATGGAATTATGTTTATGAATTCCTTTATCTTATATGAATGGTTTTATGATGTTATGTTTTTATTACAAGGGTTATGAAATGATGTATGATTTATGATTTTGTGGCACACATATGAATGGTATCATTATGAGATGGGTGGGACCTATATCTCCCTCCAATGCATTGGGTAAAGATTTTATATCTCATGAGATAGACATGGCTGAAATGGTAGGTTATACCGGTTCAGTGAAACAGGACTGAAACGAGGGTTACTCGATTCAGAAAGGGACTTTGTCCACTAAGATAGTCTTGGCAATGAGTCATGACTAACAAGAAATGATTTTCCATGATTATGTGTGCATGCCACAAAGTTTCAAGTTTCATGTTATGATTATGGTGATCTCATTTTCACTTCTATGATTTGTTCCATGTTAAGATATTATGATCTCTTTTGCAGGTTATGATTTTCAAAAAGATATGATATGATTTTTATTTCTTTTGTATACCCTTACTGAGCATTTGAGCTCACCCTTTTATGTTTTCTTTTCCCCAGGATATAAATAAAGGTTTTAGGTAAAAAAAAGGGAAGATCTTTATGGGAGATATTGAAGATCTTTCACCACGATTAGAAGATTACGTTCCGAGTTTCCAAAGACACTAAACTATTACGATCCTTTAGTGTGTGTTTTTGTTATGTACTAAGTATTCCGCAAATGTAATGTAATGTCCATGTACGTCAAGCTTCGGGTCTCTACAATGAGATCATAGTTAAGGCCAATAGAAGACACATCATAATACATTTCAAATATTTCTCAAGGATAAGGTAATATAATTACTAGATTTATCATCAGTATTATCATTATTCCATAGAAATCTATTTCACATTGGTGAGACCACATATGTTTTTTTATTTGTTTAGGTTTTTATTGAAGTGGATATTGTGAATCAAACAATAAAAGTATCCTAAGAGTCATAAAAAAGATCTTCTTTCAAGGATATTTGAAGGGATTTTATAGGATACCACATATTTACTTTTTCAAGATCCACCGAGATACAAGATTGATATATCGCATTAGCCATAAATTTAACATCCTTGATCAAAAAAAGAGTACTAAGACATCATAACATAGTGTTAACGTTCTCTAAAATCCTTTATGATAATTTTATGATGTTTTCCATAATTATAGGTGGATTTTAAATTAAATGGTAGAATATTCACCATGTAGAGTATATTGAATACCAGTAAGAGATGATAAGAATATACTACTTTGATAATCATCAATGCTAGATCATAACAAATTTCAGTGAACCATGCCTGGAATAATATCATATTATTACACATTGATGTCCATTTGATCACAATGATTACCATAAGAATCTATACACAATTCACTTAGTAGATAAATTATTTTCTCAAGTATTCACTTTTCTGGAAGAATATAAATACATTTATATAAAGGTAGTTCATCTGCATTACATAAAAAATTGGAAGAACCTATATCAAATAATGTGTTGGATAATGTATAAGGTACTAGAATAGTACCTCTCCTACTTGAAATCCATTCTCTTGAATTTATATATGATCTATATATGGAATACACCCTTCATGAAACCTAAAACTAATTATCAGGTGGAAATTACAACATAGATGATTGCACTGAAGTTTATTGGAAACAAATACCATGTTATCCTCCTTATAATGTCCTCTTTGAGGGATGTCAACATCTTATAATGGACTGAGTATCTGGTTAATCAGGAAATATCTTGATTGAATGAGGTATATTTATAATTATATTCAATTTACTCTATCAAAAACCCCATTATAGATGTCCAAATGTATGATATATGTGAAACTACTTCCCCATGTAGGTAGAATTAGGCATAATGTAACATGTATTAGCACATTGCTGGAACTTAATAAGAGATATTCTTTTGTAATGAGATAGAGGAACACAAGTCCCTTAGATTATATATTGAAATCCACCTAAACTCCTATCCCCCCATTACTTCTTATAGAGATTTAAATATATATCACTTATCTTTCAGCAAAATAATGAGCTACCAAATCATGAACCACTATTTAGTCACATCTAATCAAGGAAAAAACATCATTACATCAAAGAAGATTTTATAATTTAAAATCATTACATGTGTTTATAATTTCATTATATGACCCATCATAAAGATCCTTATTTATGATTCATCATCCTCCCATTTCTATGATTGAATGTAGAGAAGATATAATAAAATATAAAAATATTCCCTTAAAACACAAAGAATTACCTTAGGTCCTTGAAGTCCCAAGTCATCACATGACGTAGAGTATCATTGTAAAAATAAAGAAATAATATATCTTGAAAATTATTACATGAAAGACCATATTCCTCATTAGCCTCTAGAATAGGGTCCCACTATCAGTATAACAGTGGCCTTGTCTTAATGTAGAGGTATATTACATCATATTAGTTCAATATTTAGCACATTATAAAAATACATTTCCAAGGAATGTAATAGTTATTTTTCTTTAGAAACATTGAAAAAAATATTCAATCATAGTGAAATATTTTCAAAATCTCACAAAAAGATCTCCACATTTATTACTTCTACCAAAAAACATTATTCATAACCTATGGAAATGGAATAAAAGAAATGCATGAGCTCAGATGCACATTAAGTGTAAATAAAAAAAAATTATAAGCATGGAATGACCAAATGGGTATCAAACCTGAGAAAAAACATTAAGATAATACCTCATATATTAGATATCAAAATAAAGATTGGATGTTCATTAAACATGGATCATAAGAGAAGTATGAACATACATCTTGAATTCATAATACAAGAATATAACATTGAATTAGTGGAATGCACATTTATTTTATAATGTTGTGAACATGTATAATAAGGAACAAGCCCACTAATTATGTTATGGACATGAAATTATTCCCCCACCATAACATATAGACACGAAACCAGGTCTATTCATAACATTGTGAATAGGTAATCTGGTTCATTCATAAAATTATAAACATCAATCTAGGTCCATGTATAACATCGTGAACATTTAATTAGGTTTCCGGATAATATTGGGAACATGTTACCAGGATCATGCATAAACATGTAGACATGAAACCAAGTCCATGCACAAAATTTTAAACAAGTAATAGCGTTCTATCATAACTTTTTAAACATGTAATCAGGTTCATGAGTAATCTTATGGAAATGAAACCAGGTCTACTCATGAAATTTTGAACATATAATCAAGTATGATCATAAAATTTATAGTCATGTTTCATCCATCATTACCAAATGAATATTATGGAGATATAGGTCCCACCAATCTCATAATAAAATCATTCATATATTTACCACAAAATAAAACTATCATCCCATCAGGACACAAAAAATGAAATCAGTTTTATAAACTTTAGATCATAAACTATTAAATGATATGGTTATCATTAACATCTCATAACATCATAAACATTGAAAAGAGATAGGTTTCATAATCACTTCCTGAAAGAATAACTTGTGAAAAGAAGCAGGTTTTAAAAGTACATAACTTTCAGTAGAGAAATTTGATTCATAAACATAATGACATAAAATCATATACTATTCATAGATATAATTTGAATGGAAACTTTATCTCATTTCCATTAATGTCATGAGTAATATCAACTGATTTCATCTGAAATGGAAAAATAATTTTGAAATGTCTTTTTACAACATTTCTTAAGGAAAATATCTTATCTTCATTAAAAAATAATTTTGAAAACAAAAACCTTTTTAAAACCATATATTTAAAATATAAGTTAAAACATATCTTGATATCATTGAATTCATTTTATAAAACTTCTTATTTGAGTACTTATAACAATAAAATGTTTCTTCGAAGAAAATTGGTGTTGCGTGTAACAAACGCCAAGTTAGTTTTGTGTGTAATGAGATCCTAGTCAAATCAGTATAAAATAAAAGTTTTATATAGTTATTTAATATATAAAAAAATTAGTGTTTTGTGATTTAAAAAATAATACACTATTAAATTAAGTTGAAGAAAATAGAAACTTCACAAAACCACATGATGTTACATTCTATCCCAATTAAAATGAATACTTCCCTAAAAATTCATCTGGGATACCAAAGGAATAATATATTAATGTTTCCAACATAGAAACCCACATCATAAAAATTATTACTAAAACATCACATCCAAGGTAATTTTGGAACCGTAATGTTTACCCCAAGTAATATATAATAGGGTTTCCACATAGGGGAACATTCGTTGGACAATGAAGAGAAATATAACTATCATGTTCTGAAAGAATTTTATAGAGAACATGGCCCAGATAATTTTAACAATCACTGAGTCATTAATCATTGATGATATATGGGACCATCTGATTCATTGTGAAAGAAAAAATAAAGATAACCTTTTTTTATGATTCTTTCCCTAGAGTTGATGGATTTTAATGATAATTTATACATAATTAATTTTATTCCCTTTTATATGAAAAACCAACCCTTAGGTCATGGCGTGATAGATTTTCACTTTATCAATTACCCTAAGAAATGAATGATGACTTTGTTTCATTCCTAAAGTAATAACAGATCATGATATCCATGATTAGTCATCCGATATGTCTTCAGTTACTGTTAACACAAACATGTTATCCGATATGAATAATTCCACATGTGGTGAGATAATAAATAATCTCAAAAACAAAATTCGAATTTTGACATAAAATTTCCATAAATCATTAACCTTATATCGTATACAAAATATAACTCACCCTTTCTTCCTTTATTATTATATTATATTATACCACAAACATGTTTATTGGATAATTAGCTTCATTTGTGCACCAATATAATATTAAATGTGTTTTTTATTCAAAAATATATATATAGGGATATAATCACATAAAACCTCACTAAATGACAAATAACAAGATTTTCATTGGGATTATTCACACAAAATGAAGAATGAACTTCACAACTAAGGAGGGATACTTTTCCTGTAATTTTCACTATTTAATTCATCCATTTTGATCATATAATCTTTTCCATTTTCATTTGTCCCTGTCGATTGTTTTGTATCATTATCCATATTAGTAATTGTATTTGGGTATTAATTCGCATAATTCACATACTCTATTCACATGAAACAAAATATTGTGGGTGGTTCATTATGTTTAGCTTTCTGTCCACACATTTTATTGAGTTTTTTATTCTCATTACATTTATATTCCTTTTCATAGTTTCCAGGAATCGCACAAATAAAAAACCATCTTGTTCCGTTCATGATCTCTCGTATGTTCCCTTTCACATTGTTTTATAATGTTGGATTAGTGATATTTTCCTTCTCACTGTGTTTTTTTAGATTGCCCTTTGAAATAAATCTTCCTATTTCTGTTAAAACCATGTGATTTATATGTAACTCAATCATCTATTTATACTCTAAATTCATAATTAAAAATCTATTCATAGATACTAATTTATCTTATGGACAATTCCCTTTTAATACATTTCATCAAGACACTAAAGAACTTATCAACATTATATTTAGGTACAATGGTAAAACTATAAGCAAACCACACATGTCCCATGAAATTAGCCTCATAAGTACTAATAGATTCATCATCCTTTTTCTTCAACTCAACAAACACTTTTATTATCCTTGTATTAAGAACATGAAGAATTTAATTATTTAAGAATTTGTTTTGGAACTCATCCTAATCCAAGGATAAAATTTCATATCACTTCTTCATATTATTGATTTGTGTCCACCATTAGTCTGCCTCTCCTTCCAGTGTATAAACAGCATGCAAAAAAATCTCATTATACAAACACTGGATAATGGTGAACAAATTTTCAGTGGTACTAATCTATTGTTTAGAAACAAGTTGATTATGAGACCTACTAAAATAAGTTCTACATTTCATCATAAAGGACATAATATAACATTGTTCCCACCATTGCTTGTTTGAAATCGCAGCATGATTCATAAAAAGACCATGATGTGAGAGTAATGAAATGAGGGTTTCTTTTCAAGAACCCATAAAATTCATATATTTAGAAGAAATTGTTTTCCCATTATCCATCAGAATCATCATTTATATGGTTCCATCGATTTCATGAAATTGACTATAACAAAAAATATTGTGTAAGAAAAAGATATCATAATGAGGAACCGCGTAATCATTAAATTTAACTTATAAGATGTTTATATTATGAAACAGTCCATAATCTATGACACCATTAGATTATCCTAATTTATTCATAGAAAAAATATATTTAAGAGCTTCATGATGGTTTATGAAGTATTCATGAATTCCCAATGCATATACACTGTGAGTGTCAACATAGGTGTCCAGTAAGGCCCATTGTTTTCTACTAGATAACCCTGAGTCAGGGCCCAAATATCATGTCAGAGTGTTAATATTACGTACATCTATGAAATATCCAAATCCACATGTAGTATTCATAAAAGGATGTATTTCAAGGAAATATCCCTCTCAATCTTTTAATAATATTGTAAAGACCCGTAAAATTCAAGGGAAAGTTTTTCTTAATTTTCTTTGGGATTTTACAAGAACGCAGTTTCTGACGACACCTGATTCTGAGGCCCGGTGTGCCCGGAATCATTTTCCGAAGTTTAGCTCGGGTATGTTCAGTGAACGAATAAGCGGGTTTTCCTAGCTTTTGATCAGGTGCTCGGAATCGAATTCCGAGGGCACCGATGGAATTTTAGCACCAGTAATTGCCTAGAAACACCTTTTCTGAAGTTGCGTTTTCTTGGGTGTGGTTTTTAAATTTTGGGGTTAAGTAATGGAATAAACTAAAAATTGGACGCACAATTGTTATTTTACTTCAAGTTGATTAACCTAAGATAAGTGTTGGAAGTGGGACCCACAATATCCTACCCACTTGGTATGATATTTGTGAGGTGGGTCCCACATGAGCCCCATCGTTTCTATTCTTCTTAAACCACCTCCTTTAATTAAGTAACGCACCCGCACCCCCTATTAATGAAGTCAACCATTGTGTTTATTCTGGTTAATAAACGCCTCATTAATTGGGTTGTTTAAAACTCCTCAATTAATTCTTTTAATTGATTGTTTCTTATTGAAATTCAAACATTGGGTTGTGTTAATAAAATAAGACCACTATTATTTTATTAGGGGTGGGTTGTGCAAGAGGGTTTGGGGAGAATTCTCTCAAGACGTTAAGTTCTTCCTCCTCGATGAAGAACGTGAAGAACGCAAGGAACACCGACCTCCGACGAAGGTTGACAAGAATGCCGGATCCTCGGAGATCGACGACGCGACGACGACGAATCCTTTTTCCGCGACGTGACAAATCTCCTTCCGCGACGCCTTCTTCCACGATGGTTAATTCCGCGACGAATCCTATCTCATCGAATTCGACGAGGTAGGGATTTATTTTAATTGTTGTTCGTGAATTCCTCTGTTGCCTTTCTTCATTTCTATTGGAGCCGCCTGATACCTCAATAACGGGAGGGGGTCGGACCACATGAACACGGCCGACCCTCATCTCCCCTTTGGTTGTTTGATGTTGTTTGCGGCATGTACAGGGCAACGCAGTGCCGAAGCACTACACGGAAATATTAAAGAAAGGGGGAGAAGCGACGTTGTCGCGCCGCGCCGTTGAAGATGAAACAAAGACACGGAACCGTCGCGCCACACCAGAGAACTAAAAAAGCGTTGCGGCTGGAGCGGGGCCGCGGCGGAGGGTCGCGGTGCTGTCGCGCCGTGCCGGAATGACCAAGGATGCGGCTGAGGCCGCGGTGGAGAGGGGTGACTGGCAGCCGGTTCCGGGCTGCCGGTGTCGGAGCAGGGGGACCGGCCAACGCCTGTCCCATGGCGGCAACAACTTGCCGACTAGAGAGGGCTGACCGGTCAGGTAAAAACTAGGGGTTCTTAACCCCCGGTCGGCCAGCAGGTGCGGCCCCCCACATGGGGGCCACAGGTTCTTTAAGCGGGTGGCAGCGCCCCCCTCCCCTCCCCCGTCGCTCAGCTATAACGGCCAAGCCGTCTGGCCACCTGTCCAGCTCCAGTGCGCCGGGCCGCGCCATCCGGGCCCGGCCTCACCCAAGTGGGCCGGACCCAGTTCGGGCCGACCCAGGGGGTATCGGGCCGGGTCGGGCTGGGCTCGAACCCCCTTATACCAGAACTCTCACAGTCCTTTTCCCATAACATGGGCTTCAGACCTCCGATCGATGCACCGTCGGCGGAGATTCTATCCTTGGATCGAGACGGTCGTTTCAGTATACTACACTCAAGGTTTCGGAGTACTTTGGGTTCAGCCGAGTTGGTTCGTACACGAAACCAACCGGGCCCTCGGAGTGGAAACGCTTATATATTGAGCTCCAGACATCTGATTGACGTGCTGTCGACTTTTTTGGATTCCTCTTGATGAGACAAAATTTTGGAATGCTTCGCCTGAGTTTTGGTTGCAGTTGGATAATGGCCGGGTTGGATTGAACCCGAAATCCAACCGGACCCCTGGAACGGAAAAGCTGTTAGCTTTCAGACCGGACGTCCGTTTGACGAACCGTCAGCGGCGTTGGTGATCACATTGAGAAATGGTCCCTATGATCATTACCTATGAGATTTCTTGGTAATGTCGAGATACGGCCGGGTTGGTTCACACACGAAACCAACCGGGCTCCTGGGACGAAAATGCTAGTAACTCACAAACCGGGCGTCCGACTGACGCGCTGTCTGTTGCGTTGAGACCCCAGTGATGAGGTGGTCCATTGAGATACTACATCATGTAACTTCTTGATACTTGGAGTATCGACAGGTAGCCCGTGGAGCGGACCCTCCCAGTGATGAGCTAACAGAGTGTAGAGACCTAATAGCTGGCTGAGACTTGAGGACTGCTGATCTATCGACTCAGGGTATTTCGGATAGCCCAATGGGGAGCGCTTGGTTATAGCGGCAGACCCACAGCAGATGAGTGCTTGGTAATAGTGGCAAACCCATGGTACTCAACAGAAGGAGTACCTTTGGAGGCTCTGAGGGGGAGCGCTTGGTTATAACTACAGACCCACGGTGGAGGAGCGCTTGGTAGTAGCGGCAGAACCGTGGTACTCAACAGAAGGAGTACCTCTGGAGGCTATGAGGGGGACCTCTTGGTTGTAGCGGCAGACCCACGGCGGAGGAGCGCTTGGTTTTAGCGGCAGACCCGCGGTACTCAACAGAAGTAGTACCTCTAGAGCCTATGTGGGGGAGCGCTTGGTTGTAGCTGCAGACCTAGGGTGGGAAGCGCTTGGTTGTAGCAGCAGGCCCACAGTTCTCGACAGAGGAGGAGTTCGGCGCACTTGGTTGTAGCAGCAGGTCCACTGTACTCGATAGAGGAGGAGTTCTCATGCAATAGTGGTTTTGACATCATGATGAAGTATACCTGTGTGAGCTGAGTCTTGTTTTTCAATCCTTATCTTCGATATGTTTGACTTGATATCCTATGTGGATTACGTTATGCTTTCCTGTGTGGATTTGGTTGTGTTTTCCTATGTCGAATGGGTTGTACTTGGGCTCAGATATTGGAGCCGAATGAGAATTGATGACTTAGGTATATGTATGTGCATATACCTAAGTAGTGTTGGATGTTACTTAGTGATTGTATCTTTCCTTCATGGATTATCCTTTGTGAATTCTGGGAGACCTTCGTGGGACTCGGGGTCCCAACTGAGTAGCTTATACTCACACCTGCATGGGCTATGCCCGCACTACGTTTGTGTTGGATGCAGACGACGGACTGCACTAATCGTGGTTGAGGCACGAGGAGCAGGTCGGTACCCGGAGGTGGACCACTGGGCGGGGCGTACTTGGAGCGGACAACTGGACCCGAGGAGCTGTGGAGGCTATCTGTACCCACCCTTAACGTGGGACTTCCAGTGGATGGCTCGAGGCTGCGAATTTACTTTTCAGTTGTTGTACTCTTCTTTTCAGTTGTACTTTACTTTCAGTTTGGGTTTGTATTCTGGACCACTTACTTTACCGCACTTTCTATTGTACCCAGTTTTTTTTTACTTAGTGTTTACTTCTACTTTCTTGCTCTGTGTTGTTTGTTTACCTTACAAAGGCAATGCCTTCCCTTTATACTGGTAATTATGCCCTGGTGCTAGTTGCCAGCCCCTAGCCTATGGAAGGCGGGCTTTGGGTAGTCACGGCACGGTCCCCGAGGGCGGGTCGTGACAAATTGGTATCAGAGGAGTTCAGTTCTACCGCAGAACTCAGGACTCTGATATTTTTCTATGTGAAGCAATAGTGTTAAGAGTATTGATTGTGTCTATCAGTCCAGGGAGTCCAGTGTTGGTGCGGAGGCCGACGTATCTGTACACCAGGACCCTGACTTCTGATTTCCGACTTAATGCACGAAAACATTGATTTCATGTGTGTTTTAAGTTTACTTTGTGACTACTTTGTGTCATCTCACCAGGTATACTATTTAACCGTGGTGCACCTGTTTCTTTTCCAGATGGTCCCACGATGGCAGCTAGTTAGGGTTCTGAGCATTGTGTGGAACGACAGCCCACCGAGCGATGAGGCCTCCGTACAGGGCCCTTTGACAGCAGAAGCACCAACGGTACCTCTACCCACCGAGCCACCGATGCTACCAGCCCCAGCCGCTGACGGTGCACGTCGCCTTAGTGCACTGCACGAGTTTCAGCGTCAGTGACCACCCAGGTTCCATGGGGAGACGGACCCTCGGGCAGCCGAGGATTGGATAGAGGCAGTTGTACTAGTTTACCGTTTGGTAGGGACACCAGTTGACCTTATGGTGGTCCTTGAAGCGAGCCTCCAGCACGCGGCAGCAGGCAGATGGTGGAGCTTGATGATCTAGGTGCCCAACAAGGCATCTCTCCTTTGGACGGACATGGACAACCTTTGCCACTCAGAGTTCATCCCATCCACCCACCGTGCGGTGCGCATCCTGGAGCTGCTACAGCTACGGCAGGGCAGCATGACAGTAGCCTAGTATGCGGTGAGGTTTACCAATCTCTCGTGATATTCGACGGACATGGTACGTGAACCATTTTTCAGGGCCCGAACATTTGAGCAGGGGCTCAGGAGAGAGATTAGAGCTTCAGTTGTTTCTCACATCATTCTGACACAGACAGGGGTGTTGGAGCGAGCCCTCTTAGTGGCGAGTTTCCTTATTGAGCAGTCTCCAGTAGAAGGACCCACCACTAGTCGGCATGTGGCAGAGTCTTCTACAGCAGGCAGTAAAAATATGACATAGGGGTCCAAGAGGACTAGACCTATAGGTGGTCGACTGCATGACACATGATCGTTTGTGTGAGGCACCCGTGGTGGACAACGACTTACCATGAGCAGACAGTGTTACTCCTGCGGCGGGGTTGGTCACATGGCTCGTGATTGTCTTACCCATCATACGGATGACCAGCAGATGAAGGAAGGACCTCCCAGGAAGAGGAAGAGGTTTGATCGAGGAGGACCGCATGGAGCAGGAGACCGTGGCAGGGGAGCTGGCCGTGTAGCTGGAGGTGGACGATGCTTCGAGGTGTTGCCACCACCACCACCAGGAGGTCCACCCCGACCGTAGAGAACTGGTGTATATGGGAGAGCTCAGCTTCAGGCAGTTGTGGCCTATGATCATGGAGCTCCAGGAGCAGATAGATAGGATCAGGACTAGCTCCAGACCTGGACACTTTTTTTATGTTGCTTCTAGCTTTTTTGATGTTTGTTTGTAGATGCTTTGTGTTTTAGTACTTTGAGCTGCAGAAATAAAAGACACCTTTCATGTGGCGTTTACCTTCTTTTCTTCTCTTTATGTTGTTACTATGTGGTTCCGTTTAAAAACTGTTGACTTGACCCTCACTTTGAGATACCTACTGGAGGAGACCCAATGACCACACACTGATGCCAATAGTGTGACTCAACCCTTGGAGGCGATAGTAACGGTTGGATCTCTTGGCAATAGCGTCGAAGCTTTACGACGTCATCCTTGGTATAGGTTAGTATCATCCATGTTGGGATTGACTCTATTAGGCGAAGAACATGGTTCATCCAGGGGATGACACCAGATTTCTCTTATCGACAAAGAAGAAATATCAGCAGCTCTTGTAGGACCAGAAAGGTCCAAGTCATCCAAGAGAGGATGAGGACAGCTCAGTGCCAGCAAAAGCCTAGTGCTGACAGGAGGCGGAGACCACTAGAGTTCTAGGATGGTGACCACGTTTCCCGACGGGTCTCACCTCGATGTGAGTTACGGAGCTATGGCTGAGGCGACAAGTTATATCTGAGGTTTAGTGGACCTTTTCAGGTCCTCAGCAGGGTAGGTGAGGTGGTTTACCACTTGACCCATCCACCTCAGTTACACCAGGTGCACGACGACTTCTACGTATCTCAACTGAGGAGATACATGTTTGAACATTCACATATCATCATTCATGTGGAGCTGGACGTTGGCGATTGGGTGACTTTTGCGGAGGTCCCGGTGGAGATTGAGTATCGACAGGAGCAGGTCCTACGTGGATGGTTGATTCCTCTAATGCGCATTAGATGGCAGCACATGGACCTCCAGGTGAGCACATGGGAGCGGAAGGCTCAGATGCATGCTCAGTACCGCTTTTGTAACCCTATTTTTATTAATGATTTACGAGGATGTAAAGCCCTGAGGTGGGAGTAATGTAAAGACCCGTAAAATTCAAAGGAATGTTTTTCTTAATTTTCATTGCTATTTTACAAGAACGCAGTTTCTGATGGCACCTGATTTCGAGGCCTGGTGTGCCCGGAATTGTTTTCCAAAGTTTAGCTCGGGTACGTTCAGTGAACGAATGAGTGGGTTTTTCTAACTTTTGAACCAGTGATCGTAATCGAATTCCAAGGGCACCGATAGAATCGCAGTGCCGGTAATTACTTAGAAACACATTTTCCGAAGTTTCATTTTCTCGAGTGTGGTTTTTAAACTTTCGGTTTAAGTAAATGAATAAAATAAAAATTGGACGCACAATTTTTATTTTACTTCATGATGTTTAACCTAAGATAAGTGTTTGAAGTGGGACCCACAATATCCTACCTACTTGGTAGGATATTTGTGATGTGGGGCCCACATGAGCCCCATAGTTTTTTTTCTTCCGAAACCCCCTCATTTAATTAAGTAACGCACTCACACCCCCTATTAATGAAGTCAACCCTTGTGTTTATTCTGGTTAATAAATGCCTCATCAATTGGGCAGTTTAAAACTCCTCAATTAATTATTTTAATTGATTGTTTCTTTTTGAAATTCAAACATTGGCTTGTGTTAATAAAATAAGACAACTCTTATTTTATAAGGGGTGGGTTGTGCAAGAGGGTTTGGGGAGAATTCTCTAAAGCCGTGAAGTTCTTCCTCCTCAATGAAGAACGCGAAGAACGCGAATAATGTAAGGAATGCCGACCTCCGACGAAGGTCGCCAAGAACGCCGGATCCTCGGAGATCGATGACACGATGCCGACAAATCCTTTCTCTGCTACGTGACGTTCCTCCTTCCACGATGCCTTCTTACGTGATGGTTAATTCCGATATGAATCCCCGCTCATCGAATTCGATGAGGTAGGGATTTATTTTAATCATTGTTCATGAATTCTTTCGTTTCCTTTCTTCATTTCTATTGGAGTCGCCTGATACCGCAATAATGGGAGGGGGTCGGACCGCACGAACACGACCGACCCTCCTCTCACCTTTGGTTGTTTAATGTTTTTTTCGGTACGTATAAGTCAACGTGGTGCCGAAGCACCGCGCAGAAATATTAAAGAAAGGGGGAGAAGCGGCACCGTTGCGCCGCGCCGTTGAAGACGAACAAAAGACGTGGCACCGTCGCGACACGCCGGAGAACTACAAAAGCGCCGCAGCCAGAGTGGGGCGGCGACGGAGGGGAACATCACCGGTGCGCCAGGCCGGATGAACCAAGGCCGCGACTTAGGCCGTGGCGGAGCGGGGAGACCGGTGGCCAGTTCGGGGCCACCGGCGTCGGAGCAGGGGGACCGGCCAGCGCCGGTCCCGTAGCGGCAGCAGCCGGCTGGCCAGAGCGGGCTGACCGGTCAGGGGAAAACTGGGGGTTCGTAACCCCCGAACGACGAGTAGGTGCGGCCCCCTTCATGGGTCCCGCGGGTTCTCTACGCAGGGGCCAGCGCCCCCCCCCCCCCCCTTCACTCGGCCGTAAAGGCTGAGCCGCCTGGTCACCGGGCCTCCTGGCCAGCGCCCGCGCGCCGGGCCGAGCCGCCTGGCCGGACCACCAGGCTGGGCCACCCCCAGGCCAGGCCGTGCCCATGAGGGCCGGACCCGGACCCATGTCAGGTCGCCCCGGTTCGGGATGACCCAGGAGGTACCGGGCCGGGTCGGACCGGGCCTGAACCCCCTTATACCAGACCTCTCACGGTCATTTGCCCATAACATGGGCTGTGGACATCCGATCGATGCATCGTCAGCGGCGATGTGATCCTTGGACCGAGACGGTTGTTTCGTTATACTACACTCACTATTTCAGAGTAATTTGGGTTCGGC
Organism: Viscum album; assembly: GCA_963277665.1. Lineage (NCBI taxonomy): Eukaryota > Viridiplantae > Streptophyta > Magnoliopsida > Santalales > Viscaceae > Viscum > Viscum album. The sequence goes on from OY728152.1 coordinate 1,233,217,003, forward strand.
CGGGTTGGTTCGTATACGAAACCAACTGGGCCCTGGGAGCGGAAACACTTATAACATGAGATCCGGACGTCCGATTGACGTGCCGTAGACTTTTTTGGATTCCTCTTGATGAGAAAAAACATTCGGCATTCCTTTCCTGAGTTTTGGTTGTAGTTGGATAATGGCCAGGTTGGATTGAACCTGAAATCCAACTGGGCCCCTAGAACGGAAAAGTTGTTAGCTTTCAGGCCGGACGTCCGTTTGATGAACCGTCAGTGGCGTGGGTGATCACGTTGAGAAATGGACCCTATGAGCATGCCCTATGAGAGTTCAGGTTTACTGTCGAGATATGGCCGGGTTGGTTCACACACAAAACCAAATGGGCCCCTGGGACGAAAAGGCTAGTAACTCACAGATCGGGCGTCCGACTGATGCGCCGTCTGTTGCATTGAGACACCTATGATGAGGCGTTCCTTTGAGATACATCTTCGTGGAACTTCGTGATACTTGGTGTATCGATCGGTAGCTTCTGGATCAGACCCTCCCAGTGACGAGATAACAGAGTGCAGATACCTAGTAGCTGGCTGAGACTTGATGACTGCTAATCTACGACATAGTGTATTTCGGATAGCCCAGTGGGGAGAGATTGGTTGTAGTGGAAGACCCACGGTGGAGGAGCACTTCGTAATAGCGGCAGACCCGAGGTACTCAACAAAAGGAGTACCTATGGAGGCTGTGAGGGGTAGCAATTGGTTGTAGCGGCAGGCCCACGGCGGAGGAGCGCTTGGTAGAAGTGGCAGACCTGCGGTACTCAACAGAAGGTGTACCTCTGGAGGATATGAGGTGGAGCGCTTGGTTGTAGCGGCAGACCCATGACAGAGGAGCGCTTGGTTGTAGCGGCATACCCATGGTATACAATAGAAGGAGTACATCTGGAGCCTATGTGGGGGGGCACTTGGTTATAGCGGCAGACCCATGGAGGGAAGCGCATGGTTGTTGTAGCTAGCCCACAGTTCTCGACAGAGGAGGAGTTCGGCATGCTTAGTTGTAGTGGCAGTCCCACTATACTTGACAAAGGAGGAGTTCTCCAGCAGCAGTGGTTTTGACATCATGAATAAGTATGCTTGTGTGAGCTGAGTCTTGTTTTTCAATCCTTATCTTCGATAAGTTTGACTTGATATCCTGTGTGGATTACGTTATGCTTTCCTTTGTAGATTTGGTTTTGTTTTCCTGTGTGGGCTGGGTTGTACTTGGGCTCGGATGTTGGAGTCAAACGAGAATTGATGACTTATGTATATGTATGGGAATATACCTAAGTAGTGTTAGATGTTACATTGAGATTGTATCTTTCCTTCGTGGATTATCCTTTGTGGATTCTGGGAGACCTTTGGGGGTCTCGGGGTCCCTACTGAGTATCTTATACTCACCCCTACACAGGATATGCCCGCACTAAGTTGTGTTGGATACAGACGATGGACAACGCTGATCGTGGTTGAGGCACGAGGAGCAGGTCGGTACCCGGAGGTGGACCACTGGGTGGGGCATACTCGGAGCGGACGACTGGACCTGAGGAGCTGTGGAGGCTATCTGTACCCACCCTTTAGGTGGTACTTCCAGTGGATGGCTCGAGGTTTCGGCTTTACTTTTCAGTTGTTGTAATCTCCTTTTCAGTTGTACTTTACTTTTATGTTTGGGTTTGTATTCTGGCCCACTTACTTTACCGCACTTTCTATTGTACCTAGGTTTTTTTACTTAGTGTTTACTTCTGCTTTCATGATATGTGGTGTTCGTTTACTTTAAAAAGGCAATGCCTTCCCTTTATACGGGGAATTACACATTGGTGTTAGTCGGCAGCCCCTGGCCTATTAAAGACGGGCTTGGGGTAGTCACGACTTGGGCCCTGAGGGCGGGTCGTGACAAATATTCAATTATTTTTTCCTAAACATTAGCTCATCCTTATACTTATCTTTAGAGACATCCCTAGACAAATCCTCCGAAATATACCTAGGGATCTCACTAATAATTTCTCATCCTCATTTATAGAGGTTGAATAGAACTTTCATTTGATAAAAATTATATCATCCTAGGATAAACATATATGGATATTACATTATTTTAGATGAATGTTTATTACATTACAAAAATATATGCATGAGGAGAATAATAGTTTATTCTCTATGGAAACTAGGGGAAAATCATCTATCCTGGTGAATGATCTTCAACATCACCCCTAAAGATCTCCACCATTATTATTTCTACCAAAAAATATTCATCATAACCTCGGGAAAGGGAACATAATAAAGGGGAGACATCATATACTCAGTAAGGATAAATATAGGAAATGTTTATTGTTAACATGAATAGAAGTGTATGGAACTTTTGCATAATAATTGAATATCATAACCTTAATATTATAGATTTTAATAATTATTGGATGTTCATGAGACATGGATCAAAAAATAATTATGAGCCCAAATCATAAAATCATAACATATGAATAAAATATGGAATTTGTGGCATGGAAATTTTTTATAACATTTTTGAGAACTTATATATAGAAATAATTTCACTCATTAAGGTAATGTTATGAAATTAGTCCCCTATATCATCTTATGGACATACAACAAGGTACATGAATTACATTGTGAATATGTAATAATGTTCATGTATAACCCTATGGGTATGAAACTGGATCTATGCATAAAATTTTGAAAAATTAATCAATTTCATTCATATAATCCTGAACATGTATTCAGGATCACACATCTCAAAATATCATTGTTCATACATGTTCCCCAAAATAATTCGTTCATTGTGTCGTGACCCATAAGAAGACATAGGTTTTATAAAAATCAAATCCTAACTAATGAAATGAAATATTTATCACTAACATCTAATTAATTCATAAAAATTGAAAATATATAGCTTTTGAAATCACTTCATGAAAGCATACATTATAAAATGAAGAGGGTTTCAAAATAATACAACCCATGGATGAGAAACGAGTTTCATAAACATCATGTCAACAAATCATAAATCATTCATAGAAATAATATGAATAGAATCTTTAGATAATTTTAGATAAAGACATGAGTAACATCAATATATTTCATCTTAAATGTAAAATAAGTTTAAAATATCATTTGAAAACATTTCCAAAGGAATATATCTTTTATTCTCCCAAAAAAATAATTTTTAAAAGATAAAAAAATTTGGTAACCATTTACCTAGAAATAAAATTGCAAATTTATAAATAAATATTCGAAATAATGTGGAAATACTTCTTTTATTAAGACTTATAAATAAATTTGGAATACATTTAAAACATTTCTTAATAATAAAAAATTCTTGAAAACCATTTTATTTTAAAATATTTTTGAAATATTTTTATAGAATAATTGAAAAATATATAAAATTTTTAAAATAACTTTTTTCTAAAAAATTATCTTCAATAATAATTTGAAAACATTTTTGAAAACAATTTTTAAAACCTGGTTTTTGAAATAAAACATATTTCTGACCAAAGACAGAGATACAGTCAATTTTTCGGAAATAAAAAATTCTTAATTACATTATGTACCAAAGTGTGGAAAATGGTAATAAATATTTTTTATATTTTATAAATATAGGATAAGTAAAATCATGAGTTTTATTGTGATATAAATTTTCATATTTCATTAAATAAGCATAACCGTTAACAATCTGAAAAAGTGATGATGTTGTTTCAACCAAATCATATCACTAGGTAACATAGGATCATAATCTACATCTATGAAAAGGAAATTAAATTATGCCTAATATATCATTAATATATTGATATTAAATATATAATATGTAATATATAAGTATATAAACCTCTAAAATATATTTAGGTGAATGACCAAGCATGAGGTTCCAAGAAGGAAAATTGAGACAAAACTATTTTATTGATTTTGTAACTATTCAAACATAAAACACACGAAATGAAGATCATTGAATGGATTTGTAAATAACCATAAATTTTATTATAATAATCATATAATACATCCATTATTATTATAAACACCACAAAAATGTAATGGGTAGTGAATAAAGCATGTATCTCATTAAAATATAAAATGAGTTGAAATTCCCTTACCTCGTGTCTTGGCTTTCTCCATACTAATTGACACCTACAATATTATAATTATAAGTTGATTATAAATCCATAAAAACCATATTAATATACATATATATATACTACCATATATGATTCCCTTATTTCTGTATTTTTCCCATTTATCATTAACTCTGTGTTTTGGGTGAGAAACACCTTGTTAATTGTACAAGATTTGACTTGTTATTCATAGTCTTCATTATTAGATAATGATTTATTTATTTGAAGAATGTAATAAATGATATAAATATCATGTATAATAAATATATTTTTATTATAAAAATCAATATAATATATATGTAGGAAATGGAATTCCCCATTCATAAATATGGTAAGTCGTACATACATATAAATGTTGTTTTTGTTTTTATTATAGAATTAAATGAAATAAAAAAATTATATATGTAACACCCCAAGCTTCCATGGTACACTTCTCTTTGAATAATACAGTTGTGTGTGTTGTAGGCAACTTCGAGTTCTAACACACAGCCCAACCAATCAAAGTAGCCGTTATGAATAGTAATACCTAATTTTTAAAATTTTATCTTTCCAAATGGACTTTGTTTTTAGATTCAGAATAATGAAATTAGCCTATGTTGAATTTTTGGTATTTTTCTGAGAACATCCAATGTTTTATGAATAGTGAAAAATACTTAAAAACAACTTTTTTAATAAAAATAATTTATACTGATAAATTATACTATTGTGTGTTTTTAAAGTATAATTATAATATATTTTTACCATTTTATCCAAAGATGTTTATTAGAATTAATTTCACATTGAAATTGGACATAAATAATTGTCAATCTTTTGATATATATTGTTTCTTAAAAACACGCTATTTGTTGTGACAGCGGGAATTAGTTGTAAAATTAATTAATGAAACTTATATGTTGGTAATTTTTTAAAATAGACATCATTTTTGAATTCAGAATATCAATTATAGCTTAGGGTGAAATTTTGGCATTGTTCTGAAAAACACAATTTTTTATGAATAGTGAAACCACTAAGTGGTAGTTAAAAACTGATTTTTTGTTTAAATGAAACATTACCAATTCTGTGATTTTATTTTAAAAAATATTACATACATGGTTATAATTATGAAGTAAAATGTGGTTCAATGGGATTAAAATTATTTTTTGGCGAATTGTAACTTTTAAGTTTAATTAATCACGATTAAAGGTAATTAGTGAAATTTAAGGTAAAAATGATATTATAAAAATATGGAAATACCATTACACTTGTCCAAACTCAATTGGATGAGTCATGGACGATCAAGACAATTAATGGGTCAACTTGGGGACCCCATGGAGCCACATTGGTTGGAAAATGACATTAAAAACTTTTTATTTAATGTTAAAATAAAAATGTCACAAACATAAGTTGTTTTAATAAAACAATTTTGAAACGGGGTTATACAAGTCATATTTTTTACTATAAATATTAATTAGAAAGATAAAAAAATTTCCTACATCATGATATTTGTTTTATAATTTTTAGACATTAAATAAATTAAATTATTTATGACACCACGATGATGTAGCGATTACCTCATTAATTAACGATTTTAATAAAATGGAAATATAATGTAAAATCTAAGAAATACACTTGTTAAAGACTATTTTATGAGTATATTTCGAACCTTTATCACCTTATCCTCGATATATATAAGTGTGGGACCTTTATAATCCGAAACTCATTATATAATAAAGTAACATTTCATGACTTTCCAAGAGTGCCCCTCCTCTCTTCTTATAAAAGGCCCCCACCACTACCACCTTACTCACACCTTCAAAGACTTTTGTCTCAGCCAAACTCTGCCCAAATACTCTCTCAACTTCCATCTCTTACTCCTAGAAGACTCAATTTGGGAATAATTCTTCCCAAGGAAGCCTTTGGCTCCAATGAAAAAGAGTTACCCGATTTTAAGGTAATGCCTTCTTTTATGATCTTTTGTTTTATATTGCTTCTCCAACCCCCTAAACTCTTTTATTCCTTCAATTTATGAAAACACCAGTATATAAAATATACTAATATGTTGTTATAATAATTATTTTATTTACACTTACACACACCTTCGTCTAATGGTTAAAGAACATATTGTTTCTGTGGGTGGCGAAATACTGCCTCACGAAACGATGATCGTTCAATATTATTTTAACACCTCTAATGGTGGCCATTTTGATGAAACTATTTTCATATATGATATATATATTATTTTTATGTTTTCATTATGCTTCTGTATTTCTCATTTATGTCATACCTTTATGATATCCATTATGGGTAAGCGCGATAATAGTATTTTAGAAAGTGCGGACTACCGCCCCCTCAAAGTGATTTGAAACGTTAATGCCATATGTGGGATGTATAAAGTATGGAGTAAATGATATTATATATGATATTATACTAGAATTATAATATACCTTTATATCATTGTGACTTTATACCATTAAATACGAAATAGAAATGAAAGTAGCGTTCATGCGTACATACGGCTTACCGTCTCCATGAACGGTGCATTTCATTTCTCACCTCTAAATGTTATGTAATATTATAAATGAATGTATATACTTTATATATATGATTTATATGATATCTACATCATTAATATAATTATGGATATTTTGGATATTTTACCACATCAACAAAGTGTAATTATAAGAAGTTTATTTTTGACTCAAGTACCTAAGATCGACAAAACGACCGTTATTAACTTAAATAAGTACATAATGTTCATAAAATGGTAATAAGTGATATAAAAGATATAATGAACTTGAAAAAGGTTCTTAAGCAGGTAGAGATTAACTCTAGTTTATTATTCTGGAGGTTAAAGAACGGTCGAGTCAAGTCGGACACGAGGTAAGGGAATTTCTTAACCCAATTTCCATTATTTGGGTTAATCTCCTCCGTTCGAATTATGTCATGATATTATTATGTCCTATCTTGTATTTTTACTTTCTTTATGTGTAATTATAGTGAATACACATAATAGTTTTATTTAATTTAAAAAATGATCTTTGTAAGGGACTTCGTCTCAATCTCCGTTCATTGAGGCATATTTGGTTTTATACACAACTTTCCTTTATACGGTGTATAAACCTCATTTACTTTTACTTTTATTCAAAAGGAAGCTTTTTATATGAATCGTTTGTACTAAACGGCAAAAGGAATGTTTTGTCTTGCGTATGCGGCAACAATGACTTCTTCGCCGCCATGACCATTATTTGAGTCCCGACTTCCTCTACAATCCATAACTTTTTTTAAAATGAAAAATAAATAAAAAGTTTTTATTTTATTTTATTTTGGCATTGAAAATGGTTTTGAAAGTGTTTTTATTATATCAATATGTTGTATTGATATCTTGTGATTGAAATGTGGAAATTTTATGTTTCCTTTATGAATGTTTTATGTGATACTATTGTGTTATGGTTTATGATATCTTTAAACCTGTTCATATGTGGAATTCATTGGACTTAATAAGTGACTGGTGGAGCCTGCTATAGCTCCTTAATGCATCGGTAGGTCTCATGAGACAAACTAGTGTCTTGGCACAAGGCCTTGACAAAATCTTATTTGTAGTCTTGGAACGACGCCTTGTCTATGTGGTTATGATGGTCTGGCATTATGTATTCCATCATTATGAATGTGGTTATTGATATTGCATGTGATTATTCGACTAGTAGAATATCCATGTGAGTAAGTATATGGCATTATTTAATTTTATTTTTGCCATATTATGTTGAATTTCATGTTTAAAAAGGCTTTTGTTTTAGTTATACATTACCTTAAATGTTACTGTTTATTTTGAAATCTTTCGCAATATTGTTATCCTTACTGAGCATTTGAGCTCACCCCTTTCAATGTTTTAATATTTTCCAGGATGTGAAGAAGTATTTTATGAATGAACTGTACGGATAGTCAGAAGAGGATATGATTGTGGACTATGGGGACTTTGTTATTGTAGATTTCCACTTTATGATGTAATATAACATTTATGAATGTATCTAGTGTTTCCAAGTCTACTAAACTAATCAATCTTTCAAGAAAAGATCTTTTGTGATCATGCCAATGTTACGCAATAATGCACCGACTCCAGGTAACTGGGTTCGGGGAATTACAGTTGGTATTAGAGGCAGTTTAGTACTAACCTTGGAAGCTAGATTTAGATAAACTCTGATTAGAGAACATAGCCGAAAAATAGACTTAGAGGATTAGTATAGAATAACTTCCTATAAATTTGGTATTATAGAGATTTTGTGAGTTTTCCGAGCAATACATCCCTGTCTGGATACAAGCAGGTAGAGGCCGCTCTGGCACAGATGTACCTAGGGGTAAAACATGAAAACACTGCTTTGAGCTAGACTCGAACGGGAACTAGTGCACGACAATATGCCTTGTTGCACTCTTGGTTACGACACTCCCGGGGGATATGCTTAGGATAATTCTCATTTTCTTTACAAACCACTATGAAGGGTTATGATTATATACTTCCTCCAATAAAACATTTTTATGATTATGGATTATATCCATAAATAGTTCAATTTATGTTAAGTATTTTACAAGTATGGAATTATGTATTTCGATTCATAAACTAATCTAGTTTATGCCATTTTTTAGAAATGGAACCTAGTGGAAGGAATGGAAACCGTATCAATGCACTCACTTCGTGTAGGGATTGCCCTCCTGCTCAAGATAATTATTGTGGATCTGGAGATACAACTGGTGCTGATCAACTTATTACCATAATGGGACAAATCACTCAGGTTATGAATAATAACCTTACTCGTATGGAGCACCCAGATCCGAAACGTGGAGGATCAATGTTAGACCACTTCATGAGGCAACAACCGCCAACATTTAATGGGGGTACAAATACATTAGTAGCTGAGCAATGGATAAACTCCTTAGAGAAAATATTCCTCGCCTTGGGGAGTAGTGAAACAGAGAAGGTTGTCATGGCAGTCTACCGCCTCACAAGAGATGCTGATCAATGGTGGTTGCTGATTAAAAACACAAAGGAAGATGAAGAAGTATAAAGTATGGAATGGAGGGAGTTTAAGAAAATTCTCTCAGAAAAATACTTTCCACATGACCATCGAGCAGATATGGAAAGGCAATTTCTGAGTCTGAGGCAGAAGGAGGATGAGAATGTCACAAAGTATGAGGCTAACATTACAAGGTTAGCGAGGCATGCTGCATATTATATACATAACCCAAGAAGTGATATTGATCATTTCTTTGATGGGTTAAAACTATTTCTCCATCGAGTATTATTCTCACAAACCTTCTCGCCATACGAAGATATTGTCTCGTGTGCTATCAAGACGGAAAATGAATTCTCTAAGTCATATGACTTTAAAGCAAGGAAATAAAAGATGAGATCTTGTGATCAATATGGAAATGGAAATAAGGGGAGGAAGGGAATAGTTGAATATCAGTCCTGCAAAAAATGTGGGAAGAAACACCCTGGTACATGCTTGAAGGGAATGGGAGTCTGTTACACGTGTGGTGAAAAAGGCCACCAAGCTCATGATTGCAAGGGAAAGAAAGTTGTTGTCAATGTGGAATGCTATAATTTTAGAGATATGGGACATTATGAAAATTAATGTCCTATGAGTCAGGGGAACTTACCTCAGAAGAGGCCAAGGGATCAAGGCCAAGCTTATGCTATCACTACTGCTGACGTTGAAGCTCCGAAAGACGTTGTGGCAGGTAATTTAATGGTTTCCTCATGTTTAGCAAATGAATTATTTGATTCTGGATCATCGCATTGTTTCATATCTTCCCATTTTTCTAAGAAAATTAGATATTTTCAATTTGATTTTACAATAGAATTGTCAGTCAAAACACCTAAGGGAAGTACTATTGCAACAAAGTTTTGTGAATCAGTCCCCATTAGAGCACAAAACAGTTCTTTATCCGCGGATCTCATTGTCATACCTATTATTGAGTTTGATAAAATCCTCAGTATGGATTGGATTTCGGACTATGATGTAAATATTTATTGTAAGAAGAAATAGGTTACAATTTTTGATGATGATGATAAGGAACAACTTATTTTAGTGCATAATCGTCACCACCTAATTCTTATGTAGATCCACCCCCAGTAGCTCAACTAAATTCAATTATTGGGGAGTAAGAGAATGAAATGGCTAATGGCGAGGAAAGGAATGTTCAGGTAGAGGATGTACCTATTGTGAAATAATATGTAGATGTGTTTCCGGAATATTTACCTGAACATCCTCCAGAACGAGAAGTTGACTTTTCCATTGATTTAATTCCTGGATCAAGGCCCATATCGAATACCCCTTATAGAATGGCCACCATGGAATTAGTTGAACTAAAGAAACAACTAGAGGAATTGAGTAATGAGGGATTTATTCTCCATAGTGTTTCTCCATGGGGAGACCCTATCCTTTTTGTTAAGAAGAAAGATGGATCTATGAGGTTGTGTATTGACTAAAGGGAGATCACTGCTATAACAATGATGAACAAGTATCCCCTACCTCGCATTGATGATTTATTTGACAAATTGCATAGAGCTCAATACTTTTCAAAGATTGACCTTCGATCTGGATACCATCAGTTGTGTGTGAAGAAGGATGACATTCCAAAGACAGCATGTCAAACAAGATACAGGCATTACGAGTTTACAGTAATGCCTTTCGGATTGACTAATGCACCCTCTGTATTCATGGATCTAATGAATAGATTTTTCAAGGAATATCATGATGATTTTGTGGTGGTATTTATTGATGATATCTTGGTATACTCCAAAAGCTACGGAGATCATGAAAATCACTTGCGCATTATCTTGAAGACTCTTAGAAGGCATGAATTATATAGTAAGTTTAGCAAGTGTGAATTCTAGATTCAAGAGATTTCTTTTCTTGGCCATATTGTCTCTAAAGATGGAATTTCGATTGATCCTTCTAAGACAAAGGCAATCCAAGAATGGACAGCACCGATGAGTATAACTGAGGTACGCAACATTATTGGTTTGGCCGGTTATTATCGACGTTTTGTCCAGAATTTTTCCCAATTGGCTAACCCATTAACGAAACTCACACATAAAGGGGTTAAATTTTTCTGGACAAAAGAGTGTGAATAATGTTTTGAAGAACTTAAGAGAAGATTATTCAACGCTCCTATATTGACTCTACCATCAGGGAATGATGGGTTCGTTATTTATAGTAATGCATCAATGAAAGGACTTGGTTGTGTCCTTATGCAGAATGATATGGTTATTGCCTATGAATCACTACAGCTAAAAATTCCTGAGCAGAACTATCCTACTCATGATCTCAAGTTAGCTGCTGTAATCTTTTCCTTGAAGATATGGTGACATTATCTCTATGGTGAAAAATGTGAGATATATACCGATGACAAGAGTTTGAAATATATTTTTTCACAAAAAAAACTCAACATGAGGCAAAGGTGATGGCTTGAACTACTCATGGATTATGATTGCATGATACACTACCACCCAGGGAAGGCAAATAAGGTTGCAGATGCTTTGAGTAGAAAATATCATGGAGTTTTGAACATGATGAGGGTGGAAAGGGATCCTATTTTCATGGATCTAGTAAAGATGGATATGGGAATCACCATGGAGTGTAAAACATCAAAAGAGTTTCAAATGGTTTCCAAACCATCTTTACTAGAAAGGATAAATTGTTCTCAGGACAATGATGAAGAGTTGAAAAAGAAGATTAAAGCTGTGAATGATGGGCGATTGAGTGACTTTGTGTGTGAAGATGGTAATTTGAAATTTGGGAGGAGACTTTGTGTTCCTGATATACTTGATTTAAAGAGGGAATTGTTGGATGATTCTCATAGTTCCAATTTCTCTATACACCCTGGGAGAACCAAAATTTATAGAGATTTAAAGGGACATTTTTTGTGGGACAACATGAAGAGGGAGATTTCTGATTTTGTGTCATATTGTATGGTTTTTCAACAAGTGAAAGCTGGAAGGCAACTGCCTGGTGGAGTATTGCAACCTCTTCCCATACCTGAGTGGAAATGGGATAATATTACCATGGATTTTGTCATGGGACTACCAAAGACTCCTAGAATAAATGACGCAATATCGGTCATTGTTGATCATCTCACGAAGTAAGCACATTTTCTTGCTATAAGGGAAGATCTACCACTTGAACGTCTAGCAAGACAGTATGTTAATGAAGTTGTGAGACATCATGGAGTACCCCTGTTGATTGTCTCAGATCGTGATCCTCCTTTTACATCAAGATTCTGGAAATGTCTTCAGAAGGCCTTGGATAATGAACTTCGTTTGAGCACTTCTTACCACCCTCAAACATATGGACAATTATAAAGAACTATTCAAACCATAGAAGACATGTTGAGATCATGCTCACATGACTTTCAAGGAATGTGGGATCAATATTTACCTCTGGTAGAATTTCCCTATAACAATAGATTCCATTCAAGTATTCAGATGGCACTATATGAAGCGTTATATGGAAAGAGATGTCGCACACCAACCTGTTGGGATGACACTGGTGAAAGAAAACTTGTAGGCCCAGAACTGCGGGAGGAAACGATGGAAAAGGTGAAAGTAATCCAAAAACACATCAAAGCAGCTCAATGTAGGCAGAAGAGCTATGCCGACAACCGAAGGAATGATTTTTAATTTCAGTTAGGAGATCATGATATCTTGAATGTATCTCCATGGAATGGAGTTATACTTTTCAGTAAGAATGGTAAATTGAGTCCCAGGTACATCGGACCCTTCCAAATTCTAGAATGAATTGGGGCTGTATCTTACCATTTGGCAATGCCGCCAAGTCTCTCTAATGTTCATGATGTATTCCACGTATCACTGTTGAGAAAATACATTCCTGAACCAACGCATGTACTCACCTATGAGGAATTAGAACAGGAACCCGATCTGTCTTATTGCAAAGAGCCTGTCAGGATTCTTGATACAAGAGAACAAGTGCTGAGAAACTGGATGACTCGATTAGTAAAAGTTCTATGGAGAAACCATAAGATGAAGGAGGCAACGTGGGAACCCAAGGATCTTATGATGAAGATTACCCGAGTCTTTTTATACAGTGATATTATAAGAAATTTCCAGGAAGAAATTATTTGAAGGAGGGGAGAATGTAATACCCCAAGCTTCCACGGTACACTTCTCTTTGAATAATATAGTAGCATGTGTTGTACACAACATCGAGTTCTAACACACTCCACAACCAATCAATGTAGCCATTATGAATATTTATACCTAATTTTTAAAATTTTATCTTGCCAAATGGACTTCATTTTTAGATTTGTAATATTGAAATTAGCCTATGTTGAATTTTTGGTATTTTTTTGAGAACTTCCAATTTTTTTTCTATAGTAAAAAATACTTAAAAACAATTTTATTAATAAATATAATTTATAGTGATAAATTATACTATTGAGTGGTTTTAAAGTATAATTAGAGTATATTTTTACAATTTTATCCAAAGGTGTTCATTAGAATTAATTTCACTTTGAAATTGGACATAAATAATTGTCAATCTTTTGATATATATTGTTTCTTAAAAACACACTATTTGTTATGACAGCGGGAATTAGTTATAAAATTAAAAAATTCAACTTAAATGTTTGGAATTTTTTAAAATAGACATCATTTTTTAATTCTGAATATCAATTATATCTTAGCGTGAAATTTTTTCATGGTTCTGAAAAACATCAATTTTTGATGAATAGTGAAACCACTAAGTGGTAGTTAAAAACTGATTTTTCGTTTAAATGAAACATTACCAATTCTATGATTTGATTTTCAAAAATCTGACATACATGGTTGTCATTAGGAAGTAAAATGTGGTTCAATGGGTTTAAAATAATTTTTTGGTGAATAGTAACTTTTAAGTTTAATTAATCACGATTAATGGTAATTAGTGACATTTATGGTAAAAATGATATTATAAAAATATGAAAATACCTTTACACTTGTCCTACCTCTATTGGATGAGTCATGTCCGACCAAGACAATCAATGGGTCAACTTGGGGGCCCCATGGATCCACTTTGGTAGGAAAATGACATTAACAAATTTTTATTTAAAGTTAAAATAAAAATGTCACAAACATAAGTTGTTTTACTAAAACAATTTTTAAATGGGGTTATACATGTCATATTTTTGACTATAAATATTAATTAGAAAGATAAAAATATTTCCTACATCATGATATTTGTTTTATAATTTTTATAAATTAAATATAATATATTATTTATGACACCATGATGATGCAACGATTACCTCTTTAATTAACGATTTTAATAAAATGGAAGTATAATGTAAACTCTAAGAATTACACTTGTTAAAAGAATATTTGATGAGTATATATCGAACCCTCATCACCTTATCCTAGAAATATATATGTGTGGGACCTTTAAAATCCGAAACTCATTATATAATAAAGTAACATTTCATGACTTTCCAAGAGTGCCCCTCTTCTCCTCTTATAAAAGGCCCCCACCACTACCACCGTACTCACACCTTCAAAGCCTATTGGCTCGGCCAAACTCTTCCCAAATACTCTCTCAACTTCCCTCTCTTAATCCTAGAAGCCTCACTTTGGGCAGAATTCTTCCCAAGGAAGCCTTTGTCTCAAATCAAAAAGAGTTACCCGATTTTAAGGTAATGTATTATTTTATGATCTTTTGTTTTATTTTGCTTCTCCATCCCCATAAACTCTTTTATTCCATTATTTTATAACAACACCAGTATCTAAAATATACTAGGATTTTTTTATGAAAAGTATTTGATTTTCACTTACAAAAACCTTCATCTAATCGTTAAATAACATTAAGTTTCTGTGGGTGGCGAAATACTGCCTCACGAAACGATGATTGTTCAATATTTTTTTAACACCTCTAATGGTGGCCATTTTGATTACACTGTTTTCATATATGAAATATATATTATATTTATGTTTTCCTTATTCTTATTTATTTCTAATTTATGGAATACATTTATGATTTCCATTATGGGTAAGCGCGATAATTTCATTTTAGGAAGTGCAGACTACCGCCCCCTTAGAGTGATTTGAATCGTTAATGACATATGTGGGATGTATAATGTATGTAGTAAATGATATTATATATGATATTATACTGGAATTATAATATACCTTTATATTATTATGAATTCATTCTATTAAATACGAAATAGAAATGAAAGTAGCGTTCATGCGTACATACAGCTTACCGTCTCCATAAACGGTGCATTTCATTTCTTACCTCTAAATGTTATGTAATATTATAAATGAATTCATATATTCTATATATACGATTTATATGATATCTACATCATGAATATAATTATGGATATAATGGATATTTTACCACATGAACAAAGTGTAATTATAAGAAGTTTATTTTTTGACTCAAGTACCTAAGATTGACAAACCGACCATTATTAACTTAAATAATTACATAATTTTCATGACTTGGTAATAAGTAATATAAAAGGAATAATGGACTTGAAAAAGGTTCTTAAGCAGGTAGAGATTAACTGTAGTTTATTATACAGGAGGTTAATGAACGGTCGAGTCAAGTTAGACATGAGGTAAGGGAATTTGTTAACCAAATTTCCATTCATTGGGTTAATCTCTTACGTTCAAATTATGTCATGATATTATTATGTCCTATCTTTAATTTATACTTTATTTATGTGTACTAATATTGAATACACATAACAGTTTTATTTAATTTAAAAAATCTTCCTTGTAAGGGACTTCGTCTCAATCTCTTTTCATTGAGGCATATTTGGTTTTATACACAACTTTCCTTTATACGGTGTATAAACCCCATTGACTTTTACTTTTATTCAAAAGGAATCTTTTCATACGAAGAGTTTTTACTTAAAGACAAAAGGAATGTGTTGTCTGGCGTATGCGACGACAATGACTTCTCTGCAACCGTGACCATTATTTGAGTCTCGGCTTCCTCTACAAGCCATAACATTTTTAAAATGAAAAATAAATACAAAGTTTTAATTTTATTTTATTTTGGTATTAAAAATGGTTTTGAAAGTGTTTTTATTATATCAATATGTTTTATTGATATATGGTGATTGAAATGTGGAAATTTTATATTTCTTTTATGAATGTTTTATGTGATACAATTATGTTATGGTTTATGATATGTTTAAACATGTTCATATAAGGAATGCATTGGACTTAATAAGTGACGGGTGGAGCTCTCTATAGCTCCTCGATGCATCGGCAGGTCTCATGAGACAAACTAGTGTCTTGGCATGATTCCTTGACAAAATATTATATGTAGTCTTGGCACGAGGCCTTGGCTACGTGGTTATGATAGTCTGGCATTATGCATTCCATCATTATGAAAGTGGGTATTGATATTTCATGTGATTATTCGACTAGTAGAATATCCATGTGAGTAAGTAAATGGAATTATTTAATTTTATTTTTGCCATATTATGTTGAAGTTCAAGTTTAAAAAGGTTGTTGTTTTATTTATACATTACCTTAGATGTTAATATTTATTTATGAAAGCTTCCACAATATTTTTATCCTTACTGAGCATCTGAGCTCACCCCTTTTAATGTTTTAATATTTTCCAGGATGTGAAGAAGTATTTTATGAATGACCTGCAGGGATAGTTAGAAGAGGATATGAGTGTGGACTATAGAGACTTTGTTATTGTATATTTTCACTTTATGATGTAATGTAACATTTATGAATGTATCTAGTGTTTCCAAGGCTACTAAACTAATCAGTCTTTCGAGACTTGATCTTTTGTGATCATGCCAATGTTACGCAATAATGCACCGACTCCAGGTAACTGGGTTCAGGGCGTTACAATATATATATATTATAATTAAAATATTATTAATATTTTATATATATCATATAATTTCAATAATCTCATCCATAATACATTCCATGTAGTGTGTGACCGAATTACATATCTTTGATGGGTTGGTAGTCTACACTTCCTCTAATGATATTATCATTTATACGCCAAGTGGAATGTATAAAAATATTATTTTTAAATTGATTAAATAATACAAAATAGATAATATATATATATAACATATAAAAAAATATTTTATGTCATAATTTCCTTTATGGTATGTGGTAAATTAAAAATGAACAATTATCATTTCGTGAGGTGGTAGTTCACTGTACATGTAAACATTATTTTTGTAACCCACTAGATAGAGGTGTAAGTAAGTGTAGGACAAAAAATTTGAATAAAAATCCTATTATATTTAATATAATTGTGTTGATTTAAAATAATTTAATAAATTAAATTTAGCGAGTGGATGAAATAAATAAAAAAAGGAGCTTGGTAGAAGCTTTTACGTATTAATCGAGTAACTACATTGGTTTGTGCCATAAGGCTTGAATGGATTGATTTATGCCAAAATTTAGGATTCAAGGAGTAAGGATGGTAATTTGGAAAGTGTATTTGTCATTTACTGATAGAACCAATGTGGGTATATAGGTTTTATGAAGTGTAATAGGTGGTGTCCTTTTATGGGGAAGGGAAACGATAGAGTTTGTATTTTTAATACAAATTAGGTGTACCAGGTTTTTACCTAAAAAAAGTCAAGAAAAACCATACAAAATCAATAATATAAGTCTTATTACCTCAAAATGGCCAGAACATCTCGTTGGGAAAGTTTCTATGTCTTTTTTTTTAAAATTGTTATGGTTTAATACTTTATTAACATAATTTCTCTCTTCACCGTTGCAATTAATATTAATCACTTTCAAAAATACTTTTGGTAAAAAAACATAGTTGAATTTTTTATAAATTATAAATTTTTATTATTCCAAATAATAAATATATTTTCACATATTATAATAACATAATTTTCCGAACATAATTTAAAATTAATCACACTGATGGGAAGATACAATGGGTTTTTAAGTAAAAACGTTCAAACATTTGTTAAGTTTTTGTAACAAATTTCAAATTGAAATAAATAATAATGACCAAAATTGGATTAATTAATAAATATAATATTTAATTAAATTTTTAAACCAAAAAATAATATAATTTAACCATATAAATAAATTACATTAAAATACTTTTTTGAATTATATTCTTCTAGTTTTTCATTATTCATCCAATAATGATGTTTCTCAGAAAAAACCCAAAAATTCAACCTAAGATAATTAAAAAATTATAAATTAGACAGTGAAGATTATTTTGTCTAATTAAATTCATAAATTTTTACAAAATTAATTATAATATTTTTCATATAAGGACATTCAATGTGGTGTATTTGAGAAAATATTATTTTATAACATATTTGTATTATACAAAAAATAATATCTTTCATTATCAATATGTTTTATTTCTATAATACCATTATAATTTTTTTACACTATTTATTAATATTAATTTTATTATTTTTAGTTTCTTGGTTACAATTTTCTCATTTCAAAAATTAAAACAATAAAATGATGCTTCATAGAAACTCAGTGTTTCATGAAACACAAGCCTAGTCCATTCCATGTAAAAGGAATTCTCTAATTAGTGAATTAAGATATAAAAAAATTATATAGTGTTTTATGAAATAAAAAATATAAAAAATATTACAATAATTAGGATAAATCACAAAATATTTGTGTGTCGCATGTGTGATCTCCTTCTAAAATGAAGGAAATCAAATCAGTCTTGTATTTATTGGTAATTTCAATACTCTAAAATATATAATAGAGGTGGAAAATATAGACCCTATGTTGCTATTTTTATAAATTACCCTAAAAGGTAAAAGGAAAATGAAATTAAAAATTCCCCATTATAAATGATATTATTGGATCATTTTAAGGTATGATTAGACCCAGAATATGATGAAATAAAAAGGAGACCCTTTAAGACCTATACATCATCTATATATTGTGAGGGTGGATTATTCTCAATCATCCATTCTTATATGCATTGATGTGGTTTTATAGGTTAAATCCTCTATAATAAATTAGATTATGGAATTAAATCCCTCTTCCCAAAAGAGGCAGTTCAACATTGCGGACATAAAACTACGGTTAGGTTTTTACTCATTCATTTTTACCTTAATGTTTCTTATAAAAATTCATTAAATTATAAATTTTATTTTTTAATATTATTTAAAATAGTTTAAAATTCTCATAATATCACCATAAAATATTTTAATTCGTGTTACAGATATAAAATAAAATAAAAAACTATCAATACTTTAAAAGTGGTTGTAAGAGAGAGGAATAATTTATTATTTCTAATTAACCTAGTCATAAACAATAAATATATTTAAAAATAATAATTTTTAGATGTTTTAGTTATTATTTAAAATCAATTGTGTTTATATATTGATGTCTCACATTGTACATAAGACTCCAAGATTTAGGAAATTTCCTATAAAATGGAAAATAAAATCTAAAACATCCCCTAGAAATGGAATATTACTTTATTATTATTTTTGGTAGACAAATATTTTTGTCACATATTAAGTCCCAACATTCATAGTGACTCGGTAATCTCTTGTACCATAACTCAAATCCCTTAATGATCTATAAAATAAAATTATATTGTTTTTTAAAAAAATATCATGAGTATTTTGACCATTCCATAATAACACCTCAGGTGAACCTCCCAATAACAAGATTCTGGCAGAAATATTGGGGGGGTTCCACAACATGTGTGTGAGAGATTATTTTACCCATTATGTTGATAGATTATACCATGTTAGGTTCATTCCCATGTTTTGACAAAACTTATGTGGTTAATTGATACACAACATATTAATCATGTTAAAAGTATATCTTATGGAATAAAAACACTATAAAAACTTATTAAATGTCTTAGACATGTTTTATTATATAACCATTGTCAAAAAACCCCATAGGAATTAATGCGAGTTATAGTGTGAAACAACAACATATACATATCTAGGGTAATTCAAAAACACTATAAGATCTGAAAATTGATACCTTGGGAAATGGAATCTCATGAAGACATACAGTTAATACCCCCATTTCCATTCTATATCATTCAAATAAAAGGGTAAAAATATTTTTCTATTACTACCAATTAAATGTATTATGAATCCTTAAGATCATTTTCCTATCCATTTTCTAGGTAATATATAAAAGGATCTACATGAATTTTGAAGGGGAATATATATGACGTGAGTATAAAAATACCCAAGCCACTGCATAAATTATATTTATAATTGAATGTGTGTACTAAAAAAATATGGATGTAGAATAATATATGTAATAAACAAAAATCATGATTACAAGTTTCAACCACAAACATATATCTCAAAAGATAACCCACTATATATTATTGTAAAACTTATATTTACCTACATTAAGCCTATGATCCGGATCTAAGATAAATATTTGTAATAATTCAAGGTGTAAAACCATTCCAAATGGGAAGGGATGCCTTTATAATTCCTTTTCTATGCCATTTTTCCCATCCTAAGGGGAATATGAATTGGTATTATTGAGTTAGAGAATTTCAAGAATAACCCAATCCAAAAATCCATACATCGATTTTAGATTTCCAAGAGACCTTTAAAAAAATACATATTTTAATTTTTTATATTATAATTTTATAAAATTTACAAAACATATTTTTTAAAAACATAAAATTTATGTTTAGATGTATTAAAACATGTAAAAATTCAACCATTAACCAATATTACTAAGATATACCATTCTATGATTTATTAGAGAACAATTATATAAAATTAGTAATGTAAGGAATAAAACCATTATATGTTAACCATTTAATTATATTATATAAATAAAAATAAAATAAATAATCCTCATTATAATATATAATAAAACCATATTATAGAAACATTATTATTTGAATATCATGCTATATTAATTAAATTACATTAAATGAATTTATATATGAACCCTATTAGAATATGAGTGAGACAAGGGGTTCATCTAGAAAAATATATATATGAGGTCTCATTTATGTCCTTAGTAATAGGTGATTCCACTTAAGAATTCACTAGAAAAACCTATTATAAATAGTGAATTTAGTATCAATTATTCTCATTGATGTACACTAAATCAAAGAAATAAAATACAAGAATTATATTTTTTTTAACTTAAACTCAACCCCAACATATGCATAATAAGAGGAAACTCAAATAAATTAAAATATTTCACAAGTATGAGGTCTTGAGAATATTTGATAAAGTCTAATAAATTTTGAAACATGGAATTAAAGAGATATTGGAGGGCGATAAAACATAAACTATGTCGTTGACTTGATCACACAACCAAATAGAAGAAACTCAAATGATTATCAAAGATGCATTGATTGATATTAAAAGTGGTTGTAGGAGAGAATAATAATGTAATCCAGTTGATATAAATGAGTGTTAATCCTTTATTTTAATTATTATAAGGGATTATGTTTTAATATAAAATTAAATTTTTCATGTAAATATAAAATTCACATATGGTTCCACCATATACCCAATCATGGTCCATTGGGTAATTAAATTTTCTAAATTCAGATCTAATTCCATTGAGATTCCACATATTTTCAAGTTCTATACAACTTGCTACATGATGAAGTGAAGGCATTATGGTACTTCCCATTCTCTTTTCCTCCAACATCTAAATTCCACTAACACATCATTTTTTTCAATATTGCTCTTAAAATAAGATTAAATTATGAAAATTAAATGTAAAATGTAATATACAAAGTTTTGGGTCTTTATAATGTACCACAAAATTTTGATGTTATTTTATAAATAAATAAATATAACTTCATATATTTAAATTTAAAGAAGAGTGATCTATTTTATGAAAATACACAAATTACATGTATACCAATTATAGAACACATGATCAAAATTTATAGTTCAGTGCCACCTAAATATTCAATGATAGAGGTGTGAATAAGTAAATTTTTTTTTATTATTCTCCATTAATAATCATTAATTAAAGGATAATATTGATAAAAAATAAAACATTATAAATAACATATTCATCAAAAAAAATTTATAGACATTGAATCTACGACATGGATTTCGGTTTCACATGCACAAAAAATATAGTAAAAAATATAAAATTTTAACCATTCAAACGATGTGGTTAAATCCATTATAAGGTGTGGAAATATAAATTATTATGAATTCCAATAAAATCAACAAATGGATTCAAATGATGATTTTATATCCTTTAACTCATGTGTGTACAAATACCTCATTAAAAATATGATGTTCTCCCACTTAAAAATAAGCTAAGTACTTCACTATACATGAATAAGGACACTTTATCGCCAATAATAATTTACAAATTTACTATAAATAGAGTATCATGTGTACTATTTACTTCAATAATTGGAACTATAAAATGAGGTAACCAATAATTCTTCTAGACCACCAAAATACATTGATATTATTCCAACTGTATATCACGAAGTATATAAAAATTATTAATTATGGAACAATAACAATAGACACATCAATACAATTCACAATTCAAAAAACTATGTTAATTAACACAACCATTAAATCATTACTATCTAAGGATACATCATATTGGACTCATTCATGATGAATACATATAATTATTCTCCACATACTCCATGTTTTGCTCACACATTCTCCTCTCCTCTATTCATGCTACATGTTTTCAATAAACCGCTTAGACAAACACTATACTATTATTTATTTTTTATTTTTAAATAATATATCTAATAACCAACTTCAACATATTACTACAACTGCTTTAATTTTATTCTTTAAATCAATTATATCACATCATGTCAACCATGATAAGGCCTAAAGATGTAAAATATCTTGTAGAAGTATCTCATTTGTCAAAAATAAATCTATATTATAAAAAATACTTCTATTGAGATTTCTTATCAAAGCACAGTGTGTTGAAATAGAACCTTGAAGTGTTTTGGTCTCAAACACTAAAAGTTTTTGAAAATAATTTGATATAGGGACCTATCATGAGAAACCATAATTTTTTCTTCTCCTATTTTATTCTATATATATAACCTCAATCTGTATTTAATTGTTGTTTGAAAAAACATGGATTCATCATGATCTAACCATGATTATAATATATACTCCATGATGTGGTGAGTTCACTATTTTTAAACTTCTTTCAATAACCATTTATAATCCTTACATTTCGGTATCCGATAATTCATCCATGAATATTTTTACTTTCATTCCATGAAAATTTGGGTTCAACCGGGACCAATAACTCTCAAAACATGATATAGTTATGTTTTCTCACTTTGTGAAAGTATTTTGAAAAAAACAACACTGGGTGAATTATTTATTTTTATAACTATTAAAAAAATTCACAATAAAGGGAACAATGATATTTTTTACCAACACCATAATTTTTTAAAACTTCCTTCAACCCAGATATCTTTAAACTAATAACATAATCTCCAATATTATTCTAAACACTTCCTTGTATATAAATTACTATTACCAAATCATAACCATCGTATTTTATTTGAGTTTTAATTATCTTTTTATGTTGAAAAAATAATACAATAAAAAAATTTCAATTGTATCAAACACAAAATTATTAATCAATAGACAACCAATTTTTGAATAAAACATATGTTAAGATAAATTTTTTGCATAAAAATATTATTCTTTTGATAATACATGATATAAAATATGTTCCTTAAAAGAAAAAAATATTTATTTAGGATATTTTGTATTGGTGAGGTTCTTATAAAAATACATTGAAATAATTAAGATATATGATGTCACTGATTATGAAGACAATATTGAATTAATAAATTTAAAGACATCATGAATATTGGATAAAATACATAATTTCCTAAAATAGATACTTTTTAGAACATAGGAATAAATCATGTGAATTGATGATGGTTTTAGAAAGAACTAATATATAAGGGTAATAATGGAAATATTATATTTTGAATAAATATAATGATACTAATAAAATATGGGTTTAAAATTAATTATTCATCATATACAATATTTAGATTGACGTAAATGTGACACCATACTCTCATTCAACAGGATTTAGACTATATTTTCAGTGTGGGTTAAATGGGACATTATTATAAAGATTATCACAATAAATATTGGGAGATTATTCTTTGATCGTCAATGGGGAAGATAAAATATTGGGGGAGATACATAAATGGGTGAGAAGGTATAAAAAAGTTAAAAATGAGTATTTACAGAGAATAATCATTTTTTGATATTTTAAAATTAATATGAATTTGTGGATGTAAGAGAATATGTTTATGTTCACATTTTCCATTGATTTAAGATGATGAAAAATAATAGATTCATGATTGGATGAAGTAAATAAAAAAATATCCTGAATATGGTGATGTGGAATGATGAAAATTTATTAATGTGAAGTTTATTTAGATTTAAGATGAAATAGAAAAACATTAAAAATATTTTAAATCATACCTAAAATTGAATGGTATGATGAGTATATTTTTAAATATTATAGATGATTAAAGTAAATTTTTTGTTATTCTATAATGTATTTTTAGGAGAAAAGTAGTGGAGATCTACAAATATTTTTTAATCTAATTTATCTTATCACACCAACTCATCAATTTATTTATAAAAACATGTCTCAAGGTAAATGGATTTACATTTCATTTGTTAAGAGGGACTTCTTATACCTTTGGGGTGGGGTATGGATTTATTCCCATGGTTTGCAATCCCATTAATATAACAGTTTTGAAATTTTAGGGTTGTAATCTCTTGTTTTGATTTATTTTTATGTTGTGTATTATGTGACATAGATTGACATTGGTTACATTATATTACATTGAAGGGATTATTTTTTTCTTTGTAATTTGATTTGAGAAATTGATGAAGTGATATATGTTTTGATTTAGTTTTTTTCACTCATGTATTAATGGTTTTCATCATACATAGTTCGCAATATCAATATTTAGTTAATCTCATATACATCCATCATGGGAATTTCATGTCTTCAATTTGGATGGAATTCATGGTTAACTTTTAATAGATTTTCAAATTTGTTATGGATATATGTTCATTATTATAATTTTGTAATAAAAATATATATTTTGAGATTAAATGAGATATCGTATTATTTGATGAAACTTATAATTATATTATGGAGATTAATATTTTATCATTGATGATATCTATAATTTAAATTAATTAATTCACTGGAAACATCCTGAAATGGGGTGAAATTTCAAATAAAATTGAGTACTAATACATCCTTGGTTTGTAAATCAATAGTGGGTTACTATGGCCATGGTCCATTATTCCATGGTTTTAAAATAAATTCGTATATCGATAGAATGTCAGTTTTTTTAAAATTATGGGTGTATCACAAACACACACATAGATATATATTTAAAACAAATAAATAAATTAAATTTATAGAAATTTTCTTCATAAACTAATGCCACAGCCACATAGAGGTGTGGTTTTCAAAACCTTGCTCGTAAGTTATATAAAATAAATTTTATTAAATATATAATTATTATATAATTTAATTATTAATAAATAATCATTATTAAATAAAATTTCAATATTTATAATCATTATAAATCAATATAAATTTAAAAATGATTTATTAAAAATTAAATAATTAATATTCATTAAATTTTTTATATTAAATAATCTGAATAATAATTTATATATTTTATATAATAAATAATATCCAATTATCAAAATATAGGTAAATTATTAGATTATTCTAATTCATAGTGGAGTTCATGGTTTTTATACTTGATTAATATATTCTTTTAAAATTACATATCATCTCAATTTCCATAATAGTTCCCACTATGTATTTTAAAGCATGATAGAACTGAGTTATAGTCATGGTTTTTCTAAACTATAACTAAATCCATTTCCATATAGATATCTATTATAAATATTTCAACCACTATTTCAAAACTGTGGTGGAAAAAAATCTAGGCCTATAATTTTCATGACCTATTTAGGAAATCCTCTACATGGTTGGATATCTTGGTTGTAACCTTTGATAATATAAATTGATTCATTATATTTATTCACTAATATTTATTAATTTATTTTGTTTTAGATATTTCTGAATTAATGGATCATTTCATTTGTTTTTTGGAAGTATTCATAAAATGCTTGAAATTGGGAATCGAATTGATTTTATTAATTTTTAAAATATAATTAATGATTTTATATTTATAATGGTTTATTGTTTTGAGAATATGAATGAAATAGTAGATTTAGGTAGTGATGAAATTGTGGGTAATTGGATATTTAGTGGGAAGCGTTTTATTATATGTGACACAAACACTGTGTTATGTATTATTATTAAAGAGATACGTAAGGTTTTCAAGATCATACACAGAGAAATTTCCATTATAGGTGAACACTTTTACATTTCCACTAGATTAACAGTGTCATACTTTCCATGGATGTGTGATATTAATTTTCAAACTACTTGAGATATATAATATTCATTTAGTGATATGTTATATGAATTAAGAGATACATTGGTATAAATAATATATTTTGAGACTCATTTATGGTTTTTCCTTTTTAAAATCCACCTAAGCACATGAATGAAATGTCATAAAAAGTTTTCATGCATGGAGAAATCAGTCTCAGCTACATATGGTGGAATCTTAGAATAATTAAGATCATTTTCCATTTTTTGAATTAAAATAATGCATTTTCATGTAATGTTAAATACCCTTGAAGAATAATAGTTGTGTTGATCATCTTCTTGCTACATGGGACTTGTTCATGCTGAGGGGAATAAGATAAAATCCTCTTATGTGAATGTATAACTAAACTAGGAATGAATTAAACAAAAATACAATGTTCCACTTGATGAAATAAATAAATCATCTAAGGGTTTATTTATTGGTAACACTAATGATTAACTAATCATTCAAAATCTACATGGATAAAATATCATAAATCATAGTATATATTGAATTATACTTGAATTTAAGGAAGTAATAGAGATCTAATTTATGGATCATGGGGAAATGAGGATGTGTACTTCTATAACTTGATTATTTTATTTTATTTACTATTTTGTTTATAATAATTCCATGGTTGTAACCCTTTACATGGAGGACTACTACATTTTTATGAATTTTGACAACAGGGAGAGAAATTATTCTTCTTTACTTTAGTCAAAATATAAATTTTAAATTAGTTATTCATTTTATAATTTATTTAAAATATGATATATTTAAATATATTATATTGTATTTGGTTTATATTATTATGCATTTTTAACTTTGGACAATAAATTCTTCCCCCATCCTTTTAATCTTTTCTATATATATTGTAATTGACGTGTTTTTGTGTGGAAATATATAGTTAATTTTGATACATGTGTGGAAGGAAGTGGAACACCATGAATATATTAATAACACCATTAGATGATCAGTAGTCGCATGCGTACTGTGGTGAGAGATCATTGTTGAGATATTAAGTTGATCATTGAATATGATCCCACACACAAATAAAATATGATAATATAGTTTGGATCATTATTGATTTAAAACTCACATTTACTATAAACCCTTAGTGAGAGGGTAGTGATTTTAGATTCATTCATTGTCTTAAATACACAAATATGGATTAATCACATTAATTATAGGATGGAATTATAATTGGTGATCTAACCCCAAAACAAATCACTAAATATATCACTTGAATATTCATTTTTTTGTAATACATTTCACTCTATGAATCTATATAATTGAAAATCCTACCAATTTTGAGCAGTTTTGAAAAAATATATTTCATAACCATATGTGTGGAAAAACCTTTCTTCTACTATACAATATTCTAACCTTATGATTTTAAAAAAAGTTCTCAAACACTAATGTAGATGTGTCGGCCTACCCAAACATTACCATTCCTATGTACATGGAATTTCACCTTATCTACATAGTTTTTAGCTCGGTAAATAATTCAATGTTGTAGTTATGCCCGTGAATTAAAACAGAAAAAAATTCATGTCTGTTTGTTTAATAATATTTTTATATTCAAAAAAGTAAGAGAGAATAGTAAATTTAATATGTTTTAAATTTTAACCCATTGAAAAGATAAAATCAAATTGGTGTTAATAAAAATTTTGAATCATTATCTTCCACTACCACTCTCAATTTATTGCCCATTTGGGATCACCAATTTTATATTAAATTAAATTTAAATTATAACAAAAATATTAACTTTGAAAAATTGATCAACATTGTTTTTTCAGACAGTTCATAATAATATTTTATTAATTTAAATGAAAATGGATATATTATTGAGATTTGAGCCGGACAAACCAAATTGGATATACCAAAATCTATGTTAATTTTAATAATTCATATTTCTAAATGATGTTACAATATAAAAATTAATATTAATTTTTAAATTTGTATATTTATATTTTTTTTCAAACAAAGAATCCAAAAATTCTGGGCAATAAAACTCGATTTATAACTCAAGAGATTCACCTTGATAAGATTGGGTGATAAAAAATATTAAAATAATTGGGTTTTAATTTAATAAATTATTTTATAAAAAATATAAAAAATTTAAAAAAATTAATATTTGTCAAATAAATAAGGGAAATCCTTTGGGAAATATATTTTTATGAAATTATTTATCCTGAGAGATAAAATCTTCAATGAATCAAGAGACCTATCAAGGTAATGACAATTTTTTGAAAAAACAAATTCTTTTATATTAAATTCATCAAAAATAAAATATTTATATAGAATTTCCAATTACAAAATAAGAAAACATACATAAAACAAACATAAGATGAAAATAAAACCCAACACATACAAAATACTTTTTTTTAAATAATCACATGTGAAAAATAATTTATAAAATAGTTATAAATTTAGATGTGTTAAATAAAAATTATGTCAATGTGTTTAATGAATAAGTAATGTTTACTTATTTGGGTTAAGGAAATGAATTTTATATAAATAAAATTAAGAAACTACATAATAACAAATAACATATAAAAAATATGATATACAAAAAATACAAGACAAACAAGAAACAAATTAAATTTACATAAATACATTGACATTTACAAAATATTCACATAGAGAATATTTTACACACATAAAATATAAAATGAAACATATAAAAAGAAAAACATTTTTATATAATGTATAAAAAACATAAAACATTTTCACTTACATGGGTAACATTTAAATAATATTTACACAAAAAAATATTTTATATAAAAACATAAAAATAGACATTCAAATTAAAATAATAATATACATTAATTTTATAAAAAATAGAAACAAATTATAGAATAATTATATACACATTAAAAATGTAACATTTACATTTGATATGTGTTGAATATTTTTTTATAGATCAAAAAAAATTAAACAGTTTTCCAAAAGATATATCATCAATTAACAATCACGAAACATAGGTTTATTTTCACAACATATAATTATATTGTAAATAAATAAATTTCATGTGTTTATTTATGTTGATTTAAGTGCATCAAGAAATAATCATGTTTAAAGAACTTTAATAGTAGAGTGACACATATTTATTATAGCCTAAATAATGAAAAGAGACAAATAAAAATTAAATTAACGGAATGGATTTTAACTAGTAAAAAATAATAGTGATTTCGTAAAATATATAATGTGGTGTAACAGAATTACATTATTTGAAAATTTTCAAACATTTATCATTGATTATTAATTTTAGCTTGTTGAATTCAAATGTAATGAAAATATAAAATATGAATAAATTAGACAATATATGATTATGTAAAAAACATTAGATATGCCAAAAATATCATAGTTTATTTTTTTAAAAAATTGTAGTTAATTTAAATAAATTTTTTATAGTATTTTATATATGTTTTTGATATAATTAATATTTTTAATGATTTAAATATATGATCAAATATATAAAAATGATTTATATTGACACAACACACACAAATCCAATGAATTTTCATATAAAAATTGCAATCATATATTATTTATATAAACTTAGAAAAGAACAATAATATAATATACAACGATAATTTATACGAATATAACAAAAATAATTTATATAATTAATATATGCTACTTATATAATACATTAACAAAAGTTTTAGATTTTACATAATATTTTATATATTTTCATAATATATTTGAATATGCATATAAATATATATATCATATAATGGATTATATTATTCCATAGAATATTTAATATGTATATATATATATATATATTCGAACTATCAACCCATCGCATGGGGAATGTGCCATTACTACCCCAAGACCGCCTCCCAACGGTTAGGGGATGGTGACAAACATTGAAGGCATCAACCTACATGCGGGATGAATTTTGTGAGTACATGTACGCACACACACACCAAAAAATATCCCAACTCACTAAAAAGGGGAAACAATTACCACTAAAACAAAGATGAGTGCAAGTACAACTAAAATTATGTGGGCCATAATACGACCCCAACAAAGAACTGAAAACAACATGTTCAAAAAAAGGAATCTAGAAGGCCATCTGTAGAAAACCCCACCTGATCATAAGAGTAGTGTTGCAACTAGAAGCCAGAGTAGTTTGTCATGTCCACCCAGCCCTATTGGGCCCTGCCTGGTCCTAGGCCACCATGTCCACTGCTGAATCATTTGTCATTCCCATATCCTTGGGCCCCGATATCATAACTTCAGTTGTCTACACTAGAAAAAACATGTTTAGGTGTATCCCATTCAGGGGTGAGTAACACAACACTCAGTAGGGGCCTCAAAATAAAAGTGAAAGATCACACACCAATTCCACAAAGTAATGCACGAAACACAAGACAACTCACACCATGTATATTCTATGGTAGTAATAGTATAATAATCAGTCACATCGTTAAACACCTCAACTGTTGGAGAACTCATTCTCTTTGGAGTACAATGGGCCTTCCTAGTCATCTAGTGGTGCTACCCACTAACCTTGGACTACTTATGTACTCCTTCCCCCTATGTGTACAATGTCCCAGAAAAGTCATAGAGAGGTGTTTCCCACTAGTCATGGAAAACATAGGTAATCATTCTAATTATTTAACATGGGACTACAATTCCACAGAGAGGATCTCCCACCATGGTCCTACCATATCATAGAGAGGTGCTTTCATCTGGGCCAAAAGACAGCAGCCTTAGAGTCTCATCTAGTCGCAGGGTTCGGGATGTAGTGCACTTGGGAGAACCATTCCTCAATCCCTTCGTCGCATCTCAACATCCTCTAAAGTCACCATAGAGAAATACAAAAGATCCTCCTCATCAAAAAGGTCCCAATGCCGCAAAATTATCATCAAACAGACATGCAGTTTGCAAGATACATGTGTTTTAGTAACGAGGGACCCGGTTGTGATTGGTCATGGTCTGACTCAGTCAGACCAACCCAACCAACCCATCAAAGGGGTCCCACAAACCCTGGATCATTAATATGGACTCGACTCATCTTGGTGTGGGTCGAGGTCAGTCTTGTCTAGCATGGAAAGTGGACCAGGCCCAATGGGCCTCATTGGACCAGAGCCGGTTGGCCGAGGGTCCAGCCCGCCGAGTCGCCCGATGACCCGGTTTATTCTGGCCCAACCTGTAAAGGGTGCGGCTCTGGCCTGCCTATAGAGACCCAAATCTTGAAGTACATGGACATTAAATTACTTTTGCAGAATACTTAATATATGACAAAAAACAGACGCCAAAAGACCATATTAGTTTAATTTTCTTGGAAACTCAGAACATAATGTTCTAATCATGGTGAAAGATTCTCAACATCTCCAATAAAGATATTCCCCTTTGGTTTTCTTACCTAAAACCATTCTTTATATCCTGGGGAAAATAAAACATAAAAATGGTGAGCTCAAATGCTCGGTAAGGGAAATCATAGAGAACATAAAACAATCTATAAACATTTGAATGAAAAAACATGAACATTAAATCTAAACATCATAATCTTGAGCAAAGACATAAATCTTGGAAGTATGTCCAGAATACATCATAATGGAACATAAATCATGATAAAATTGCATTGGAATAAAACATGTAATTGTGGAAAACCATTAATCACATGTTATGGTTTCCATAGTATCCATGGCATTTCTGCCAAGACCATCTTAGTGGAAAAACTCCCTTTCTGAATCGAGTTCACTCCTTGTTCCAGTCCTATAACACTGAACCGGATTAACCTACCATTCTAGCCATGTCTATCTGAAGAGATATAAATATTTATTCAATTAATTTGATGGAGACATTGGTCACACCCATCTCATAATGAAATCATTCTTACTTCTTCCACAAAACAATCATACAACATTCATCATATCCCAATGAATAAAATGGGTTTCATAAACATCATCCCATCATAAAGTAATCCATATAAAACTAGTGGATATCATTTCATCACAAGAAGAACCAAACCATGTAAATAATAGATACATTATACTTGAATCATAATCATACTAAATAATGTCATCTTAGATGGAAAATATTTTTGATAAAACACTTGAAATGAATTCTTGATGAAAATATCCTTTCTTCTTCAAAATCATTTTATTTAAAAAATTTCATGAAATTTTATAAGAAAAGGGTTTTTCTGAAAATAATAATGCAATATTGTAGAGTATGCTTCATGAAAATGAGGCTTTATGAAACCGTAAAAATCCATTCATGCCGTAAAAGTTAAAAATATCATTCACCCCGTACTTTTGTCGGAAAACTCAAAAATTTCCTTATGTGGTAAACAAAAGTATGATTCCATTCATAACATGTGGTAAATTAACCAAATGGGTAAAAATGACATTATACATAAATGAAAACATTTTTAGAAAACATGGGCATTGATTATAACAATAACCCCAGTAAATACTTACGAATAAACAATCTCAGATAAAAACGAGATTGGAATAGTTGTCCCTTATCTTATTTTTGATATGCTTCGTACGTATCCAAACCTCCTGTATAATGATTTAAATAATGTCATTGACTTATTAAAGAATCATATTCATTGTTATGATATCATATATGGTTAACTTATGACTTTATATTACCCATTCTTTTGTAAATTCCATGTTAAAGCAGCGTTTTGGGTAAAATCGTTTCATTTATTGTACGTGTTTCGACTTTCTGTTCTTGATATTATTACTTATATCCTGATTTACCTAATTATAGAATGTAAAACATGATTTATATATAATATATATTGAGAATACATATATATATATATGATAGATAGATAAATGGAATGAAATACACCGTTCATGGAGACAGTAGGCCGTATGTACATATGAACGTTGTTTTCGTTTCCTTATTGAATTGAATGGAATTAATTAGATGACACACATATATATACATAAATCCAGTATCATTATTATTTCATATAATTAATTATTATTCATTATATATACTTTATAATCATTCTTTAATGGTTAACATGGAAAATGAATCACATCGCGTCGTGGAGACGATCGCCCCTACGTACGCACGAGCGATGATATCATTCCCATGACTGTGGAATTTTATTTCAGTGTATTTATAATATTTCAGAATCAATATAACTTTACAATAATCATATATAGTTATTTATTTTCACCAATATTCCCATCCAAGTAACGTGGTGGTCAAAAACAGATTACACCACGGTGTGGAGACGGTATTCCGTACGTAAGCACGCGCTGTGATTTCATTTTCCGTAGGAAGGATAGAAAGAGAAATATGGTTGTTTCATATTTATAATAATAAATCAGTATATTATTGATAACTATGTTATTAATTTAAGGTGAAAAAGCTAAATAAGGAGAAGTATAAGAAGAAATAAACTTGAGAGGATCGGAAGAAAATATTACCTCTTCTTCGACGCACCTCTTTTATGATTCCTCTTAAGGAAGTAGAGTTTGTATTTTGATAAGACAAGAACCTCCAAAATGTTTCTAGGAATGTGGAGAAGATAAATGGGCAGTTTTTGGCTGATCTTAATGGCTCAAAAGGGTGTGAAGAGAAGAGGGAAGGGGTGCCCTTTTTATAAGGGGGGAGAGGGGCACCTTAGGAGAAACTTAAAATATTATTTTATAATAAAGTCATATTCAGTGTTTAATAGCTAAAAATTGATTACTTTAAATGAAAAGGTGGGGATGGGTCTAAATCCTCTCAACCAAGAGTTTTTAAACAAGTTTAGGTTACTATTTTAACCATATAATTTAGATTTACCTCTAAGTTATGTAATTTAACATTTACCATGTATTCTTGTTTTCGTACACTATATGGTTAATAAACAAACTATAAAAAGACAAACGAACCCCAAGTGGTTAATTATTAATATATATAACCTTATCTAAGTCATTTGGATGAACCTTATATTTTTAGGAATAGAATAACAATTAATAGTATAATATTTGTTTTAAAAACTATTGTATGTAAATTTTGACACTATTTGGTAATTTATTTATGTGACAATCATAAAAGCAAGATTAGTTCGAACACAGATAATTGCATCCATACTAACATTTAATATTAACCTAAAAAATAGTGTAATATATAAAAAGTCTCAAATTAGATTAAGTTGGGTATTTATAACATCAATTATGTTAATATTTCATTAGTAAGGTAATTACTACATCATCATTGTGTCATAAATAAATTAAATTATTTAATGTATAAAAATTATAAATAAAATACAATTATGTATGAAATGTATTTATCTTTCTTATGAATATTTATAGTCTAATTTATCTTATGTATATTCCTATATTAAAAATGTTTTATTTATTAAACATTGATTTTAACTATTTAAACTCTTCTTTAAATAAAATAATAATAAATGTCCTAATCTAATCCAGGTGGACCTAAATGAAAATATTTTATTTCTAAGGTTTTTTTGGTCGAATTAAACTTATCCAATAGAATTAGGACTTGTGTTAAGGTAATAATAATATCATTTTTACCCTTAATTTTCCTATTTACTTTTAACTGTGGTAAATTAAAGTAAAAAGTTACTATTCACCAAAAATTATTTTTATCTTATTGAACCATATTTTACTCCTTGATATTAATAGTGTCTCTCGGATTTTCTAAATTCCACTCACAGATGCGGTAAAATTATGTTTTATGTAAATTTTCAAACTCTCCTAGTAGGTGGGTAAAAGACGGTGAAAAGTTCTATAAAATTTTTATATATATAAAATTATTATAAAATGACTCCGATAAATTAAATTGAACATATATAGGTATTATGTATCAATTTGGACCTAAAATAGATTTAAATAAAATAAATAATTATTTAAATAAAATGTCGGTTTTTAAATAGTAACATAGTGTTTTCACTATTCATCAAAAATTTAAAGTTTCCAAAAAAATACCAAAAATTCACCCTAAGCTAATTTCGATATTTTGAATCCAAAAATGAAGTCCATTTTGAAAAATTAAATTTGTAAAATTTCAAAAATTGGTTATTAATATTCATAACGGCTAATTTATTTAACATATCGTTGTTTTAGTGAAACTCAGTATTGCGTACAACACACGCTATCGTGGAAGGTCGCGATTGCGTGTAATGAAAGCCATGTCTTGGATACATGTAGTGAAATCTATGTTTGGTGTTGCATATAATATAATCAAAATTTATTTCATTTATACATTAAACAAAATCATTACTTAATGTTGCGTAGTATAATTTCCACAAAATGAACATGAATTTGTGTGTAACACGAGCCATGAATAGTGTTGTGTATACTTCAACCTAATACGGTGTTTCATATAGTACAAGATAATCTTTTGTAGTGTATAATAGAAGACATCAATGAAATTAAAAATAATATATCACATAAAATCCCGGGGTGTTATATTCTACCCCCCTTAAAATGAATTTCGCCCTCGAAATTCATCGGGGTTATAAATGGTTTACTACATGAATGTTCCTTTCATAGAAACCCACATCGTAAAAAGGAATACTAAAACTTCATTTTAAAAAAGGGACATTAGAATCATAACATTCACCCAATGTAACTCAGCACTGGGATTCCACGTTGGACAATATAGGTGAAAATATGAATATGGAAGAGAAATATAACAATGAACTTCTAATGAAGAGTGGTAGAGGAAATGGCTATAAAAAAGACAAAAATCAAAAAGCCATAAATTTTTTATGATCTAAGTTACCATCTAATTCATCATATATAAGTGATCTAGGACAACATTTTTGGTTCTCATGATCATTTCCCTAAAGTTGAAGAAATTGGAATTAGAAGAAATACTTTCTTGATTTTGGTACAATCTCACCGTTGGTCGTTCCTTGGAAAATTTCCACATCATCTCTTAAAGAAATGAAGTTGAATTTGTCATTCGAGAAGTGTTAGAATATCATGTGATAGAATGATTGGTCATTCCATCTGTCTCAAACAAAAGGTTAGAAAAAGTTATATACATAAGTCCATCTATGGTGAGATTAATTATATATGATTCCTAAAATTGATTTATTCCTCATCTATCATTCCTCTTAATAAAACTAGTTTCTACTAACCAAGGAATTCATGTAGGCTAGTGGAAGGTGATAAAGGCCTTTCACACTTCGGTTGTGGATTTGATTCCAACAGCCATGTCCAACGTGACGGGTTGTCGCCCGTCTTGCAGGTTGTCCCTTTTTCTAAAACTACACTATTCTATCATTCCAGAAATAATATCGAAAAAAAGTTCTATCCTTAAATAATACTATCTTACGCCCAACATAATCCATTCCAATCATCAGGCTTATCCCAAATATATCTGTCCAATCTGATAGTATAAAGAAAATGATTACTTGAACAGCTACATAACAAGTACGTGAATACCATCATTTATCTCCCATATATCATAAGATATATCTTGTTGGTCATATTCCAAAAATGTGAATACCTTAATCATGTATTCTTTTGAAACATGAATTACCATAGAACCTTAGCGAAAACATGAATTCTATCCAAAGTTAACTCATTCCACATAGAAAAATCCCAAAATTTATATATAATCAAACAATGATATCACATTGTCCTTATATCAGCCATGAGCTCATAAATAATATAAAACATCTCATTATCTCCTTATCCCTTCGTTATGCACATATCATCTACTTTCCAAAAATATATGAATTAACAATTCATGGTTACCAGTACCATTCAACATATACTTTCAAATACTTTTGAAAAAACAAGAGTATAACAATCCTTAGATGTTTCTTTATTCCATAGTACCATTAAATTACCTATACAACATAACTCTTGATAAACGTACAATCATTCCACTACCTTCACAAAACATTGACCAAGCTTCAACACATCATTCATCTCATATATCATTTGTAGTCTCCCCATCATCATCCACATAAATACTACCCATATGACCATGCTAATTCTCATCATGAGATTTTCCCTTAGGGCATTAGTTTTCATAATGATCATACATTCCACATTGAAAACATCTAATCATTGTTGATATCGTAGAAATTCAATTATCCTTATCCATGGTGTTAACTAAACCTTTTCCTTTGCACTTACTGGATTTGTGTCCCTCTTTTCCTCACCCAAAGCATCTTCCAGTTCCTTTGAAACATTCTCCTTGGTGCCACTTCCCACATGATTTACATGAAAGAAAATGAACTTTCATTCCTCTATGATCATCATGAAACTCCATATTTCTCTTATTAACTGAGTTGGGAAACATACCAATGTAGAGATTATTGATCATATTATGAGATTGATAATTAGGCATAATAATGATGTTTAGACTTCTAAATCCCATTTCATTTGGTTGTTGATGATGGATATCATTCCATTGTCCATCATATCCTCCATTATTGTCAATCTTCCTCTTTCCATCCATTTTCTAAAACCCAAAAAGAATAGTGTGAGAGCCAAAAATCATGCTAGGGAAAACAACATAATAATGGGGGTGTATCATCAATATCTAACATCTTAGGATAAAGTCTATGATTGTTACTGTAATTATAGGACTATAACATATACATATACTTATCCTTAGGGATATCCCTAGACATACCTTAAACATTTCTAGGGATTTCACTATAGTTTTTGAATCCTAGTTTCCAAAGGTTAACTAAACGTTCCCTTTGATACCAACTATAGAGACCCAAAGCATGATGTACATGGACATTACATTACTTTTTAAGAATACATAATACATGACAAAAAACAGATGCCCAAAGACTGTATTATTTTAGTGTCTTTGGAAACTCATGAGGTAATATTCTAATCATGGTGAAATAACTTCAACATCTCCAATAAATATCTTCCCCTATTATTTTCTTACCTAAAACCTTTCTTTATATCCTGGGAAAAAGAAAACATAAAAAGGGTGAGCTTAAATGCTCAGTAAGGGAAATCATAGAGAACATAAAACTATCCATAAACATTTGAATGCAAAAACTTGAATAAAAAATCTAAACATCATAATCTTGATCAAATACATAAATCATAGAAGTATGTAAGGCATATATCATAAAGGAAAATCAATAATTATAACATTTTATTGGAATAAAACATGTAATTGTGGAAAACCATTAAGCACATGATATGATTTCCATAGTATCCAAGGAATTACTTCCAAGACCATCTTTGTGGACAAAGTCCCTTTTTTAATTGAGTTCATTCCTCGTTCCAGTCCTGTAACACAGAACTAGATTAACTTACCATTTTAGACATGTCTATCTCATTAGATATAAATCTTTACCTAATGCATTGGAGGGAGATATAGGTCCCACACATCTCATAATGAAATCATTCTTACATGTGCCACAAAACAATCATACATCATTCATCAAAACCCAAAGAATAAAATGGGTTTCATAAATATCATACCATCATAATGTAATCCATATAAAACAAATGGATATCATTTCATCACAAGAAGAACCAAACCATGTAAATAATAGATACATTATACTTGAAACATAACCATACTAAATATTTTCATCTGAGATGGAAAATAGTTTTGATAAAACACTTGAAATAAATTCTTGAGGAAAATATCCTTTCTTATTCAAATTTTATTTCATAATATGCCATGAAATTTTAAAATAAAAGGGTTTTTTTTAAATAATCATGCAATCTTGTAGAGTAATCATCATGAAAATGAGGCTTTATGAAACCGTAAAAATCCGTTCATGCAGTAAGAGTTAAAAATAACATTCTCGTCGTACTATTGTTGGAAAAGTCAAAAAGATCCTCGTGTGGTAAACAAAAGTAAGATTCCATTCATAACATGTGGTAAAATTGAAAAATGGGTAAAAATGACATTAAACATACATGAAAATATTTTTATAAAACATGGACATGGATGATAACAATAACCCCAGTAAATACTTACGAATAAACAATCTCGGATAAGAAATAGTTTAGAATAGTTATCCCTTAACTTATGTCTGATATAATTCGTATGTATCAGAACCTCCTATATAATGATTTAAATAATGTCATTGAATTATTACAGAATCATATTCATTGTTATTATATCATATATGGTTCAAATATGGCTTCATATTACCCGTTCTTTTGTAAATACCATGTTAAAGCAGCGTTTTGGGTAAAATCGTTTCATTTATCGTACGTGTTTCGACTTGTTGTTCTTGATATTATTACTTATATCCTAATTTACTTAATTAAAAATTTAAAACATTATTTATATATAGTATATATTCATAATATTCATATATATATGATAGATCGATAAATGGAATGAAATACACCGTTCATGGAGACGGTAGGTCGTACGTACGCATGAACACCGTTTTCGTTTCCATATTGAATTGAATGGAATTAAGTAGATGACATATATATATATACATAAATTAAGTATCATTATTATTTCATATATTTATTTATTATTCATTATATATACTTTATAATCATTTATGAATGGTTAACATGGAGAATGAATCTCATCGTGTCATGGAGACGGTAGTCCGTCCATACGCACAAGCGATGATATCATTCCCATGACTGTGGAATTGTATTAAAGTGTATGTATAATATTTCAGAATCAATATAAATTTACCATAATCATATATAGTTATTTATTTTCCCCATTATACCCATCCATGTAAGGTGGTGGTCGAAAACAGATTACACCACATCATGGAGATGGTATTCTGTACGTACGCACGCGCGGTGATTTCGTTTTTCGTAGGAAGGATAGAAGGTGAAATAGGGTTGTTTCATATTTATAATAATATATCAGTATATTAGTGATACTGATGTTATTAATTAATGGTGAAACAACTAAATAATAATAATTAGATGAAGAAATAAACTTGAGATAATCGGAAGAAAAGATTACCTCTTCTTAGACCCACCTCCTTTAAGCTTCATCGTGAGGAAGTAGAGTATGTCTTTTGAGAAGAAAAGAACCTTCAGAATTTTTCTAGGGAAGTGGAGAAGGGAAATGGGCAGGGTTTTTCTGAGCTTCAAGGCTCAAAATGGTGTGAAGAGAAGAGGGAAGGGGTGTCATCTTTATAAGGGATGAGAGGGGAACCTTAAGAGAAACATAAAATATTATTTTATAATAAAGTCATATTCGGTTTCTAATAGCTAAAAATTGATTTATTTTTAAGATAAGGTGGGGATGGGTCAAAATAATCTCAACCAATAGGTTTTATACAAGTTTAGATTACTATATTAAAATTATCATTTAGATTTAACTCTAAGTTAAATAATGTATCTTTTACCATGTCTTCTTGTTTTCTTACACTATATGGTTAATAAATTTACTATAAAAATCCAAACAAACCTCAAGTGTTTAATTATTAATATATATAACCTAATCTAAGTCATTTGGATGAAACTTATATTTTTAGGAATATAATTACAAATAATAATATAATATTTTTTTAAAAAACTATTTTATGTAAATTTTGACACTATTTGGTAATTGATTATTGTGAAAATCATAAAAGAATGATTAGTTCGAACAAATTTAATTTTATAAATACTAACATGTCATATTAACCTAAAATATATTGTAATTTATAAAAAGTCTAAAATTTGATTTATTTGGGTATTTATAACATCAATTATGTAAATATTTCATTAATAAGGTTATTACTGCATCATCATTGTGTCATAAATAAATTAGATTAATTAATGTATAAAAATTATAACATAAATAGATTTATTTATGAAATGTTTTTATCTTTCTAAGTAATATTTATAGTCTAATTTATCTTATGTATAACCCTATATTAAAAAAAATTAGTTATTAAACGTTGATTTTAAGTATTTTAACTCATCATTAAATAAAATAATAATAAATGTCCTAATCTAATACAAGTGATCTTAAATGATAATATTTTATTTCTAAGGTTTTTATGGTCGAATTACACTTATCCAATATAATTAGGACATGTGTTATGGTAATAATAATATCATGTTTACCCTTAATTACCCTATTTACTTTTGACCGTGGTAAATAAAAGTAAAAAGTTACTATTCACCAAAAATTATTTTTATCTTATTGAACCACATTTTACTCCTTGATATTAACCGTGTCTCTCGTATTTTCGAAATTCTACTCACAGAAGTGGTAAAATTAAGTTTTATGTAAATTTTCAAACTCTCCTAGGAGGTAGGTAAAAGACGGTGACAAGTTCAATAAAATTTTTATATATCTAAAATTATTATAAAATGACTCCAATGAATTAAATTGAACATATATAGGTATTATGTATCAATTTTTGCATAAAATACATTTAAATAAAATAAATAATTATTTAAATAAAAAGTCGGTTTTTAAATAGTAAACTAGTGTTTTCACTATTCATCAATAATTGAAAGTTTTTAGAAAAATACCAAAAATTCACCCTATTCTAATTTCGATTTTCTGAATCCATAAATGAAGTCCATTTTGAAAAATAAAATTTATAAAATTTCAAAAAATTGGGTATTACTATTCATAACTGCTAGTTTATTTAACATATCGTTATTTAGTGAAACTCGGTATTGCGTACAACACACGTTGTCGTGGAAGGTCGCGATTGCGTGTAATGCAAGTCAAGTTAGGGATGTTTGTAGTGAAATCCATTATTGGTGTTGCATATAACATAATCAATTCTAATTTCATTTATACATTAAACAAAATCATTACTTAATGATTCATAGAATAATTTCCACAAAACGAACTTGAATTTGTGTATAACACGAGCCAAGAATAGTGTTGCGTAGACTGAAAGATAATACGGTGTTGTATATAGTACAAGCTAATATTGGTGTAGTGTATAATAGAAGACATCGAAGAAATTAAAAATAATATATCTCATAAAATCACGGGGTGTTACACTGCCATTGTGGTTCTGGCTCACTGGGTGCGGGTCCTACCTGCTAGCATGGGTCTGGCCCGCTGGGTGATTCACGTCTCACTTGTTCTGCTTGAGGTAGACCGTTCCACCTTGATGGATGAGGCCGAACACCGCGTCTGTCCACCGCCATATCCCAATGGGTTGTCGAGGGGTGCCTCTACTTCTATAGTTGAGCGACTGTGGCCCATCGCGCAGCATGTGGCTTGGTTCCATGTCAACGGCCCTCCGAAGCGTTCGAGCTACCTTATCTGCCACCTCCATCTGTCGAACCAACCAACATCTTCTTTGCTGAGTTGCGGCCCTGTGAGCCACCTCCCTTACTCTAATGCGCCATCCAGGCATGATGCCTCCC
This sequence comes from Viscum album, assembly GCA_963277665.1. NCBI lineage: Eukaryota > Viridiplantae > Streptophyta > Magnoliopsida > Santalales > Viscaceae > Viscum > Viscum album. The sequence continues at coordinate 1,233,259,809 of OY728152.1, forward strand.
ACCCAAAGCCGTAGACGCTGGCACACTAGATGATTATTCTACCGACCATCAGTTCAGCATCAATAGTCTATTCTTCATGCCAATTGCACCTTCATTCTCTACGGAATGTCCTCTACTCTGCGAAGTTCTCAAAACTGTCTTGTCATCGATTCAAGATTTTGGCAATGAAGAAAAACCACAGCAGAGGGGATCAGATCTTTTTTGTGTTGGCTAGGGCCCCCAACATTAAATTTTACAAAACAACAGAGGTCCAAGGATTTCAGTTCGAAAAAAAATGAATATTAAATCTTAGATTATCTAACCCCAATAATGTCACCCTCCAACAAGACCACAATGTCTGTGGGTTAACCTATTCATGGGTTAATATGTGTTTTTCATTTTGAAATATTGTCAGGGAAAACATTATAATAAAATAACCCATGCCTATTATGACATTATATTCCACAACATTCATCCTCGAGGGATTGAAGACGTCAATGTCATTTCCCGGCTTTGAACATCGAAATGCGTCAAAGATGATGATGTTCTGTTGGCGTTCATCATTCTTCTCATGAGTAGTAGTCCATCATATGTTCACATAGAAATCCTCTAAATTTTTAATCCATTTTCCCCAGTGCATTAAACTATAAATAAGATCATGTCACATCATTCCCATTATTATTTGACGTCACGTCGTTAAATTGTTTTATTTATGAAACAACATTGGTGTTACATGTCATTGAAGCATCATTGCACTGTGAGTTTAACAAGCCATTAACGTGCCTCATTGATTTTCATCATCACCACCCTTTCTCTTCACCAGAATGGTTCTTTCCTCTACTCTATAGTGAGGAAGAAAAGGAAATAATTATTTTAAATTATTTAATTATTTTTCTTAAAAAGTACTAAAAAATAAATTTTCATCTCAACCCTTACCTGCCAATGTTCAGTCATTTATAGGCGTATCCTGGTGTTCAGAATTCAACGGTTCCCTCATATTTTCGATCTGAGAAACTATTCAAAAGATATTATATCAAATTCATATGTTTATAGAATGTACCTTAAAGAATGTTGAAAATTGCGTTCTAGGAAATCTGGACCATGAAATCACTTTCCAATGAATTTCACGGTCTCAAAATAATTCCATATAATTAAAAAAAATACCCAAAAATTATGGGAGGTTAAATTCTCCCCACCATAGGGAATTAGGCCCCCAATATCAAAAACAACAACTAAATAAAAAGATGTGGGCACAATGAAATATTCCGAGCCTCTCACTCCCATGCTCTCTCCTAAAGATTCTCGTTCTTCCATCGGACACACACTAGATAAATCGACACCCCTTTCGACATAGGACCATCTCTTGTCGATCCTCTATCTTCATTGGGTACTTTTCCATATTCACCCCATCGTGAATGTCTAGCTCAACCGAGTTGATGACGTGTGATGGATCATGTATGTACATCCCCAGCTGAGGCACTTGGAAAACATCAGCCACTCAATGCATCTATGGGGGAAGAGCATGGATGTATGCCACCTCACTATCTTTGCTCAGGATCTGAAAAGGCGCGATGAACCTCGGAGATAACATGATACCCTGGCCAAATCTCCAAAATCATATTCGGGGTGATACCCAAATGAACACATGAGCTCCATCATCAAACTCCAAGGGTCTCTGTTTACTATTAAAATAAGACTTCTTCTCACTCTGTGTAGTCATCATCTACTTCTGGATAATCTTATCCTTCTCAATGGTAGAATGTACCAACTCTGGACCCCTATGTGCTGACTACCTAGGTTTTTCCAGCATACGAGTGATCTTCAAGGCTACTCGTATAGGGTCTCAAAGGGTGAAACACTGATGGTGGAGTTTTATCAGTTGTTTTATGGAAACTCTACAAGTGGCAGGTGATCATCCCCACTACGACCAATGTCTAGGAAATAAGCATGAAAAATGTCCTCCAAGGTCAATATGGTCCTATTTATCTGATCATCCATCTAGGGATGATAATTTGTGCTCAAACACATCTGTGACATGAATTCCTCTTGTAATCTGTTCCACCAGAGGGATGTAAAACATGAATCTAGATCTGAGATAATCATCAAAGGCATCCCGTGAATCCAAACAATCTCTAAGACATAGAGGCATCCCAATCCCTCTTCCAGTACCTTTTTATGGTTTTTTAAGAAGTTAAACGACATGGAGATTCAGTCAACAATCACCCAAATAGAGTCTTGACCTCTAGATATAAGTGGTAACCCTATCACGAGGTCCATTGAGAATACTGTCCCATTTCCACTCTGGTACATTGAGTGGCTGGGTGAATCCTGATAGAACCTGGTTTCCGTCCTTTACTTACTAACATGTGAGGCATCATGAAATGAACTCAGCCACTACAATCATCATCCTTGTCCACCAAACACCAATGGTCCGGGTACATCTTCGCCACTCAAGGATGTACTGGAAATGGAGATGTATGAAACTCCCTGAACAACCCCTCCTAAAATGTCATTGGTAATCAGGTTCATCCTCTGAAAAGGATGATGTGTTCCCTACATTGTAGAGTCTCCACATCATCACGGAAAATACCATCACTGCTAACTCTAGTTTATGGGTCGCGGGGTTTGGTTCATGCTGACAAAACTATTGTGAGTCGTAGGGGATCACCACATTCTCCTACATTAAGACACAACCATTTATGGTCCTTGATGTGTCATAATAAACTTTACACCCAATACCATCCTTTTCTAGTCTCAAGATGGGGGCACTATTCAGTCTCAGCTTCAGCTCCCGAAAAAATTACTGGAATTTATCCATCTACACAAAGAGATGTTCCTTCTGGGTCAATTTTTATAAGGGATATACTATCTTAGAAATGTCAGGAATGATCCATTGATTATAACCATATAAACCCAAGAATCAATGAAACTCAATCATGCTCCTGGGTGGCTCCCATGAAAGCACTGCCTCTATCTTCGATTTATCTACTACAACTCTAACCTCTAAGATGATGTGTCCTAGGAAATGGACATCCTGATTCCAAAACTAACAATTCAAGAGCTTGACATAAAGTTGGGGATCTCAAAGTGTATCCAAGACTATATTTAGGTGTACAACGTGATCCTACATCGACGTTGAGTACACCAATATGTTATCTATGAAGACAACGAAGAACCATCATGGTAGGGCTGGAAGATCCCATTCACGTGGCCCATGAACACTATTGGGTCACTGTTCATGAGGAAAGGCTTCACAGAAAACTCTAATTGGCCTCACTATCACCTGACGACTATCATTGGTGCATCCTTGTATCATACTCGGTGTTGGTGATAGCTTGATCTAAGGACTATCTTTGAGAACCACTTTTCTCCATTTAGCTGGTCGAAGAGGTCATCAATTCTTGGAAACATTTACTTTTTCTTCACGGTCACCTGGATCAGGCATCAGAAGTCCATGAACAACCTCAAACACCCATTTTCCTTCCTGAAAAAAAGCATATTTAATTCCCATGGTGAAGCGCTAGGCCATACGAATCCCTACTATTGAAAGTCCTCTAGTTGTACTCTATGTTCGTGAGGCTTTGTAGGAGAAATTTGATATGTTTGTGGGGATATCAGTGCCATCTTGAGGTACAAGTTGATACAATATTATACCTCTCTATGAAGAGGTAGCCCTAGAACCTCATCAGGATAAACATCCTTGAAATCATCCACTACTATAGGTAATCGTGGACTCCTCTCCTCCACTACAACCAAGGTGAGGGTAGCCAACCTGTGAGTGATCTGAGGACGAGGTGGACTAGCAGTGGGTGTTGGTAGTAGCACCTCGAATAGCCGCACATAGCCTAATTCTCAGCTAGGTCCCTTGTATTTCTGCCACCCTATAAACCGCATCTCTCATATCGATACCACTGCCTCGGTGGTGACTTGATCATCTTCAAGTCATCTGTATGACGGGTTGGGCAGTAACATGTCATGTGTCCGTACCCACCGCATGAGTAGAAAATCTTGGACCCCCTGACTCCATCTGCCCTGGGTGCCTCACACTGCCAACCCTGAGTCCTGGGGTCGGCCTCTGAATGGCCTAGCCCTCTTGGGCCCACGTGTCTTATGTTTGTTGAATGCCAAAGAATCCACCTCATGGAGTCTGCTTCTAGATCTAGCTGTGGCTGTCTACTTGACCATGAAGCTCTCCATTGGAAGGGATTTCTCTAGCACGTTATCCTGGATATTGAAGATAAGAGATACCACTAAAGCCACAATCTCCCTCCTGAGTCCTTTTTCAAAGGCTCAAGCCCTGAATAAATGTTCTAGCACCATATCTAGGGAGTATCCAGAAATCCTTGTGAACCATTCCAATTTCTCGGACACTATTACATCTCCATGTTGTAGGTGAAGAATCTCCTGGTTGTGTATAGAGAACAAGGTCGTGGGGAAAAATCCTTCTAGAAAATCATGTTGAATTCATTCCATGTTAGGGTTTCCTTGTCATGAGTCTCGATGGTGAAAATTCACCATCACCCTGTTGATCCAAACAGAAGGCTCGCTACCAAGATCACAATCTGGTCTGGCAGTGTCCTCACTATGTGGAAGACCCACTTCACAACCTCTATCCAGTCCTTATTGACTTGAGGATACATCTCTCCCCGGAACCTAAGAAGTTTCTATCTTTAAAACACATGTAGGGCACTGAGCCTATGAACGTCCTCTCTATAACCTCCGGTAATATATGTTAACCTTCAGGTGGTGGTAGCATTTATGAACCTCCCAGTTGGTCCATCTCTAAAACTAGTCCCAGTACGGATGCTCTGTCGCTAGTTGGGGTATCCACGTGACCTCGTATCGGGATCCTATAAGGTCTTCTACATGGACATATCTTGAGATAGATCAAGATGTACCATGGTTACAAGGTTATACCTCGTGAGATGACTCTTATTCAAAATAAGGAGACACTTAAGAAACTAGTGTTTTTCATGTATTGAGATGAAAATAGAATTTATGGTCCTGGTGTATGGATAAGTTGGCCGCTACACCAACATTGGACTCCCCAAATCTGAATATTATACTCGCAGCACTTAACATTGCTTCCCAAAAACAAAACACATTCTCCGATTCTTGGATAGGGAATCAACCACCTTTTGATACCACTTTGTCACGACCCGTCTTCCAGGGCTTCTTCCATGACTACCCCACACACGCCTCCCAAAGGCCAGGGGCTGAAGACTAGTTTTGCAGACATCAACCTACCAGTGGGGGGCATTTTACTGAGTACCAATAGACACACACACACACACACACAATAACATCCCAATACACTGAGAAGGGGAAACAAGTACAACTAAAGCAATGCCGAGATCATGTTCAACTGAACGTAAGTGTCCCAAAATGAAATCCCAACAAAGAAAATAAAATAAAAAGTAAAAAAAAAGAAACCCTGATGGACATCTGGAAAAAAACCACCTGATCGTTAGAGTAGTGAAGCTTTTAGAATTCGAAGTTTTATGTCATGTCCGCCATGTCCTATTGGGGCTCACCTGGTCCAAGGTCACAATGTCCATCGTCAAAGAGTATGTCAGTCCCGTCTCACTGAGCACCCATGTCGTAATGTCCATCATCTACACAAGACACAACATGAGTAGGAAAAACCATCTAGGGGTGAGTAACATAGTAATCAGTAGGGACCCCAGTACAAAAAGGAAATACCACACAAAATATCTCAAAATACAGAGAAAAACACAAGATAGCTCATATAAGGTATATTCTAGGGTATTAATATTAGAATCACCAATAACATCATCAAACACCTCTTCTTCTAGAGAACTCCTCTTCTAGGGAGTATAATGGACCTTCTAAGTCACGAAGAGGTGCTTCCCACAAACCATTGAAAACGTAGGTACTTCTCCCCCATTGTGTACCGTGGGCCTATAAAGTCAGAAAGAGGTTCCTCCCAATAGTCATGGAATACTATGGTGCTCATCCTAATTGAGTACTATGGGCCTAAAAAGTCACAGAAAGCTGATTCCCACTATGGGATTACCATGTCATGGATAGGTGATTCCCACTGGGTCAAATGTCTGTAGTCTTTAGGTCTCACCCAGTCACAAGGCTCTAGATGTAGTGTGCTTGGGAGAACCACACCTCAAGCCCTTTTTCGCATCTTACCATCCATGAAAGTAAACATAGATCATGTCAAATGATATGTCCCATTGAGAGGGTTCCAATACCAAATTTATCTCTTTATGAGGATGCGTGATTTGCAAGATACATGTGTTTTAATAACTAGGGGCATATTGCGATAGGGCCTGGATGACTCGGTCAGACCGACTAGAACAACCTAGCCTGGGAAGGGGGGGTCCAGGTAACCCGGTTCATTAAGAAGGACTTGACCAGACCTATTATGGGTCAAGGTCGGTTTGGTCAGGCCAGGCCAGTGGTCCAGTCCCAATAGGCCTCGCTGGAGTAAGGTCGGTTGGCCGAGCGTCCTACCCACCGAGTCACCCAGCGACCCAGTCTCGTCCATCCCAACCTGAAGAGGGCACGAGTCTATCATGCCAGTGCAGGTCTAGCATAGTAGGTGAGGGTCTGGCCTGATGGGTAGTTTGTTCCATGCTCGAACCATAAGAGGTGGACTGGTCTGCCTCACTAGACGTGGTCGGATGACATGTTTGTAGGCCACCATTTCCCTACAGGTCACCACAGGGGGCCTCCTCTACCATGGTCAATAGACTGCGGCCCATCATATGGGACGTGTCTTGGTTCCACATTTTCATCCCTCTGATGTAGTTGAGTGACCACATCTACCACTTACAGCCGTCGGCCCAGCCAGCAGCTTCTTCTACTATGCCGCAACCCGGTGAGTTGTTTCCCTTCCTCCGGCGTGCTGTTGTGGAATGCCACCTCCAACCAACAGTTTCCACCGTGGGCAACCAGCAGCAGTCATATGTGCCACCACTAATGCTGACAACACTGCTGATGCTTGAATGCAAGATTATTCTTATGCACACCACTACGTCTACACTGGTGGACCGTTCTTCATGCTGCTTCTGCCTGCATTCTCCATGGAATGTCCTCTCCAATATAATGGTATCAAAACTATCCAGTTATCAATTCAAGGGTTTGGTCACAAATAAAACCCACAATATATGGGTTTGGCCTTCCTTGTGTTATCCTTCACCCTCAGCATGAGAATTTTACTGCACTAAGGAGGTCCATAGATTTTTGTTTGAATAACAATGATAATTATATCTCTAATAAAGAAACCCTAAAAAATTCACCCAACCAGAAGAATGCACGATCTGCAGATTAACTTGTTTGTGGGATAATCCACATTTGACAGGGAAAAATTAAAATCGAATATCACCTACCTCTTATGACATATGATTCCCCTTTATTCATCCTTGAGGTATTTATGATGTTGATGACACCTCTTGTCTCTGATTATCGAAAGTTGTCGAAGATGATGGTGTTCTTCTAGTATTCATCTTTCTTCATGGGGTGGAATTCCATCAGAGGTTTTCTAGAGAATTGTCCAAATTTTTTGTCAATATTACCCCAGCACATCAAACTATATATAGGAGCACGTATCAATGTTCCCATTAAGATGTGATTTCATGTATATGTTGTTACAATATAATAATTTAAACATTTGAATAAAAATAATTAGTTATTAGAAAATTAATAATGAATTCTTATTTTTTATAAATACCCACCCATCCTCAAATTCATTGTAACATAGAACTCATTTAGTAAGAATTTTTTATGCCCATCCTTCTGAAAAACCATATTAATGTGTTCTCAAAAACTTATGAAGCTCCTCCCAATCTTTTAGATGTGCTCCCCCAAAGTAAAGGATTGTATCCTCTTCTTTGTTTCAGGTATTATTATTATACTAATACATATTGACTTCCAATTTATCATTTTTAATGTATTTAAAACACCCCTATATTATCCTTATGATTTTTATGTAACGAGATACATCATTTCACTCTTATTGAACCATTCCTTTAACCTTTCTGTATGTCTGTAAAACTTCTAAAATTTTTATAATGGTTTTCCATGCCAAAATATTTTTTCTGAGTATTAAGCTCCATTTCCATTCAATGTTATTCACTTATATGAACTTCAAATTCTTTGATTTTGAACAAAAACACGATTCAAGGGAAAAACCTGCATCACTCAAAACAAAGTATATGTTTCATTTGATACCATTATGTGGAAAAAGAATCTAGAATTCAATGGATATTGTGATACCATAATCATAGAATAATGGATAAAATATGTTGAAAAGATATTCTCCATTCTTTTGAGAAAAATATGTTCATGGTGGATGATTATAGAATAGAGGGGGAAGCTGATCAATGGTGGAATTTGATCATAAAGACAAATCCCACTGAATATGTCAAACAAATAGAGTGGAAATAATTTATAAAAAATGGCAAATATTATCCTCATACCCTCTAACCTAGAATTTGGATAGAGTTGTATGGACTCATCAAAAAGGAGTATCAATCCTCCATGGAATTAAATGAATACTTCATTAGTCTTGAAGGATATTCTTTTGAATTATTCATTGTCCATTAAATAAAATGTGATCACTTCTACATTAGGACATAGATGAACTATTTCAATAATTTGTAATTCAAGTCATTTATAGCTATGAGATATGTTTTTCAAGTTCCCTTAATGTCAAAATGGATATTTGTAAATATCAAGGGTCTCTTGGGTCTATAGATAAGATGAATATAAAATATTTTAATTTTGGAATATTGATGGAGGTATATCACCATTGTAAGAATGTGAAATGTCACACATGTTAAATGTATAGTATTAAGTGTCATACATGTTTCCAAAAAGGAACTAATAAATGATTTATGTACGTGAATTAGGGGAATAGAGATAGTGAATGTCAATATGGTAATCCCCCCAATGCGATAGAATAATGGAATTCTCTAATCAAACCCATCGTAATGTTTAGTGATAAAACTAAAATCATTAAAGTCATTTTGTCAAAAATGCACTAAAATAGGGGTTTTAAAAAACAATAGATAATAATAACCTCCAAGACCTACAATTACAGTAATGAATATGCCATCAAATCTACTATGGAAGAACCAGAGAATGAAGTGGTGACAGATATTCTTGATTTTCAATGAAGGATATAAAACATACTATTTCATTCTAAATATATAAATTATTTCATAACACCCATGATAAGTAAAAATATTCAAAACTCAACCCTAAAACATGGAATTCAAACAATTTGAGAAAAATGAAAATTTGGAAATTGTATCGTCTCAAATTGATAACTTCATTGATGTCTATATATTCAGGTTATTTTTTCTATAATAGATTGTGATACTAAATTTAGAACAAATAAATTTTATTATCGGTATGTATGGGATTTTCACCAATATATGGAATATTAATTTTATGGAGTATGATACTGTATAAAATCATTCCCTTGTAAACCGGAGCCAGAGACTATTTTATTACATTATCCTACGATACAAGGAATTACAACTTGATAGACTGAATTGGTTAGTATAATTTGTAAAATAGATACATACATGAATTCACATTACATTTTAAAACATAAAATTTTGATATAATATTCACTAAGAACAAAATTATTCTCATCAACATATTAATATATATTAATAATTAAACACTTCCTAGTATCTTGGTGAAAATGAAACTTAAAAAAGGGGTGATCTCAGAGGGCTAATAAGTTTAAGCATATAGAGGAATCTATGAATAAAGAATTCCTAATAAATAAGGTAAGGTAAATATATAAAACAAATTCAATTTAAAAAATAACATGAGAATAATATAGAAAGAATAAATGGTGATCAAATAATACAATTTAAATAATCAAATGAGATGCAAAACAAAACCATAAATAGCTTGACTAATTAAATAATAATATGGAATATAAAAAACTGAATTCATAGTGATATGATTCATAACTATAGACAATTGAAACATATGTTCATGTCCTTATATTGAGAAGTAAAAATAAATGTGTAAGGCCTCGATCAAATGTCAATCTATTTTGACTCATGATACCTAACGATGCATCGAGGGGCTATAGAGATCCTCACAAATCACTTAATAAGTTAAATGAATTATTCATTTTGAATTGGTTAAAAATATTCAATATAAACATTCATATTGAAATAATAACATATGAAATAATAATACTTACCCCAATCAAAATACATAATCTTAAACAATCTAATGTAAAATGGAGAATGTTTTTAAAATTATACATTTTGAGTCAAACTAATCATAAAACATCTATAGAAATAATATGAATAGTATCAATACAACATATTATCTATGAATAATAATTAAAATAGTGCTTTTATTTTATCGATCAATATAAATACCATGAAATTATCCTTAAAATAATTTTGGAGAAAAATAAAATTTTAATTTTATAAATTCCAATTTAGAGAAAAAAGGTCACAAAAAATATAAAAAAACATTTCATTAAATATAAACATTTAAAACATCTAAAATACTCATTAAGGAAGTTATTGGAAATGAAATTGTAATATTTTATTCATGTTGAACATGTTAAAACAAATATTTTATCCGTGTATTTAGTAAAATCCAGAGAAACATTATTTAGAAAACAACATCAATATTCCTTTTAAAACATTGATTAAATAAAAAAGCATAAAATTTTAATTAACAAATAATATTCAAAATGATAAAAACATTTTTGAAAACATTTTTATAAGTCATGGGTTTTGATGAAAATGTATTTCTAATTGAAGTGGGAAATTACTTCAAATTTTTTTAAAAACATTTTCGCAATTGTTTTAAGAACAAAAGAGTTCAGAAGTGGTAATATTACCTTAAAATTATCATTAATAACATTATTTTATTTATATTGATATATTTTATCATATAAATATCAAATCATTCCCCAAGTGATATTTTAACAAAAAAATCATGAATAATGAGGAGATTGGGAAATAAACCCTTACCACTTTGGTAGCAATGGAATAATAATCACCATAAAAAATAACATCAAATATAAAATTAAATAAAATGAAGATATATAGATTCGTGATATATCATGTAAAAGTATAATTATTTACCCCAAAAAATTGAAATAATTGGTTAATATGTCATATGTCGCGCAAAGGTCAAAGTTGGACAATAAACTATTACAGCAAGTCTGGTCTCTATCGGACTTGTCTTTATCAACTATGTAATGGTTTTAATGTGGTTATTAATTTATTCTTAAACATTAATCATATTTATAACTTCATTTAGGATCTTATTATAATATTTTACCACCTATTTCTTATTAATATTTCATTATTATTATTGTTTTGTGTGTTAATTGCCTTATTTTCATATGTACATTTTATAATTAAGTTTTTGGTTCATGTTCATGGAATATATATATATATCATTTAAAAAATTTAAATAATTTTATACATATCATATTTGCTGAGTTTATATATTTTTAGAATCATTTATTAAGGTTTCACAAATAAAATTATTCGCATCACTTCTTAGAGATGGTAGATCATATGTGCGCACTTGCGACGATATCAACCCCTTAGTGAGTAAAAGTGAATGAAATTGGATGATATAATAATTTTACATAGTCAATATCATCACATATTTATCATATATATTCACTAACGTTAGCCTCATTACATTCAATGTAAAGCATAATTTAAAAATGAGTCATATCACTTTGTGAGGTGGTAGTCCACCGTACACTGGAGTGACGTTATTGTATTTTAAATGGAATAGAAGATAAAATTTAATATACTGTATAAAAATTCTATATGTATAATGATATCATAAATATTGTATAAATGTTTTAAATTCATCATTAGTTATATCCTTTAATGGTGGTGATACAAAATGATCTACATTGATTCGGAATGAGGTAGATTGTCGCAAACATAATAAACGATTTTATCCCATTTGATGGAAGTGGAGATGGATAAATAGTATTTCAAATACATAATAACATCAAAGTATATGGGAGATACTATAGTAAATATATTACATGTGTTAATAGATAATTTATATTTGAAAAATAAGAAACAAAACGAAATAGATTTGTTCATATAATTATATTCTTTAATATAAATCTCCTTTGAATATCCTCTTTGGGACCATATGTAATTTATATTTGGAGTCCTAGTAGAAATTTAATATGTATGTGGATGTTAGGGAGATATTTTTTTGGGGTTTTGGTCCTGAAAATGTTATATATGGTTATAAAAAGTTGGGGGAGATATGTGGGAAAGGGAAACCTCTTAGAAATTACATTCAATTTTCCCAAAATAATGAATAATGATAAATTCATTAACATGAAAATTTCTTAAAATAAAATATTTGGAATTTGGGGTAGAATATTGTGGAAATAAGTCCATAAAACAATATTTATATACAATTTTATATCATTTAAAATATTATCTTCTTTTTTTAACCTCATGGTAAACCCATTTTTACGTTACCCATAAAATTAATTTTTATTATTTTCCCTATTAATTTTGTCAAAAAATTATGTGTCACATTAATAGATAATATAAATTATTCTTATTCTAAATATGGATTCCATTTTATAAAATTAAATTGTCAATATTTTTAGAATAAATTTTAAAATCATCCATTCAAACACATTGAAAAGTGAATTTTCAATGAAGCAATTATCATTAGTACAGAAGGATTAAATATGAAAATTTAATATTTAATTTGTTACAGTGAAATAAATTAGTAAATATTTATATAATTTAAATATTTTTACATTTAAAAAAATTAATTTATATTTTATCTTTTTAAATTGTTTAAAAGAAAAGGTATTTATTGTAAAAATTATATTGTTTAACAATTCATCAAAAAAATAATCATTTTTAAATAAATATCAAAAATTTACAATAAGAAAATTTTTTTATAATGTTTTAAATAATTAATAGTGTTTCATAAAATAAAAAAAATAAAAGTTGTGAATATTAAATATATATTAGTTTTATAAAGCCTGACTAAACCACCTACTAAAAACATACAATTTTTTAGAAAACATTTATTTTACATTCAATGATTCTTATATTTTTGTAATGAATAGATAACCACTCAATTTATTTTATAAATTTTAAAAACATACAAGTTTTATAATTTAGTTTTCACTATTAATACCCACCAAATTAATGGCTATTTAATATTATTTATGTTTAAAAAATAATACTTTTATAGAGTATCATGTTTCCATTAAACCCATTATTGTTTGTATTGCAAGTTATTAAATAAAAAAATTATTTAAAATATATATATATCCTAAAGCACTGGGATGTTTTATTCTATTCTAATATTGGTTTTCTATGCCATACACACTATCAAATGTGTTGTTCTCATTTATAAAATATCAGGATGTACATCCTTCCCCACATAAATAAATTAAGGCCTCACAATTTAATATTGATCTCAATAATTACGGTTCTAAAATTTTAAAATACAATTTAAGGAGTCGCACATTTCAAAAAGGGATGATATAACAACATATTAATAATAGAAGAAATTTGGAAGATCATTTTGAATAAAACATTAGAGTGATTCCATGTAGAAGAACATTTGTGGAAAATGAAAAAAATATTGTGGAAGATATTCTTAACACCAATGGATTAATAGAGTGTTATAAAGATCATTGATCACAAGAAAGTGAATGATCATCAAAATTTAATGACAAAAAATCTATAAATCTATGATCGATGAAAAACCCATCGTTTTAACATTAATAAATTTATTTGAAAAAAAATTGTTGTATAGATACTTTCCAAAGATTGAGGAATTTTATTACATTATATTAATATAAGGAAATATATTTACTTGATATCTTTTTATTTTTCTTTGATCGTTTGCATCTTCATTCAATTATACAGAAAATGACTATCTAAAAGGAAATTTTTGTTCTTGAACCACTAAAATAACCCATTAATGGATCTTATGATCCATAAAAGAGTAACAATATAATCATCGTATATTTACAAAGAACAAATTGTTAGTAAAGAAAATCTATTAACACCATAATTTAAATTAAATACATTACAAAAATATTTAACATTAAAACTCATCAAAAATAAGTCTAACCAAATTTAGATGGATGTTCACTCAGTCAAAATTATATTTCCAAAAAATATAAAGTCTCTCTTAATATAACATTCCAAAAATATGAATAACATGATTACCATCAAACTATAGTGAAAACAATAAATCTTTTAAAAATAAAATAATATGTTGTTGGATATAATCTATAAATCAATACTTAAAGTATAATCTATTAATGATGAAATATCCTATTAAACCTATAAAATTTTCATAGTCACCAACACTATCCCATAAATGTTTTATTATTATTATCTCAACATAAAAAATATATAATGTTTTATCCTTACTCAAAATTGTGTTTTCCACGATGTTTGACTTTCCACTAAATCAATTTACATTGTAAGATTCATCACATACATTCATGTAATTAAAGAGATACTAATAATTTATAATCCTTATATATTTAATAATTCTTATTATTATAATATCATTCGTTAAAATACACCTATAACATAATTCTTTAGTGAAATCACAGTATGAATAATCATTTCACATCATCTGTAATTATATAATAATCAGTTCCTCGATCCAATATATTATTTTGAAGTATAATCTCTTGAGACCTAAGGAGTTAATTTCAGTAGTTCTCTATATCATTATAATGTATTAATTGAACATTTTATGATTATTTAATTCCCTTATATTTTGGAGTATAGTGGCATTTTTCTTCACAATTGAACAAAAACCATTTCCCTTTTAATAATCTACCAAGGTGTTTCATTCCACAAGTATAACATGTTAGAAAACCATTCAATCCCTTCTATCCTTTATTAATAATTTTTCTTATCATCCTCTTATTATCTTGACTCCCTTTCAATCGTTAACACATATATAATTATTTCCCTATATTGATAGCACATGATGCTACAACATCATATGATAATAATATTTGGGAGACAATTTTCCCTTTAAATATTATATTAATCTCACCAAATAAATGATCATTCCTACTGTTTAGATTACATACATTGATATTGTTCTCATTTAATACACTATTAAATATTTATAAAAACTAGAATACACTATATTAGATCATGATATTTTGAAACATTATGTATAATCCCAAAACTAGGGGAAATCATATCATATATTGAATATTTTATCAGGAATTTTCTCATAATAATACAAATGGTATCTTTTCGAATGTTCTCAAATAAAAAAAATATTTTATAATCCTTCATAATAGTTATTAATGAAAATATTAATTAACCAAAGCATATCTTCTAGGAGTTTCAAACCAAGTGGATAGTAAAGCTAGTTTTCATGCACCATGTGATGACTTAGTCAATCCCAATGCACCGTTCTTAGAGTTATTACTCCTAGGTACGTGTTCTCCAAAACCACATCCACATGTAGTATCAATATAAGGATATTTTTCAAGGAAAACCTGATGATCACATCCTTACCAAAACATTAGGTTATTTTTATATACTTATCCTTAAATTATATTATATTGTTATTTTTTCTAGTATTTGTTTCTCTAAATATATTTCACTTTTTTCTACTAAACATCCTCAAATACCAATTGTAATGATGATGTCCTTGGTAACCCATATTTGGTGTCTACATTATTGCATTCGTATATGATATAAAGAATTGGGTCCCAATGGATAAATGTTTTGGTTTTTTTAGTAAACATGATACATAATTGAATTCAAATTTCATTTTAAAACATAAATTACAAAATTCTATTTTCTATTAGAAAACCATTATTCCACATATCATATTCATAAATTTCTATCATAAAACACTTCCTGATATACAGATAAAAATAAATCATATGAAACGGGTGAGCTCATATGTTCATTAAGGGTATACGTGTAACAAAATCTATGAATAAATAAGAAATAATCAATACATAAAGATATGTAACTAAAAAAGTTTTTATAAAAAAATAAATCGATCATAACATGATTAGAAAAAATGATTATATAATAATCCCATATAAGAAATCAAATGAAGTGGAAAACATAATGATGAATATCATAAGTAATTGAATAATCATATGGAATATTAATAACAAAAAACATAATTATTGGATTAATAATGTCATAAATATAGTACATATAATTGGGGCCCTCTTAGAATACATCCAAATAAATGGGTAAAATAATGTACAAAACCTAATCAAGTTTGTCTCATGAGAGCATTTGATACATCAAGAGTCTATATCAGGCCCCTTCCATCATTACTAAGAAAAATTTATTACTAATCCAAAAGTTATGAAATATAATCAGCATAAACATAAAAATTGAAAATGTACCATACAAAATGATAATATTTAACCAACTTGATCATCATTATCATAAACCATCTAGAGTAAAACGATGTATGCTAATTAAATTGATCATCCTGCATAAAAATGATCATAAACAATCCATAGAAATAATTTGAATTGTATCAAAACAATATATCATTCTTTTATCATAAATAAAATAGAGGCATTATTTATTTTATGGGTCGAAATACAATGATAATATCTTTAAAATCATTTTTGAGAAAAACAAGTGTTTCATTTTGGAAGACACCTATTAAAAAAAGTTCCAAAAACATTTTGAAAATACTTTTCATTGAAAATAACATAATTAATATTGTAAAATAATAATTAAAACATTTTTTGTTCATGATTGTGCAAAATTCCATTCTTGTTGTACAAGTTAAAGAAATATTCCTTCCAAATTTTCAATGAAATTTAAATGAGCATTTTTTTGATTGGAAAATAATATCCCATTAAAACCATTTTTTTCGAAAGAAGGGTTAAATTTTATTTAATAATTCAATTTGAAAAAGTTAAAAAAGAAATTAAAAAATCATAAAATAGGGGTTCTGATAAAAATATATTTCTGACTAAAGATTGAAATAACGTCATGGTTTCATTAATACATTTCATCTAAAATTTTATGTACCAAAAAGAAGAAAAATAGAATTGTTACATGATAAAGTCAATTATTAAATAATTTTTAGGAAAATATATTTTATTTGGATAGAAATTTCAAATAATTCCACCGAGAGATACATAAAAATAAATAACACTCAAGAATTTTGAGATTGTTAAATAATGGTTTACCATATCCATAACATATGAATTATAATCACCATAAAATAAAAGAAAAAAATTAAAAATTAAATAACAATAAAATAAATATATTCATGACATAATATATAAAAGTGGTTTTATATACAACACATAATAGAAATAAGTTTTCAATATAGAAAATGTCTCATGGATGTAATAGTGAGAAAAGAAACACTTACCTCAGGTCAGGCATCCTTGTATCTATTTCTACCACTATTATAATGGTTTTGGGAATATAATTAATTTATTTGATAGCTTTAATCATATTTATAATATCTTATATGAACATATTATTACATTTTACAACCTGTTTGTTAATAAGATTTCATTATTATCATTATTATTGGTGTTAATTGTCATTATTTTCCATGTACATTTTTTCATGAATGCTATGGCTCTTGTGCCTCAGATATATATATATATCATATCGATAATTATAATAATTTTATAATTAAAATATGTACTTAATATATATATTTTTGAAATCATTTATGGAATTTTATCATTGAAAATTAATTGCATATCTTCTTGGAAATGATAGGTCATACGTACGCATGTGTCACGGTATCATTCCATTAAAAACAGAAAGGGTAAGAAAGTGGTTGTTATATTAATTTTATTGAATAAATATATCTTCATATACAGATTATATATTCATTACTTTTATCTGTATTAAATTTCATCTAATGCGTGATTGAATAAAGGATCACATCACTTTTCTAGGACGTAGTTTTCCGTACAAATGAAGGATGTTATAAAATTTGAATCATAATGGGACATAATAAATTATATTTGATATTAAAATTTAAAAATTATAATAATATATTAAATATCATATAAACTTTTCATATCCATCGTTATATATATCCTTAAAATCATGTAATGGAAAATGAGCAACATCGGTTGGTGAGGCGGTGGTCCACTGTACACATGATCGATGATTTAGTTTCCCATTGATGGAAGTGGAGAAAGATAAATATTATTAAATAAAAATAATCACAAATTATAATATGGGATATAATATTTTTATAATATTTTATATTTTAATACATAATTTGATGAGTAAAAAGAATAAAAAAATTAATGTTATTTATTAATATAATTACCCTCTCCAAGAGAAACCTCATTTGGATCTCCTCTTGAGGACCTTGGGGTGGTCTTTTTGGGGAAACATAAGTTATATGATATTTATAATGACTTTAGGGATATATGTTTTTTTTTCAATAAAAGGGATTTAAGGGTGTAATGAAGTGAGGGGAGGGAGTACAATTTTATAAATGGAGAATGGAACCCTCTTGGAAATTACATGAAAATTTCCAAAAATAATGAAAACAAATGATTTTATTGAAATAAATAGAGATTATAAATAACACAATGTTATATTTAGGGATATAATAATGTTTTAATATTGAAATTAAAAATTTAGAATATTTTTTCCATTTTAACCCCTATTTCATTTGTATAACACTGTGGTAAACCCATTTTTACCATAATAATTGTAATTAATTATTACTTTTTTCTCTATTAATTTTGGTCGAAAATTTATTTTATAGTATTACATAATTTTAATTAAATTTATTTTAAATATGGAATATATTTTCAAAAATTCAATTACTATTAGTGGATGAATTAATTTTAAAATATTATCTGTAGACATAGTGAAACTAAGGGTTTTCATTTTGAAAATTCTCAGAAGTATAAATGGTTTTATTATCATAAATATATATTTAATTGATTGAAATAAAATTAACTAGTTCATTTTAATATAATTTTACTATTTTTTAACGAATATTAATTTTTATTTAAATTTTTAAATTAATTAAATGAAATTTTAGTTTTTAGTAAAAATCTATATTTTCACAATTCATGTAACTCCCCGACCCCAGCTACCCAGAGTCGGTGCATTAATTACATAACATTGGCATGATCACAAGAAGATCAAATCTCGAAAGACCGATTGGTTTAGTAGCCTTGGAAACACTAGATATATTCATAAGTTTTACATTACATCATAAAATGAAAAACTAATACAACAACATAATGTTTCCACAATCCACACTATTAACCCCTCATAAAATCCCTGCAGGTCATTCATAATTTACTTCTTCACTACCTGGGAAAAATAAAACATAGAAAAGGGGTGAGCTCAAATGCCCAGTAAGGATAACAATATAGCGGAACATTCAAAGTAAGCATAAACATTTAAGGCAATGAATTACTAAAACAAAAGCCTTTTTAAAATTGAACTTCAACATAGTATGGCAAAAATAAAAATGAAATAATGCCATTTACTTATTCACATGGATATTCTACTAATCGAATAATCACATGCAATATCAATAACCACTTTCATAATGTTGGAATGCATAATGCCAGACTATCATAACCACATAGCCAAGGCCTCGTGCCAAGACTACAAATAAGATTTTGTCAAGGCCTTGTGCCAAGACACTAGTTTGTCTCATGAGACCTACCGATGCATCGAGGAGCTATAGTCCGAAAGCCAGTCCATACCGAGGATTATATCAAACTCGATCATAGGTATGACGATGAGATCAGCAGATAAAGAAAATTTATGTGCTCTAATGGGGACTGATTCACAAAACTTTGTTGCAACGATACTTCCCTTAGGAGTTTTAACTGACAACTCCCTTATTAAATCAAATTGGAAATATCTAATTTTCTTAGAAAACTGGGAAGATATGAAACAATGCGATGATCCAGAATCAAATAATGCATTTGCTAAACTTGAGGAAACCATTAAATTACCTGCCACCACGTCTTTCGGAGCTTCTACCTCAGCAGTAGTGATAGCATAAGCCTGGCCTTGATCCCTTGGCCTTTTCTGAGGTAAGTTCTCCTGACGCTTAGGACATGCATTTGCATAATGCCCCATCTCCCTGCAATTGTAGCACTGAACGTTGGTAGCTTCCTTCTTCCCCTTGCAATCATGAGCTTGGTGGCCTTTTTCACCACACTTGTAACAGACTCCCATTCCCTTCAAGCAAGTACCAGGATGTTTCTTCCCGCATTTACCACAAGATGGATATTCAACCTTTCCCTTCTTCCCCTTATTTCCATTCCCAGATTGATCAACAGGTCTCTTCTTCTCTTGCTTCGCTTTAAAGTCATAAGACTTAGAGAATTCTTTTTCGGTCTTGATAGCACATGAGACAATGTCTTCGTACGACGAAAAGGATTGTGAGACTAATGCTCGACGGAGAAATGGTTTTAACCCATCAAAGAAACGATCAATCTTACTTCTTGGGTTGCGAATATAATCTCCAGCATACCTCGCTAACCTTGTAAAGTTAGCCTCATACTTTGTGACATTATCATCCTCCTTTTGTCTCAGACTCAGAAATTGCCTTTCCATATCTGCTCGATGGTCGCGAGGAAAGTATTTTTCTAAAAACAGATCTTTGAACTCCCTCCATTACATGTTTGATACTTCATCATCTTCCTTCATGTTTTGAATCAATGACCACGATTGATCAGCATCTCCAGTGAGGCGGTAAACTGCCATGATAACTTTTTCCCTTTCACTGCTCCCCAAAGCCTGAAATATTTTCTCTAGGGAAAATATCCATTGCTCAGCTACTAAGGGATTTGTATTCCCATTGAACGTTGGTGGTTGTTGCCTCATGAATCGATCTAACATTGATCCTCCACGCTGCGGATCAGGGTGCTCCATACGGGTAAGGTTATTATTCATAACCTGAGTAAGTTGTCCCAGTATGGTGATTAGCTGATCAGCACCAGTTGCATCACCAGCCCCACAATAATTATCTTGAGCAGGAGGGCAATCCCTACATGGAGTGCGTGCATTGATACGGTTTCCATTTCTTCCACTAGGCGCCATTTCTAAACAATTGCATAAACTAGATCAGTTTATGAATCAAAATACATAATCCCATACTTATAAAACACTTAACATAAATTGAACTATCTATGGATATAATCCATAATCATAAATATGTTTTCTTTGAGGAAGTATATACTCATAAACCCTTCATAATGATTTGTAAAGAAAGTGAGAGTTATCCTAAGCATATCCCCCGGGAGTGTCGTAACCAAGAGTGCAGCAAGGCCCGTTGTCGTGCACCAGTTCCCGTTCGAGTCTAGCTCAAAGCGGTGTTTTCGGGTTTTACCCCTAGGTACATCTGTGCCAGAGCCGCCTCTACCTACTCGTATCCAGACAGGGATGTATTGCTCGGAAAACTCACAAAGTCTCTACAATACCAAAATTCTAGGAAGTTCTTCTATACTAATCCTCAAAGTTCATCTTAGGTCTATGTGCTCTAATCAGAGTTTATCTAAATCTAGCTTCCAAGGTTTGTACTAAACTTCCTCTGATACCAACTGTAACGCCCCGACCCCAGCTACCCAGAGTCGGTGCATTAATTACATAACATTGGCATGATCACAAGAAGATCAAATCTCGAAAGACCGATTGGTTTAGTAGCCTTGGAAACACTAGATATATTCATAAGTTTTACATTACATCATAAAATGAAAAACTAATACAACAACATAATGTTTCCACAATCCACACTATTAACCCCTCATAAAATCCCTGCAGGTCATTCATAATTTACTTCTTCACTACCTGGGAAAAATAAAACATAGAAAAGGGGTGAGCTCAAAAGCCCAGTAAGGATAACAATATAGCGGAACATTCAAAGTAAGCATAAACATTTAAGGCAATGAATTACTAAAACAAAAGCCTTTTTAAATTTGAACTTCAACATAGTATGGCAAAAATAAAAATGAAATAATGCCATTTACTTATTCACATGGATATTCTACTAATCGAATAATCACATGCAATATCAATAACCACTTTCATAATGTTGGAATGCATAATGCCAGACTATCATAACCACATAGCCAAGGCCTAGTGCCAAGACTACAAATAAGATTTTGTCAAGGCCTTGTGCTAAGACACTAGTTTGTCTCATGAGACCTACCGATGCATCGAGGAGCTATAGCGGGCTCCACCCGTCACTTATTAAGTCCAATGCATTCCCATATGAAAAGGTTTAAACATAACATAAACATTCGTATTAAAACTAGCATACGAAATGTCAATAATTTCACCATAAACTATGAATGGTATAAAAATAGCACATCCATAGTCAAACATATCACAAAACCTTCAATACAATATAGAAGTTTTGTATCATAATAAATCAACTTCAAATAATCTTAAAATCCATCAAAGGATGTTGACATAGATGAAATCAAAATTCTTTTTAAAGAAATATCTCCTTTCATTTTGAAACCATTTAAGATCCATATAAAATAAAACATTTTCTTTGAAAATATTCTTATAAGCTTGTAAGGAAATCTTTGAATATTTTATAACGGCGTAAAATAACCGCACCCGCCGTATAAGTTAAAAAAAACATTCTTACCTCAATTCTATCGAAAAGGTTAAAAAGGACCTTGTTTTGAAAACGACGGAAAGATTCCTTTATAAACCTCTTATAAAAATTCAAACAAGGGTATAAATGACTTTAACCCATAAAAAATGTTTTCAAATACATTTTTAAGAAACATGGATGTGGATGATAAAGATATCCCAGTAGATTATTACGCATAAACAACCTCGGATAATGAAGAGATTGTGAAATAACGCTTACCTTGTACTTTTCCTTGGTTGGGGTAGGTTAACCTCCTGTATAATGGTGAAATAGTTGTTATTAAATTATACAAGAATCATATATATTAATATGATATCATATATGATCTTTTAACATTGATTTGTTAATAATATCTTAGAATTATCGTCGTTTCGGGAGTTAACTTACTCATTTTCTTTTATATGTTTTGTTACATAAGCCATGGTTGTTGTATCTTATTCATATCCAGAATGATATACAGTCCTTAAACATCATTTTTAAATCATCAAATGATAATTATACTTGAATGGATACGATGGAGAATGAATCTCATCGCGTTCGTGGAGACGGTAGTCCGTACGTACGCACGAGCGACAATATCATTCTTTTGATATTAAAATAATATATAAATGGATGGTATATCATATATACAGAATCATTAACATGTTATATTTATTATTTATATGAGTTACACATCATTATTATACCCATCCAAATAATATTATATTGAATAACAATTACACCACGACGTGGAGACGGTAAGCCGTACGTACGCACGTATGGTGACATGTTATTCAAAGGGTGGATAGAATAATGAATATGATTGTACCATATTTATAATAACATCACAGTATATGTGAGATACTGGAGTTATTATTTTAGAATGGTAAGAACAAAGGAAGAAGAAGTGGAAGAAGAAATGAACTTAGAAAAGGGTGGTGAAATCATTACCTCTTCTTCGGGTTCTTCCTTTTGATTTGATCAAAAGGGCTCCTTAGGTTGGCTTTCTGATCAAACTAAGGCCTCTAGGTTGTAGTGAGGGATGTTGGGAGAGTATTTGGGCAGAGTTTGGCCGAACCAAAAGGCTTTGAAGGTGTGAAGAAATGAGAAGGAGGAGTGCCCTTTTATAAGAGGGGTGAGGGGCACCTTTGGAAAAGTTAGAAATATTAATTTATAATAAATTCATATTCGGTTTCTAATGGCTCCAAAGCTTATTATTCAAAGGTTAAGGTGGGGATAAGTCGAAAACCACTCAACCAATATAATTTAGACAGGTTTGGGTACTTATATTAACCTTATCTTTAAGTATTAACTCTAAGTTAATTAGTTTCACTTTTACAATGTCTCTTTGAATTTTTATATAATATGGTTAATAAACTTACTATATACATCCAAGCGACCCCCAAGTGGTACATTAATGATGAACCTATCATGATATAAGTCTCTTGGCCGAACCTTAGATTTTTAGGAATTTAATATCAATTAATAATATAATATTTGTTTTAAGAACTCTTTTATGTCAATTTTGACACTATTCAATAGTTGATTTTTTTGAAACTCATAACAGATTGATTACTTCGAACAAAGTCAATTATATCAATCCTAATATATCATATTATCCTAGAAAATTAGTTTAATTCATTAAAAGTTTCATATTATATTTATTTGGGTATTTATAATATCAATTATTTTAATTTTTCACTATTATAGTAATTACTGCATCATCATTGTGTCATATATAAAATAAATTATTTAATGTCTAAAAATTCTAAATAAAATATCATTATGTAGGAAATATTTTTATCTTTCTAATGAATATTTATAATCTAAAATACAACATATATAACCCTATGTAACAATTGTTGTTCTAAAAGATATATGCTTGTGTCATTTTTGTATTCATTTTAACTTAATTAAAATAAAGTGTCATTATCAATTACAAGTGGATCCATGGGGTCCCAAAATTGACACAAAGATGCCCATGGTCGACCATGTATCAACCAATAGGGTTAAGACACGTTTTAGGGTAATTTAGTATTATTATAATATTATTTTTTAACCCTTATTTACCGGATTTACCCTTTATCCATGGTAAATAAAATATTTACCGCAGTAATTATTCAAAATGTGTAAAAATAAAAGTTACCTATTTACACAATTTGAACATCCTGATTCCAAATATGGAATCCATTTTCCTAAATTCAAAACACAGTAGTGGCAGAAATTAATTTAAAATTAATTCCCGCTGTCAAAACAAAAAGCGTGTTTTTAAGAGATAATAACTATCAAAAGATTGACACTTGTTTATGTTCGGTTTAATTGTAAAATTATGTCCAATGATAAACATTAAATTGAATGGTAAAAATATATTCTAAATATACTTTAAAACCACTCAAATTCATAATTTATCACTATTAATTATTTTGATTAAAAAAGTTGTTTTTAATTAAGATTTAGAAATTTTCACTATTCATCAAAATATGAAAGTTATCCGAAATGTACCAAAATTTCACCCTAGGCTAATTTTGATATTCCGAATCCAAAAATGAAGTCCATTTTGAAATATAGAATATATATGATTTCAAAAAGTAGGTATTACTATTCACAACGGCTAGTTTAATTAGTTGTGGTGTGTGTTAGAACTCGAGGTTGCGTACAACACACGCTATCGCATTATTCGAAGGGAAACGTACCGTAGAAGCTTGGGGTGTTACATTCTCCCCTCCTTCAAATAATTGCGTCCTCGCAATTTCTAGGGTATTACTGCATAAAAAGACTCGGGTGGTTCTTCATCATAAGTTCCTCGGGTTCCCACGTTGCCTCTTCCATCTTATGATTCCTCCACAAAACTTTTACCAGACGCGTCGTCCAGTTTCTCAGCACTTGTTCTCTCGTATCAAGAATCTTGATGGGCTCTTCGCAATAAGACAGATCGGGTTCCAGTTCTAATTCCTCATAGGTGAGTACATGCGTTGGGTCAGGCATGTATTTTCTCAACAGAGATACGTGGAACACATCGTGAACTTTGGAGAGACTTGGCGGCATTGCCAATCGGTAAGCCACAACCCCAATTCGTTCTAGAATTTCGAAAGGTCCGATGTACCTGGGACTCAATTTACCTTTCTTACCAAAACGTATGACTCCCTTCCATGGAGATACCTTTAGAAAAACATGATCACCGACTTGAAATTCCAAATCCTTCCTTCGATTATCGGCATAGCTCTTCTGCCTACTTTGAGCTGCTTTGATGTGATTTTGGATTACTTTCACCTTTTCCACCGTTTCCTCCACCAGCTCTGGGCCTACAAGTTTTGTTTCACCAACGTCATCCCAACAAGTTGGTGTACGACATCTCTTTCCGTATAACGCTTCATATGGTGCCATCTGCATACTCGAATGGAAGCTATTGTTATAGGAAAATTCTACCAGTGGTAAATATTGATCCCACATACCCTGAAAGTCAAGTGAGCAAGATCTCAACATGTCTTCTAAGGTTTGAATAGTCCGTTCTGATTGTCCGTCTGTCTGAGGGTGGTAAGCAGTGCTCAAATGAAGTTCTGTATCTAGGGATTTCTGAAGACTTTTCCAGAATCTTGAAGTAAAACGGGGATCACGATCAGAAACAATTGATAGGGGTACTCCATGAAGTCTCACAACTTCATTAATGTATAGTCTTGCTAGACGTTCCAGGGGTAGATCTTCTCTTATAGAAAGAAAATGTGCTGACTTGGTAAGACGATCAACAATAACCCATATTGCATCGTTCCTTCTAGGAGTATTTGGTAGCCCCATGACAAAGTCCATTGTAACATTGTCCCATTTCCACTCCGGTATGGGAAGAGGTTGCATGACTCCTCCAGGTTGTTGCCTTCCAGCTTTCACTTGTTGACAAACCATACATCTTGACACAAAATCAGCAATCTCCCTCTTCATGTTGTCCCACCAAAAATGTTCCTTCAAATCTCTATACATTTTGGTGCTCCCAGGGTGTATAGAGAAATTGGAACTATGAGCATCATCCAGCAATTCCCTTTTTAGATTAGGTATATTGGGAACACAAAGTCTCTTCCCGAATTTCAAAATTCCATCTTCATACAAAAAGTCTCTCAATCTCCCATCATTCACAGCTTTAATCTTCTTTTGGAATTCGTCATCATCGGTCTGAGAACTCTTAATCCTTTCTAGTAAAGATGGTTTGGCAACCATTTGAAAAAGCATTGATGTTTCACCTTCCCTGGTTATTCCCATGTCCATTTTCACTAGATCCATGAAAATTGGATCCCTTTCAATTCTCATATTGTTCAAAACTCCATGGTCTTTTCTACTCAAAGCATCTGCCACCTTGTTTGCCTTCCCCGGGTGGTAGTGTATCGTACAATCATAATCCTTGAGTAATTCAAGCCATCTCCTTTGCCTCATGTTGAGTTCTTTTTGTGAGAAAATATACTTCAAACTCTTGTGATCAGTATAAATCTCACATTTTTCACCATAGAGGTAGTGCCTCCATATCTTCAAAGCAAAGATCACAGCTGCTAACTCAAGATCATGAGTAGGATAGTTTTGTTCATGTATTTTCAACTGTCGTGATGCATAGGCAATAACTCTATCATTCTGCATAAGGACACAGCCAAGTCCTTTCTTCGATGCATCACTATAAATAACGAACCCATCATTCCCCGATGGTAGAGTCAATATAGGAGCATTGACTAATCTTCTCTTCAGTTCTCCGAAACATTCTTCACACTCTTTTGTCCAAACAAATTTAACCCCTTTACGTGTGAGCTTCGTTAATGGGTTAGCCAATCGGGAAAAATTCTGGACGAAACGTCGATAATAACCTGCCAAACCAATAAAACTACGTACCTCAGTTATACTCGTAGGTGCTGGCCATTCTTGGATTGCCTTGGTCTTAGAAGGATCAACAGAGATTCCATCTTTAGAGACAATATGGCCAAGAAAAGAAATCTCCTGAAGCCAGAATTCACACTTGCTAAACTTCCCATATAATTCATGCCTCCTCAGAGTCTTCAAGATAACGCGCAAGTGATTTTCATGATCTTCGTAGGTTTTGGAGTATACCAAGATATCATCAATAAATACCACCACAAATTCATCGAGATACTCCTTGAAGACTCTATTCATCAGATCCATGAATACAGAGGGTGCATTAGTCAATCCAAACGGCATTACAGTAAACTCGTAATTCCCGTACTTGGTTCGAAATGCTGTTTTCGGAATGTCTTCCTTCTTCACACACAACTGATGGTATCCAGATCGAAGGTCAATCTTTGAAAAGTATTGAGCTCCATGCAGTTGGTCAAATAAATCATCAATACGAGGTAGGGGATACTTGTTCTTTATCGTTATAGCATTGATCTCCCTGTAGTCGATACATAACCTCATAGATCCATCTTTCTTTTTAACAAAAAGAACAGGGGCTCCCCATGGAGAAACACTAGGGCGAATAAATCCCTTATTACTCAATTCCTCTAGTTGTTTCTTTAGTTCGACTAACTCTACAGTGGCCATTCTATAAGGGGTCTTCGATATAGGCCTTGATCCAGGAATCAAATCAATAGAAAACTCAACTTCTTGTTCTGGAGGATGTCCAGGTAAATCTTCTGGAAATACATCTACAAATTCTTTCACAACAGGTACATACTCTATTTGAACATTCCTTTCCTCACCCGCAGTTATTTCATTCTCTTCCTCCCCAATAATTGAATTTAGTTGAGCTATTGAGGGTGGATCTAAATAAGAATTAGGTGGTGACGATTCTGCTCTAAAAATAAGGTGTTCCTTATCATTATCATCAAGAATCGTAACCTCTTTCTTCTTACAATAAATCTTCGCATCATAGTCCGAAAGCCAGTCCATACCGAGGATTATATCAAACTCGATCATAGGTATGACGATGAGATCAGCAGATAAAGAAAATTTATGTGCTCTAATGGGGACTGATTCACAAAACTTTGTTGCAACGATACTTCCCTTAAGAGTTTTAACTGACAACTCCCTTATTAAATCAAATTGGAAATATCTAATTTTCTTAGCAAACTGGGAAGATATGAAACAATGCGATGATCCAGAATCAAATAATGCATTTTCTAAACTTGAGGAAACCATTAAATTACCTGCCACCACGTCTTTCGGAGCTTCTACCTCAGCATTAGTGATAGCATAAGCCTGGCCTTGATCCCTTGGCCTTTTCTGAGGTAAGTTCTCCTGACGCTTAGGACATGCATTTGCATAATGCCCCATCTCCCTGCAATTGTAGCACTGAACGTTGGTAGCTTCCTTCTTCCCCTTGCAATCATGAGCTTGGTGGCCTTTTTCACCACACTTGTAACAGACTCCCATTCCCTTCAAGCAAGTACCAGGATGTTTCTTCCCGCATTTACCACAAGATGGATATTCAACCTTTCCCTTCTTCCCCTTATTTCCATTCCCAGATTGATCAGCAGGTCTCTTCTTCTCTTGCTTCGCTTTAAAGTCATAATACTTAGAGAATTCTTTTTCGGTCTTGATAGCACATGAGACAATGTCTTCGTACGACGAAAAGGATTGTGAGACTAATGCTCGATGGAGAAATGGTTTTAACCCATCAAAGAAACGATCAATCTTACTTCTTGGGTTGTGAATATAATCTCCAGCATACCTCGCTAACCTTGTAAAGTTAGCCTCATACTTTGTGACATTATCATCCTCCTTTTGTCTCAGACTCAGAAATTGCCTTTCCATATCTGCTCGATGGTCGCGAGGAAAGTATTTTTCTAAAAACAGATCTTTGAACTCCCTCCATTACATGTTTGATACTTCATCATCTTCCTTCATGTTTTGAATCAATTACCACGATTGATCAGCATCTCCAGTGAGGCGGTAAACTGCCATGATAACTTTTTCCCTTTCACTGCTCCCCAAAGCCTGAAATATTTTCTCTAGGGAAAATATCCATTGCTCAGCTACTAAGGGATTTGTATTCCCATTGAACGTTGGTGGTTGTTTCCTCATGAATCGATCTAACATTGATCCTCCACACTGCGGATCAGGGTGCTCCATACGGGTAAGGTTATTATTCATAACCTGAGTAAGTTGTCCCAGTATGGTGATTAGCTGATCAGCACCAGTTGCATCACCAGCCCCACAATAATTATCTTGAGCAGGAGGGAAATCCCTACATGGAGTGCGTGCATTGATACGGTTTCCATTTCTTCCACTAGGCGCCATTTCTAAACAATGGCATAAACTAGATCAGTTTATGAATCAAAATACATAATCCCATACTTATAAAACACTTAACATAAATTGAACTATCTATGGATATAATCCATAATCATAAATATGTTTTCTTTGAGGAAGTATATACTCATAAACCCTTCATAATGATTTGTAAAGAAAGTGAGAGTTATCCTAAGCATATCCCCCGGGAGTGTCGTAACCAAGAGTGCAGCAAGGCCCGTTGTCGTTCACCAGTTCCCGTTCGAGTCTAGCTCAAAGCGGTGTTTTCGGGTTTTACCCCTAGGTACATCTGTGCCAGAGCCGCCTCTACCTGCTCGTATCCAGACAGGGATGTATTGCTCGGAAAACTCACAAAGTCTCTACAATTCCAAAATTCTAGGAAGTTCTTCTATACTAATCCTCAAAGTTCATCTTAGGTCTATGTGCTCTAATCAGAGTTTATCTAAATCTAGCTTCCAAGGTTTGTACTAAACATCCTCTCATACCAACTGTAATGCCCCGACCCCAGCTACCCAGAGTCGGTGCATTAATTACATAACATTGGCATGATCACAAGAAGATCAAATCTCGAAAGACCGATTGGTTTAGTAGCCTTGGAAACACTAGATATATTCATAAGTTTTACATTACATCATAAAATGAAAAACTAATACAACAACATAATGTTTCCACAATCCACACTATTAACCCCTCATAAAATCCCTGCAGGTCATTCATAATTTACTTCTTCACTACCTGGGAAAAATAAAACATAGAAAAGGGGTGAGCTCAAATGCCCAGTAAGGATAACAATATAGCGGAACATTCAAAGTAAGCATAAACATTTAAGGCAATGAATTACTAAAACAAAAGCCTTTTTAAAATTGAACTTCAACATAGTATGGCAAAAATAAAAATGAAATAATGCCATTTACTTATTCACATGGATATTCTACTAATCGAATAATCACATGCAATATCAATAACCACTTTCATAATGTTGGAATGCATAATGCCAGACTATCATAACCACATAGCCAAGGCCTCGTGCCAAGACTACAAATAAGATTTTGTCAAGGCCTTGTGCTAAGACACTAGTTTGTCTCATGAGACCTACCGATGCATCGAGGAGCTATAGCGGGCTCCACCCGTCACTTATTAAGTCCAATGCATTCCCATATGAAAAGGTTTAAACATAACATAAACATTCGTATTAAAACTAGCATACGAAATGTCAATAATTTCACCATAAACTATGAATGATATAAAAATAGCACATCCATAGTCAAACATATCACAAAACCTTCAATACAATATAGAAGTTTTGTATCATAATAAATCAACTTCAAATAATCTTAAAATCCATCAAAGGATGTTGACATAGATGAAATCAAAATTCTTTTTAAAGAAATATCTCCTTTCATTTTGAAACCATTTAAGATCCATATAAAATAAAACATTTTCTTTGAAAATATTCTTATAAGCTTGTAAGGAAATCTTTGAATATTTTATAACGGCGTAAAATAACCGCACCCGCCGTATAAGTTAAAAAAAAACATTCTTACCTCAATTCTATCGAAAAGGTTAAAAAGGACCTTGTTTTGAAAACGACGGAAAGATTCCTTTATAAACCTCTTATAAAAATTCAAACAAGGGTATAAATGACTTTAACCCATAAAAAATGTTTTGAAATACATTTTTAAGAAACATGGATGTGGATGATAAAGATATCCCAGTAGATTATTACGTATAAACAACCTCGGATAATGAAGAGATTGTGAAATAACCCTTACCTTGTACTTTTCCTTGGTTGGGGTAGGTTAACCTCCTGTATAATGGTGAAATAGTTGTTATTAAATTATACAAGAATCATATATATTAATATGATATCATATATGATCTTTTAACATTGATTTGTTAATAATATCTTAGAATTATCGTCGTTTCGGGAGTTAACTTACTCATTTTCTTTTATATGTTTTGTTACATAAGCCATGGTTGTTGTATCTTATTCATATCCAGAATGATATACAGTCCTTAAACATCATTTTTAAATCATCAAATGATAATTATACTTGAATGGATACGATGGAGAATGAATCTCATCGCGTTCGTGGAGACGGTAGTCCGTACGTACGCACGAGCGACAATATCATTCTTTTGATATTAAAATAATATATAAATGGATGGTATATCATATATACAGAATCATTAACATGTTATATTTATTATTTACATGAGTTACACATCATTATTATACCCATCCAAATAATATTATATTGAATAACAATTACACCACGACGTGGAGACGGTAAGCCGTACGTACGCACGTATGGTGACATGTTATTCAAAGGGTGGATAGAATACTGAATATGATTGTACCATATTTATAATAACATCACAGTATATGTGAGATACTGGAGTTATTATTTTAGAATGGTAAGAACAAAGGAAGAAGAAGTGGAAGAAGAAATGAACTTAGAAAAGGGTGGTGAAATCATTACCTCTTTTTCGGGTTCTTCCTTTTGATTTGATCAAAAGGGCTCCTTAGGTTGGCTTTCTGATCAAACTAAGTCCTCTAGGTTGTAGTGAGGGATGTTGGGAGAGTATTTGGGCAGATTTTGGCCGAACCAAAAGGCTTTGAAGGTGTGAAGAAATGAGAAGGAGGAGTGCCCTTTTATAAGAGGGGTGAGGGGCACCTTTGGAAAAGTTAGAAATATTAATTTATAATAAATTCATATTCGGTTTCTAATGGCTCCAAAGCTTATTAGTAAAAGGTTAAGGTGGGGATAAGTCGAAAACCACTCAACCAATAGAATTTAGACAGGTTTGGGTACTTATATTAACCTTATCTTTAAGTATTAACTCTAAGTTAATTAGTTTCACTTTTACAATGTCTCTTTGTATTTTTATATAATATGGTTAATAAACTTACTATATACATCCAAGCGACCCCCAAGTGGTACATTAATGATGAACCTATCATGATATAAGTCTCTTGGACGAACCTTAGATTTTTAGGAATTTAATATCAATTAATAATATAATATTTGTTTTAAGAACTCTTTTATGTCAATTTTGACACTATTCAATAGTTGATTTTTTTGAAACTCATAACAGATTGATTACTTCGAACAAAGTCAATTATATCAATCCTAATATATCATATTATCCTAGAAAATTAGTTTAATTCATTAAAAGTTTCATATTATATTTATTTGGGTATTTATAATATCAATTATTTTAATTTTTCACTATTATAGTAATTACTGCATCATCATTGTGTCATATATAAAATAAATTATTTAATGTCTAAAAATTCTAAATAAAATATCATTATGTAGGAAATATTTTTATCTTTCTAATTAATATTTATAATCTAAAATCCAACATATATAACCCTATGTAACAATTGTTGTTCTAAAAGATATATGCTTGTGTCATTTTTGTATTCATTTTAACTTAATTAAAATAAAGTGTCATTATCACTTACAAGTGGATCCATGGGGTCCCAAAATTGACACAAAGATGCCCATGGTCGACCATGTATCAACCAATAGGGTTAAGACACGTTTTAGGGTAATTTAGTATTATTATAATATTATTTTTTAACCCTTATTTACCGGATTTACCCTTTAACCATGGTAAATAAAATATTTACCGCAGTAATTATTCAAAATGTGTAAAAATAAAAGTTACCTATTTACACAATTTGAACATCCTGATTCCAAATATGGAATCCATTTTCCTAAATTCAAAACACAGTAGTGGCAGAAATTAATTTAAAATTAATTCCCGCTGTCAAAACAAAAAGCGTGTTTTTAAGAGATAATAACTATCAAAAGATTGACACTTGTTTATGTTCGGTTTAATTGTAAAATTATGTCCAATGATAAACATTAAATTGAATGGTAAAAATATATTCTAAATATACTTTAAAACCACTCAAATTCATAATTTATCGCTATTAATTATTTTGATTAAAAAAGTTGTTTTTAATTAAGATTTAGAAATTTTCACTATTCATCAAAATATGAAAGTTATCCGAAATGTACCAAAATTTCACCCTAGGCTAATTTTGATATTACGAATCCAAAAATGAAGTCCATTTTGAAATATAGAATATATATGATTTCAAAAAGTAGGTATTACTATTCACAACGGCTAGTTTAATTAGTTGTGGTGTGTGTTAAAACTCGAGGTTGCGTACAACACACGCTATCGCATTATTCGAAGGGAAACGTACCGTAGAAGCTTGGGGTGTTACAATTCATCAAAAAATGAATCATTTGAGAAAAATACAAAAAAAATTACCTAAGATGATTTTTATACGGTGATTTCAATAAGTTTATTTTTTCGAATTTATTTTTTAGAATTATGAAAATGAAATTGTAAATTATGCACTGATAGTGTGACTCAGCTGCCATTTAGAAAAATAATGTTTCCATGAAATATTTCTTATACATTAAAATTATGATTTATTTATTTATAATCAATATATTACCAATGAATTTTTTTATAATTATTGAACCATTAATTTTTTATAATTTATTTAGTTTTATTCATACCCACAAACATTATAGCTAGGTTATAATGGACATGTTTAAATAATAATACATTAAAAGAGTATAATGATTCATTTAAACCCAGTTCTGCCTTTATCAGAAGATATCAAATAGTTTAAATTTATTTATAATGAAATTTATTTTAATTTAATTGGATTTTATATTCTATTCTAATTTTTTTTGTAAAAAAATATACCATACATGGTGTTCCAATTATTAAAATCGTGCGATGTTACAGAAATTACCCTAGATATCCCAAATCACCCTCAATTATATTAAAGTGTTGGAGGAGGATGAATCTTCTTTGAAATAATCATATCAGGCATACATATTATTACATTATGAGGAGTAATATCAAGATAATATTATTAATACTAAAGAAAATTTCACCCTTGATAACATTCACACTATATGAGAATACACAAATTTGTTTCCAAAGGAATTTCATAGTCTTCATTCTGTACCAGAGGTTGAGTTCTTGACCAAACATATACATAGTTGTTTTTCAATATCCTAGACTACATATATAACATCCCCTTTTAAATATTATGAGTTGATGAAGCACATATAAGGTAATTTTGATAAAGGGTTTATATAAACAATTACTTTACTGTGTTGTGTTTCGGACCTATTTCTCAAGAATAAGGAGGGGATAATGAACCTTTTATTGATTATGATAATCTTGACAAGATAATTATAAAGTAATGGATTCCTATAAAACATATTTATGACTAGTTTGATAAGATCTATGGAGCCCAGTACTTCTATAAGGGGATATTTGTTTTTTGACATTATCAAGTCTACATAAATAATGAGGATAACCCTAAGACAACATTTTATATATGTTATAGGCACTATGAGTACATAATGATACCATTTTAACTCACTAATATTTTATCTATCTTCATGTACTTAATTAACATTTCTTTTTATGGATTATCATGATAAAATTTTGTTAATATTTATATATTATAATCTTATCTACTCCAATATAAATGAAGATTATGAGGAGCATTTGAATACAATATTAAAGACCACTCTAATGGGGATGTTATATGAAATTTTAAATAAATAAGAGTTTCTCATGGAATAAGTAAAATTCATTGTGTATGTTATCACTAGAAAATAATTATTTATAGATCCTTAAAAAATAATAGCAAATGGATGATGACCTATGAAAAAATGTGTGGAATAGATGAATTATCTCTATCGATTATTTGGATATTGTAATTGATTTTTGAGAAAAATATAATGATTTTAAATCCCCCTATCCATGATAAAATGAAAAGTAATTATTTATTTTATGGAATTATGAATGTGTTATCAGTAATAAAGAGTTAAATATTATGTTAATTGGTAAATCTATATACTCTTTACCTGCTAGAGGAGAATGATTTTTATCTATAGTGATGTGTCCAAAAAATGTATTAGGTTGTGTGTTCATGTAAGATTATAATCTATATCGAATTCCACCATCTAATTAATGATATTTGAGTAGAAATTCCTATCCCATGATATATAATTATATATAGTGATCATCCAATTGAAAATTTTGATACATTATCTCTATAGAGAGATGTGTGCAATATATATTAATAATAAAACATGTAATTATATATTAACAAAAATAATATCATTATGCACTAAGAAATGTGGTTATATCTAATCAAGGATTATGATTTTTCATTTCATTACCATACAGGGAAGGAAAATAAAGTGGTTGATTCTCATAATAGAATAGATCCTATTGGACTATGAATGATTAGGATTGAAATGGATCCCATAATCATGTACATGAAATGGATAGACAAGGGTATCATAATAATAACATCATCCTACCATTCTTAGTTAACATATCAACAATCTGTTATGGAGATGACCACGGAGGTCCAACAAGTTTATTTGAAGCTATATCCAATAGTATAAATGATTATAGAGTAAAACATTTCTAAATATGGAGTTATATGGTTTAGAACAGATATGTGTGTCCCATAAATACTAAATATTTAATATGAATATTCTAGGGGATTCACATATGTAATCCCTCTATATTAATCCTGGAAGTACTGTGATTTATAGATATCTAAAAGAAAACATTTGTGTCATGAAAATAAGAAGGATATTCCCAAAAAATAATCTTGATTCATAGTATACAAAAAATTTAGGGATGGGTGATATATTTATATTGGTATAACATAAGCACTGACCATACTAGTATGTAACTAGGAATTAATAATGATGTATTTGGACACCCTAAAATGTCAACACCATTCATTTCAATTAAGTATGATTTTTATCTTGACCAACTCTAAAGGATATAAATATGATAAGTGGAAAAAGTATATAGAGTACTACTCTCTATTGTACATGATTGAGATATAGGGTTTACCCAGAGGTTCTAGAGAATCATTTTGTAAAAATTGGATATAGAGACGAGTTTTAGTAATACTTATCACCCTCAGACAGATGGTTTGTCTGATTGAACCATCCACACAGTAAAAGTTATACTGAGATATTTTTGAATGGAAATAAAAGGATATTTGGATCAATACCTTACCATAGTGCAGTTCTCATATAAAAATATTTTCCATTATCACATTCAAATATCACCTTAGGAGGCTATTTGTAAGAAGTGGTGTTAGAATCCAAAATAATAGGAAGAGGTTAGAGACAAAAAAATTACAACTGACCCTCCCGAAAAGATAACAAAGAAGGATTAGTCAGTTCAATGTAATATAGAATTTGTGAAAATTTTATAGAAAATATATCCATTAAATCATCTAGGAGACTTTGATTTTGAGGGTGGAGAAATCGTATTCACTCATATTTCGCCATGTAAGTCAGTTGGGAGGTTTGGGGAGTTGGGGAATTTTAGTCCTATACAAATCAACCCCTTTGAGATCCATGATCACATCATAATTGTGGCGTATTGAATGGAAATCCCACACAACATATATCAGGTCCATTATGTGTTCTGTATATCTCTATTAAGGAAGTAAATACATAGACCCTAAAATGTAGTAAACCTATACATGGTACCATTATAGAAAGATATTTCTTTTGAGGAGTTTCTGGAAAAGATCATACATTATGGAAATAGAATTGTATGAAATAAGAAAATTTCACTAGTCAACGTACTGTGGAGGAACCATATGTTTTAGGAATAAACATGGGAATATAAAGAGGTGATGAAACAAAAGTACCCTAATATATTTTAGTGTCAGATATGAATTATCTGGGAAGAAATTTTAAAATTAGGGAAGAATGTAATGAAAATAGCATCTTGAAATTAAATTACCTTTTGACTGAATAAAGTACATGTTATAAAATTTAGTTATAGAAAACACATGAACTACATATTTTTATTTTTGGCCATTATAAAATATCACCCTAATAGTTTTAGTATTATATGACCCTCATGTGTCATAATCATTCTTAATTTAGTATTTCTATAGTGATATATTATATTAGAATATATTACGGGTTATGATAAATTTTAACTGAAACAAATGGATGAATAGATAGCCTTTATCAATAGGATTATACCCCATGAAGCACATTTATAAGAGATTTCTATTGATATGGAATCATAGAGATTTTCCCTTGACTAATCCCAAGCTATGATCATTAAATAAAACATTATATAAATCATTTAAGGGATATTTTCCATATTATTGAAATTATAGCCCAAACCATGTTCATTGAACCACCTCATAATGGTACTACCATCACACATCATATACTACGGGTGTACACTGGTGTGATAAGGGGTTATATATCAAGACCATAGAATATAGAATTATTATATATTTTTTAGTAATATAACTAATATATTTTTAATTTTTCAATATTTATATATAATAATATTATTAAAAATATATTTTAAAAAATATATTATAATACAAAGAAACTAAAATATGTTTTTTTGAGAAATATAAAGTTTCAATAAAACACACTTTTTGATAAATTCAAGAAATTTTCCAAAAATTTAATTTTTTTAAAAAAAATCTTATTAAATAATATATATATATTAATATAAATTATATTTTATTATAAATGAAAATTTAATTTAAAAAAGTCCAATTGAATTTAAATAAGGGATAAAAAATTTCTTACTCTCATAAAAAATAGTACTTGTCTACACATAATTATTTTTGTCAATAATTTTAAATTATCATGTTTAGAAATGAATTATTGTAAATAAATTTTTTTTTTATATCATCACTTTTACAAAATCTATAGGTTAATTTTTTATAATTTTCTACAATATTCAAAATTTTATGTAAAAATTATATAATGTATAAATATACATTATGTATTATGACATCCTAATAGAACAAAAGCAGTATAATAATTTCAATAATAGGAGTACATGGGAAATAAATATATTACCCCATTGAAATAATGTGTTTTGAGGTTATATTATTATCACACATAAAGTAATAATCCAACGCCAATATTATATTTTAAGGTTGTAAAAACTGTTCATTATGAACATGACTCACTTTCAAATAAATAATGGTATCATTTTAATTAGTTTTTTTCTTTTTCCCAATAAAATATTTTAAAAAATTACTATTTGAGAGAAACCATGGGAAACACCATATGATGGATTGTGATTTTGATTATTTTTTCACATAGATTCCAAAACCGAATGATAGAAATTAAAATTGATTTCCCTCTCTTTTTATATAAATTCTCACGTAGCGTCTTATTTCTCTACAATCTAAAACCATTATGTCTGAATCTATTATTTCAATGCCTATCTAAATCTATCCCATGTTTTTTCTAATATCTTAATATGTTACTCCAATTATTTTAAAATCCCAATCTCAATGTAAGGGATTCCCTCCTCTTAAATTTTATTCAAGTACATAATTTTTACAAAGCCTTTATTAATTCCAATTTCACATTTTGTAATGTGTTATTATACATAATTTTATTGTCCTTATGATTACCAAGTAATAAGAGACCACCATTCATTTTCATTAATCCCTTTTTGAAACATTACGCACCACCATTTTTTAAAATTATCCTTCGATTTTACAAGACAAAATTTATGTTGTCAAAACAAATACTAATCTTCAAAAAAGGGTATTTTCCAAATTGTAACTATCCATAATTGATCAATTGATTCCATTTATGTAACCCCAACTCTATAATCTTAGGATTAAAAGTAATTAAATATGGACATATGTTGTGTGGTCTATGTGGTGCCCAAAATAGTGTTGTTAGGTCCACGAGGTTAAATACCCAGAGAGGGGGTGAATAATGTTATGAAATATAAATCAATAGCCCATATTGATCTTGTTTCACTGTTAAGGAAAACACTATTCTTCTTCTTTCCTGTAGTAATGTAAAAACAAAAATAAAATCATGCATAGGACACATCAATTTTTACTTGGTTTACCATCACTAGGCTACATCCAAGGATCATACACTAGTGATGTGCCAATGTACCAAATCCATTAAAAGTTCACTACTATAGACAAATTTTGGAGCATACTCACTATCCCTCATGGTTTACAGCTGCACACAAAATAAAAACTCATTGCTCTCTCTACGGAAGTGTTCTCACTGCTTCTTCAGAAGATCTACTCATAGTTTAAGGACATGTATGTCCCTTAATTATCAAGAATGAATTCTTCACCCATAACTATTGATATATTCTCTATTTATGTACAACTTTCTCCTACAGATGAATATCACATTTCCAAATAATTGAACTGGGAAACCTCAAATTTTACGCATAGCCCTTACTGCACCTTTTTCATAATTCCCATTCCTTACACCCAAAATAACATTTTTTTGTGCAATAAAAACACCAATT
Organism: Viscum album; assembly: GCA_963277665.1. Classification (NCBI taxonomy): domain Eukaryota; kingdom Viridiplantae; phylum Streptophyta; class Magnoliopsida; order Santalales; family Viscaceae; genus Viscum; species Viscum album. The sequence goes on from OY728152.1 coordinate 1,233,300,021, forward strand.
TTAAAATAACTTCAATAATTTGGTGCAATGTTTGTTTTACGTGCAATGATAACTTTTCCATGCAACATTAATTTTTACGCAGAACATTAATTTTTTCGTGCAACTTCCTTTACCTATTTTTTATGTGCATCAATGCTTGGATCATCTATATGTCTTTAGATAATACGAATGTGGGGGTCACCTCATATATTTTTGACACACTAGACCCCTTACCAAAAAAATCCTCCTCAAGAATGTAATATTTTTCGAGCATAGAAAACACATCTTCCAAGGAACCCCATATTTGACGCACTACTACAGCATTTCGTGCACCTCCGGCTTTTGCCAATTTTTGATCTTCTAAAAAAGATATTCATCTTGCAAGAAAAATTCCATTCCTCTATTTCATACCCCACTCTATAATTTTGTGCACCTTCATTTTTGAAAAACTCATCCCTCCATTTTATGATTTTATGGCCCAAAAATTTGGCAATCACTGGAAAACGGTGCCACCATGAATCTACTCTTTTTGTACCACCTCCAGATAATCCATTCCTTTTTCGAGGTTCTTCTATCAATTAGGGATAGTCATCAACATCTATTTAAATAGACATATGAAAATGGATTCACCCTTTGTCATCAAAATGATCTAAGAAAACCACATTGTCAAAAAACAAAACAACAAGGCCTACTTTCTCAACACACACATCAAACATAAAAATGCATCAATGATTCTTTGAGGGATTGTTTCCCAGTAATTTCCCCCTTTTTTTGAAAACACTTTCCTAAAATGATACCTCATTAATGCTTCATCAACCATTCGCCTCTTGTGATTTCGATAGCGATAAATGATATTCTAATCACACATGAGCAATTCTTAGTGTGAGAAACTAGAGTAAATGAAAATTTCATCAATGGATAACTTCATTTATGTCACCAATTATTAATAACAAACTGATACCAAATGATGATCACTAGAAACCTTCTGAAACTATTCCAGTGTCACACTTCTTTGTTTATCACAGTCCTTAATTATTGTGGTATATATTCTCTGATCGATCACTTCTAGAATCGTTTGTTTTGAAACAATCCATGTCTGCGTACAGCTTCAATTCCTCTTCTGCTTTCAAATCCCCCTATCTTGTTGCACCACATATTAGCTTCTACCCACATCATTCTGGAATTCTCAAATAAACAAATTATATCCCCCTTTAACAATCATTATCTTTCACTATTTTCTCCCCCTTTTTAAACGAACCCAATGGTCACTCCATTGTAGTCTCTAATAGGGTAAAAACACATATCATTGTATTAGTGAAAAACACATCATACCTCGACCTTGGGGGGGGGGGGCGGATAGGGGCCCACATCGACACTTATTTAAGTGTGGATAGGTGACTGAACTCCCAGAGCCAATCGATGCCTTTGAAAAGCTTCATTGGGTATGGCCTTGGTCAGAATTTAGGCAACCTGTAGATCTGTAGGCACATACTCCAACTTCACGATTCCCTGCTCACCCTACTCCTTGATAAAATGATACATTATCTTAATGTTTTTGGTCCTTGAGTGATGGATGGGATTTTTTAGATATTTATAGCCCTTGAGTTATTGCACTAGATTACAATAGGAGACTTCACTTCATCTCCCAAATCATCATGAAACCTCTCCATCCAAAATTAATGTGTGCATGCTTGAGTGTCCACAATATACTCAGCATCCATTGTGCTTCATGAAATACAATCTTTTTTATTTCTTAGACAAGAATAAAAAAATCAACCAAGATAGAATGCACCTATAGATGTTAATTTTCTATTATCCGTCGAACAATCCTAATCTGTATCATTATATCCCAATAACTCTAACTGATGTTTGCCATTATATATCAAGCTGAAGGTCACCACTCCCTTGACATATCAAAGTATTATTTTCAATCCATGCATGTGTATTTCCTTGGAATTTTTCTCTATATCACTACTTGTCATGTGGTGAATACAATATTATCTCTTTTTGCGGTCAAGTACATTAAACATCCAATAATTGGAATGTACTTTGTGATATTAACTGCCATGCCTTCATCATCCTTTAACAGTTTAATCAGTGTAGCCACCAGAGTCTTCAACTCGTTGGAATCTTCCATTCAATGACTTCTCAAAACCACCTTGGAATTTTTTGATTTAGAAATGAATGTTCTATTCCTTCCTTGTGTTACCTCTAAACCAAGGACAAACCTCAGCCCACCAGTCATTGATATTTCGAACTCACTTTTCATGGATTCTGAAAACTACCTACGATGAGATTCAGTTGATCCATCAAATATTAGTTCTTCAACATAAACTCGTACCATAATCCTTTCATTACTATAAATGTTGTCATAGATATTGTAATCAATTCTGTCATGCTGGAAACCAAGCTTCTTCAAATATTGATCAAGCATTGAGTACCATTCTCTATCTGCTTTTTTAGCACATATAATTCCTTATTTAGCCGAAAAAACTTATTCTCATCCTCATAAATGAGAAAACCATATCGATTCTCGATATAAACAATATCCTTCAGATCCCTATTCAGGAATGTAGATTTGAAATCCATCTCGAACACTTTGAACATCAGTTGAACTACAATGGCGCGGAATAATATGAATTTATCCATCCTTTTATCCAGGGAAAATATCTCATCGACATTTATTCCCTCTATCTGAGAGTATTCTTTGAACACTAGTCGTTCTTTTTTTTTAATCACTATTCCATATTTATTAATTTTGTTTCGATAGAACTAATTAGTCTCGATTAAATTCTTATCTTCTAGAATCCAAACAATCTCCCACATCTTATTCTTCTAAATCTAATCTAGCTATTCATTCATTGACTGAAGTATGTTTTCATCTTCAATTGCATCAGTAATGCATTTTCGCTCAACCTAAAATACGAAGGATGTCTACTACAATGATTTCATTATTCATGCCTGAATAGGCACTGTCTAATCGCAGATGATATTTTTCTTATCAATTTCATCATGAATATTTGGAATCTATAAAGATACCATCTTTAATTCATCATACTCATCATTAGTATCTCTATCTGAATCGGCATTTTCAACTTCTCCTCTCCCTTCATTTATTTCTTGTCCATCACTTTCATCAAGAAACTATTCACTCTACTATTTAGTATTCTTTTCATTTTCAAAGATAGTGACATCATTACTCTCAACAACATTTCCTAGAATCTTGTTGAAGCATTTATATTCATTGATTTCTTCAGAGTGCCCGAGGAAAATTTTATTATCTCCAAGTGACTCAAATTTCCAATAATTTTATTTGTTGACAATTGAGAACTTACTTCAAAAGATTCAAAAGTATTTCACTATTTTCTAATTTCCATACCACATCTCATACGTAGTTTTTCCTTCCATCAGACATAACAAAGGCCTATTATAATTGTAGATCAATGTCAAAATAGATTCCTTCCAAAATTTCAATGGTATGTCCTTTTCAATAAGAATTGTTTAGTCTATATTGTTGATGATATGATTTCTCCTTTAAACCACTCCATTCTATTGGGGATTTCTCAACGAAGAAACTTGAAGCCTTATCCTGGTTTTCTTGAGATATTCTTACACCTGACAGTTTTTGAATTCCATACCATTGTCAGTACAAAACATCATAATTTTATTCCCAATCAAACTTTCAAATTCCCTCTACTACTATTTTAAGAAAATAAACACATCCTACTTCTGGGAAATGACAAATACCAAAGCTATTCTGCCATAATAATCAATGAAAGAACCTAATACCTCTTCCCATCAATTCCTCTGGGTGAGATGGGTCCACAAACATTAACATGCACCTATTCAAGAACTCTTGTTGACTTATTTTCCTTTTCATTATACGAATTTCTAATTGTATTCCCTTATTGACAAGAATCACACATATATGCATGATCATGTTATTGCTTATGGAGTTCTCTAGTTGCATCACATTTTACAAAATATTATAGGTATGGTTGGCATAGATGACTATCTCAAATATTCCACTGGTTTTTTTCTTCCACTCTAGATATAAGGCACATATCTTATACTCCACTTACTAGGTAGATATTTCCCTTTGTCATTTTCTTTGTAGAATCATTGTACCATCTATTTCATGGACAACACACGTCTTCTTGGAAAACTGTACGTATTCCCTGAGTCACACAGTTGACTTACACTGAGAAAATTTTCACCGAGACCTTCTAAAACCAAGACATCAACACGTCTTATTTTCCCCCCCAAACATATCCCATCTCGATCCAATTATCTTCAGGACATCATTGTTTAAAAACGTGAAAAATATTTCTTTATCATATTTTATGCATGTATCCTGATCATTATTTAATGTCATGTGAGACTTGAAACCACTTTCAAGGATCCATACAAAAAATGTTATAATCCATTAAAGGCAATTTCAGCAACCACTGCCTTCTATAATATCTTATTCATTGTCCATATTTTTGTCTTCACACTATGCATATACTGATATTTCATATCTTTCTCAGATAATGATTGACCAACATCATCTTGAAAAGATAAAAATCTATTTTTCATTTTCTACACACATGTTGGTTCATTGATCTAATGCTTCAGAAAATTTTGATTCTTCTTTGGAACATTCCTATGTATGGTTGATGTGCAGTATCTTTCCATGTTCCAATATCCTCTGCACCAAAAGTAGTGTCCTTCGAAATGTGTTCTAGAGAAACATTCTTTATTGGACTTCTACATTTGTTCTTGTTCCCTTTCGGATCTTCTGGCTATAGATCACACATTTTGTGAGTGTCTCATCATTCCATAGAAATAACAACTCATAAAAGGTGCATTCCTATGCATCACACAAAAACTTATAGTTGTTCATGGGGTTCTTTGAATTTTATGATTCTTCATTGTACCCATATCAATTTTAATTTTCAGAATTGGTGCTTGTGGTCTGACTTCAACCCTGACTTCATTCTGTTTCTGATCAATCCTTAAATCACCCTTAACAACTGAACTAGACTTTTGGTTTTATCCGGCTGAACCTTTAGGATCCACATTCATCCTTCCAATTTTTTGAATGATCTTATTTCCTGATGTCACATTGGTGGTCAAGATTTTTTTTATCCTTAAATTTTCATCACACACTAAAGACTTCTTCTACATGTTCTTCAATATCATTGACATGATCATTCACTTTGTGAATCATGCCATCGATCTCCATTTTTTTCTTAAATATTTGGATTTCATTCATTTTTCTCTCCAAACATCTATTTATTCACAATATTCTTCAAATTATGCTTCCATGTCAACTCTTCCTTCAACTTCTTCTTCTTCTTCTTCATCAGCTTGGATTTCATCATATTTCTAAGAACTACTGAAAACATCCATTGTAGCATTCTCTCCATGATCTCTACATTTCTCTATCACTTCATCCTCAATCTAATCTAAAAAATCACATTATTCTGAAATAAGTTTCTTCTTCTTAATGAAATTTCTCTTGAACTATTTATTTCCATTCCCATATGTTGAAGACTTCACCTTGTGAATTTTGGATTCATCAACATCATCATCTTCTTAGAACATTATGGGGCACCTTGCCACAATATTTCCAACCATTCAGCATCAAAAAATGAAACTAGAAGTTTCCATTTAAACATTATTTTTTTTTCTTTGATGGTTTGAGGATAGGAATGAAAACACCTCATCTATATCTTCTTCATATTGAGTGTCTTCAATAATGAGCTTCTTCATAGATTTGAATTCCCCCTCATTGGATTTCCCCTTTTCCCCAGAATCATTGTCATCATTTTTCTTTTCATATGCTATATGGGTACTATGCAAGTTATCTAGTGTCATCTATTTATGATAATTATATTATAATACACGAACCATTAGATTTAAGTAAGGTAAATGATTCCTCAATATATCCTTCACAATAATTATGACTTCAATGACTTCACTAAGAACTCCTATGTCTCCCACTTCCACATTTACCCTATCAAGGAATGCATCAACAATCACATTCGAGCTCATTATATGATCTTCATAATTGTTCCCCAACACTTGCAGCTTCAATTATCTGACCTTCCTATCTCCGTCATATATATACAATAGATTTTACCACATGGCATGTGTGGTTTTTCAGGACATCAACTTCATATTGATAGAATTGGATAGGGATCCCCCCAAAAGTATTGATTCCTTTGGCATCATCATCCAATTCTCTTCGCTCAGCTTCCGATAAATCACAAAAATTAATATCAGCTATTATTCCACGCATTTATACTATGAAAAAATCCATTACCCAAGATTGGATGTATTTTTGCATCTGATTCTCCGATATCTGAAAATTGTTCCGTAAAAGATATGAATCCCTTTATGTTTGGTGACCTCCATCTAAGAGAGAACCACTAATATTAAACTTTCAATCTAATACTAATTGTTATGTCCACTAGGTTTGAAACCCTGAGTGGGGGTGAATCAGGGTATGAAATATTAAAAAACTGCCCCTATTGATCTTGTTTCACTGTTAAGAAAAACTATCATCCCTCTCTTTCCCATATAAAAGTATAAACAGAAATAAAATCATGCACAGGACACAACAATTTTACATGGTTCACCCTCACTGGGCTACGTCCAAGGAGAATACACTGGACATGTCCTGATATACCAAATCCACTAAAATTACACTGCTGTTTAAAATTTATTGGAATAGACTAATCGTGCCTCCTAGTTTGAAACCACTCACAAAATGAAAGCTCACTGCTCTCTCAAAGGAAGTGTTCTCACTACTTCTTTGGTAGATCCACTCACAGTTAAAAGACTTGTAGGTATTTTCATATTCATGTAGGAATTTTTCATCCTTAACTCTAGACAGATGCTCTATTTACATACCACTTTCACTGGAATATGAATCTCACGTTGCCACAAAATTGAACAGGGCAACCTCAAATTTTATATGCAGACCTTACTTCCCCTTGTGTGTAATTCCCTTTCCTTGCACGTAAAATATCTATTTTTTCCATGAAATAGATACTACACATTCCTTGTAACCTCAGAAATTCCATTCAACCTTCTTTTTATGTGCAATTTTAACTCTTATGTGTAACATCAATTTTTACGTGCAACCAAAAAAATTTCACACAACATCATTGAGTATTTTTTACCTGCATCAAAGCTCATATATTCTCTTAATCTTGAGATAATATGAATGAGGGGGTCACCACAAATTTATAGGAAAACCCAGAGCATTATTAAAAAAACCCTCATTCAGTGTGTAATCCTATTTGATCGTGGAAAACACATCTTCTGCACAATACCATATTTCGCGCACTACTCTAATATTTCTCGCACATCAGGCCTTTTCCAATTATAGAGCTTCTAATCTCGAAAAACCTCTTAAGAAACATACTACAATACTCTAATTCATGCACTACTCTAATATTTTGCACACCTTCCATTTCGCAAAACACATGTATCCATTTTTATATTTTTTCTCCAAAAAATTTGGCAGAAACTAGAAATTGGTACCACCTTGATTCTGATCTTTTTGTACCACATCCAGATCTTCCATTCCTTTGTATTGGTTATTATATAAATCATGTATTTTAAAAAACTTATCCAGAACAAGAAAAATCACAATGGATGCCCCCATTTTCATCCAACTGATCTTAGAAACCCAACTTTTCCCCAAACAAAACATTGAGGCCCGCTTTGTCCATAAATAAAACCAACCCAAAAATGATTCATTGAAGCATTGAGGGATTTCTTCCCAACACATGTCCATAATAATAATGTGATAGCTGGGTAAAGAATTATATATCCCTCAAATTATTATGGTAATATTTTTATCACATGTGATCCCATGTCTAGATCATGGTCAGTTATCCTAAAACAATATTATATGATGTTTTGGTGGTTAGCATTGATTTATGCTTATGATGTAAACTTTTATTTTGTTTTGACATTCTTATGTTCTAATGATGTAATAATCTTATATCACACTTAATTATTAATGTTCAGGATTTCACATCTTTTATCTCAAATTAATTTTCCTCTTTAATTACATTTATTACATAAATCATGTTATATATTTATTATTCACTTTCCAGGATTTATATCTTACCCCATTAATATGTATATCCCACGGTTGTCCCATAAAATTTTAGAAGATCAATGAAAACATATATTCATTTTATAGGGTTTTGTTAATGTCAATATATCCCTACAAAAAAAAATTCTGATATGTATCTATTTATAAAAACACCCTCGAACTCTAAATTTTTTGGGATTGTATTATATGTATAGATGTGTAATTAATTACAATTTATGGTTTATAAAATATAGGTGTTTTCAAATATATTTTTATATATTTATATATTCTACAATTAGAAAAAATATATGTTATATATATACATATATATATATATATATATTAACATTTAGAGGATATATGTGTAAATTTATTTTCATTATTAATAATATTCTTACACAGATTATAAGTATAGATCAAAATTTTTCATGTTTTCTATATTATTAACCCCAAATATTTTGTATTGATATACTTTAAAATATTATTTTCATGTGGGTATAGAAAATTATCTTTCATTTATATTATTTTTATGCCTCTCATGTTGTGTCTTAATTTATTTGATTTTAGAAATTCTATTAAAAAATACTGGTACAAACCATTTGTTAAGAAATAAAAAAAATTATCCATTCATAAATTATATATAATGAAATTACTTTGAAATGATACAATGATATTCTAGAATAAAATTATAAAATCAAATTTGGATAAAAAAATATCTATTTGGGGAATTAAAGGCACATAATAGTTCTCTTTAAGAAAGAAAGAAACTAAAGAAAATTCATGTTTCATATTTTAATTCTATCTTAAAAATATATTTTATGTAAAAATATATAATCGTATTGGGTGAACCTATATATATTTTTTAAAATTTATTTTTATTTATAGATACATGCACAAACATATAAAAATACTAACATGAATTTACACCACCAAGACAATGTCCAATTCAATTTATAATTCCAATACTACCATCCAAATAATTTAACTATTTCAAGGTTAGATGATAATAACTAAGGGAGAATAAAAATAATAAATGGAATACAATTTCCCAAATTCCCTATAGTACAGGAACACAAAATCACCTAAGATAACAACATATAGAATTTAGATACATATAATCTAAGATAACTTAGAGTTATATACCATGAAAAACACCAGGAAAACAAAAATAATTATCCAATATTATACAATAATATATAAAATTAAATATATTAAACATAAAATGAAACATTATGTAAACAAAAATCCCATGATAAAATGATCATCTAACAAAATCAACCTCCTCTTAAAATAAACCATTTATTATCATCACTTATCCCACAACTATCTAAATAAAATATAAATTATAAAACCACCATATAAATTTAAAAAATCTCAAATTTCAATCAAAATGTGAGTACAACACTTTAAATTTTCTCCTATCATGGTGAGCACATTGACATAGTATGAAATCCTATGTGAAGAGTAGTAACAAAGTCAGTCTTGTGCATCCACAGTAATCAATGATTATAAAATCATGATATACTGCCATGGAATCACTGAAAAAATTACCTAGCTCAATCTAGTTATGTTTTCATGTACACGGATACATCATTGTCAAACAAAAAAATATAACATTATATTAGTGCTCATAAAATTATTTGTAAGTCAATATCCATAAATAAAGATCGATATACAGTTATATTCCAAAAATCACCAACATTATCACTCAAAATAAAAATAAAAACACAATGATATACCCACAAAAAATGCAGCAAACTAACAATACCCATATCCATTAGGAATAATAAATAAGAATAAATTAAAAGTGCACTCACCTTGGTCACTAAGCCAATGTGGAGGACCCAAACCCAATCAAGGGAATGTGTTAGGATATACATGATCTTGCTGATGTGGGACCCATGAAATATTGATGATAATATAGATTTGGGGATCCCAGACTATATTTTCAATCATGTAACCCCCAATACATTGATTATAATTTAAAATATTGGAATACCTTCATGTTTTCATAATATATATGGTCAACAACCGATTCTATAAATGATCTATCAAGGGAACACATTCACACAATTGACTCATACAATATTAGTTACGATTGTCATTATTTATAACCATATAAAATATAGGATACATAACTAGTTATACTTCAAACATCACCATCATAGGTATCAATCCCATGATAATTAAACCTATGAGATAACAAACAACTAAAATATATATTCAAATATTTATATCATCATATTGGGGGAAAAACTCACAAGGTCATTTATATTTGACAATCAAATAGTTCAATTTAATGAAATGCCAAATTAGTTTCATTAAAAATTATGTAATATTTTCATGGTTTCCTAATGGATGGGTGGATAATGCCACCAAAAATTATCAAATAATTCAGATACACAACCCATTTTTGTTAGGTAATAAGTGAAACATGATAATCTTTTAACAGACTATCACATCATATCTTGATATTAATATTGTAAGATCCTTATGGACATATTTTATCTCATTCAACTCATAAATATATTATCTGTACTATTATTTCCATAAAAAAAATAGAAACAAATCATCACATTGAATTATCAATATTTGGGAATAATCATAGCTTTATACTAGTTTATGGATCCCATTTCAAGCTCCATGGGTATCACTGTTGATAAAGAAATCATAGGGATTCCATTACTTACAATAATCTATATATTATTCTTTGAAACAAAAAAACTATCATATTGGAACTAAATGATCTAACAGAAACATTTATTTGTACATAATAATATCATCCCAATGGTTGACTTCATAAAATGATATATATAAAAACAATTCATATAAATGATCTATGATGGGTTTTATAATCCTAATATCATAATATATGCAATGAAATGAATAAACTATAGTATCAAATTGTCCCAAATGGATATCAGATATGAAATTACCATGTTTATTTATATTTTTGGGATATAAAGGTCTATATGATAACCTATTTCATCCCAACATTGATCTTCATGAGAACAATATAACCACCTAGTAAGGTCATATGACCTGCCCTGAACTTTGGGACATACTGTAAGCACTCTTGGTTCGGTGATAAGGTTATAGACCCCATTCCAAACTCAATGATTTTATTAGGTTATATTTTATATCCAACATAAAATATAATGTGGGAATATATTAATAACCATAGTCGATGGGTCCTCAAATAAAATAAGTTTTATGGGATTCATTAATGATTTTCTCTTTGAACCCACATAGATCAAGGATCAAACACACCTCTTCCCAAGGTTATTAATCCATTGATGCTACATTTATGGATCAATAATCCAGTTAGAAAATATCTATAAACTATATCCCACATTATCAAAATAAAAACATGCTTCCCACATTGAAATTCTATTCATGACTGTCTAGAAATCACCCACAATTCATCATCATCGTCCAATATCATATTTTCCTCCAACTAAGAACAAATGACATACCTTGAAATCATAAGTGTATATATGATGTCTAATTTTTATGATTTATCCAAGAACATACTATTCAATATCATTAATTTTGGATGATTTATTTATTGATTATATTTTTATTAGAACTCTAATACTCGCTGTCATGATGGTGAAAACATCATCATTTTGAAGGTCAATGAAACATATGATAATCATGTAGAGAACGAGAGGGGGTTTTCTGAAATTATACCAAATAATTATTTTCAATTTATTTTCATATTAATATATTATTTTTTCTAAAAACATTATATTATTAAATAAGCGAATTAATTCATGTACATAATTAAATTGTCCAATAGGGGTCCATAATCCTACCTCATGATGACCACTATCACCACCTATTAATTTTGATGTTTTATACTCATTATCCCTTGTAACTAACTAGATAAAAGCACTCAATGGTTTCGTGGTTGGAGTTCCACATTACCAAATGCATATGTCCTTTTATATAATAATTTTTTGATTAGCAGGGAGGTCCAGAACTAATCATTTTCAAGACTATTCCCTCAATATCTTAACCACCAGTTAAAAAAAATATTATCATCCACAAATCACTTATAATATTATATAGAAATATCATAATACCATGTTTTTTAAAATAAATATACATGTCCTAATTTCATATAACTGAACTCATCACGCACTGGAATAATGAAATATATATTTAAATATGGAAAAAAAGGTACTAGGCAGCTCCGTTTAACTTTCTATGCTAACATCAATTCCATCACCATTCCCCATAAATATACTCTCACCTTATCCAAAATGAAACATGTAAATAGACAAACATAAGAGACAAATGGCCTACATTCACACCAAGGTACCCATTCAAGGTATGACAAAATACGTATAAATAGGGTATTACCAAGTACCCAAAATATACAACACCATATACATGTGTATGCATTGAAAAATAAAAAACATAACAAACCACATGTAAAAATGTTTTTCATTTCATTATAATATAACCAGACCAAAATTAAACCATACAACACCTAACTCATCAAAAATCAATGAGAAATTCACCTCGTACATCAATCATAAATCTTAAATATGGATTCAATGTTGGTTTTCATACCTTTTCATGAAAACTACCCACTTAATCAAGGTGGGGTTGGTACTAAATCTCATACATATCATTCCAATTCTATATCACCACCCTCAGAATCTAAATGAGGTCTTGAAACCATATAAAAACCAATACCCACTCACTCAGTGTACTATCCCATACCATATTCCAAACCACTACCGTCTCACATACTGTAGGGTCAAACAAATACAATCTATAATAACAACTTCTAAATTAGGGATGTATATTACAACACCCTCCCACATTGTGAAAATAAAACATTCATATCATGTACTAATACCTGATCAGTCAAGGAAATCCTAATATTCACCTACTATACTAATACCCTATCCCTAACGGCAGTCCATGTTAGCACCCTTCCAAAAATTGCATGGAGAACATACACATATTATGTCAATACCCTATCTCTAAAGGTATTCCAATATACTAACCTCTCAATTTGGGGGAATCCCAACATCCAATATTTTCATTAAAGTATCACATAGTTGGAAACATAATATTATAATCAAAATTAAATCACAACTAATCCCTCATGACCACCATGACACATGTGACTATGTCTTATCTTGTATCTAGCCTCAAAAACCATTAACATTTCATATACCCTTCTATCCCTATAAAATAATCATCCAAATCCTGACCATATCACATAAATTCAATTTTCCAAACCCATAAACATTCCGATAACACCCATAAAGGAATCTTATAACATCCCCATCCCGGTTCTCCCACATGTGGATGATTCAGCTCATTATGACACAAAAGGAAAACCACCGCATACACTAAAAGATGTAACTGGTATTGAGAGTGTAATAAAAATATATCAGAGTCTGTAACCCAATGGTAAAAAAGTTAAGATATCTACAGAAATAATATTTAAAAAATAATAAAATCAACTATTAGATATGGAGACATAACTGACCCAAACCAATATTATTAAAATAAAAAAAATGAAAATAATAATAATAAACCATTCCATTCCATGTTTAATTTAAATAAAAATTTTAATTTTATGTCATACATGTAAAATATTAAATATAATTCTAATATAAACACCAAAATCATGGTCCCAAACTCCAAGCCTTTCCCCATATACATTCTCCAATCTAATACATCATGAAATCAATCAATTTTATTGCCCCATTCCCTTTCCTATACATGAATCCATATAGTATTCCTGAGTAAAAAATGGTGAGTGGATAGGGTGTGAGTACAACTCAATAGTTCAACAATCACAATGTCTTAACAATCCAATATTAATAAATAGTAGATGAAATTGAATGATAATTTGGGGGATTATTTCATAAATTAAAGGGGAAAAATAAACATCTAGCCCTTAGAATTTGGTTTGGCACTAGAGGTCAGTCAATCATGATTTAGAATCATTTTAGATATCTCCTTCATGTTGTGGATCCTCCAGCTCAGATAGATCACCCATTCTATTGTTAAATTATCCTATATATAATTAATTTTCCATTTCATGTCTCATGTTTCCACCTATCCCACTATAAAATATCAATTAAATAAGAAATCCTAGGCTCTTTTTGAATTCTGATATCAGTATCACATATTTTTTTCCAATGGCGTAATAACATTCCTAAAGAAAACTATTCATATAATACTAGGATCTATAAAATTTCCAATGATAGAGATGCTTATGTGTTCCTATAGAGCAATGCCATGCTAATAAAAATTACTATCATAAGACCTTGTGAAAATTCCAATACTATAATTACCAGTATACTAAGAGTAAATTAGACCAATTGTGAATTCCCATGCCATGCCGAATTTTATAGTTCACAAAAAATGCCGTATTAGTCAATGAATTGTAGTTTATCAAACAAGAAATATTTTTTTAATTTGCCCAAATTTCGAATTATCCACATTTATATTCCATAAATCCAATTTATAAATTATGATATTAATAATAACAATTCCATTTGACATCTAAATTTATAAAAATAACCATTTTCATACCCAAATAGGTATATTTTAACATATAATCATGCAAAGATGATCACATTATAATTATCCTTTTCAAGATAAATTATTCAATATCAATATAAATACAACAATTCTAATATTAATCCAATTATAAATCATTTTCCAAATCATCATTGGGCTCTATGTTCTGAAAATTGTTCTAACATATGTTTAATGGTTGGAACACCTCTTAGGTGGTCATAAGTTCATGTTTCAACAACAGTGGGCACAACTTGATCCCTTGAATGTCTACGTAGATGTATTTCATCAAAATGGTGGGTTACCAATTTCATTCATTCTTTATTGGGCATTTTGTTTGGATTATACTTAGTAAAAATACAAGTAAAATGAAATATATGTTCAAGAGAAGTTCTAGACCACCCAACAAAAGAATAGAGAATAGAGATAATGATTAAAATACAAGATCAAACTGAAATGGTTTAATACTCAATTGATAAGAAATTATCCATCCGATAAATGATTGAAAAATTTGGATCAAAATAGGGAAACAACAAAACTAAGAAGAAATCACCATTATATGTTGTCTAGGTCAAAGAATGGATCATGAGGAATAACAATGACATTAGAAAAGCCATGAGATACTTAGAGTACCTTAAAAATTGTCAAATCCTATATTAGGGTCTGAATAGATGATAAGTTGATATTGAAAGGGGTGTTATGGTCTAAAAACACATCAAATTCCCTTACTTATATGAGCATCCCAACACCATCGTGTTTCCAGTATGAACCACAGACTAGTCAGTGATGTCCCCCCAACAAAATTGAAATGCTAGGAAACCTAACAGATAGCTAGTTTGTTCCCACTAGATTATACTGGGTATCCTATATAATTCTCACTCTTCCTATACAAGATTGGAATTTTAGTGGATCTATAGTCTCTCCATGATAGAAACCCAGGTATATGCTCCACATGGATAGCTTCTTCGTTCCATTTATACCTCTGAAACATTATTTCAAACCACATACATGGATAATATACCATGGTAAGTTATTTTTCCTAAATATGAAACTATATTAAATGAAAATATAAATATTAAAAAACCTTGGACAAAACAAAACCATACCACCTCCCCACCATATAATAGCTCATCCCTGATATGTACTCCCATGAATCACTATGGGGTATTGATGAACAACTAGGGAAACCACACCTGTATATCAGACTAAGGATCTCATAAATCCTATTTAACATTACAATTTATCCATTTTATTGGATAATATTAATATTATTCCCTCATAGATTCTTCAGAATAAGGATTATGATATGGATCATATGATCCTTAATAGACATATAATCATCAAACTCAACTGCATTGAAATCTATCATGTGAGAAGCGTTAGGGTGATATCTCGAAAGGTGTGAAATATAAAACTATTATTGCATAAAACTATAGTGATGTGAAATGGACATTCGGTATTCCTCTTGACCAATTCTATCAACTCTCCCAAATATACCAACAAACATGGTTGCTAATTTTATCTACTTCAATATACATGTAATATTTTAACATTTCTAGAGATTCCTTATGATCATTTTTTCGAATGATATTTTATATTTTATGGGTTATACCATGGATGGGTTTAAATATCATTTAATATGAGAGAATTTAGAGAAATTTGCAATCCTAAATGGATGTTCATGGTTGGTGCATGGTTAGTGAGAGCATGATGGTTTCCCAGGTAATTGTGAAACCCTTTTTGGAGGCATGGGTGGTGGTTCATGGTTGGCACATTGTTTGGTCTAACTATGTAGTTACCCTCCCAAAAAAGTGCACCACAAAAATAGTAGGGGTATTCGTAATTGGAACATGGTTTGTTACACCATTCTCTATTTAGGATAAATAATTCACACCCAATGTATAGGCACATGGATAAGGTTCAATGTTTGGAAAAGCTTGTGACCCTACCCAGGAAACCATGCATATAGGATTTTTTTCCGACAAATTTTTAAAAAATAATCTCAAAAACATTTACTTTAACCTAATCAAAACTATATGTCCAGACATAATTTCATTCAATTTTATAGGATCTAGGGAGTATTCCAAGGATCCTTGAACACCTTCCTCAATGAATCAAATATTCGATTGAAGAAGTGTATCCTTAGTGGTATTTTATTTCTGCCCTACTTTTTTTATCTCTCTGCCATCACTCTATCCCAAAGATGTGGGCTGGTTTTTTTTCCTTTAGAAATGGTTTACATATACGCTTTTGTGGATCTTAATCTTTTGTATCATGATATTTTTTATTTTTCCATTATCATCATCGCCATTGTTGTTTTGATCGTTCCATACCAAATTGGGGATTTTTAGTTTGGTGAATGTTCGTCAATAACCATGAGGTTAGTAGCATAATTGTCAAATCCCATAGTATTTAATATAATTTCATGTATGTAATTGTTCAATTTAAGCTACATTGGAAAATTTCATTCCAAATTAAATTGATCAATTGATTATTATGAAATTGGTCTGATGTGTGGAAATGATATTTTTGGATAAAGGGAATTAAGAAATTTATTTATCAATGACTTTATGAAATTGGTCGAGATCCAAGGGGTGGGATGATATGATTGAAATAGTTTATATAAATTATGAATTTGGCCGATAATTGATATGATGAAATTTTTTTGCAATTGAATTATGGCAATGGGTTGATAGTTGGGTTTAGAATGTAGGACCATGAAATATGAATATTTAGACAGAGTTTTGGGACATGCACTACTACTCCAAATACTGACACCATGAAAGATATCCACATTAGGCCCTCAATATATTTAGGTATTGCATGTGATCATTGAGTTGTAGGAAAAATAAATCTACTCCAAATACCACCAGGGTTCTAGAATGATCCTTTCTGACCCCATTGAATAAATATGAAATTGTAAATTAATGATTAATGGAAACCCCTAATGGAATGAATTGTGGTAAACCTTTCTGGATATTTTAGACTCCAGAATAGGGAGACATTGGTGTTGACGGTTTAGGTGTCTCCATTAACTTGGGAATTTATATGGTTTATTAAATAATAAATTAATGTAAAATAATTTACTTTTCCTTTTGAAATTTAATCTTCATATAAAAATTAATACACTATTTTACACTGTATATATTTTAGATTCCATTGATGGAAACCTATTGAGTTGTAGTCATGACCTACATGGGATGCCTAATCGATTCTAAATGATACATCCCGTTTTTAGGACATGATATGGGAAATAGACCTATATATGATGGTTGAGTAGGGATGGAGCACGGATGAGGGAACTATACATGATTTCCGAAACTGATTGGGAGTCTTTAGTGTCTTTATTTTGGTTATTCATTTGATAATTGACATATATATATGGAAAGAAACTTCTACAATTTTAGTTTTTGGTATCATTTCCCAATTTCGGCTCATCATGTGATGTTGGTATTTAATGTTATAGAATTATTATAGTTATTTTTTATTATCATTTGGATATTTGATATTTTTACAGTATTTTTATTCATTTATAAAGATGGTATAGACTCCCCATGATATATACATTAGACCCTATCTTCTATTTAGCATCTTCTGGTGTATGGGGAGGTGTTTCAAAGGTAATGTGACCACAACTGGCATGGGGAACATGTATGTGGAACCAAGTTTAGGTTGTTAAAAAGTGGTATCAGGGATACTTATTTTTGGTTTTCTATTGTATTATTATTTTGGAGTGGTATTCATGAGACTAGAATGAGTCGGGACAAAGTCATGAACACATGCATTGATGTATCTAGCCCTTATTTGGGGGAAACCACAAGTGCTGAGGGTGGGATTGTAATTATTGATGTTCTCTATTACAGTTGAATGTTATTTCACTGTTTTTGATGATATTGTTGGGTGATATTATTGTTTATTGATATTTTACTCATTTCCGGAATGGAATAGGAGTTGAGTATACATGGATCATTTTAAGAACTCAATATTTATTTTGATATGCATCATTTTATGAATGCATGGAAAAGTATGTTTTGGGTGAGTTGTTAAAAGGAACTAATTTTTATTATTTGAATAATTTAAGATAAAAAGGGTCTTAATAAAAAATTGATAGTTTTATTTTATGTAAAATGTGATAAATTGAAATGGATAAATGGGTGTCTAATGGAAAACCATTACATATTAAAATGTTTAACCACATGTTAACCAAAACCCATGTGAGGGATGGTTGAGGGTAGTGATTGTGCATTATTTTTGACCCTATGGTGGGGTATGGGGGATGACTTGTTACGTATTTATGTGAATACATATATTTTAAAAGATTTAATAATGTGTTATGTGTCAGAATATGTGTTTTTAAAACTATATAGATCTCCCTCCAAGATCACTCTTTTTTATAGGATAGCAGGAGGACATGTCTAGAAATTATCCACTAGTAGTGGAATTTGAGGCACTGATCGTACTAGGTGAAGGATATAGAGAACGGTTTCCTGAGAACTTCACTTGATACATGTAGTTTATATAGATGTAACCCAAGACGATTATGTGAATATGTCTGACCCAAAATGAGAATTCTTGTTTCAACACCCTCAAACATTCACTGGTGAAGGTGGACTTGAGGTTGAACTATTATATATTGAGTCCATCCAGATTATACATGACCATTTGGAGAATCATGCTAAGAAGAAGGTCAATCTGAGAGAATATATGTTACATGGTGAAGTGATGTTTGGGTGGGATATTCTGGCTTAAGATCAGAAGATGGAGAATATGGTATGGAAATACATGCAATAAAATTTATTAGAACACTTTTATGTAGAGTTTTTGTGAAAATAATGGGCATCTGATTTTATGTGGTATAACTAAGGGAGTATGTATATAATGGAATATGCTTTAAATTTATCATATTTTTAGTCATTCATCCGAATGTTGGTTGGAGATGATGATACTATTACTAATCATTTCAATATGGACTTAAATGTGAGATTTTGACCTGTTTCGATATCTTTTGGGTAAATAATTTTTCAGAAGTGAGGAATTAGTATATAAAATCTAAGGGGAACATGAAGTAGTATAATTTTGGTATATATGTGGTTTATATTGGATGAACATAAGTTACGTATTCTAAGATTAGGAAGCATCACTTTGATAATTTAAACAAATGAAATAGCAACTAACTGTCTGGGTGGAAGGATCAGTTACTCAGAGTTGTAACTAAGTATATGGTCACCAATGTGGTTGTTCGGGATATATTTATAACCCATTTCCATGCTGAAAAATGCAGTGTCTTTCCTACTATAGTATGGGTCGCCTATAGAGGTACTGTAGAATCCCTCTAACCATGGGTAGTTATGGAGGAACCAGGATAGGTTATAGAAATGTAATTTGATCATTTACCCCATGTCAATCAAGAAGTTGGGGTTCTTACTGATATGGTGCTCATGCCAGTGGACAAGGTACATCAGGGCTTGAGTTCTTGTATTAGTATAATGGTGTAGTTTTGGGGACTCAAACTACATTACAAGGATGATGGTAAATATAGTTTCATGTAGTTCATCCAGCACTTATAGATAGAAATTCAACCACATCGGTAGTCAGAGGAACTTGTCATGTAGCTTCTACACATTCTAGTTCCTTTTTTGTTATAGTATCATCTAAATTTTTTATATCGTCAAAACATGTGAAAAATTTAACTCTAGCTGTGGTGTTTTGCAGTGAGGTTATGATGATCGATACACTATTATGAGCATGGTTGGGGGATTTCTATTTATGCAAGTGGTGATCTCTCGAGGTTAGTGAGTATAATTTCTATTGGTATCATTACATACATGACATGTTAGGATTTGATCTGATTTTTTATATGGATTGGTGGATTGTGTACCAATCCCACATAGATTTTTATAGCAGAAATGTGACCTCTACATCATGTAAGGGTTATAATTATGTTCAATGGGAAGACATTGATATATAGGAAGGTTGTTAAGGTAAATTTCGTCATAAACTTGGGGATCTCACCACCCATGTTGCAAATTGTTTTTTGGATGATGAGGGTGAGAATCCTTGGGCCTTTTAAAACATATTGGACTAGTTTCGGGATACGGTTTCTATGTAATTTTTATTTCTTGATCCATAGATGAATTATGAGTTTAAAATTGAGCACATGACAAGATCTTAGCTAGTTTCTATTTTAACAGATATAACGTAAAAAATAGAGAATTTGGATCTTAGGACTTAGATGGAAGACATGATGGATAATGGAATTATAAATCAATGTATTTCACCATGGGGTTCTCCAGTCTTGTTTTATAAAAAGGATGACTGGACCCTTCATTTAACTGTCAATTACCAATATTTGAACATGATGACTATGGAGAACCTGTTTCCTCTTCCCCATATGGATGATCTCTTTATCTAGTTGAGAGGATCTTGTTTGTTCTCCAAGATTGACTTGAGATTGAGGAATCATATATTGTGAGTTAGACCTTCTGATATACAATGGACTTCTTTTAGAAGTAGGTATAGCCTATATGAGTTATTCATGATGTTTTTTGGATAGATGAAGGAACTGGATGTGTCTATGGCCCTGATGAACTGAATATTCCAACCCTACCTAGATCCCTTTGTGGATGTTTTTTGGATAACATATTGGTGTACCCAGAAAACCTGATGATCATGAAAAACATCTTAACACAATCCTGAGTACACTAAGAGAGAATTGGATATATTAGAAGTTATCTATGTTGTAATTTTGGATCAACCAAGTAAATTTATTAGGTCACGTAATCTCGAAAAAAGGTGTGTTAGTGAATCCAGAGAAATTTCATGATGTGGTTTCTTTGAAACATCCCAATATAGGTTTTGATAACTTAAAATTATTGGGATTATTATGATATTATCGACAGTTCCTCAATTAAATATGCCTATTTGAAGCACCACTTTTATGATTTACAATGGAGGGGGTCTTGTTTGAATGGATTGGGGCATGTGAGAATGCTTCCCAAGAGTTAAAAAAGTGTTCGACTATAGAAATAATTTTGATCCTACCAGAGCAGGGTGAGGTGTATACCATGCACTGTGATGCATCTAGGATAGGGAATGGTGTTGTGGTGATTTAGGGGGAAACATTGTAATTTATGATTTATACTAGTTTCATCCAATCGGATATAATTACCCTACTTAAAATCTTATGTTAATTGAAGTGGTTTAGGCCTTGAATATTTATTGGGATTATCTATTTGGAAAGAAGATTACTGTGTATGGAAACCACAAAAATAGAAAGTATATCTTATCAGACTGATATATAAATCATCAGTAGTGGAGGGGGTTGACTATATGAAATCATTTAATTATGATCTAGCCTACCTACCCTAGAAGGAAAATAGCATTGCTAACACTTTGAGAAATAATACACATACATAGGAAATTCATGTGTTTATTTCTGATTAGAGTATGATGAAATTTCTTGGTGAGATGCATATTATAGTTTAGGATTACTAAGAGTAGATGACCATTATATCCATTTTAGTGGAGTCCACACTTTTAGGCTAGACTAGAGAGATAAAATATGGGGATTCTGAGTTTTTGTCCTCAGTGGAAAGACATGAATTTTGGGAGTCACATTTTGATCAGACTATATATGAAGAAGAAATCATTTAGGTCAGAACCATGTTGTTGTTCATACATGTATATTAGAAGAGATTATATGCAACTATCATTAAATGAAATGGGAGGTACATCCTTGTTTGAAAGTAATATATTGTGACCTACGTCGATAGTATTAGTGGTCAGGAATAAAAAAGAGATAGTAGGATTTGTGACATGATGATACACATGTCAATAGGTCAAGTCCATGCATCAATGAACTAGTGTTTTACTACAACCATTTAACAATTTGTACTGAATGTGGCTTGATATTACCAAGGAATTCATGGTGGGACTTCCAGGGTAACATTGGAAGAATTAATCAATATGGATAACTATAGAATAATGACCAATGTTTCCCATTTCATGAAATCAGGGTGACTTTTATAGTAGACCAGTTTGGGAACTTGTACATTCGGTACATATTCAACCTACACGGGGTTCGATAGTGTATATTTTCATATTGTGGATCATTATTTAATTAACACTTATGGAATGATTTATAGAATTTGATGGGTAGCCAGGAATTTATGATTACTATTTTCCACCCACAGATAGATGGGTAGTCATAATTTATTATTCAGGTGATAGAGGATATGCTAAAATCATGCACCCTAATAATTGGTGGGTCTGGGAAGAATCACATATTACTCATTGAGTTTTCCTATAATAATAGTTATCATGAGACTATCTATATTTTACTATTTGATGCTCTTTATGGAATACCACGATGATCACATTTATGCTGGATGGAGGTAAGATAGTCTGAGTTGTTAGGACCAAGTCTTTTGTATGAGTAATCAAAGTAGGATTAGTTTAGTTGGAAACATATGGCTATGACTTAGATTATAAAGAATTTCTATACTGATTGATTTCATTGGCCCATTGTGTATATTGTTGGTGATCATGTATTCCTTCAGGTATCATCTAGATTGGTTCACTATAGGATTTTGTAGTAGGGCATGTTGGACCCTCAGTATATTGAACATTTTGATATTATGGAAGGAACCAGACCTAATGAACATTGATTGTCTCTTCCACATAGGTATAGTGCTATGCACAATGTTTTTTGTGAGTCATGGATTCATCAAAATCACCTCGATCATTCTCATGTGATCGATGTGGATGATGATGACCATGATGATGATTCTTCCTATGAGGAACATCTGGTTATTATTATAGATCATAGGGACACATTTTTTATCGAATTTCCTTGTTGGTAGTATGATTATTCATCAAACATGGATGTGTATGGGAGGAATCATGTGAGTGAGATAAATATGTGGGGGCTTATTCTATTCAATGTATTAAATAATAATCTTATTGATGATTGGTATTATAGCTTAAGGATGATCTTTTATAATGTGGAGAGATGGAAAGATCCCAACCTTTCTTTATATTCCTCTTTATCATTTTCAATTACACTTTTACATTTTTTTGTTATACCTTGTCATGATATTAATATGGAGTTATTCTGAAGAAATTAGAGAAATTTGGAATCCCATGAATCTACGCATAGTTGGAGAATGGTTATGAAAAAATTTGTGGTTTTCCCAAGATTTCATGAACCCATTTTTGTAGGCATAAGTGATGGTGCACTGTTTGAGCTGGGTTTGGACAAACTGTATAGACAACTTCCCCAAATTGTGCACCCCAAAATAGCGGGGCTTTTCACAGTAATCATGCAATTTTTCAAACCATCCACCATTTAGGAGAAACTATGCACCCCCTTATAATGAAAGAAGACTATGGAATATGTGTTTTCGAACCAAGATCCACTTCTTAGGAAACATTTTGTGTGAGATTTAATACCACTAAAATTTTTAAAAAATTCCTGACCCCCCCCCCACCCTCATTTTTAACCATAATCACTCATTTTTGGAATAACATGATTACCATAAACCTTACATTCTTCCAAGAGTATTCTAATCCTCTTAAAATATTTTTCTTGATGAATCAAATATCTTATTGAATGATCATCTCTTCTATAGTATGTGATTTGTTCCCCATTGGTTTTATCACTCTCCCGTATTTATTTCCTAGTGAAGAGTGATGGATTTCCTTCATTTGGAGATGGTTTAGATATATATTTTAATTCATCTTAATCCTTTGTATCATGATAATTTATATCAGTCCTATATCATATGTGTCATTGTGGTTTTGGTCATTCTATATCAAATTGGGGATTTCGATTACATATATGTACATCAATGACATTGGGGTACGTGGTATAATTCTAAAATCCCATTGTCTTTGTTATAATTTCATTTATTTATTTTTTAATTTTCAATTACAATATTGGGAAATTTAATTATAAATTAAAATGATAAATTGATTTCCCATGTGATTAGGAAATTATTCTAACATGTTTTAATGAAATTAGTGACTAATGAAAATTAATAAAATGATTGTTCAATGAGTTTATGAAATTTGTGGAATTGCAATGGGTGTACTGATATTATTGAAATTTTGTTTATAAATAATTAATTAGGGAAAATGTTGAAATTATGAAATATTTTGAATAACGAATTATTGAAGTGGGACTATAACTAGGTTGATAATGTTGAACCATGAAATGTAATAATTTTGACATAGTTTTAGGGTAGGGACTTCTAATAAAAATACCCATTTGGTTCTAAACTATTTCTCTAGGCCCCCAATATATTTATGTATTACATGTGATCACAAAGTTGTAGGATAGAGACTCTGGTTCCAAATTCCCATGGTATTCCAGGCTACAGCTCTAGGCCCCATTGTATGAATGTAAAATATATATTAAATTATTAATGTAAACCAATGATCGAATGTGATTTTAAGTCCATTTGTGGACGGTTAAGACTCTTGAATAGGCCAAATTTGGTATTGATGGTTTTGGGTTCATCATAAACATGATAATTTATATGGAAAATTCATGAATAATTTAATTTGAAAACTGTTTACTTTATCATTTTTAATTTATTCATTATATAAAATTTCATATAGTGTTTTAGACTATATATTTTTTTAGACATCATTAGTTGTTGTCTATTGATTTATACTCACACCCTACTCAGGTTTCATGATCCGTAACTGAATAGACTTCATGTTTTCAGGTCATGATAAGTGAAATACCCCAACGTTAAATGGATGAATTGGAATGGAGCATGGAAGAGGGGGCAGGAAATGATGTCAAAACCTAATTGTGATTTTTTAGTGTCATTATTTTGGGTTCTCATTTAACACTTGAAAAATATTTGGCATTACACATCTACCGATTTATTTTCAGATATTGTTACTCTATTTTGGGGTAATTGTGTGATATTGGTATTTAGTATTATGGAATTGTTCTTGTTATTTTTTATTATCATTTAGATATTAGTTGTTTATTTTAATTTCTATGTGAAATTGATAATTTGGGTATATACTCCCCATGATATATACATTAGACACATATATCTAGTCAAAAATCACTAGATTATGGGGGGGTGTACCTAAGGTCATGTAACCAATAGTCTTGGTGAATCGGTATGTGGATCCTTGGTTAGGTTATTACAATATATCATTTACATAGGTTAGAAGAGACCTGAATAAAAAATCGATGACTAACCAAAAACTCCAAAGGTCATTGTCGATGGTCAACATACAATTTCTACTAGATCTCTATAGTCACTAGCATATTTTTATTAGTTATATCTTTTACATATTTTTCTATGTAAGATTACATCCAAACCAAGCTAACTCGCTGAATTATAACTAATATAGAGGTGGAAAATATGACCATTCAATTTGAATGGATCCATTTGGATTGATTCTTGAATGGTGTTATATAAGTGAAGTTCACGAGACCTCGATGCAGTTCTCAAGAATCACCAAAATCACATAATATAGGTTCACAACATATCATACAAAATTTTAATCATATGTTCATATTTTCAACCATTATAAGGATGATAGTATGTGATTGTGAGAAATTATGACCCCAGTTCCTTCTAGAGGCCTTTATAGAATCATTATTTTAAATTAGGATCTCGATCAAACATAATACTCATTATAGAAACATGTAATCAAAATATATCTGACATATAGATATTAACCATATCCTCAATGATGATGGTATTCTTGATATGTAGTATACTGGATTCCCTCATTGGTGGATCCTTGATCACACATACTTTATCATCTATCCAATGTGTCCTAGGTAATTCATTCTCAAATTAAACGATTACCTCATACCACTTCCATTCTTGTGTGGGAAAAATCAATGAAAACCAAGTCGAAAACTAATACCCATCCATCACCTAATGATAAGTGATATGTCATGAACAAAATCCCACAAACTTCTTTTTTATTCAATTCCTCAAATACAACCTATGGATATCATGATATATATTTTTCATATGAGGATATACCAACATTTAAAATCATCAAATTACCTTTTCATCTCCTCACACGTTCCCATATGAACACATACATATCCATATATATGAAGAACATATCCACTATAAAAACACTATCCTGATGATGTATCCCTACCAAATAAATTATCCCTCTAAACTAACCCATCTGAATCAGATAAATAAAGTATATTGATTCAGTCTAAGAGTATAGGAAACAAATATGGAAAAGTTAGACTCCCTCGCATGTCAGAGTCATTAAAATCCAAATTCATATTGGAAAAGTGTTCTACTAGTGGGAACCCATCATAATATTAATTAACTACCCATATATTTTTATTTTCATAAATTGAATCTGTAATAATGATTCATTTTCCTATAGTATATATGAACTCTGGGTATAAATACAATAGATACTCAACTCACCTCCTATATCGATGGTTCATATCCTTCTATGAAAAAATTCATTTGAGGATCTTATTTTCCATGTTAACCTCAAACCTTTCACCCTAGATATACTTTTTCCTGTATATCAAGTCATACACTACCAAACAGACTCCATATTCTATGTATGGTGATTTCTCTCATATTTTATCCAATTTCTAGAACCAGAAGAAACAAATCAGTCATCCAACATAAAAAATTATATGATTATGACACCATATGTTTTTTAAAACTTTATGTATTCCTTACCATCCCCAGGTAAGGTGAGGATCAAGGCTGAGTGAAATGTACTATTCAACTATTACAAATCCTTATTTCAACCATTGGACCAAAAAAATGTCACCCCTTTCTTGGTCAGTCTAAAAATTAGTATTTTCATAGTAGATAAGTTATAAATGAGATCCCTAGAATATCCTACTTGACCCATAAATCCCTGAATCTCAAATATATTCATGGTACATTACCAAGATACATTTATTGAAACCTTCTTTGGTTTTACTATTACACTAATCTCTAGGATAACATCACCTATGATGTTCCCACTATTGATCCTAAAATGACATTTAGATTCCATGGTGTAAATATTATTTTATCCCAGTGTACTCAAGAAGGGGTTAAGGTGTTGGGAAAGATTATTTATAGATTTCTTGCAAAAATATATCATTGATGAACCCCCTACAAACTGATTTGAAAATAATTGGAATATTAAATTCCTCACGGCCATCAATACTACTAGTGAATTCATTAAATCGAACAACAACATCACAAACTCATAGAACTCATAGATTCTCCTAATTAATGTATAATGTATTATATATGATCTCTTGCTCAAATTATGGTTTCCTATCCAAATTTAAATCCTGGAGATAACTCTTTAACATATATGCAATCTGACCAAATATTTTTTGTGTAGAAGGTGATTCTAGTTATTGACCATCATCAGGTTCAATCTATAGTAATAGATTCCTAAGAACAATTTTTTTTCAGTGTTCATGAAAACAAATTGGAGGAAACCATAGTGAATTAGTTATTCGTATGAGTCCCTTAGCTTCCAGATATTCCAAGATCACATTTAACCCCAAAATCTCCACTAGTTATATCTTTTATAGAGGGATAGTAGAAAAATTGACTACATTAACAAACTCTATAGTGAAAATTATCAATATATTAGGTGGTAATCTATAAAATAATTTAAGGACATATGAATGTTTTCCAAATATATTATTCGATGGTTTGTCATAAATATTCCATAACCCTTACCATAAGAAATTCCATTCACAAATGACTAGGATAATTATTACCGCAATAGATATATCTTCATTGTTTCTGTATAATGAATAATTTTATATACATATCCCACAATATATTCATCTACATATGTAATGACAATCTGTGACCAGCATTTCATCCATGATTGTTAATCAAGAACAAATTTCTACTAACATTTGGGTACACAAGACAAATTACACTGCATTTTCCTACCCATTTATGATGTGAAAAAGATATTTTGTTACATATGAATGGTTTAAAATATTTTGTCCATATGGTATCATACCCTAAGATGTGCCACTAAATCAAACAATGGTAGTAGAATTAGAAGGAAAATGTAGGGTGGCGACACAATGGGAAATCAATATAATGCCGATGTCATCTCCCACCATGAATACATATATACATACACAATACTTTAAGCTTTCAATCCAAAAAAATATTCTCATAAAATGTAAGTTGTTAACATTAAGGGTGATTTTGAACTAAATTCATCATTAACATAACATCACTATCATTTTAATGTGAAACCATAGAACTATGATGATTAAAAATAGTCAAGTCACAACCATGCATTAACCAATTCAATCAACCATATAAAATCCCTACAGGATTTCTCACACATAAAATATTTTGATAGAGGAACAAAAATATCCATTTTCAGTATAACAGTTTGATTTCCCAATAATTCACAAACATCTATTCTTGACTCCCATGCTTTTCCAGTTTCTCATAAAACAACCAACCACACCACTAACTAAAGAACTAAAATGTTTCTAATTTAGAAATAACACATCCTTACAACTGATATTAACAACACACTACTCAATACATTGGTGCTACTTATATCCAATGACATTCCTCCCATTATAAGAATTTTTATGGTATGACCATCTATGATCTTCAAGTGAAAACTCTCTCCCCAATAACAAGATACACAAAAAGATAAATTTAAAATGATCAAGATGAAAACATATAATAATTTAAATATGGTTACTCCAAACATGGTTTGATAATTGAATGTGAATGTAATAATACTTCCATTTATTCATTTTTATTATGTATATTAAGGGATTATATTTCATAGTTTAGATTGGTAGATATGGAACACATAATAAAATTTTCCTATAATGAACAATGAATGGAAACATATTTCCCTATGTACCTACCATTAGGTATACAAAATCCCCTCCTATCATAACTTCCCATGAGTAAAATATCTAGAAAAAATATTACCACATTATAGATCAATCATCCATGGTGAAATAAAATCTCAATAATAACAATGAACATAATGAATAATTATCACATCTCTAGATAATTCAGTATCCTCACACACATTAGTTAGCTACTAACATGCAAGATTTTGTTACAATGACCTACAAAATTCTAGACACTTATCTTTCTTCTATAAATAGTAATGAAAATAAAAAATCCTGTGCTCAGATACCATATTTTAATTTCCCTAATCTAGTTCCCCCTCACTATGCTATGTAGGATTGTTGTGATAACTCAAGCATGGATCCTCATACTATATAGGCTATAGGATAGTAGAGCGGGTGTAAGTAATATAATAGAGATAATATACCCTATGGGGAATATTTCAAATATATGTTGAAATAAGATTTAAAAAAATAAAATCAACCATTGTATAAATATATGTAACTAACTCAAACATGATATTGGAAAATAACCAATAAACCAAATATTAATAATAAACCCAGTTATTACATACTATATTTCAATTAAAACATCATTTGTATGTCATAAAATTAAAATATTAACCAAATTTTTAATAAAAAACACTAAAAACCTAATCCCAAACCCCATTCCATGTATCGTGTCTATGCTCCAATAATATCTAGAAATTAATTAATCAAATATAAATACTATTTCAGTTTTTCATAACATTTATCAAGTTGTCTTCTAAGGTACTAAGTGGTTCATGATCACGGTGTGATTACAAATTAGTATGCTAGATCCCAGGGTGTCAAAATAAACCAGTAAGAAAAAATAATACATGAAATTGTATGATTGACAACATAATTAATAAATTAATTAATAACATTAAATAAATATAAAAAACCTCAATCTCTTGGTTGACACATGGGGTCATCCAACCCAACTTTGGCATGATGGAGAATATTTTTGTGATGTGGTGGATCCTACTACTTATGACAGATCACCCATTTCATTTTTGGATTCATTGTAAACATATTAATCACCCATTTCATGTCTCATGTAACTATGTATCTCAACCTTAGATATCAAGTAACTAATAAATATTAGGATCTCTATGAATTCCTAAGCTAGATCCACTTATGTCATCTTATCGATTAAAACATTATACAAGAAAAATTAGACATATCATAACTAGATCTATTCTAATTACCATGCTAGATTCACTTACCTATTCTAAGGGTAAATGAATATTCGAAGGTAAAACGTATTACATAACAAAATGTTAATTTAATTGTTATTGAAACTTACATGAAAATTGGACATCAGACCTTATGTGGATTCTAATGGAAATACTAATTTTACAATTTAAAATATATAGAAAAAGATTCAATATACTATAATTCATCAAACATGCCATATTGGTTAATTTAACCCAATTACCAATTATCAACATTTATATTCGATAAATCCATGATACCAATTATAATAATTAATATAACAATTCCATTTCCCTTACCATTTTACAAAATTACTTATTTCTTTCTAGGAATACCATATATCATCATATTATAATTTTAAGATGATTACATACCAATTTACCAATTAGTGTTAATTATATATCCAAACAATGATATTAATTATCAAGTGAAGAAAATATATTTTAATAATTCATATGTTAATTAACGTCTAATTAATCATGTGGATTTAGTTTTAAATAAACCATGTTTCAACCTACGGTCAGAGTTTGTAACATCTCTTAGGTTGTCGGAAGTATCAGAATCAATATCAAATGTCCCAATGGGAAAAATGGAAGGTTATAGAATATGGATTTAATGAACAAATGGGTAACCAATTTGTTTATTTCATGTTCATAGAGTTTTATCATGACAAAACTTATTTCACATGATGGAAAAATGGAAAATATATTCGGGGGTTATTCTAGACCCACCACATTAAGAACGGATAAGAATATATCTATGTTCGATTACTGAATCCAAGTGAAACATAATAATTCCCTATTGAACATGAAGTATATTTACTGTAAAGTAGGGGATAATTTTGATATAGGATAAAATAATGGAGAAACATGCTAATCAATAAGAAATAATTTTAATGTAGTTAGGATCAAAGAAAAAATCATGATAATGAAGAATAATGATGGATAAGTCTTTAGAGACTTAGAGAACCATAAAAAATCATATCTTTCATATTATGGTAATATTAGAGGCTAAGAGGTGATTGAAATGGGTTTCAGTGTGTTAAAATATGTCACAACACCTTACTTATGTGACCCATCACCACACCACCAGGAATCTAGTGGTGTCCTCCAACAAGCCTGTGTGGCTAGGAACCTCACCCACAATATATTAGTCTCATATAGGATACCAATTCTTCCCTATACTATTATCTGACTATTGGAACTTATGTAGCTATATCAAGCTATTTGATAACTCGTCGACTAAATGATGGCTTTACATTCTCTCCATGATTGCAATAAACCTCTATGCTCCTACTATAATGGCTTATTTAATCACCAATCAACTAAAAAAATCCTTATTTACATCATACACAAGGCTTAATTTCTAATTTAAAATTTTCATATAAATTTATAATTGGTTCAACATAAAATTATAATTTTAATGTAAATTTAAATTTAAAAAATCATACAAATCAATTTGGATGTCGAAGCCAAACCCGGTCACTACTCATATATACCAACCCACATTTTTCAACCCATGGTGACCCGATAGCCAGTAGGCCCAACCTGACACTTTCTATTGAATCATGGTTTCTATACGCTTAATTTGTTCCCCAATCTTGTTGGAAATAGGTTCCCAAGCATGCCTCCAAATATGCCAGAGGCATCTGACTTGTAGGAAGGGTCTAATGATGATGCAATTGAGTGACTATACACTCTAGATGAGTACAAACTAAGTGAAACAAAATATTAATAAAATAAAATAAAAAAGGAATAATAGAGTACTATAAGAAAATAATAATTGTAACTAATAATATATTGATGTAGATTCATCCAATTAGATGAAACAATATATAAGAAGTAGACATACAGTAGGAGATTCAATAAGAATTGATAAAATTAAAATTTAAATAAATAAATAATCCACATCATAATTCATCCTATGTACAATATTGGACACTACTCCCATTTTCCCATATCCATTCTACTACATAAATGAAAATAGCACATAGCGAAGTCCAACTTGACTTGCAACCATGATATATATTAGGGTACTAACTTGCAGCCCAAACTAGGAGTGATAAAAACTATGTAGTGCAACACTAATTATTTAAAATGAAATATAATCTATTAATATTATGTAAATATATGTGTAGGTATAGTACTAAAGATGTTCATAAAAATAATTATTCATGCTGTGATCTGGTTCTTCAAAGGAATCCATGTCAACGAAACCTACATCAGCCTATATATGAATGTCTCTGAATACCTATAACCTTACATATACCTATCACCATATATACATCACCTTATTATATATGTTTTTATGTATATATATATGAAATAAATGTATAACATATATATATTTACGTAACATTAACCTAGACCTGAGGTGTAACTCATGCATCTCTGCATAAGCATGATAGTCTCATAGAGTATTTAGGGATTCTATGACCAAGGATCATGTATATTAAGGGGATCTATGCCTAGGTATCACAAATAATAAGGAACACCATGCCAGGTTATCATTAATAATAATGATAGGGTTCATTCCTAGCATCCTAATTAATGAGGTGTGAAACACCACACCCAACAACCCAAGTTATGTGAAGCACTATATCCAACATCCTGTCCTAAGAGGGTTTGAAAATCCATGTCCAAAACCCTAACCAAGGGCCCTATATAATAATCCATTACAATTTAATACCACCTCCCTATGAACCCTTATCCTAGGTTTTATGTAATGTGTATCTTGACATAGCTTATGGTGAAGTGAACCTTCATTAGTATGTTTCATTTATGATATAAAATAATCCTTGAGAATTCAATCATTCCATTTAAATATGATCCATCATGGTCATTAAAATTTTAAATCAATTACTAATAATTTTTATGTACATCTGATCATACTTACCATTATATAATTTAATTTCACTTAGTGTCAATCTATTAAAACAGTTATGCACAAGAATGAATAAGGACCAAGGGGGTGTTTCAAACCCACCAAAAAAATCAGTCCATATAAAATTAATTATGTTTAAAGAACTACATTTAATAAGTTGGACATGAAAAAAGGTAACAATTTAAATTAATAGTTCACATATCTCAAATTGTTCATTCAACATAATGGGTAATAGTACGAGAATAATTCATATAATTATCCCAACATAAGCGACTCATCCACACCACTTCTAATTCAAGTTATCTCATTTAACCATTTAATATTAAAATATGTAAGTTAACACATCTCAAATAGTGGTTTTGGTTCCAAATCTATGTATAAGGGACCATGGGAATATAATAAGCACACCCAATTGGGTTGACTAATTTGAGGTAGGAAACCTCTGATGAATAATTTAGATGTATATAGATTAAATTAATAAATTAGTTAATATCTACATGATAAATTTTACATTTTTTTAAGACACATGGAAATTACAGTTTGTGGCACAACATCATATTTAATAAACTATGGAACCTTAATGGGAATTAAAATATACCACAGATAACATATTTAGAATGCATTAGGAATATTTTAATGAGGTTTGATTCAATAATTGATGGGATAAATTGGAATAATTATCTAAAATCATACGAAAAGGGAAAATGAGATCACATAGATATGAAATTCCATATGCAAAAAAATGGATGAAAGACTAATCTTATCCATACATCTACACACCCAACACAACAGATGGAATATAATCAAGTCCAAGAAGGGAGGAAACCCACCTATAGAATAGGGATGATAGAGAGGAGAATGTGTGAGAGACTTATTGATAAATATTTATGGAAAAGGTATGAAAATAAAATAATTTATGGGGGTAAAATGTTCATTTTTCCCTTTTAGTGAGCCATATATTTTTTTGTATGATTTGCGAAACTATATGTCTTACCATACACTACTAGTTTTTTAGTGATAGTACAAATGCATGACTAAAACATAGTTTTGAAGAAATATATGTAGACCATTCAGCCCCTATTTAGACCCTATAAATAATTTCTCATGTATTACCCTATGGAGTTGTATGTTTCAGGAAACCATCCCTCTATAAAAAAAGACACACAGTTTGAGAGAAAATATTAGTAATAATAATTCACCAATTGTGTTCCCTTATTTGTTTTTCCTAAAATTTATTTTTTGAACCTCAAAACACTAAAAACACATACAAACACCTTTGAAATTTTTTATTACATAAAACACATCTTAAAATATAAACAATTAGTGTTACAATTAATTTATTTACATTTAATGACTTTATTTAAGATTTATCCCATCTAACAAATGAATCTTTAAAATTATCATAGAATTTCTAGAACTCGTCCACAAAAAATAAGATAAAACAATCTCAACAACATATAACATCATGTACCCAAGAAGTAGTGTGGGGAAAAAACTCCATAAAATGTAAATATTCCTTTATTCCTACTCTGATAGAAATGTTTCATTTCCCACACTCAACGTACCTATAATCACTACTTTAAAGATGTGGCACATAAGCTGCTAAAACTCACGAAAAATATGGTATCCAAAACTGAAACATTGAAAGTGTGAATGCCTGATCCTATCTAAAATGTGTTGCAATAAAATCTATTCATTTCCATACTCCATCTTATTTCACTCACAACCATATATTCTAGATTTTTGAAGCCAATTCTAAGTCACATTACATTCACTATTGAGCACGCTCACCAAAGCTCATGCCTGAATCCCAGAGACATCTTATATTCAACACATTCCTTGTTCAAAATCATTATTATTATATAAAACAAGCACCATGGAATTCATGATCTATAATCAAAGGATCATCATAAGTTAACTATAAACCATGCTCGGTCGTATGTTTTTGGTAGTGTTCACATCCATGGAATTATATATTCCAATGTCTATGATTGAAACACTGGTATATAGATGATACATGCACAAAATAATACCATTGGCTAAATCCCATGATGGAATCTCACATGATGGTCAAGTTGATTAATTTACCAATGTTCGTGTTTCCATACACGGAATTCATACCCCATAATCTAGTTTTCACTCTGCAAAATCATTCATAAATAGAGTTCTATGTACATGACCAAGGTCTGTCTTAAACAACTCGTTTATTGCTTAGTATTTTCACATATTCCATGTAGTAATCGGTTCCGTTTTTCATGTCCCTAAAAACTAAAATGATCGACCAATAAATAGAATAAAATAGATTACTATCACATAATGTTATAACCATCAAACTATAATGTCATTTTATTATATCAGAGTATAGAAGACATTTTCTAATCTTACCAAATATGATGTAAATACAAGGAAGATACTCATCATTAAAAAAGATATACACTATGATGTTATTGAGGGTTATTATAGATAAGTCTGTATAGCACCCCCAATCCACCCACCATCAGAATAGGTTATACTAGCTATGAATGAACTCCTAGTAATACATGTATTGAGTTTGTGTTTCCATGTCCAACTATATGTAAATAAACTCATGGTACCCTAATTCTATGATCATACCTATTCTAGTACAGTTATAAGGGTCACACTCCTAGAATTTGTTTCATACCGAATGTGAAATGAATTTGATGACCTCATCCCTCTATATAGATTTGATTATCAAGACATCAGTTGATCCACTCTAGATTGAGCTATTTTGAAATGTGTATCCTAAAATCTAATAAAGTATATGGGGGCTAAATAACTACAGTGTAAATAAAAGGGTACCCATGATCATCACAAACAACCACTAAAAATTTTCTCTCACTTTCAATGTTATTCAATAGTAGGGTACTCATCCAACTAACTCATTGTCATTCTATATTGAGCGCATAGACATGAATCTTACCCATCAAACTTTTGGATTTATTATTTCTTATGATCAAAAATTTTTCATCCATGCATGGTTTAAACTCGCATTTTTTTTAAAAATCCTCATTAAAACTGAGACATAAAATCTAAAATTTACAAATTCACTAACTTCTTGAAGTTATTCTAACCATTTAAAATTATTACATTAATGTTTCATTACATCTACATGAAATGAAATGTTTTTACACATTTGATGCAATACTCCCCACCTTAGGTGTGTCTTAATCATCATATTATTAAAATAGGAACACAACTCATGGAACTAACTCTTTCCACCACAAAACTTGAGAAACAAATGTTCCCAACATGCTTATAAAATTTTCCAATTGATGATAAGAGAAAATTTAAATTCATAAAAGTGAGATATATCATAATTAATATCCAAAACTAGATCCGAATAGTGGTGTTACAAAACCTAATCATTTATTCAATGTCATTCCCAACAGCATGATAAATCAATTTCTCTTTATATTAGGTCACATTTCTCAAGATATTACCCATGAATGCAATCTTCAAATAATCACAACTATTTACACACAATCATTAAACAAAATGGTTTAATGAATTATGCGACCTTATCAATCCAACAATATATAATTTATCCCGTGAAGTCTAAGATTAATGGGAACTATGTGTAAAAATTCCTGATACAGCGATATCCAAATAGTATAACAAGCGCTACAGAGCCCTGGAATGTGATAAGAGACCAAAGGATCATTTCATATTGATGTTTTATATACAACTTCTATCAGGCATATGACTCTTGAGTCGTACTCCATCAAAAAATAATAAAGTCTATATTACCAAAAAATGGTTAAATGTTCCCAATGAATGTCTAACCCACTAAACTAAATCACTAAATATTGATCATGACTCTAATAAATAATATATAGCACATAGCTACCCACCTTATTTTTCTGTTGTCATCTAAACTATGTGTCCTACCTAACTCAAACGGTGCAATATTGGCAACTCTCATTTGAAAAATAAATTCATGCATTTACAAATGGGAATTTAACTCATTGGGAACTACCTCAATTGGGTTATCCTCTTACAAAATAATAAACATAGAATATCTAACTAGTTCATGCTAAAAAGGTGACAATGCTTACCAACATAACATATAGGATTACTGTAAAAGAAATGTTCAATTGAGATGTAAGGGAAACATACGTGTTTCCATTCAAGGTAACAAATTTCATACAACCCAAACTCATAGGTTGAATCTAAGAATGCCACATTAAGGATTTAGGATCAATGAATTCAATAAATTCTCATTTATCATAATATTATAAAAAACTAATATATAAATTACATCAAGAACCAATTATAAAGGAAAATGTTTCTTGAAAAGTACTTAGCACTTTATTCAGATATCTCCATGATGGACAACAGGAAAATTATCTTATAATTTACTTTTAAAAAATTTAATTATAATTTTTTTAAACATTAAATTATCAAAATTTAATTAGTTAAGGGAAATTTTTAGATCCATGTTATAGTAGAGAATACCTGTTTGGTTGTAATTATGATTTAAATTAATAAAATCTTCATCATAATAAATATACAAATCATAATAAAAATTATTTTATAGATTTAATGGAGAATGGTCATGTTATTTTCCTCTATAAATTTACACATAACATCATATAATTTTCTCATAGCACTTTAAATAAATATCCAAATAAAATTACATAGCCATACATGGTTAAATACTAAAGAATAAACAATAAAGGATACCAACATGGCTCCCATTATTTTTCAACAATTTTAAAAAAACCTGTATTGGGTTTATTTTTAATCATCATCCTCCAACTAACCGATTTGGGTCTAGTTATGATTTTATGAATTCAGTCATATGGTTCATCATGACCAACCTATAGAGGTACAATCCTTTGTAATTGTAATTAACACTCCATTTTGTATAAAGCATTTTTCTTATATAAATCAAAGTTCAAGATATATATATATATATAAGAATTATGATTATTTTTGATGGATTACCATTCATGTGCTATAAATATACTTTTCATTATAAGTAAAAAATTGGAAATCATGTATGTATAACTAGTTTTTTACATTTGATGTTAGAATATAACATGTTCATATATAATGGTAAGAATATATGGGCCACACATCCAAATATTTCCAATTCCCATGCACTATAAAATTTTATTATCACCCATTTTACTATAACCATAAATGTTTCAGCCCATGCCACCTGTGTTCCATGTCTCTAACATGGCATAATTTGTTAATTAAGGCACCAACATTTAGCTATAATAGGAAACTCCATTGAGGATGATGAATATACTTTAATAACCAATCATATATCACAACTATAAAATGGCATTACCTTATAGATAAAAATACCAGTATACATGGAAATAATACTAGGAAATTTCTACATAACAAGAAAACACCAAAAACATGGTCAAAATCTCCCGATTTTGGTTATAAAGATAAAAATAGAAAATAATCACACACAAAAAGTATGAAAATAATCATGAATCTAGATTATATAAAATCCAGTCCATATAACTTAAAAAATGCATGACATGTGAATATCCACGTGCCGACATTGATGAACATAATAATACTTATTTGTTTTATAGGGATATAGGTAAGAATACATTATTCATATAAATAATTACCCTTTAGAATGCAATGGAATCACTCAAGGTGATATAATAATCATTTGTAATAACAAGTAATGAAAAAATAGCCCCTTCCAGGGAATCTTGATTTTCCCCCCATGTGTGGGTTGGATGGGCTCATACATGAGCTATTAACTACGTTCGTACACATTCTTAGTCTCACGAGTACTATATCAAAATAGTAATACAAATGGAAGAATAATTCTTTGATAATAATTATAGAGTCTTTCCTTAGGATTCCCTTAAATGGTTCCCTGAGCTAGTTGGCCATTGGGCCTCGTCTTCACCTCCCCATATTCCATTGGATTAAAACATGTAGTTAGTGTCTAATAATGGTATTGTGGGGAGACTATACGCTTTTATTCATTACAAACATAGACTAATCCAAAATAAATAATAGCAAAAATAGATGAAAAACATAGTATTTAATATTAATAAGAAATGGAAGGGAGTAAAATTTTGATTAAGAATCATTGATGAATATTTTTCAATAATCAACATGTAGACATATAAAACGTTATATAAAAATAATTCCTAAAATTATAAATGAAATATAGAAATAAATAATGAATCAATTTATATAATGTAGATCTAGTATATTCCTGAATAAAAATCCCAAACAGCCTGGTATAGTCCTACCTCATAAATGAAAATGACAGAACATAGTCTAACCAGATCTACAACCCATAGATCTGTTCGAGTACTAACCAGTAGCTAGAATAGGGTGTCAGATAAATTTATTAGGCCAACATTGATGGTTTATAATGATATATACTCTAATAATATAAATTAAAGTTGTGTGTATGTATAGTAATAATCAAGAACACAAATAAAAGTAATCAAGTCATGATTTGGTTCCTCAAAGGACACCTGGCCAACCACACCCACTTCGGCCTATGATGAGATTTCTCTGAATACATGTAACATTGGATATATATATAAGTATATATATATATTTTTTCTATATACATGGGAAATTAAATATATATATTGTACTAACTATGTCACAATGATTAGTTAAAGAAACCATGAAAAATCATAAGTTCCTCATTGAGGAATAATGGATTTCATGCCTAAGGATTATGATTAATAATGGACTATGTTCTCAGGTATCCAAAATAATAATAGAAACCATGTCTATGTATCATGAATAATAATGAGAAATTTCATTCCAAACATCTTTAATTAGTGGGTGAAAAACGTCATGTCCAGCAACCCGAGTGATGTGAAGTAACATCTCCAACACCCTTGACCAATGGGGTTTGAGAGGACATGCCCAAAACCGTAACCAAGGTCCCTAAAAAACAATTTAGTATAGGGTAATTCCACTTTCCTATTATCAGCTACATTAGGAATTCTACAAAGATGATCTTGGAATCTATCAAGGCATAATGGACCTTCATTAATATGATGTAGTTTTTATTGAAATCAATCCATTGGAATGAAATCATTCCACTTCAATATAAGCCATATTGATTACTCAATTGTAAATAAATTACATATAATTTTGGTATCCATATAATCACACATGACATTGTAAAATTCTTTTGTCCATAGAGATGATCCATTATAATTTTAAAATATTTAAAAGTCCATGGTCTAAGGGAGTTAATCTAACCCACATAGAAATTCCTTAAATATAAAATTATTAAGGATTAAAGTAATAAATTTAATTATTTTTTCATGGAAAATATAAATTAATTCCATTAATATTTCACATATCTATTATATTTCATTTCACTTATAGGGTAAAGTTTAGAGAAAAATTTAAATAATGATTGAATGGTTAGTGTGTCATTCACACCACTTATAATTCATTTGATCGCATTTAACCATTTGATATTAAATATACCATGTTAACACACCATGATGGGTGTTTTATTTAGAAATATAATCATAATGGTACATGGGAATATAAGTAACACACCCAATAGGGTAATTCAGGTCCACGTAGATGACCTCTGATGATGAAATTATGTGTATGAGGCAACACATGGAATGTTTGGTTCCTAGAAAAAAGAGTATTTCATAAATGATGAAATATTAAAGTAAAAGAAACTATAATAACTACATCATGCATATAGAAATTCACTTTTCCTTTATTGACATTTCATTCAAACTAAAATGAGAGAAATTAAAAGAATCACATAAAATCCAATAATTTGGGAAATTGATATCACCTGGAAATATCAATCTATATGAAGATGAAAAAAATGGAGGTAATATGAGTCCAATCCTTACCTATAAGATTTAATTAAACTCAATGGTATTAATTTGGTATATAATTGAAGATATCCACCCATTTAAGAGAGCGGATGAGGCTGAGGATTTTGAAGAGTCCACCGGAGAAATCGGAATGGAAAACCGGTTTAAATCATATAATGGTTGGATGGGATAAGTTTTCATTATTGAGACTCAATATTTTTTCACATGTTTTTCTTAAAACACGTTCCTTACCAGAAGATACTAATATTTATGTGGCACTACCCATGAATGAATGGTTCATGGATTTGTAAAACCGTGTGTTTATGGTGCATCTCCTCTATAGACACTCTATTCAATTTCACATGGTTTCTCATAGAGTTCCCATGGTTTATCAAACTATTCCCCTATACAAAATAGGATGAATCGTTTGTACTAATAATCCCCCAATTGTCTACGCCTATCTCTTTTTCTGGAAAATTATTCATCAGAAACCAGTTTTTACAAAACATATTTTAAAAGCCGAGAAATGTCTCGGTCACTAAAACACATCTTAACATATAAAATTTATGTTTTAAAATTCTCATATTTACATTCCAATACTCGGTTGAAGATTCATACCATACACCAAATGAAAATTTCAATTTGTATTGTATTTTTTTAACCCATTTTAAACAACATGATGATACGATTTCCTAAGGATAGTGGGTTAAACCCCTATTAAAATTTCAACATCAACAGATCATTCCTAACACCCATTAACTATAAAAATTTTATTCCCTCAATTCATCTTGGAAACTAATTTTTAAAATATCAATATAGATACCACAAACCCATTACTAATCCCCAACTCACATCACACTGAAGAGATATCTCAAGCCCATATCTTAGAAAATTCGCCCCTTGATTTTCTATATCATACCCTGAAGTAATTTTCTTAATCATAACACACAATATGGATCTAATATACCCTTTATAGGGTGGTCCCACACATAATTTAAATTTATGATTTTTTACTCATCATTCATAGGAAAAATATACTCATCCTTATTGACTATCCCTAAGAAGAACCAAACTATAT
The DNA here is from genome assembly GCA_963277665.1 of Viscum album. Taxonomy (NCBI): domain Eukaryota; kingdom Viridiplantae; phylum Streptophyta; class Magnoliopsida; order Santalales; family Viscaceae; genus Viscum; species Viscum album. The sequence goes on from OY728152.1 coordinate 1,233,342,563, forward strand.
TATCCATAAATCACCATGGATCAAGACATACACATGGGCCCTCAAAAAATTCACCTTCCACTTTATTCCACATTGATACATTTTCATTGGGTGACTACATTCTCAAAATGATCACTAAAGTACTCTTTCTAGACCCGGAGGCCATTGGGAACCATACATTATCAGATAGGGTAATATTTTTCCATAATTGTTTTACCGAATATTATATTACCATTCCATCATGCTCTATGACACATAGACATGCATATGATTTAATATTTAGTAACTACCGAATTCGAAATGTATTTACCCCCTTAAGACACACTCATCATTTCCATCCAATCCTAGAGTATGTTCAACATTTACCTTGTGATTATATCTAATAATTTAACACCAATATAATTAATTAAAAATATTTATTTTTATATGAAATTTTTTTCCAATGTGATAATTTTATAAAAAGCTCCATATTTATCCTCCCAAAGTTGGAATCCCCTGAAATAACTTCCCAACCACCCATGAAATGCTTCTAAAACACCTTCAAACTAAATCTCCATAATTCTCTACATCGTCACTAACCAATTTTTGGGAAAACATGATGAAAAACCTAAAAAACATTATGAAACATACCTAAAAATGATGAGTTTTTTCAATAATAAATTATCATAGGATGTCCTATATCTCCCCACAAAAAAATCCCCACAACATGGGACAATTAAACCATGTTATTCTAGAATAATAACTCAATAATAGTCAAGAAATTCAAAAAAATAATTATCCAGAAGGTAGTAATAATGAGGGAATATAGAAAAAAACATACCTTAAAACCCCATGAAAATCACTAGAAATAATACCATAAAAAATGAATAAAGGGAGAAGAATAGCAGGAGGGGCTAGAAAAAAATTTCCTCTCCTCATGGAAACTAAGAATAAATCAAAAAAGGGGATGAATAAAAAAAAATACGAGTCTACCACTATATTAAAAAATTGAAAATTGGATGATTATTTTGTACCCATTGTAGTTATGGTTCAAATCCACTCATCCATAGTTTATTTGGAGTGTAAACCATGGGTTCTCAATATAATTCCTACCCACTATACATCTGTTGTTGAATGGTCTAAGGTAGATTTGTACAACACCTCCCCTATGGTTTCTATTCACTGCGAAACCCACATATGGGTGAACCTTTATGAAAAATCCTTCCTCCTATGTAGAATTATATATATCCTCTATGAAAAATAGAATTAACTTACCAACCCTTATACTACAACAATATACACTCCGCTCAAACAGACCCCAAAAAAACAACCCCTAATGTTGTGGAATGATCCATCACCAACAAATATATAACATGAATAATGATATTTCCTTAAGAATTATGTATCATGGTCCCAGATATATAGTCTAATGTAGAGGTTTTGTGGGTTTATCCCATTCCATCATATAATAACTTCCTGCATCACATAAAAATTTAATCCCACATGACACACACTATTCGACAACACCCTCTATCATTTGTGTGATTTTTCTCCTGCAGTTTATTTTTATAGCAGGACCAACCCAAATCTCCTTTGACATTGAGATAATCACCTAAGGTGTCATCCAATCTTGAAAACATGAATAATAACTTCTAGTGAAGTTCAAACTATTGGACTCCTAATCTGCTTCCTGAATAATATAACATCCCCAACTCTAAGAATCAAAAATAAAATTTACACTAAATTCAATAATCCATAATGATTTCTTTTATAAAAGAATAACACTAAAATTGGTATCATTTTGTATTAACCATATTATTATAAAAAACATAGTCCCACAAGTTTTCTAGATTTAAAAAAAAAACATTGACAATATGTGAAACACATTGTTCTAAGCTATACTATAACAATGATATTTAAATATGATGCCTAGGTTTTAAAATTTTATAATATATTCTTTCTAAATGTTTGAAATTAAACACCGATTTACTGAACATAAATAAATAATTCAGGTTGGGAAAATTCCCTCAAAGTTACATTGTAGTGTTTTTGGGTTGATTGTGTTTATTGAAAACATAGATCTCTACCATTTTTTGTGGAGTTCTAGAGAAATGATTAATAAGATATGTTGAAAATGATTCATGATAGAGGAATGAATTCCATGGAGGGTGAACATAACATTACATATACAAGGTGGCACAGTTTTCCATTGTTTTCCATACTTTTGGGATCCAAATTTTTTATGTTGGATCTATCATCAAAATAGTTGTATTTCCCTGAATTCCTCATAAAATTATTGAAATTTCTTGAGTTTCACGAATATAGAAGTTTCATGAATGTTTGTATATTTTAAAATGCATTTTATTTCATGAGGCTAGGACTTAGGTAAGTGTGTAGAATCACAAACACACGAATGAAAATAGAAGATCCTCGACACTGTGATAAGTGGATCACTGTGAATGTGTGAAGGTTTGATGGTTTTCTTCATCACTATGATAATGCTACTGAATTACTAATTGTCTCTATATCTTATCAAAAATGGGAACATGGGGAAAAAATTTACGGTGCCTTTTGAAATGTTGATGATTTGGATGAACATTCTTGAATAGGAGGAAATTCCTATAAATAGGCTTCTACCCCCATATAAAAGTAAAATTTTTAACAAATATTATATGGATTAGGAATCGTAAAGGTGATTCATGAAGGTTGTATCTTGTGGAATTTTTTAAGAATAAAGGAAGTTCATGAAGGATGTAATATATGAATGAAATTCATAAGCATCACAAAATTATTTTAGTTCGTAAAGGATTTAGAAAGATGACAAAAAAATTTAGTTTTCACAAAGGATAGTTGTGCTTAAAAAAGAACAAGCTTTAGGAATGCAATATGGTTTGAAAATTCTAGTTGAGATTCATGAAAGAGGAGATCATAGTGAATTTTTTGGGCTTCATGAAGGATAATTGAGCTTTGTAATAGGAAGGAGATCTGCGAAGGTAATGAGCATCGCAAAACATATTACCTAATGGATCTATGATAAATTATAATTCATCAACATGATGAATGTAGAACTTTAACAAAGAAAATACCTACAACTAATGATGTATTTATTATTGATGATTAAGGGACCTATTGGTCAACAAACTAATGTGAATACTTTCTAGTGTTGTGATTAAATGATGAGGAAGAAGGTGATCCTTTTTTCCAAAAATGATCCATTGAGAGAGATTTAGGGAATGACCCTTGGGAATGTAGGGAGTTATCCCTAAACATTGTAAAGATAGTGATCCAATGTGTACAAATGATATATCCAAAACATGGATATTAATGTGAGCCATTTTATATTCGGTACATAGTCACATTATAATTGTATTGTCCATCGATGTATCCAAATTAGGGTGAACCAAGAAAAATCATGGTGCCTCATGCATGATTTTATTTATATCCATACATTGTTATAGTAAACGAAGATAAGATTGTTTTCATTAAATAAGAAACAATATTAAAATTTGATGTTATTTTAATCTAACATACCTTGATTCCCCCCCCCCTCAGGGATTTATCCTTGTTGGGATAACACCACTTTTGACAACCGGGAAAATAGAAAACCCATGAAAAGATGTGGCAAAGTGCCTAAAAACAGGACACCAAGGTCATAATAATCCAAAAAAGATCAATGGAATAAAAAAATAAAGTAAATAACCAAAAGAGCTCATCACCCCCTCTCTGGACTATAAAAAAATGATACCAAATGGTAATGATTCATCCCCCCCACCACTAAGAAGTTGCACATTGTTGGCCAGCACAATGTGGTAGGGCACCCATGTAACCAAAACCGAAATGTGGAGGAGGATAGGATGAATGGTTTTGGCATGAATTTATCTCTTTCGAGTCTCCCACCAAAAAAAGGTGAGGAACTCACTGCAATGTCAATCATATGCAACCCAATATCACATTGAATAAACTAGAAAAAATTTGAAATCAAGGTCCCCATTTATCCAAATAAACGAATGATAGATGGTTGAATGATGGGTGTAATAATGCCCATCCCTCTTTCAAGTATTAACACCTAGTGGAACATTCAAAAGTATATACCACCTTCCAAATAAAATAATGAAGAGACCAGTTCTCATAAGGATATCTATACCAAATAAAAAATAGTCATAAGAAATTAGAATGGAATCCAAAAACAACCATTCCTAAAACAATTATGCCACAATACACCACCTGTTTAGTGACCAAATAACCATCAGATCCTCTATCCCACATAAAAAATATAATACATATGTTTCTACCCACTGGTACCATAGAGGGGAAAAAACCAATGGCCTCCATGGTGCCACCGTCATTGATAACCGGTTAAAATATAGATCTATTGAAATTGCACGCCTAAGCCCATTCCAATTTCCATTCAGAGATCACCTCAATACTCTAAACTAGAGCCATTAGAACCTCAAATCTTGAATGACCCTAATCATGCATCACCCACCACATGTCTTCCTCCCCCGAAGTGGTCAATAATGAAGTAGCAAAAAAGTCCCCCATATACAGAAAAAAATAGATTTGAAAAACTGGAGGCCTTACACACCACCTATATCGACCACCAACCATCACTATGAAACTAGTTTTTCCACCACCAGCATCACCAGGAAATAATTGAAAGGATATCTAAGAGAGGATAAACACCAAGGTAGAATAATCATGGAAACATCAACGAAATATCAGGATGAATACAAGAAACATATGAATCTATAGACGACATCAAAGATCCATTGATGATACATCCTCCAAAAGTATCCACAAAGGATAAAAACCCACAAGGTCCGATTTATTGTCAGGATGATGAGGATTAATGGTATACTCTAAGGAAACCATATGAAACCCTAGAAGTGGGTGTTCACAACATCTGGAGAATGTTGATCTATCTATCATATATATTTATATATTTATTCCTTAGTTTTATTGTTTTTAAAATTTTTTCCGTGTATTTATGATCCAAATATCATATAGTCCTTAATTATGTAATATAATGTAACGCCCTGACCCTAGTTACCAAGATTTGGTGCATTATTTCATAACATTGGAATGATTACAGGGGACCAAGTCCCAAAAGGCTGATCATCTTAGTCTCCATGGAAATACTAGTTACATTCATAATTTTTACATTACATTATAAAATGAAAAACTACAATAACATAGTCTCCATAGACCACACTCAAATCCCTTATATTATCCCTGTAGGTCAGTAATAATATACTTCTTCGCATCCTGGGAGAAATAAAACATAGAAAGAGGTGAGCTCAGATGCTCAGTAAGGATAACAATATAGCTGAAACATTCATAAATAAGCAAAACATTTAAGGAAATGTAAGACTAAAACAAAAAATCCAACGAGCCTATACACTAGTGGTAAAGGATCCTGCATGGCATCCAAAAGACCCAGGATAAAATCCTGGCAGGGGAGAATTTCCATTGGTACTGTAGCAGTAATGTAGGAGAGAACTGTAGCAGTACTGTAGTAGCTGTGGAACTGTAGCAGCGGCAGCACTGTAGCGGCAGAGGGGATGTTGCAGGTACTGTAGCGACGACTGTACTATGAGGTACTGTAGTAGTGTGGTAATGTAGTAGTACTATTCACTGAGGGGTCCATTGGGTGAAAAAAATGGGAATTCAAGCCTTGTATTCTGGCAACTTGGCCTTGGGCATTCAGGCTATGTAATGGGTCTCCCACTACCAACACTAAAGATGTCTTTGCATTAAATAATAAATTGAGGCTTTGGCCCCAACCTTTTAAAAAACTATTTAAACATGATCTTAAATATAATATGGAAAAGATAAAATCAAATAATTCCATTCACTTATTCACATGGATATTTTACTAGTTTAATAATAACATGCAATATCAATATCCACTTTAATAATGATGGAATGTATAATGCCAGACTTCATAACCACATAGTCAAGGCATTCTTCCAAGACTGCAGATAAGATTTTGTAATGAAATTGTGCCAAGACACTAGTTTGTTTCATGATACCTACTGATGCATTGAGGAGCTATAGCTGGAACCACCTGTCACTTACTAAGTCCAATGCTTTCCTCATATGAAAATGTGTAAACATAACACAAACATTTATATTAAAACTTGCATACGAAATGTCAATACATTGTCAATAAATCATGAATAGTATATAAATAAAACATCCACAATAAAAAATGTCACAAAACCATCAATAAAATATTGAATATTGGTATCATAACAAATAAACTTCAAAGAAGCTTAAAATCCATCAAAATATTTTGACATAGATGAAATCAAAACTTTTTTTAGAGAAATATATCGTTCTATTTTGAAATCTTTTAAAATTCATATAATTATAAAATAAAACATTTATTTTGAAAATATTCTTATAACCTTGTAAGGGAAGCTTTGACGATGTTATAACGGCAGAAAATAGCTGCACCCGCCGTAGAAGTTAAAAAACATTCTTACCTTAATTTTGTTGTAAATGTCATAAGGTATATTTTATTAAAATGACAGAAAGATTTCATTAATTTTTTTTATAAAAAGTCAAAAAAGGATATAAATGAATTTAACCCATAAGCTAGTAAATAGTAATAATGTTTTGGAACACATTTTTATGAAACTTGTAAGTGGATGATAAAGATGTCCCAATAGATACTCATGTATAAAACAACTTCAGATAATAAAGAGATTGAGAAATTATCCATTAACTTGAACTTTTCCATGGTTTAGGGTAGGATAAAATCCTCTATAATGGTGATATAATTGTTATTAAATCATAAAAGAACCATTTACATTAATATTATATCATTTATGATCTTTTAATATTTCATTGTTAATGATATTTTAGTTGTATCATCGTTTCGTGTGTTAACTGATTTTTTTTCCTTTATATGCTTGGTTACGTAATCTATGTTGGTTATGGATAGTATGTATATGATTCATATACAGAATGATATTATGTTAGTAAAAATTATTTTTAATCATAAAATGAAAATTTTCTTGAATGATTTCGATGGGGAATGAATCTCATCGCGTTCGTTGAGACGGTAATCCGGACATATGCATGAGCCACAATATCATTATTTTGATTTTAAAATCGTATATAATTGGATGGTATATCATATATACAGAATCATTATCATGTTATATTTATTATTTACATCATTTATACTCATTATTATACCCATCAAAATGATGAAGTGTCTGAATAACAAACTACACAATGACGCGGAGCCGGTTATCCGTACATACGCACATATGGTGACTTTGTCATTTATAGAATGGATAGAATAATGAATATGGTTGTACCATTTTATAATAACATCTCAGTATATATAAGATACAGGATTTATTATTTTATAATGGAAACAACTAATAAAGAGGTAGTGGAAGAAGAAAAGAACTTGAAAGAGGTGAGAAATATTTATCTCTTCTTCGGGTTATTCTTTAGTATTTGATCAAAAGGGATCCTTATGAAGGCTTTATGACTAAAGGAAGTCCTTTAAGATGAAGGGGGGACAGTTGAGAAGATATTTGGGTAGGTTTTGGCAGATACCAAGGGATTTTATGGTGTGAATTTTAGAGAATTGGATGTGCCCTTTTATAAGAGAGGTGAGAGTCCCTTTTGGAAAAGCATAAAATATTATTTTATAATAAAATAATTTTCTATTTCTAATGGAAAAAAAATGAAATATTTATAGGAAAAGGTTGGTATGGGTTGATAAACTCTCAAAAAATAGTTTTTATATAGTTTAAGGTCGTTATATTAACCTTCTATTTTAGATTAAATTCTTTGTTAAATAGTTTGACATTTACCAAGTCCCATTGTATTTTTATATTATCTGGTTAATAAACATAATATAAACTTATAATTGAAACTAAAGTGGTTAATTAATGACATATATAATATTATTTTATCCCTTTGGTATAACCTTATATTTTTAGGAATAGAATACCAATAAATAATATAATACTTGTTTTAAATACTCTTTTATGTCAATTTTGACACTATTTGGTATTAATTTTTAGTTAAATTGATAACATCATTATTACATCGAAAAAAATTCATTTACTCAACCTGAAAATGTAATATTGACCTATAAAATTATTGTAATTTATTAAAATTCTCATATTACATTAATTTTGATATTTATAATTTCAATTATTTGAATCTTTCATTAATATGGAAATTACTACATCATCATTGTTTCTTAAATAAATTTAATTATTTATTTTATAAATATTATTAATAATAGACCATTATTTATGAAATATTATTATATTTCTAATGAATATTTATAGTCGAATTTATCTTATTTATAACCTCATATTTAAAATGGTTTAGTTATTAAATGTTGATTTTACATCTTTTAACTCTTCTTTAAATAGAATAGTAATAAATGTTCTAATCTAATTCAAGAGGACCTAAAGGATCATATTTTATTTCTAATGGGTTTTTTGGTAAAATTAAACTTATCTAAAAGAATTAGTACATGTTTTAGGCTAATTATAACATCATTTTTACCCTTAATTTCTCTATTTACTTATTCCCATGGTAAATAAAAGTAAAAAGATACTATTCAGAAAAAATTATTTTGATCATATTAAACAACATATTACTTACGGATATTAACCATGACTCTTGGAATTTTAAAATTCAGCTCATAGAAGTGGTAAAATTAAGTATTATTCCAATTTTCAAATGCTCCTATGAGGTTGGAAAAAGATGGTAAATAGTTCGATAAAATTTTATATATCTAAACTTATTATAAAATGACCCCAATGAATTAAGGTGAACATTTATATGTATTATGAACCTATTTGTACATAGAATATATTAAAATAAAGTAACTAATTATTTAAATAATATGTCGGTTTTAACCAAGAATGCAATGTTTTTTCACTATTCATAGAAAAATTGAATGTTTTTATAAAAATACCAAAAAATCACCGTAAGCTAATTCAGATATTCCAAATCCAAAAATTATGTCAATTTTGAAAGATAAAAATTGTGAAATTTCAAAAAGTTGGTATTACAATTCATAATTTCTAGTTTTATATGTCGTAGTGTGTTAGATTCTTGAAGTTGTGTACAATGAAAGCTAATGCATTGTTCAAAGGGAAACGTAGCGTGAAAGCTTGGGGAGTTACATTCTTCTCTCCTTAAAATAATTTCATCCTCAAAATTTCTATAATACTACCTTATAAAAATATTCAAGTGGTTCTTCGTCATAAGTTTCTCTGGATCTTACATTGCCTCTTCCATCTTATGGTTTCTATATAGAACTGTTACCATAGGATTCATCCTATTTCTCAGTACTTGTTCTCTTGTATCCAGAATTTTGATAGGCTCTTCAAAATAAGACAGATCAGGTTACAGTTCAATTTCCTCATAGGTTAGTAGATGAATTGGGTCATGCATGTATTTCCGTAACAATGATACGTGGAACACATGATGAACCCTTGACAGACATGGAGGCATAGCCAAACAATAATCTAAAACTACAGTTCGTTCTAGATTTTTGAAATGTCTGATGTAACTGGGACTCAATTTACCCTTATTATTGAAACTTATAACACCCTTCCATGGATATACCTTCAATAAAACATGGTCTCTAACTTGAAATTCCAAATCCATCCTTTGGATATCGGGATATCTCTTTTACCCACTTTGGGATACTTTGATGTGGGTTTAGATGACATCCATCTTTTCTATTGTTTCCTCAACAAGTTCTGGGTCTACAAGTTTTCTTTCAACAACATCATCCCAACAAGTTGGTGTGCAACATATATTTCCACAAAACACTTCATATGGTACCATCTGAATACTTGAATGGAACCTATTGTTTTTGGAAAATTCTACCGTAGGTAAATATTGATCCAACATACCTTGAAAGTCAAGAGATAAAGTTCTCACCATGTATTCTACTGTTTGAATATTCAATTTTGATTGTCCATCATTTTGAGGGTGGTAGGCAGTGCTCAAATAATGTTCATTTTCCAAGGATTACTGATGAATTTTCTAGAATCTTGATGTAAAATGGGGATGATGATCAGAAACAATCGATAAGGATACTCCATGAAGTCTTAATACTTCATTAGCATATAGGATTTCTAGATGTTCAATTGGAAAATCTTCTCTTATAGAAAGAAAATGTGCTGACTTGGTAAGGCGATCAATAATGACCCATATTGAATCATTCTTTCTAGGAGTCTTTGGTAGCCCCATGACAACGACCGTCATAATTTTATCTCTTTTCCACTCAGACATGGGAAGAGCTTTCATGACTCCTCTAGGTTGAGGATTTCTTGATTTCACTAGTCGAAAAACCATACATCCTGACAAAAAAAATCAGCAGTCTCCCTCTTCATGTTGTCTTCTGCAAAATGTTCCATTAAATGTCTATACATATCAGTTCTACTAGGGTGTATAGAAAAATTAGAGCTATGAGCATCATCTAACAATTCTCTTTTTATATCAGATAGATCGGGACCACAAAGTCTCTTCCCAAATTTCAAAATCCCATCATTATATATAAAGTCACCCAATCTACCATCAATCACAACTTTAATTGTAAGAACCCAGTTTTTTAGAAATGGGTCAATATCCGGACCCTGTTTGAATTTTTAACTGGTTTCTGAGGAGACGAGAGAAAATGGGACATTTTTTGAAATTTCCAAATTATACGCTAGATACTTTCAAGTACATGCCGTGCATATGTTAGGTGAATTTCATTCATGTTCTCACTAAGTACATGTCGTGTTATAATCGTGTAGAAGTTTCTTACTACACGGCATGTAGTTTTAAACATGTCGTGTACCCATGACCATGTGGTGGGCATACATGGCATGTAAGCTTGCTGGCCGGGTAGAACTACGTACATGTCGTGTTCCCCTTGGACACTCCGTGTAGTCTATCCATGTATGAGGGATATACATGGCGTGTGGGTAAGTCGGTGAGGAAGAGAATAGAAACCCGGTACATGCTGTGTACCCATAGTTACATGCCATGTACTCAGGTAGGACGGTCTGGAATGTAAGGTGGAGGAATTCAACCATCTTATGAACAGTTAAATGACCTACACGGCATGTAGTCATGAATTAAACACTGTGTAGTTTCTTTTTTGTTTTTGCGTTAAAATGGGTAGTATCCTCATATTAAGGAAGAACCTCCATTTTTGATGTCGGTTTCACGAACCAAGCTTGTAGGACCTCTTTCCTTCTCTTGATCATCTGTTCGAGACCCGATTCGAACTTTGATTGATGTGTTGGAATCCCAACGGTAAGGACTCAATTCCCCTTGGGTCGTTTTGTTTTATTTTCGTTCTAGAACGAGTTATAGTATTTTGAGTAGTATTGAAGATTTTGTAGATTTACCACATTTTTTACTGAATTTGATGTTGTTACCAGAGGAGTAGCATTGTACGAGTCTCAGGTAGGTGATGCATACCTCATTTTGTGTTTTTGTGGGTTTTTGGGTGATGCGGCCTTCAGTGCATTTATGGGTATTTTGAGAGAGTCCCATTTTATCTGGTGTTTCATATTGAATTGCTTATTGGACATATGTGATGCCTTTGTGTATGCCGTGTTACCAGTTTACATTGACGGGTTGGGTGAGGGGTTGTTTCTCATCAGGGCATTTTGACCGGGGAATGAAAAATGGTTTCAATTGAAATATTATTGTGTTAAATGGATTATTTTAATTTATTAAATCATGTTATAAATTGTTAGAGGCATTTAAGACCTCAGTACTGGTATGGGACAATACCTTACATAGTGCAATTTAACCTTTTAGTTTGTTTTTTTGGTTTATGTTTACTGTTTAAATATGTTATATATGCAATTGCTGAAATTGCATCTGCTCGACCCTTTGGGTGGTGTTAGGAATAGCCCTGATATTCTTGTGTGATGTGTATTGCAGGTTGGTCTTGGATCGGGTTACTTTGGGTGGTTTAAACCAGGGGATTAGGCGTCATGGACGTCGGCTTGAGGCAGTACGACTGTCAGGTTGGGCATGGCCCGGGTTACTAGGATCGCGATGCCATCAAACATGAGCGGCATGGTCATAGGGACATGAGGTTTCAGATGATTCGGGGTCTAGGTACTATTTTTTGGTGATTACCGCTCACCTGGAACTTTTAGAAGTGTGCACACAGAGATACTCCGTGATGAGATGTTTTTGACCAGTCATGTGGGTAGAGGCCCCTGTAGTTGCAGTTCGGTATTTTGGTTGGGGGTGCTTGTCGTAGAAAGAAACGTGGGAGGTGAGGAGCCTTCAGGGGATAGCATTGAGACTATCAGGTTGGGGGCAGAGGCTAGACGTGATTTGAGTACAGATATCGCTATTCATCTGGGTTACTTCTTGGGTGTGCCTTCGAGACGTCGGTACTTGAGACACAAGTTGTCAGGAGATAGATGGTGTCGGGTTACGTTTCTTGGTCATTCCATCGGGACATCGGTACTTTAGACACAAGGTGTCAGGTGGAAAATGGTGTCAGGTTACATGATAGAGATTCCAGCATTGGCCGAAGCAGGTGACACTCCATGGTGGCTGTTGAGCACCAGTGGAGTTTGTGTTTACTTTTTCAATGTATTGTTCACTACTTTACTTGTAAATTCATTAATGGATAAACACATATATTCGGTACGCACGGTTGGGTGGAATCCTACTGAGATTTGTATCACACCCTGCACGGGCCCTTTAGGACGCGTGCAGACTTTATGGATATACATGTAAGAAAGAGTCCAGATTCAGGAGCTAGGCTACGTTAGTTATTGCATGGAGATGGTATGGACATTGAGGTCATACCTAGCTGGGGTTTCCTTGTTTTGTTCTTTTTTTTGTATCGGCTTGCTTACTTGTTGTAGATACCATTGGTTAGCCATTGGTGACCTTTTTATATTCAGTTCTGTATGACCTACTTTGGATGCATGTTTTACTATTCATTAGTAGTTACATGTTATCTGCAAGCTATTGTTTTTTATTTCCACTGCTATTGTTATATTTACTACTTCCGTTATTTATCTATATTTATTATGCTTCCACTCTGCGGGTCTGGTTCGAGTCTATTTAGTCTTTTATTCTACTGCATCTTTACTATTATACTCGGAACAGTACCCTTATTACGATCATCCTAAAGGGTATAGCCACCCCACTATACCAAACAGACCCTCGCTGCTAGTCGGAAGCCTTTGGCATTCAGGGGAGGGGCACCTAAGTTTGTAACACCTGACCTATTTGGCACTATTCGGGTGTTTGTCCGGGTCCGAGTCATTACATTAATCTTCTTTTGAAACTCCTCGTCATCAGCCTAAGAACTTTTTATCCTTTCTAGTAATATGGGTTGTAATCCATTTGAAAAAGTATCAATGTTTCACCTTCCATGATTATTCCCATATCCAATTTCACTACATCCGTGAAAATAGGATCCCTTTAAACTCTCATATTGTTCAAAACTCCATGATCCTTTCTTCTCAAAGCATCTGCCACCTTATTTTCCTTCCTCGGGTTCTAGTGTATTGTGAAATCATAATCCTTGAGTAGTTCTAGCCATTTACATTGCCTCATGTTGAGTTCTTTTTTGTGTGGAAATATACCTCAAACTCTTGTGATTAGTATAAATCTCACATTTTTTACCATAGAGATAGTGTCTCCATATTTCAGAGCAAAGATTAATGTAGCTAACTCTAGATCGTGATTAGGATCCTTTTGCTCGTGAATTTTTAGCTATCTTCTTGCATAGGAAATTACTCTAGCATTCTTCATAACGACACAAGAAAGCCCTTAATGTGAAGAATCAGTATAAATTACAAACCCATCATTCCCTACTGACAGTTTCAAGATAGTTGCATTGTCTAATATTCTCTTTAGTTCATCAAAACATTCTTCACACTCTATTTTCAAAACAAATTTAACCCCTTTACGTGTGAGTTAGGTTAATGGGTTAGCCAATTGGGAAACATTATAGACAAAACACTAATAATAACCTGCTAAACAAATAAAACTTCATACCATGGATTTAATCATCGGTGCATTCTATAATTGGATTGCCCTGTTCTTTGAAGGATCAATAGATACTCCATTCTTAGAGTAAATTTTTCCAAGAAAATAAATCCCTTTAAGTCATAATTCACACTTTCTAAACATTACATATAATTTATTTTTTCAAAGAGTTTTCAGAATGGTGTTCAAGTTATTTTCATGATCTTCATAGCTTTTGGAGTATTCTGGGATATCATCAATAAATACAACCAAAAAATCATCAAGATATTCCTTGGAAAAATTGTTCATTAGATCCATGAAAACATAGGGTTCATTAGTCATCCCAAAAGGCATTACTGTAAACTCGTAATGCCCGAACCTGGTTCAAAATTCTGTTTTTGGTATGTCTTACATATTCTCACACAACAAATGATATCCAGATCGTAGTTCAATCATTGAAAGCTATCGACCTCCATGAAGTTGGTCGAATAAAGAATCAATGCGAGGAAGCAGATTCTTTTTCTTTATTTTTATAGTATTGATCTCCCGGTTGTCAATGTAGAACCTCATAGATCCTTCTTTATTCTTAACAGTAAGGGCAGGGGCTACCTATGGTGAATCACTCTGGAGAATAAATCTCTTATTACACAATTTCATTAGTTTTTTATTTAGTTCCACTAATACCATAGTGGAAATTATATAAGGGTCTTTAGATATGGGTCGTGAACCAGGAATTAAATCAATGGAGAACTCAATTTCTCATTCTGTAGGATGTCCATGTAAATCCTCTGGAGACACATCAACATATTCTTGCACAATAGGCACGTTCTCTATTCAAACATGCTTTTCCTCTCCCATAATTATTTCATTTTCAACATCAACAATAATTGAATTTATTATAGCTACTAGGGGTGGATCTAGATAAGAATCAGATGGTGATGTTTCTGCTCTAAATATAAGGTACTCCTTATCTTTATCAAAATTTTATCCTCCTTCTTCTTATAATAAATTTCTGCATCATCGTCTGAAAGCCAATCCATACCAAGTATTATATCAAATTAAATCATGGGTATGACGATGATATCAGTAGATAAAGAACATTTATATTCCCTAATGGGAACAAATTAACAAAACATTGTTGTAATTATACTTCCCTTAGGTGTTTTGACTGAAAACTCCCCTGTTAAGTAAAATTGAAAATATCTAATTTTCGTAGAAAACTGGGAATATATGAAATAATGTGATGATCCAGAATCAAATAAAACATTGCCTAAACATGAGGAAACCATTAAATTACAATCCACTATGTCTTTAGGAGCTTCAACCTCAGCAGTAGTGATCGCATAAGCTTTTCCTTTCTACCATGGCCTTTTTTGAGGTATTTTCTATTGGCACTTATGACATTCATTTGCATAATGCCCCTTTTCTCTACAATTGTTGCATTCAACATTGAAAGCCTCTTTCTTCCCCTTTCAATCACAAACTTGGTGGCCTTTTTCACCACACATGTAATAGACTCCCATTCCAATTAGGCAAGTACTGTGGTGTTTTTCCCACATTCACTACAGGATGGATATTCAACTTTTTTACTTCTTCCCCTTATTTCCAATTCCAAAGTGTTCAGCAAATATCTTCTTCTCCAGCATTGCTTTAAAGACGTAAGACATAGATAATTATTTTTCTTTCATGATAGAACATTAGACTATATATTGGTATTCTGAGAAGGATTGTGAGAGTAATGCTCGACAAATAAAAGATTTTGAACCATAAATTAATTGATCAATATTACTCCTTGGTTTATGTATATAATCTATTGCATGCATTGACATCCTTGTAAAGTTACCCTCATATTTGGTGACATTCACGTCCTCTTTTTGACTCAGACTCAGAAATTGTCTTTCCATATCCGCTCGATGGTCATGAGGAAAGTATTTTTCTACGAAAAACTCTTTAAACTCCCTCCATTACATATTTGATACTTCATCATATTAATTTTTGTTTTTAATCAATGACCCCTATTGATCCGCATCTCCCGTGAGGTGATAAACTGCCATGAAAACATTTTCCCTTTCGCTAATCCCCAACGAATGAAATATATTCTCAAATAAATTTTATATTTTTCGAAGCTACTAATGCAATTCTACTCTGATTGAATGTTGGTGTTTTATTCTCATCAATCGGTCTAACATTGATCCTCTATGTTGTGGATCAGGGTGCTCCATACTGGTAAGGTTATTATTCATATCCTGAGTGAGTTGTCCCAGTATGGTGATAAGCTGATTAGCACTAGTTGCATCACCAGAAGAACTATAATTATCTTGAGTTGGAGGGAAATACCTATATGGATTAGGTGAGTTGATATGGCTTTCATTCCTTCCACTATGGGCCATTTCTAAACAATTTCATACACTATATTAGTTTATGAATCGCAATACATAACTCCAATCATGTAAAACACATAACATAAATTGAATAGTTTATGGATATAATCCATAATAATAAAAATTATTGCATTGAGAAAGTATATACTCATTAACCCTTCATAATGGTTTTTAATAAAAATTAGAATTATCCTAAGCATAACTTTTTAGAGTGTCGTAACCAAGAGTGCAGCCAGGCCCATTGTCGTGCACTAGTTCCCATTGGAGTCTAGCTCAAAGTGTTGTTTTCAGGTTTTACCCCTATGTATATCTGTAATAGAGCCAACTCTACCTACTCGTATCTAGACATGGATGTATTTTTTGGAAAACTCACAAAATCTCTATAGTACAAAAAATCTATGAAGTTCTTCTCAACTAATCCTCAAAGTCTATCTTAGGTTAATGTTTTATAATCAATGTTTTTCTAAATCTTTCTTCCATGGATTCTACTAAATTTCCTATGATACCAACTTTAATGCCTTAACCCCAGTTTCCAAGAGTTGATGCATTATTACATAACATTGGTGTGATCACAGGGTATAAAATCCCGAAATACTGATTGGTTTAGTAGCCTTGGAAATAGTAGATACATTCATAAGTTTTACATTACATTATAAAATGAAAAACAAAAACAACATAATCACCATATAAAACACTCTTATTCGTTATACTATCCTTGTATTTCATTCATAATATATCTCTTCAGATCCTGGGAAAAATAAAACATAAAATGGGAAGAGCTCAGATGCTCAGTAAGGATAACAATATAGAGGAAACATTCATAATTAAGAATAAACATTTAAAGCAATGTTAGACTGAAACAAAATCCTTTTAAACATGAACTTCAGCATAATATGGCAGTGATAAAATAAAATAATCCCATTTACTTATTCACATGGATATTCAACTAGTTGAATAATCACATTCAATATCAATAGCCACTTTCATAATGACGGAATGCATAATGCTAGACTTCATAACCCCATAGTCAAGGCCTTGTGCCTAGACTAGAAATAAGATTTTGTCATGTCCTTATTCCAAGACACTATTTTGTCTCAAGAGACCTACTAAATAATCGAGGATCTAGAGAGGGCTCCACCCGTCACATACATAGTCCAACGCATTCCTCATATAAAAAGGTTTAAACATAACATAAGCATTCGTATTAACAATGGAATACGAAATGACAATAAATTATCTATAAACCATGAATGGTATAAAAATAAAACATCCACTGTCAAACATATCCCCAAAAATTCAATACAATATGTATGGTTTGTATCATAATAAATCAACTACAGAGAAGCTTAAAATCCATCAAAGGATGTTGACATTGATGAAATCAGAACATTTTTTTGAGAAATATCTCAATATATTTTGAAATCATTAAAAGATATATAATTATAAAAGAAAAAAATTAGTTTTGAAATATTCTGATAATCTTTTAAGGGAAGCTTTTACGATTTTATAATTGAGAAAATAGCTACACACGCTGTATAAGTTAAAAAAACATTTTGACCACAATTTTATCGAAAAGGTCATAAGGTACCTTGTTTGGAAAACGATGGAAAGATTCCTTTCAAAAAAATTTAATAAAAGTCAAACATGGGTATAAATGAATTCAACCAGTAGTCTAGTTAATAGTAAAAATATTTTGGAATTCATTTTTAAGAAACATGGATATTGATGATAAAGAGGTCCCAGTAGATACTCGCGTATAAAACAACCTTGGATAATAAAGAGATAGTGAAATTAACCCTTACCTTGTACTTTTACTTGTTCATGGGAAGGTTAACATCATATATAATTTTCAAGTATTAGTTATTAAATTATATAAGAACCATATACATTAATATGATAACTTATGTGATCTTCTAATATTTATTTTTTAATGATATTTTAGTAGTATCATCGTTTCTGGTGTTAACTGATTTATTTTCCTATATATGATTGGTTACGTAAGCCATTTTGTTTATGGATAGGATGTATATCATTCATATACATAATATTAATATATTCATAAACATTATTTTTAATCATAAAATAAAAATTATTCTTGAATGATTACGATGGGGAAAGAATCTCATCGCGTTCATGGAGATGGTAATTTGGACGTACAGACGAACGACAATATCATAATTTTGATATTAAAATAGTCTATAATTTGATGGTATATAATATATATAGAATCATTATCATGTTATTTTTATTATTTACATCATTTATATTTATTATTATACCCATCCAAATGAGGATGTGTTTGAATAAAAAACTACACCACGACATGGAGACGGTAATCCGTACGTACGCACATATGGTTACATTGTCATTTATTGGATAGATAGAATAATTAATATGGTTGTAAAATTTTTATAATAATATCAATGTATATATAATATACTAGATATTGTTTTTAAATAAAACAACAAAGAATGGGGAAGTGGAAGAAGGAAAGAACTTGAAAGAG
Organism: Viscum album; assembly: GCA_963277665.1. Taxonomy (NCBI): domain Eukaryota; kingdom Viridiplantae; phylum Streptophyta; class Magnoliopsida; order Santalales; family Viscaceae; genus Viscum; species Viscum album. Next base: position 1,233,361,412 of record OY728152.1, read on the forward strand.
GTGATGAAATATTTACCTCTTCTTCGAGTTCTTCCTTTTGATTTGATCCAGAGGGATCTATAGGTTGGATTTAAAACTAATGAAAGGCCACTAAGATGAAGGGAGGACAGTTTAGAGGATATCTGGGCCAGGTTTGGTAGAGCCAAATCGCATTGAATGTGTGAATTTGAGAGAAGGGAAGGTTCCCTTTTATAAGAGAGGTGAGGGTCACTTTAGGAAAAGCTTGAAATATTATTTTATAAGAAAATAATTTTCGGTTTATAATGGATCCAAAATGAATTATTTAAAAGATAATGTGCGTATGGGTATAAAAAATCTCAACCAATAGGTTTTAGATAGGTTTAGGTCATCATATTAACCTTATCTCTTAGATTTAACTCTTAGTTAAATATTTTGACATTTACCATATCTCATTGTATTTTTATATTATATAGTTAATAAACACACAATAAACATCCAAAAGAACCTCAATTGGTTCATTAATTACATATATAATATTATTTAATCTCTTTGTCTGATCCTTTGATTTTTTGGAATATAATACCGATTAATAATATAATATTTGTTTAAAATTTATTTTATGGCAATTTTGGCAGTATTTGTTATTATGTTTTTGTTAAATTCATAATAGAATTATTACATGGAAAAAAGTTCATTTAATCAACCCTAACATGTCATATTATCCTATAAAATTAATGGATTTCATTAAAAGTCTCAAATTACATTTATTTGGTTATTTATAATATCAACTATTTTATTCTTTCATTAGTAAGGTAATTACTACATCATCATTATGTCAGAAATAAATTTAATTATTTAATGTATAAAAATTCTAAATAAAATATTACTATGTAATAAATCTTTTTATCTTTATAATTAATATTTATAGTAGAATTTATCTTATGTATCACCCTATATTTAAAATGGTTTAGTTATTAAACATTGATTTTAACTCTTTTAACTCTTCTTTAAATAAAATAATTATAAAAGTTCTAATCTAATATAAGTGGAAATTAAGGATCATATTTTATAACTAAGATTTTTTTGGTTGAATTAAAATTATCCAATATAATTAGGACATGTGTTAGAGTAATTATAATATCTTTTTGCTCTTAATTACCCTATTTATATTTTACCGTGGTAAATAAAAGTAAACAGATACTATTCACCAAAAATTATTTTCGCCTTATTGAACCACATTTTACTTACTGATATTAAGCATGTCTCTTGGATTTTTGAAATTAAACTCATAGAAGCAGTAAAATTATGTTTCATACAAATTTGCAAATGCTCCTACGAGGTGGGTAAAAGACGGTAAATAGTTTGATAAAATTTTATGTATCTAAACTTATTATAAAATGACTCCAATTAATTACATTGAACATATATATATATTATGATTATATATTTACCTAAAATAAATGAAAATTAATTAACAATTTATTTATATAAAAAGACTTTTTTTACCAATAACGGAGTGTTTATTCACTATTCATCAAAAATTGAATGTTTTCAGAAAAAAACCAAAAATTCACCCTAATCTAATTTGAATATTCTTTATCGAAAAATGAATTCCATTTTGAAGGATAGAATTTTAAAATTTTAAAAAATTGGGTATTACTATTCCTAACGGCTAGTTTGATTGGTCACAGTGTGTTAGAACCACGAAGTTGCATACAATGCAAGGTATTTCTTTATTTAAAGGTAAATGTACCATGGAAGCATGGGTGTTACATATTAAATAAAAAATAAAAAAATAAAGGAATAAATAAATACCATGTAATTAAAAAAAGATCCATATTATGAACACAATAGCTAATTCGTTCATAATGCTCTTTTTGGCATCACATTCTTCACACATTTAATGATTTTCTTCCCACAATGAAAAAAATAATTATATTTAGAATACTTATTTGAATAAGAAAACACTATTCACATGTTTTTTTATACTCCTATTTACCCAACTAAAATTCATCACTCCAGTAATGATATTTTTAGATGTATACATATGAAAAACGCAATATATATCAATACTATAACATCACTAAACACAAAAAATAATATGTAGAAATAATATTCACATATTACTCATATAATCCAATGAAATAATTTTTTTTATATTAATCGTCTTGAAAAAATACTCATAGAATATTTCTTGTTTTATTTCGTCATTGGTGAGAGTAAAATAGTTTTATTTTTCCTCACTAACTTCACTCAATACAAAATCATATTATAAACCAATAGATATGTTTATGTAATTTATCATATTTCGTCAACCCAATGTTTTAAATGTTCTATATGAAATCATAATTTTATAAAAAAATTCAATATTATTATTTTCTATACATCCAAAATATCAAAATATATTTATTTTTAAACTTATGCACCTAATAGTAGATCATCATAAGCAGACATAGTTGAGTCTCCTCGAATACCATGTAGCATCACCACAAATGTGATATAAAAGGAGTATATCTATTAAATTCAATCATAAATATCATATAAATTGTTAGAAAACCTCATCATTATATATAAATTCACAATATCCCATATTAATATTATCCTTTAATAGTTAAAAAGGATCAAAATAGTTAAAATCACAAATTATAACTGATTTAGTGTAATAAATTTTAAGAAATAAATGTGGATGGTCTATCAAAAAACATATCACTATATCATTATAAATATACTAAATTTTAAATCATGTTTTAGTTAATATTATATTTATAATTTCATCATTTTGTATTTACCTAAAAATATTAAAGTAATATACCTACAATCACGGTGAAACATTGTATGTTCAATAAACAATATGGTTTCTAAAAATTTAGGAACATTTTCATAATAGAAACTCATACAACAAATTAATAAGTATAAAAACCAAAAACCCCTTCTATTTTTGTATCCCATTTAACATAATTTCATATCTGTGTATGATAATTCCAAACTCCCTATCATTATAGAGAAAACATACAGTGGTATTTGTTAAACAATTCTATACAAGTCCACTTTTAATTTTCTAAGGAAACTTTTTGGTTAATTGGGAACTGTAAAATACTGATTAATAAATCCAAAAACAATATAAAATACCCTAACAACCCAGATATCATTCTAATGTACAAATGAAAATTAAAATCCTCAGTAAACAAAACTCATCTTCCAACACTAGTGATAAGACCTCAGATAAATAGGTATTTCTCGGCAAATTCTTTTACATCTAGGTTAGGATATTTGTGGAGATACATTCTATAGATCTAAAAATTTAATTTTAAAGAATTACCTAATCATCAAAATAAACATATATACCATCATATTTATAAAAATATTTTCCAAATGGTAGTATTTCCAATGAATATAGTCTTTGTCCAGCCCCCGAGGCTTTTTCGCCCCTTTAACCTTGGGATTATCTTCCTAAGTAAACTGAATGCTCTAATGGTTTGTGGAAACAATTTCCATTCTTAATGATTTTCCAAATTTTTCATATGTGGATTTCAATTTGATCGAGGGAAGGAAATCCTCATTAAAAGGACTTTATAAAGACCCTCCAATCATATTGGGAGGAATTTCAATCTCGGTTTTAACTAATTATGAAAGGCCATTATCCTTCAGCATAGTAGGCTTCAAGGGGGACCAAGTCATCCTAATTTTTAGAAGATAGTATTAGTATTTTCAGAACCTCATATTCATCACCATGGAAGTAGGATATTCCCCCTTGGTATCCTTGGTAGTAGGGACTGGAAAATAATACAAATAAATATCTTACTTATTCACTTTTCTCTATCCTAAATCCTACTGATAACCCACATTAGCTACAATCTATTCATCATAATCATATTAGACTGAATACCCAAAATTAAAATAAATATATTAATCTCCTGCAGCTTCCTGTGAGTACCTTTTTCCAGAATTTATGGCTAGATATCGATAATGATACTTCTTATTTTTAGACATTACTTTCTACTGACCCTCAATATCACTAACCTAAACAACCTCATATAGAATCTAAAACTCATTGGAATGTGATGGGTCAAGAGAGTATCCTCTATTTGAACTATAAATCATCCCGAGACCTTCTGAATTATGTACAATTGGTATGAAATTTGGTGAAACCTTAGATTCTATATTATTTCCTTCAATGGAAATGGTCGTCATCATACTGAGATCAGCATGCATACCATCAAGGATTCGGGAGACTTAAGGGTCATGGGATTCTTGAAAAATGTCTTGTATGTAGTGGGTGATAAGAAATTACGATTGAAAATATTGTAACTTGTAGGAACCTCAATCCCAGATTGAAAAGGATATGTAATTTCCCTGAGGAAACCAGAATATTTTGTGTCCATATATAATGAAATATGACTTGAAGCACCTATAATCACTGAAGAAACCAACATTTTAGCCTCTAGAGTTAGAGTATCGAGGTCCATATGATGTCTTGAATTTTTCTTATTGTCTTTGAGAGGTTGAGAGAATTTATCCAGGGGTTCACCTGTATCCTTATTATAACATTCCAGGTGTAAGTGCCCTTTCCTATGACATATAAAAGAAATGTACATCCAAGATTCATAATGGATATATCAGAAATATCTATATCCTCCCTCAATAATGATTCACTCAACATCTTTAGGTGGCCATGAGAGATCCATTCCAGTAGAAATGCATACCAAAATGTGTTATTTTATAGAAGAGGTTATATGATCAGTGTACAATAAGTTACTAATGCAATTAAAAATATAAAAAAGGAAATTGATTTTGAATGGGAAGTGGAAAACCAAGAAGTTGAATCCAAATAGCCATTTTTCATGGATCTGGACGCTTATAGAGGTCAAATGAACAATAACAAGATGAAAATTTAATACATGGATAGATCTTATAGAACTAGACCAATCATGCGCCAGATCATCCTCATTGGAGAACTATATATGGAGCTATCATAACCCAGGTAGCCTGAAAATTGCACACTGATATAAAATCTATTTAAATCCTTATTAATTTTCCTACTATCGGTATTAATTATTGAAAATAGAAATAAGAACAGTGATGTCACTAATTGGGGGTTAATAGTTGATTTTTAATTCCTTATTATGTTTCTCTCTAAAACAATCTTCATAGTCTATTATGATGTATTAATCTGGTCATTGTCCCAATTACACTCAATAAAACATAGAAACTCTTAATATATTTAAAAGGTTTACCTCTAAAAATGGGAAGGATAATCCTTTTCATGATCTTTATGTGACATCCCATGTAATTAATGAATAATAGATATTTTTATCTATGTCTATTTATGAATTAGATAGTGTTTTAGAGGCTTAAAATGGGAATAAATCCAATCTTAAGCATAGAATACACTAATATTCTTAAAAGATTATTTTACTGCCTTTTGATGGAAAACCATTTTTAAATAAAACTTTTGAAAATTTTATAATCTTTTTTTGTAAAAATAAACAAATTCTTTATGATTGGGACATTGAAATTTACATTGGATACATTTTTTGTATTTTTCTAACAATGTTCATTTCTTAATGAATATTGAAAATACTGCATTTTACATCAAAATTGTGTTTTCATCTAATTTAATTATATGGTTATATTATCATTTTAATTGGTCTTAATGTTTAATCTGAATATATTTTTACCATTTAATCCAATGGTGGTCATTAGTATTAATTTCACTTTGGAATTGGGCATAAACTAAAGCCAAACTTTTCATAGATAATGTTTCAAAAAAACTCGCTATTTTTTTTACAACGAGAATTATTTTTAAATAAATTATTGAAATTTAGGTGTTTAGAATTTTTTAAAATGGATTAAATATTTGGAATTATAAGATTCAAATTATGTAATCAAGACTCTTTGGTTTTTGGACATTATGAATAGTAACGACCGTAATTATCTTTAATTATCTTGATTAAGGAGTAATCGGGTAGTTAAGGATAATAAAATAATATCATAATAATAAAAATTGATACCAAAATGTGTCCTAAATATACTGGTTGTCTCATGGACGACCATGTGATTCCTTGTGCCAATATTGGGGACCCCATGGAATCACTTTTTGGTGAAAGTGACTTTTTATCTTTATATTTTTTTAAAGAAAGTAAATATAACAAAGAATGTATCACCTCAGTAAAACATTTTTTATTTTCTCTAAATAGATGATATATTAGACTATAAATATTAATTGGAACGCTAAAACGATTTCCTACATCATAGTATTTGTTTCATAATTTTTAGACATTAACTAAATTAAATTATTTATGACATCATGATGATGCAGCGATAACCTCATTATTTAAATATTTAAATAAAATAAAAGGATAAGTTAAAATCTAAGACCTACACTTGTAAAATACATATTGGATGAGTATATTTCGAACCCTTATCACATTATACTCGAAATAAATCAATTTTGGACATTTAAAATCCTAAAATCATTTGAAAATAAAGTAACATTTTGTAACTTTCCAAGAGTGCCCCTCCTCTCCTCTTATAAAAGGACCCCACCTCTACCACCTTAACCACACTTCCAAAGCCATTTTCTCGCACAAACCCTGCCCATTTTGTCTCTCCACATCCCTCTAAAATTCTTAGAAGCCTCACATTTGGCAGAAGTCTTCCCAAGGAAGCCTTTGAGCTCAAATCAAAAAGAGTTACCCGATTTAAAGGTAGTGTCTTCTCTTGTGTTCTTCTATTTTATTTTGCTTCTCCAACCCCCTAAACTCTTTTTATTCATTTATTTTGTAAAAACTCCAGTATCGTCAATATACAAGGAGGTTTTTATAAGAATAATTAGATCTACACTTACACACACCTACATCTAATGCTTAAAGAACATACTGTTTCTGTGGATGGCGAATTTCTGCCTCACGAAATGATGATTGTTCAACACTCATATAACACCTTAAATGGTGGCCATTAAGATGTCAATATTTTTATATATTATATATAATATGTTTATGTTTTACTTAAGCTTCTGTATTTTTCATTTATGGCATACCTTTATGGTTACCATTATGGGTAAACGCAATATCTTTATTTTAGGAAGTGCAGACTACCGCCCCCTCAAAGTGATTGGATTCGTTAATTCCATATGTGTGATGTATAAAGGATTTAATTAATGATATTATGTATGATATAATACTTGAATTATAATATACCTTTATATAATTATTATTCCATTCCATAAAATACGAAATAGAAATGAAAGTAGCGTTAATGCGTACGTATGGCTTACGGTCTCCATGAACAGTGGATTTCATTTCTTACCTATAAACGTTATGTAATATTATAAATGCATGTATATGCTGGATATATATGATATATATGGAATCTAAATCCTGAATATAATTCTTAAGATAATGGATATTTGACTACGTGAACAACTTGTAAATATAAGAAGATCATTTTTTACTCAAGTACCAATGATCGTTAACATGACCGTTATAAACTTAAATAATAACATCGTGTTCATGACATGTTAATAAATGATATAAAAGGAATAATGAACATGAAAAAGGTTATTAAGAAATAATAAATTAACTCATGTTTTTTATTCAGGAGATTACAGAATGATCAAGTCAAGTCAGATACGAGGTAAGGGAACTTCTTGACCCAATTTCCATTCTTTGTGTTAATCTCCTACTTTCAAATTATGTCATGATATTATTATGTACTATATTATATTTGTACTTTCTTTGTGTATAATTCTAGTGAATACACATAATATATCTACTTAATTTAAAAAAATGATCTTTGGATGGGACTTCGTCTCAATCTCCTTTCATTGAGGCATGTTTTGTTTTTTACACAACCTTATTTTATACGGTGTATAAACCCCTTTAACTTTTACATTTATCCAAAAAAATATTTTTTTTATCAAGCATCTAACTAAATGAAAAAAGGGAATGTTTTTTTCGTATGTATGCGGCAACAACGAATTCTCTACTGTCGTGACCATTATTTGAGTTTCTACTTCCTCTACAAGCCATACCTTTTTAAAATTAAAAATAAATTCCATGTTTTACTTTTATTTTATTTTGGTATTGAAAATTGTTTTCACAATGTTTTTATATCAATGTGTTGTATTGATATCTTGTGATTGAAAAGTGGAAATGTTATGTTTCCTTTATGCATGTTTTATGTGATACAATTTTGTTATGGTTCATGGGCATTATTATGAGGACAGGTGGTTCCGTGATAAGCTAAGGGCGGGTGAGCCAGATATAGATCTCCAATGCATTGGGTAATGCGAAGGAGTTAAACGTTAAGGTTTCTCTGAAGAGATTTATGGAATATACTATGATGGGTATTCTAAATGTAACCAAGAGGGTTACTCCCTACGTAATAATGTTATCAATGCCTCAAGTTACCTTTATGACATATGATTTCTATGATTTATTCAAGATTTGAGTATGTATGTTAAAGTGCGTATGTTTTATGGGTAAATTATGATTTCATTATTATTTATATATGAACCCATGTTTCCTTTCCATATTTTTATAACCCTTACTGGGCACTTTATGCTCATCCCATGTTTTTGAAATGTTTTTCACAGGTCAAGGGAAAGGTACATGATGTGATGATATTGTCAAGGAAGTGTCAAGAAAGAATCCATGTTTTATTTTCAATATGATTCCGTTGATGGAAAAAATGAATAATATATTTTATGTAACCACTTTGTTTAAATGTGGAATGTAATGCACGTTTTATGACCTAATTCTCTAAAACTATAAACCTGAAAATATCCTCAATGTTTAATCTTGTAATAACTCAAGATTAAGTAAGGTTTAAGGTTGGTGCCATATATTTGGTATCAAAGGTCAGTTTAGATAACTTTAGGTGTTAGAATTCTATTAAATGATTATCCAAAAATATTTTTTTATGGTCAAATTGAAATGATATAGCATTTGAAGATTACCATGTTGCTTCATCTAAGACATGTTTGTTCAGAATGGTTTTCTGCAGAGGAAACAGGGAAGCAGTGCGAGGAAGGCATACAAAAGGAAATAACCTTTTGAATCAGCATTTTGAGATGGTTGGAATTGGAACTAAACAGTTTGTTACAGTAATGGCGCAGTTGACTCAAGCGATAAATGGTGGTGGTATCCATGCACGAGATCAACTAGATCAACTGAAGAGGAACATGTTAGTGGTGGAACATTCCATGAGACAACATCCCCCATCATTCAGATGATCATCTGACCCTGTGCTAGCTGAAGGGTGGATTAAAGCACTGGAGAAGATTTTATATTTCATGGGGTGTTCAAACAATCAAAAGGTTAGTCTTGCTTTTTTACCGTTTAGAGGGTGAAGCAGATCAGTGGGGGTCGATGGTTAAAAATATCAGGGATGCTGATGAGATTGATGCTCTGAACTGGGATGAATTCAAAGGTATGTTTCTTGTGAAGTATTTTCCTAAGGCTGTTCGACATAGGATAGAAAAAAAATTCCTGGAATTGAGGAAAGAGGAAGACTCAGTGGCTGCCTATGATGAAAGGTTCACTCGATTGGAAAGGTATGCTCCAAATTTTATCAGAGACCTTGATAGTAAAATCAATCATTTTTACTCAGGATTAATGCCAAAATATTGAAGGGAATTGGATTCTTGTGAGTTAAAAAGTTATGAAAATCTTGTTCGACGTGCTGAGAAGGTGGAAATGGAGTTTGCCGATGATCAAGTGTTCTATAACAATTAGTAGAAGAAGAGACCGAGGTGGCAGGATAAAGGAAATAATTCTTCAAAAAGGACTGATGGTAAGAAAACTAAGTTTCCAGTTTGTGATAAATGTGGTAAAAGGCATGATGGGGAATGTCTTCTGAATTCTGGAAAGTGCTACCATTGTGGTAAGATGGTACATAATGCTCGTGATTACAATGAAAAAGATCAGGGTGACGGTAAGACCAAATTTGATTTACAGTTAGTGAAATGTTTCATGTGAAATGAGATGGGTCACTATGCAAATGAGTGTCTGACAAAGAGCTTGAGTTATGGGAAGCAGTTAGACTACAAGTAGAAAGGGGTGGTGAAATCCTTTTCAACTACTTCAGCAGATGTTGGGCCATCAAATGAAGTTGTATCATGTACTTTGTTTGTTTTTTAATATTATTCCAGTGTGTTGTTTGATTCGGGGTCTACACATTCTTTCATCTCTGAAAAAATTTCTTGTAAAATGGGAATACCATCTCAAGAAATGACTCCTAAACTTTTGGTAAAAACACCTGGGGGAAATGTTGAGGCAAAAAGAATTTATAAGAATCTTCCTATCCTTATCTATGGAAATAACCTACTAGAGAACCTTATTGTTTTACCTCTAGTAGTGTTTGATGTTATCCTGGGTATGGATTGGCTCTCTATTTACCATGCTAAGATTGATTGTAGAGCTAAAAAGTTTCTTTTCAGAAAGACTTTCAGTTTGTGTACAAGAATGAACCCTTACTATTGATAACATATAAAGAGGATGAGAAACTTGTAAAAGATGTAAATGAATGTTACCTTTCACATATTGTTGAAAACAAGGGAACTGTTCTGATTAATTATGTTTCAGTGGTAAATGATTATCCTGATGTTTTTCCTGATGTGCTTCAGGGAATAATACCAGATCGGGAAGTTTAGTTTACTGTAGACTTGGTTCCTAATGCTAAGCCAATTTCAAAACCCCCTTATTGAATGGATCAAATTGAACTTTTAGAGTTGAAGGCACAATTGCATGATTTATTAGAGAAAGGTTTCATTCGACCTATCACATCACCATGGGGTGCTTCTGTTTTATTTGTTAATAAGAAAGATGGTTCTATGAGGCTTTTCATTGATTATAGAGCCTTGAATAAGATCACTATTAAGAACAAATATCCTTTGCCTCATATCGATGATTTGTTTGATCAGCTCCAGGGAGCTCATTATTTTTTAAAGATTGACCTGAGATCGGGGTACCATCAGTTGATGGTGAAGGAATTAGATATTTTGAAGGCAGCATTCCGTATATGATATGGCCATTACGAATTTTTAGTAATGCCTTTTGAGCTAACCAATTCACCTGCTGTATTCAGGGACATAATGAATAGAATTTTCCATGAGTTTTTGGATATGTTTGTGGTTGTTTTCATTGATGATATTTTGGTGTTTTCTAAAAGTAAAGAGGAGCATGAAATAAATTTAAGGGTTATTTTGAAATCCTTAAAAGAAAAGAAATTTTATGGGAATTAAGAAAGTGTGAGTTTTGGTTGCAACAAATTTCTTTCCATGGTCACACTGTTTCTAAAGACGGGATAACTATTGATCCTGCAAAAACAAAGGTTGTTGAAGAATGGCCAAGACCCACAAATGTAACTGAGATTCGTATCTTCCTTGGTTTGGAAGGCTAGTACCGAAGGTTTGTTAGAAATTTTTCATGGTTATCTAGTCCAATGACGAAGCTAACTCTGAAGGGTGTTAAGTTTATCTGGACAAAAGAATGTGACGATTGTTTTCAGGAACTGAAAAAAAGATTGGTGAATGCTCTAGTTTTGGAACTACCATCCAGGAATGCTGAGTTTCTTATATACAGTGATGTTTAATTGAAAGGACTTGGTTGCGTCCTAATGCAGAATGATCAGGTAATTGCTTATGCTTTACGTCAGTTGAAAACTCATGAGGTAAATTATCCTACACATGATTTGGAATTAGCTTCTGTTGTTTTCGCTTTAAAAATTTGGAGGCATCATTTGTATACAGTAAAGTGTGAAATATATACTAATCACAAAAGTTTAAAGTATATATTCACTAAGAAGGAATTGAACATGAGACAGAGGGGATGGCTGGAATTAATCAAGGATTATGATTGTACAATTCATTACCATCCAGGAAAAGAAAATAAAGTGGATGATGATTTGAGTCAAAAAAGTAATGCTTCATTAACAATGTTGCATTTGGAACTTGATCCTTTGGTTAAGGATTTGATGAACTTTGGCATAGAAGTTGTTGGTTCAGGATGTCCTTCTATTTTGTTTTAGGAATCAGTGAAATCTTCTCTATTAGACAGAATCAAGCAAGCACAGAATCAAGATAGTGAGTTGCAGAAAAAGGTAGAGCTGGTTCAGAAGGGTAAGTTACCTGAATTCAACATTGATAATGATTTTGTTTTGAGATTTGGGAAGAGATTGTATGTGCCTTGTGATTCACAGTTTAAGATAGAGTTGTTATGTGAAGCTCATAGTTCTCCGTTTTCAGTTCATCCTGGCAGTTGTAATATGTACATGGATCTATGATAGTATTACTGGTGGGATGGAATGAAAAGAGATATTGTTGATTTTACTGTGAAGTGTTTGACTTGTCAACAGGTTAAAGCAGAGAGGAAATTACCAAATGGGATGCTTTAGCCTTTACCAGTGCCAGAGTGGAAATGGGAGAATATATCCATGGACTTCGTTGTGGGATTGCCGAAGACACCCCGAGGTAATAATGCAATCTGGGTTATTGTTGATCACTTGACTAAATCTGCTTATTTCCTTGATATACGAGATACTTTTTCCCTAGATCAACTTTCCCGTTTGTATCTTAAAGAGATAGTCAGGTTACATGTAGTTCCTCTCTCCAGTGTATCTGACCGTGATCCCAGGTTCACTTCTAACTTTTGGAAAGGCCTTCAGAAGTCATTGGGTAATGAATTAAATTTTAGTATAGCTTTTCATCCTCAATCAGATGGGAAATCAGAATGAACAATTCAGATTTTGGAAGATATTCTACGTGCTTGTTTGATGGATTATCAGTGATGTTGGGACCAACATCTTTCTTTGGTTGAGTTTTCATATAATAATAGTTTTCATTCCAGTATACAGATGGCACCATTTGACGCGTTATATGGGAAGCGGTGTCGAACTCCAACTTTCTGGGATGAAGTGGGTGAAAAGAAGATGATGGGACTAGAAGTGGTAGAAGAGTTGGCAGAAAAATTTTATCTGATACAGAAACACATGAGAACAGCTCAATGCAGGTAGAAGAGTTATGTGGACAACCGGAGGAAGGATCTCTCTTTTGAGGTAGGTGATCATGTTTTTCTCAAAGTATCACCATTGAAAAATGTGATGCGATTTTGTAAGAAAGGAAAGATGAGTCCAACGTTCATTGGACAATATAAAATTCTGGAGAGAGTTGGATTAGTTACATACCGAGTGGCTTTACCTCCAAGTTTATCTCAGGTACACAATGTTTTTCATGTTTTGATGTTGAGAAAGTATATGCCAGATCCATCTCATGTTTTGAGTCCAGAGGTAGTTCAGTTGGAAAAGAATCTATCTTATAAGGAACAACCGGTTCAGATTCTTTATCATAGGGAGCATGTGTTTTGGAACAAGGTGATTCATCAAGTAAAGGTTTTGTGGAAAAACAACATGATTTAAGAGGCAACACGGTAATCTAAAAATGCGATGAGGGATAAATACCCCCACTTATTCGATATGTAAATAAATTACAGGGACACAAGTAAGTAATGAATAATAGATATTTTTATCTATGTCTATTTATGAATTAGATAGTGTTTTAGAGTCTTAAAATGAGAACAAATCCAATTTTAAGCACGGAACACACTAATATTTTTAAAACATTGTTTTACTGCCTTTTGATGGAAAAACATTTTTAAATCAAACTTTTGACAATTTTATAATTTATATTTTTCAAAATAAAAATATTATTTATGATTGGGACATTGAAATTTACATTGGATAAATTTTTGGTATTTTTCTAACAATGTTCATTTTTTAATGAATAGTGAAAAATACTGCATTTTACATCAAAATTGATTTTTAATCTAATTTAATTATATGGTTATATTATCTTTTTAATTGGTCTTAAAGTTTAATCTGAATATATATTTACCATTTAATCCAATGGTGGTCATTAGGATTTATTTCACTTTGGAATTGGCCATAAACATATGCCAAACTTTTCATAGATATTGTTTCAAAAAAACCCACTATTTGTTTTGAAAATGAGAATTATTTTCAAATAAATTATTTCAATTTCAGTGTTTGGAATTTAGTAAAATGGATTACATATTTGGAATCATAAGTTCCAAATTATGTAATCAAGACTCTTGTTTTTTGACATTATGAATAGTAACGATGGTAATTGTCTTTAATTATCTTGATTAATGAGTAATCGGGTAGTTAAGGATAATAAAATAACATCATAATAATAAAAAATGACACCAAAATGTGTCCTAATTCTATTATGTGTCTCATGGACGACCATGGGATTCCTTGTTCCAATCTTGGGGACCCCATGGAATCACTTTTGTGTGAAAGTGACTTTTTATCTTTTTATTTTTTTAAAGAAAGTAAATATAACAAAGAATGTATCACCTGAGTAAAACATTTTTAATTTTGTCTAAATAGATGATATTTTGGACTTTAAATATTCATTCTAAAGATAATAATATTTCCTACATCATAGTATTTTTTTCATAATTTTTTGACATTAACTAAATTAAATTATTTATGACATCATGATGATGCAGCAATTACCTCATTATTTAAAGATTTAAATAATATAAAAAGATAATGTAAAATCTAAGACCTAATATTTTCAAAGACCTATTGGATGAGTATATTTAGAACCCTTATAACCTTATCCTTGATATAAATCAATTTGGGACCTTTAAAATCTGAAACTCATTTGAAAATAAAGTAACATTTTGTAACATTCCAAGAGTTCCCCTCCCCTCCTCTTATAAAAGGCCCCCACCTCTACCACCTTACCCACACTTACAAAGCCTTTGGCTCGGACAACCCCAGCCCATTTTGTCTCTCCACATCCCTCTCTAACTCTTAGGAGCCTCACTTTTCTCAGAAGTCTTCCCAAGGAAGCCTTTGAGTTCAAATCAAAAGGAGTTACCCGATTTAAAGGTAGTGTCTTTTCTTGTGTTCTTATGTTTTATTTTGCTTCTCCAACCCCCTAAACTCTTTTTATTAATTTCTTTTGTAATAACAACAGTATCTTAAATATACTAGGATGTTTTTATAAGAATCATATGACCTAAACTTACATACATCTACATCTATTGTTTAAAGAACATACTATTTATGTGGATGGTGAATTTCTGCCTCACGAAACGATGATTGTTCAACACTCATATAACACCTTCAAATGTGGAAATTAAGATGTAAATATATTTATATATTATATATATTATGTTTATGTTTTACTTAATCTTTTTTATTTTTCATTTATGGCATACATTTATGGTTACCATTATTGGTAAACGCGATATCTTCATTTTAGGAAGTGCGGACTACCGCCCCCTCAAAGTGATTTGACTCATTAATGCAATTTGTGGGACGTATAATGGATTTAATTAATGATATAATGTATTATATTATACTGGATTTATAATATACCTTTATATCATTATAATTCCATTCCATAAAATACCAAATAGAAATGAAAGTAGCGTTCATGCGTACGTACGGCTTACCGTCTCCATGAACGGTGGATTTCATTTCTTACCTCTAAACGTTATGTAATATTATAAATTCATGTATATAATGGATATATATGATATATATGGAACCTAAATCATGAATATCATTCTAGATAAAATGGATATTTGACTACGTGAACAACATGTAACTATAAGAAGTTCATTTTTGACTCAAGTACAAATGATCGTTAAAATGGCCGTTATAAAATTAAATAATAACATAGTGTTCATGACATGGTAATAAATGATATAAAAGGAGTAATGAACTTGAAATAGGTTCTTAATCAATTAGAAATTTACTCAAGTTTTTTATTCAGGAGATTAAAGAACGATCAAGTCAAGTCATATACGAGGTAAGGGAACTTCTTAACCCAATTTTCGTTCTTTGGGTTAATCTCCTACTTTGAAATTATTTCATGATATTATTATGTCATATATTGTATTGGTACTTTCTTTATGTGTAATTATAGTGAATACACATAATATATCTATTTAATTTAAAAAATGATCTTTGTGTGGGACTTCGTCTTAATCTCCTTTCATCGAGGCATGTTTTGTTTTATACACAACCTTCTTTTATACGGTGTATAAACCCCTTTGACTTTTACGTTTATCCAAAAGGAATATTTTTTTATACGAAGAATTTTACTAAATGGCAAAAGGTAATGTTTTTTTCATACGTATGTGGCGACAATGACTTCTCCACCATTGTGACCATTATTTGAGTTTCGGCTTCCTCTACAAGCCATACCTTTTTTTTAAATGAAAAATAAATATCATGTTTTACTTTTCTTTTATTTTGGTATTCAAAATGGTTTTCATAATGTTATTATATCAATGTGTTGTATTGATATCTTGTTATTGAAAAGTGGAAATGTTATGTTTTCTTTATGCATGTTTTATGTTATACGATTATGTTATGGTTCTTGGGAATTATTATGAAGACGGGTGGTTCCATGATAAACTAAGGGCATGTGTAACACCCTAGGTAAATAAAGAGTATGACATTTTCAGATTTATCTATATTTGTGAATAAAATATTAATATAACTTTAAAGGGGAAGCTATGCTCGATGGCTTATCCAACACGCAACAATGAGTTTCTTGGGAATCTTACGTTGCACTCTAATAATAAAATAATATTATTTTAAATGGTTGTTAGCACCTAGCTATTGTGATGGCGGGAATGAATAGAACTAACTAAAAAATGATTATATATGTTTGTCAAATATTTTTACTTTTTACAATAAATGTGAGATGATTAAAAATGCTAATGAATCCAATCTTAAGCGCAAATATTCTAATATTCTTTAAAAGGTTGATAAACCGCCTTTTCATGGTGAACCTCTTTTAAATCCACTTTTTGACAATTTTATGTGTTATATTTGACAAAATAAAATTCTTCTTTGGAATCGGGACATCAAAATTTACTTTATGTAAATTTTTGGTATTTTTCTGATAAAGTTCATTTTTTAATGAATAGTGAAAAATGTTGTATTTTAATTCAATACCACTTCTTAATCTAATTTATTTATATGATTAGATTTTCTTTTTAATTGGTTTCAAAGTGAAATTATAATATATTTTTACCATTTAATCCAATAGTGGTCGTTGGAATTAATTTCATTTTGAAATCGGACTTAAACTAGTGTCAATCTTTTGATACTTATTGTTTCATAAAAACATGCTATTTGCTCTCACAGCAGGAGTTAATTATTAAATTAATTAATGCAAATTATATGTTTTGAATTTTGTAAAATAGAAATCATTTTAGAATTCAGAATATCAAATATAGCTTAGGGTGATGTTTTGGTATGTTTCTGAAAATCATCAATTTTTGATGAATAGTGAAACCACTAAGTGGTACTTATAAAAACTGATTTTCCGTTTAAATGAAATTTTGCCACCTTTGTGTTTTGAATTTCAAAAATCCTACATACATTATTTTCATTAAGAAGTAAAATGTGGTTCAATGGGATTGAAATAATTTTTTGGTGAATATTAACTTATTAAATTTTAATCGCGATTAGAGGTAATTAGTGTAGTTTAAGGTAAAAATAATGTTTTCATAATATGAAATGACCTAGACACATGTCCTACCCTCACTGGATGAGTCATGGCCGACCAAGACAATCCATGGGTCAACTTGGGGACCCCATGGAGCCACTTTGGTTGGAAAATGACATAAATACCTTTTTATTTAATGTCAAAATTAAAATGACCCAAACATGAGTTGTTTTACTAAAACAATTTTTAAATGGGGTTATACAAGTCAGATTTTTTACTAAAAATAGTCATTGGAAATCTAAAACGATATTCTACATCATTGTATTTGTTTTATAATTTTTAGACATTAAATAAATTAAATTATTTATGACATCATGATGATGCAGCGATGACCTCATTATTTAACGATTTAAATAAAGTGGAATGTTTATGTAAATTCTAAGACCTAAACATGTACAAACCCAATTTAATGGGTGGATTTAGAACCATTATCACCATAACCTAGAATTATATCAATGTGGGACCTTTTGAATCTGAAACTCTTTTTTTAAAAAAAGTAACATTTCTTTACTTTCCAAGAGTGCCCCTCCTCTCCTCTTATAAAAGGCCCCCACCTCTACCTCCTTACCCACACTTCCAAAGCCTTTGGCTCGGCCAAACCCTACCCATTTTGTCTTTCCACATCCCTCTATAACTCCTTGAAGCCTCAATTTTGTTATAAGGCTTCCCAAGGAAGCATTTGAGCTCAAACCAAAGGGAGTTACCCGATTTTAAGATAATGTCTTCACTTGAGTCCTTTTGTTTTATTTTGCTTCTCCGACCCCCTAAATTTTTTTTTCATTTATTTTGTAACATCTCCAGTATCTTCAATATACTAGTATGTTGTTATAAAAAGCATTAAAGCTACAATTACACACACCTACATCAAATGGTTAAAGAACATTCTGTTTCTGTGGATGGCGAATTTCTGCCTCACGGAACGATGATTGTTCAACACTCATATAACACCTTAAAAGGTGGCCACTAAGATGTCAATATACTTATATATGATATATAATATGTTTATGTTTTACTTAATATTCTTTATTTTTCTTTTGTGTCATACCATTATGGTTTCCATTGTGGGTAAACACGATAATTTCATTTTAGGAAGTGCGGACTACCGCCCCCTCAAAGTGATTTGATTCGTTAATGCCATATGTGGGATGTATAAAGGATATATTTAAAGTTATTATATATGATGTATGTTACATATAAATGATGAATATAATTATGGAATTAAAATATACATACCTCTCCTTTGGTTTTAATTCCATTAATATGACATAGAAATGAAAGTAGCGTTCATGCATACGTACGGCTTACCGTATCCATGAACGGTGCATTTCATTTCCTACCTCTATATGATTCTGTAATATTATAAATACATGTAAATTCTGGATATATATGATATATATGATATCAAAATCATGAATATCATTCTGGATATAATGAACTTTTGACCACAGGATCAACATGTTATTGTAAGAAGTCCACTTTCGACTCAAGAACCAAATATCGACAAAACAAACATTATTAACATAAATGATTACATAAATGTTTATAACATGGCAATAAGTAATATAAAAGGAATAATGAAATTGAAAAGGGTTCTTAATAAAGTTTAAATTAACTCACATTTATTATTCAGGACGTTAAAGAACGATCGAGTCAAGTCGGACCCGAGGTAAGGGATCCTACTTCTCTCTTCCTTTTTAAGTACACTCTTTTATGTCATTCCTTTTAAAGATAATATTTATTCTTATTAGGATGTTCTTTTATATTAATCATACTTTAATTTTTATTTTCATATGATGAGAGACCCTATTCTCTCTCAACAATTCAATTTTGGAAGTTTTGAGTGGCATCGTTAGGCTGCCGAATTTTCGTAAGAGATCTAACCCCTCTCTTTCTTTTTAAGTACTCTCCTTTAGTTAACTTATATTATGCTCCTATTTGTTATGTTGGGGGATTTTATTTTATATTCTTATTTCTTTAAACTATATTTTAATTTTATGAGAGACCCTATTTTATCTCATCAATCCATTTTTGTAAGTTTTAAGTGGGCGCCGTTAGGCTGCCGAGTTTTCGTAAGGGATTTTTCATCTCACTTTTATTTACATTAGATTTATGCAACATTTTCCACAATTTCCTTTGAGTGGTGTATGTACTGCCCATTATTTTACTGATTATGTAATATACATTCATTTATTAGTATTTACATCAATGTCGTATTGTCCTTCTTTCACGGGGTGTATGTTTCGAAAGATACACATGTCGGTAAGGGAACCTTTAACCCTCTTCTTTTTAAAAGACTTATTTTGCTATGTCTTTGAATTCACATAATATTATGTAGGAATATTTTCTTCTATATCCTTATTGATTTAAATTTTATTTCCATGTGATGAGATACCCTTTTTATCTCTCATCAACTCATTTTCTGAATTTTGTAGTGACGTCATTAGGATGTCAAATTTTTGCAAGGGAACATCGTACCCCAATTTTGATTCTTTGGTATAAAATTGTACTCCTTGAATATGTCATTCTATGAATATGTGTGAATGTACTCTGATTGTTTTAAACTTAATATCCACTTATATTTGGTGTATCCATTTGTCACACATAATTATGTAATTGATTTATCCTTAATCAAAGGATATCGTCTTTGTATGGGACTTCATCTCAATCTGCATTCATTGAGGCATATTTTGTTTTATACAAAACCTTCTTTTATACGGTGTATCAACCCCTTTGACTTTTACGTCTATCCAAAAAGAATATTCTTTATACGAAGCGTTTTAATAAATGAAAAAAGGGAATGTTTTTGTTGTACGTATGCGACGACAATGGCTTCTCCGCCGCCGTGACCATTATTTGAGTTTCAGCTTCCTCTACAAGCCATAACTTTTTAAAAAAAAGAAAAAATAAATACCTTGTTTTACATTTATTTTATTTTGGTATTGAAAATGGTTTTCATAATGTTTTTATATCAATGTCTTGTATTGATATCTTGTTATTAAAAGGTGGAAATGTTATGTTTCCTTTATGCATGTTTTATGTGATACGATTATGTTGTGGTTCTTGGGCATTGTTATGAATACGGGTGGTTTCGTGATAAAATAAGGGAGGGTGAGCCCGATATAGCTCTCAAATGCATTGGGTAACTTGAAGGAGTGAAACGTTAAGTTTTATCTGAAGAGATTTAGGGAATATATTGTGGTTTGTATTCCAAACGTAACCAAGAGGGTTACTCCCTACGTAAGAATGTTACGAATGCCTCAAGTTACCTTTATGTCTTATGATTTATATGTTTTATTCATGATTTGATGAGGTATTTTAAAGTGCCTATGTTTTATGGGTAAAGTCTGATTTCATTCTTATGTATATATGAACTCATGTTTCCTTTCCATATTTTTATAACCCTTACTGAGCTTTTTATTCCCATCACAAGTTTTTTATGAAATGTTTTTCACAGGACTTAATGTGGAATAGGGTCAACGATGGGATCAAGGGAAAGTCATGCTATCTAAAACATGGAACTAGACATGTTTCTTTTCAAGAGTTTTTATTTTATGGTAATTTAGTAGAAGTGACTACTTTGTAATCTTTTGAGATGTAATGCAAGTTTTCTGATCTAATTCTCTAAAAATCTAAACCTGAAAAGATCGTCAATGTGTAATCTTGTAATAACTCAAGATTATGTAAGGTTTAAGGCTGGGGTCTTATATTTTGTATCAGAGGTCAGTTTAGATTACTTTAAAGGTTTGGGTATTCTTTAAGCATAAGTGACATTACCATAATGGTTAGGATTTCAGAAAGAGTCCTAGTTTTAGATAAAGTGAATGAGTAAGTATATCTTAGTGTTTACCTCCCTCATTAGTACATGATGGTTTTTTTGATATACTCACACTGACATTTCTGTTTTTTAGAATGGATGGATCTAGTAGGTACCAAAGAGACAACAAGTTTGACGGAAACTCTAGTGGTTCTCTGATTAAGATACTAGATAAAATGGGGGATTCAATGAGGAAACTCGTGGTTGTTCGAAACCAACTATCAAGGATTCATGATCAACCCCTTGAACCTTGGTATCATATTTAATACATCATGTACGAGATGACCAATCGATGTGGAAGTTCAGGTAATAATTATAATGGTAACCATTATAGTTTATATCATCCTCTCTTTTGAGGTAATTATGAGTTATTATATGTTATGATGGAAAATGAAAGGAATGAGATAAACTTGAGGTTAAAACATGTTAGGGTTATTTTTGGAGTTTTATAAAAAGGAAAACACACAGACCGTGTGACAACCCGTCGTGTCGGACAAAGTTGTGGGAATCGAACCCACAACCAAAGTGCGACTGGTATTTATCGCCTACCACTGGACTACGTGAAGTCCCTGGTTAGTATGACTTATTCTTTTTAGTTAGGTGACTTTATGAATTAATATTAAGGTGATTTTGTGTTATTTATGAAAATGATTAACCTATCATGGAGGATATGTGATTAGGTTAATTAATTTTCAATACGAGACTTTATGAGAAACTGATGTTGTTTGGAGATAAAAGTTAATTTGTACCTTGGAAGACTATGTGACTAAATCCTTCAAATATTTGGTTTTCAATCATAGTTTTGTTTACATTGAAGAATTTTATGGACAAATATTTTATCTAATGGTCCTCGTTGAACTTTCGGTTTTGTTGGACAAATTTTGGAGATTAAGAATAGATTTTCTTTTTATAAAGGGTTATCCTTTTCTGGATTATCTGATCTTGTACTAACCTTTTTGGTTTTGGTTTTGGTTAAAGTCCAAAGACATGGGAAGTATATAGTTCTCTTTTGTGGATTAGGTGATTCTCTAGAAGTTGATGATAGTACTCTTAATGTGAACAAGTCTTCCTAAATACTCGTCTTTTGTAGAAAATATGAGTTTGTGTAAGGAATCTAATAAAAGTTGAAAGTCAACATGATAAGTGATTATGTTTCCTTATGAATAAATTCCTCAATAAAAAGTAACTTAAAACAAAAATGTTGTCTATTAACTTTTCCTACTGGGGAATCGAATACCGTTTAACCCCTCACATGTTTGTGATTTTCTTATGGTTAACTTTCTCCTAGACATGTTTACTATCACTCTCCATCAGAACATGACCCTTTGTTTTTTTCCTCCATGTCCATATTTTCATACTTGGAATCCTAGTATGGGTTAACTCAGGTGACCTTTGTACTTATATTTCTTTATTTTAAAGTGATTTTTTTACTGACTCTTGTTCCAATTTGGGATTTTCAATGAAGTTTCCAAGCCCATTTTTGAAATTGCGAGGATGCAATTCCCAAAAGGGGGGAAGGATATAACACCCCAGGTAAATAAAGAGTATGAAATTTTCACATTTATCCATATTTGTGAATAAAATATTAATATATGTTTGTCAAATACTTTTACTTTTTACAATAAATGTTAGAGGATTAAAAATGCGAATGAATCCAATTTTAAGCGTAAACATTCTAATATTCTTTAAAAGGTCGATATACCGCCTTTTGATGGAGAACCTCTTTTAAATCCACTTTTTGACAATGTTATGTGTTATATTTGAAAAAATAAAATTCTTTTTTGGAATCGGGACATCAAAATTTACTTTGTGTAAATTTTTGGTATTTTTCCGATAAAGTTCATTTTTTAATGAATAGTAAAAAATGTTGTATTTTAATTCAAAACCACATTTTAATATAATTTATTTACATGATTAGATTATCTTTTGAATTGATTTCAAGGTGAAATTAGAATATATTTTTACCATTTAATCCAATAGTGTTCGTTGGAATTAATTTCATTTTGAAATCAGACTTAAACTAGTGTCAATCTTTTGATACTTGTTGTTTCATAATAACACGCTATTTGCTCTGACAGCGGGAGTAAATTATTAAATTAATTAATGAAACTTATATATTTTGAATTTTGTAAAATATACATCATTTTTTAATTCAGAATATCAAATATAGCTTAGGGTGATTTTTTGGTATTTTTCTGAAAAACTTCAATTTTTGACAAATAGTGAAACCACTAAGTGGTACTTATAAAAACTGATTTTCTGTTTAAATGAAATTTTGCCACCTTTGTGTTTTTAATTTCAAAAATACGACATAAATGGTTGTAATTAAGAAGTAAAATGTGGTTAAATGGGATTAAAATAAATTTTTTGGTGAATAGTAACTTATTAAGTTTTAATCGCGATTAGAGGTAATTAGTGTAGTTTAAGGTAAAAATAATGTTTTAATTATATGAAATAACCTATACATATGTACTACCCTCATTGTATGAGTCATGGCCGACTAAGAAAATCCATGGGTCAACTTGGGGACCCCATGGAGCCACTGTGGTTGGAAAATGACATAAATACCTTTTTATTTAATGTTAATATTAAAATGACACAAACATGAGTTGTTTTACTAAAACAAATTTTAAATTGGGTTATACAAGTCAGATGTTTTACTATAAATATTCATTGGAAAGATAAAACTATTTTCTACATCATAGTAGTTTTTTTATAACTTTTAGACATTAAATAAATTAAATTATTTATGACATCATGATGATGCAGCGATGACCTCATTATTTAACAATTTAAATAAAATGGAATGTTAATGTAAAATCTAAGACCTAAACATGTCCAAAACCTATTTGATGGGTTTATTTCGAACCCTTATCACCTTAAACCCGAATTATATCAATTTGGGACCTTTTTAATCTGAAACTCATTTTAATATAAAGTAACATTTCTTTACTTTCCAAGAGTGCCTCTCCTCTCCTCTTATAAAAGGCCCCCACCTCTACCTCCTTACCCACACATCCAAAGCATTTGTCTCAGACAAATCCTGCCCATTTTGTCTCTCCACATCCCTATATTACTCATTTATGCCTCACTATTGGAAGAAGTCTTCCCAAAGAATCCTTTGAGCTCAAACCAAATGGAGTTACCCGATTTTAAGGTGATGTCTTCACTTGAGTCCATTTGTTTTATTTTGCTTTTCCAACCCCATAAACTCTTTTTATTCATTTCTTTTGTAAAAACTCCAGTATATTAAATATAATAGGATGTTGTTATAAATGGAATTCGGGCTACACTTACACACACCTACATCAAATGGTTATAGAACATATTGTTTCTGTGGATGGCGAATTTCTGCCTCACGAAACGATGATTGTTCAACACTCATATAACACCTTAACACGTGGCCATTAAGATGTCAATATACTTATATATGATATATAATAGGTTTATGTTTTACTTAAGCTTCTGTATTTTTCTTTTGTGTCATACCTTTATGGTTTCCATTGTGGGTAAACACGATAATTTCATTTCAGGAAGTGCGGACTACCGCCCCTCAAAGTGATTTGATTCGTTAATGCCATATGTGGGATGTATAAAAGATGTATTTAAAGTTATTATATATGATTTATGTTACACATAAATGATGAATATAATTATGGAATTAAAATATACATACTTCTCATTTGGTTTTAATTCCATTAATATGACATAGAAATGAAAGTAGCGTTCATGCGTACGTATGGCTTACCGTCTCCATGAATGGTGCATTTCATTTCCTACCTCTAAATGATTATGTAATATTATAAATACATGTATATTCTGGATATATAAGATATATATGATATACAAATCATGAATATCATTCTGGATATAATGAACCTTTGACCACACGAACAACATGTAATTGTAAGAAGTCCACTTTGGACTTAAGAACCAAATATCGACAAAACAAACATTATTAACTTAATCATTAAATAAATTATTATAACATGGAAATAAGTAATATAAAAGGAATAATGAACTTGAAAAATGATATTAATAAAGTGTAAATAAACTCAAGTTTATTATTCAGGATGTTAAAGAACGATCGAGTCAAGTCGGACCCGAGGTAAGGGATCATACTCCTCTCTTTCTTTTTAAGTACACTCTTTTATGTCATTCCTTTTAAAGATCTTCTTTCTTGTTATTAGGATGTTCTTTTATATTAATCTTACTGTAATTTTTATATTCATATGATGAGAGACCCTATTCCCTCTCATCAATCCATTTTGGATGTTTTGAGTGGCGTCGTTAGGCTGCTGAATTTTCGTAAGAGATCTAACCTCGCTCTTTCTTTTTTAAGTACTCTCCTTTATGTCACTTATTTTAAGCTCCGCTTTGTTATGTTGGGGGATGTTCTTTTATATTCCTCTTTCTTTAATATTTATGTTAATATGATGAGAGACCCTATTTGATTTCATCAATCCATTTTTGTAAGTTTTAAGTGGCGCTGTTAGGCTGCCGAGTTTTCGTAAGGGATTTTTCATCTCACTTTTATTTCCGTGAGATTTATGCTACATTTTCCACAATTTCCTTTGAGTGGTGTATGTACTTCCCATTATTTTACTCATTGTGTAATATTCTTTCATTTATGATTATTTACATCAATGTTGTATTGTCCTTCTTTCACGGGGAGTATGTTTCGAAAGATACCCATGTCGGTAAGGGAACCTTTCACCCTCCTCTTTTTAAAAGACTTCTTTTGTTATGTCTTTTAATTCACATACTATTATGTTGTGATATGTTCTTCTATATCCTTATTGATTTAAATTTTATGTCCATTTGATGAGATTCCCATTTTATCTCTCATCAACTCATTTTCTGAATTATGTAGTGACGCCGTTAGGCTGTCAAATTTTTGCAAGGGAACGTCTTAACCCAATTTTGATTCTTTGGGATAATCTTTTACTCCTTTAATATGTCATTCTATGAATATGTGTGAATGTCCTCTGATTTATTTACACTTAATATCCACTTATATTTGGTGTATTCGTTTGTTACACATAATTATGTAATTGATTTATCCTTAATCCAAGGATACCGTCTTTGTATGGGACTTCGTCTCAATCTCCATTCATTGAGGCATATTTTGTTTTATACACAACCTTCTTTTATACGGTGTATAAACCCCATTTACATTTACGTTTATCCAAAAGGAATCTTCTTTATACGAAGCATTTTACTAAATGACAAAAGGGAATGTTTTTGTCGTACGTATGCGGTGACAATGACTTCTCCGTTGCTGTGACCATTATTTGAGTTTCGGCTTCCTCTACAAGCCATACCTTTTAAAAAAAATACCATGTTTTACATTTCTTTTATTTTTGTATTGAAAATGGTTTTCATAATGTTTTTATATCAATTTTTTGTATTGATATCTTGTTATTAAAAGGTGTAAATCTTATGTTTCCTTTATGCATGTTTTATGTGATACGATTATGTTGTGGTTCTTGGGCATTTTTCTAAAGATGGGTGGTTCCTTGATAAACTAAGGGCGGGTGAGCCCGATATAGCTCTCCAATGCATTGGGTAACACAACGAAGTGAAATGTTAAGGTTTCTCCGAAGAGATTTAGGGAATATATTGTGGTGGGTATTCCAAACGTAACCAAGAGGGTTACTCCCTACGTAAGAATGTTATGAATGCCTCATGTTACCTTTATGTCTTATGATTTATATGTTTTATTCATGATTTGATGAGGTATGTTAACGTTCATGTGTTTTATGGGTAAAGTATGATTTCATTCTTATGTATATATGAACTCATGTTTCCTTTACATATTTTTATAACCCTTACTAAGCTTTTTATGCTCATCCCATGTTTTTTTGAAATGTTTTTCACATGAATTAATGTGGAATAGGTTCAAGGATGGGGTCAAGGGATAGTCATGCTATCTAAAACATGGAACTAGACATGTTTCTTTTTAAGAGTTTTTATTTTATGGAAATATAGTAGAAGTGATTACTTTGTAATATTTTGAGATGTAATGCATGTTTTATGATCTAATTCTCTAAAACTCTAAACCTGAAAAGATCATCAATGTGTAATCTTGTAATAACTCAAGATTAAGTAATGTTTAAGGCTGGGGTCTTATAGCAGGTGAGCCCAATATATCTCTCTAATGCATTGGGTAACGCGAAGGAGTTAAACGTTAAGGTTTCTCCGAAGATATTTAGGTAATATACTGTGATGGGTGTTACAAACATAACCAAGAGGGTTAATCCCTACGTAAGAATGTTATGAATTCCTAAAGTTACCTTTATGTCTTATGATTTCTATGATTTATTCATGATTTGATGAGGTATGTTAAAGTGCTTATGTTATATGGGCAATGTATGATTTCATTCTTATGTATATATGAACTCATGTTTCCTTTCCATATTTTTATACCCCTTACTGATCTTTTTATTCTCATCCCACGTTTTTGAAATGTTTTTCACAGGTCAAGGGAATGGTACATGATGTGATGATATTGTCAAGGAAGTGTCAAGAAAGAATCCATGTTTTATTTTAAATATGTTTCCGTTGATGGGAAAAATTAATTCTATCTTTTATGTAACCACTTTGTTTAAATGTGGAATGTAAAGCATGTTTTATGATCTAATTCTCTAAAACTCTAAACCTGAAAAGATCCTCAATGTGTAATCTTGTAAAAACTCAAGATTAAGTAAGGTTTAAGGCTGGGGCCTTACACTTTATTTCGCCAATACAATATTCCCCAAAACATTAAAAAGGTGATTTATAATGACCAGGAAATATCTATTTACTTGTGTTATAATATGTATCTTAACTATGATTATGTTCTCCCCACATAGATACACTAATTGGATGCATTTTCGTTATATAAGAGGGATTAAAAATATGTCACTAGCTCCATGTTGTCCCCATGTTTCTATTCGTTCTTCATCTTATTTCACTATTTCAGGATACTACTTCTTCTATGTGCTAGAATGAATTCGAATCTCGTCAATATGTTCCTCTCACACGTAATGATCTACTTTTATTTTCTCTATAGTGTCGACAGAAATTTTTCACTCTATAAACATCTCTATCAATTACATGATATATAGTTTCATAGCACTACATAATATATATTCATCCATTAGTTTTAATTTACAATTTTGAATTCGAATTTCAAATTAAAAATATTTAAAACTAAATTTATATAACTAATAAAGACGTAGATTTATCCTTTCCACTTCTTACTTCTTCTTTTTAGAATTCTTATCTAGGATAACATGACGTGAATAAAATGTAACATCATGGGGAATAAGTAAAACAACAAAAAATTCTATTTTTTCCATAGAAGCTATTTTCATTAGGTTTCAAATATTCCTCACCTTTTGAAAATGAACCTCAGCCCCCTTGCTAATGACACTTAAAGTGCATCCACATGACCCAGTTTTGAATTTTGGTGGAGACATATTTATAGTTTCTATAGCAGTATTATCGGAAGCATGATATGAGGGAATATAGTAGGACTAGCTCATATTGTAGCAGTTGTATTTATTCACCTATGGGCTTCCAGTTTGGTACTAGAGTATTTAAGGCCTTTGGGACACCCAAGGTTGTCTATCCATTTGAGGCTTTTAGGCCACCTCAAGCCCATAGGGCCACCTCAAGGCCTTTTGGCCACCTCATACATATCATGAATGTTATGTTGCAACAAAAAATACCAAAGGTACTTGCTCTAGATTTTTACTCATAGTAGGCAGTTTCACATAAACAATGATATCCAAACATTGAATAATGATAGGGTATAGAAATTTCCACCCAGACCATGCATGTTCACCTCTTCAAAGGAATTCCTAGACTAAAGAGTAATGAGATGATGGGAAGATGACTTCACAATCATGATGTTTTGTGTGGATTTACTATTGTCTATGTCTAGGATAAATTCATATAAGACCATCAAGTAAGTTAATTCACTAATAAAACGTGTGTTGTTAGGGTTTCCCCATCCCATTAATGGGGTTTTGTCATGAATCAATAATAAACGGCCTTCAGGTCATACATGTAATATTCCTAACTGTATTCTTGAAAAATGAATCCCATTTTATGATGTGTAATATGTGACAAAAAATCCTCAAAACCATATGAAATAAAATTTTATTTAAAATCCTAATTTTTGAAATATATATTTTAAATATGGATAATTTCATAAGTTGGACAAACATTGAGATTAATATAAAAAAATTATGACACATATGTTGATGAAGAAATATTTGGAATTAATTACCTTGAATTATATACAACATCGTTAACTCATATTAAAATGGTAATGACATGTACTATTGTCATCAACGACTCATTAATTGACACCAATGACTCATGTATTACTTAAAATAACACATATATAGTCTAGACATTGCTATATGTTAGTCAAAAATAACATATTATGATTGAATGAATCAAACAGAACATTAGAATATGACACACACATAGATCTCCCCCCAGAGAAATAATGCATAAAGTGTTGGATCAATACTCATAGGGATCCTTGGACATAATAAAAATTTATTTCTCTTGAGATTTATGAATTCGGTCAATTAAAAATGGATATCCTATCATCCATCTCTAAGCCTTCTTAGTTGATGCCAATGAATTTGAAACCACACCCATGTATCTTTAATAAATTAAAAACATTCACCTAACATGTTATAATTTTTTTAAAATTATTTTGGATAGGATTTCTTTATTGGATATGAAATCCTATACAATAAACATATCTACTTCAAAACTAAAAGTCCTTCTCTAGGCATAATACCAAAGGCTATAGGAATTTTTTTTATCTCATTATACACTCTATAATCTAAAAAATATATGATTAGTTATTGGAATCAAAAACATCTCCCATTATATTTTTGGGAAATCATGAAAAATAATTCTATTTCATACTTATTCCACATAAAAAATAGTAATAACTTAATAATTACAATACCTATTATGTGAACTCAGTGTATGAAATAAATTTTTATATTACTAACATGTTTTCCATTAAAATTTAGGCGTTTCATTCAACTATTTATGAAGATTGACTCTAAAAATAATAATTTCAAAAATATAAATCCTTCTAATCATTTTATAATAATTTAAATATCATGGGGAATAAATAGGTAATTAGGAATTATTTAAATCATATTTTTGAAAAATATTCCTCCTCCCAAAAAAATATATTTGGAACCAATATATAAACAGGTTCTTATATCAATGCTCAACAAGAATATTAGAATAATTTCTATGGTAAAATGCACACATTTTATCATTCATATATTTATCCTTTTGTTAACTCTATATAAATACATGATCTACTTAATTAATAAATCTCTCCCACATTTGAAAAAAACATATCATTGGATTCTATATATTATAATTCACTTCCCCTTGATAAATATAGTTCTTAAATACATAAAGGAATAAAATGAAATGACTTATGTTTTGATTCTCCTCCCCTAATGACTATAAGAATCTAAATAAAAATATCAAATATGGGATAATGTTTATATACCTTAGCCTTGAGAGGGATGAGGCGGAACTCCCAACATAAACTTCAAACACTAAACAAGATCCTCTGAAAATGGTTTTCTAAAAATATAATCCACTTAATTATTTGGAGGAATGGATGATATTTTAGATATATTATATACTATAATTTCTTTATTGATGTGAAATTTAATATCAATGTTCTTTGATATTGAATTTTGAAATTTATTTGTTGAAATATTGATAGAACTTTGACTATCACAACATATAAGTTGTGGTAACTTCACATCTACCTTGAGATTCTCCAACATAGTCTTCATATAAATCAATGGGTTTTTGGTTTTATTGGTTTTAACATAATCTAATTTAGTATTTCTCAATTTCATAGAACATATTTTCAGAGTGTTCCATCATACACAACTAGCTCCTAAAAAGAAAACACCACCAGATGTGGACCTTCTATTATCAACATATTCATCACAATCAGTATTTTTATAACTAATAAAATCAAGATTAAATTTCATATCATATCTCAATATGTTATTATTAGCGCCTTTAATTTTCATAATAATAGTCTTTACATCCAAGAAATGTGAATCTTTTGAAGCACATTAATACAAGGGACACATTATAATAAAATTGATAGTGTCTAGCCTCGAAGATATCAAGTATAAAATGCCTTTAATAATCTTCTATAATTATCTTGTTTCAATCTCATTTTCGTCCATATCATTATAATGAAACATTCCAGTTAAAATGAATTCTTAAAATAACTTTTAATACTCCATGAAAAACATCATTATATGATTCAAAGAATAGATTTTCTTTTTAATAAGAAGATTATCATCCTCATGAGATATTTTTAAATCCATAAAATATATCATCTGACTAAACATAGATATTTTAGATAAAATATTCAATAATAAAGAATAATCATCGAAAAACACTCTATTTGTTCAAAAAATACAATATCATATACATGGAAAATAACCTTCAGAGATACCACTTGGTCTCCTTTGATGTAATGATTTTTTTCCATTCTTCCTTTCATAAATTTCAAATTCATTAACTAGGAATATAGGATAAATTATCAATATATCTGGGTTTGATTCAATATATATAATAACATAATTATATATAATATAATATTTCTATTCTTCCTCAAGAAAAAATATACATGGTTGTTCAAAATAGAATTATTTCTAGTTATCCATTTTGGAAGGCTGACCTTATATACATTTAAAATCGATTGTATTAACATTATATTTCAATAGAAATAAATTTAAAAATGGTGTCATGATTTTATATAATGGAAAAGTTATCAAGAAGACAACTTTCTTAAATATATGAATGTATTTATCACAAAATACATTATCTGTTTCTCACAAGATCCCCCTATTCATTAAACATGTTCCAGAATAGCGATTTCGATTTGATAATAGTTTTTGTAGACTAGGAACTACCTCCCATTATTCATTCTTATCTATCTAAAATAATTAAAATATAATGGCATCAATCCACTCATTATTCACTAAAGCTTCATCCTTGTCTCTCTGTTAAAATGGAGATACTTGTGAGGTATAAATTGTTTTCTTTATGGTTCTTATTTTTTGATTTTATTGTATATTGTATTAAATGTTTTTTTTTCGAAATTAATTTTCATTTTCATTCGTAGAAATTGTAGAACATTTATTCATTAATCACCTGAGTTTTTAATTCAAAATGATAAAAAATAATGTTTTCTTATTTTGAAATATTTTATATACATCACCATACTGTTTTACAAAAGTTTATTTATCCTCATAACATTTCTAGAATACTTGATCAAGATTGAACACTTTATTTATATTTGGACATTCCCTAAAAAAGTATCGATAATATTTCCTATATATTTATTATAGCAATAGTATACACTATTGTTAGGTGTAAACCCAATAAAGATAACATTAAAACATCATTGTTCAAACATTCCTAGATTTTCACATGTATCTGTTATAATCAATGGGAGACCAATAACTGTTATGAACTTCAATCTAGAGGAATTTTTTCCATTCATATTATGAGGGGATATATGTGAATTTAGCTTATATAAGTATCAATTTTGAATATTAACCACCACATAATTGGATTGTGTCTAAAATTAATTATATTCTTCATGCTCTGTCAACATAGTCTTCGCCATCACTACTAATATTTTTTTTATTATGTTCCGTAATCCCATTTCACAGTGTATAAAGTGAAATATAATCATGATGAGTAATTTTATTCTCATGATATTCATTAAATGTTCCACTTGTATACTAACCAACAATATATTTATATATATACATTAAATAGAAACCACACTTCTTATCTGTAATTATTATAGAAAATTTAATCATGTTTATATTATTTCACTTGTTTTTGATAAGGATAATGCTTGTAATACAAGTAAAATTATCAAAAAATAAATTAAAATATTTAATTCCATTCATTGATATCTTCCTCATGGGCCCAAAAATTTATTAATGGATAAGCTCTAATGGATTATTTGATCGAATCTCTAATTTCATATGTGTTTAATTAACAATATTTTCCTTTTACAATATTAAGAACATATGCTTCCCATCTCTTTTTATCATTGGAACGTCATTAAAATTTTCTTCTCTAGTATAATTAATCATGTTATTTTGTCCTATATGACTAATGATATATTCCATGGTCATTTTCCTTCTTTCATGATTAAGTGAAATGAAATTTCAGCATCACCCACTTGAAATAGATTTCTCCATTTTTGTTCACCTATTTATAAAATGTTCCCATAAAATTAGTGTGTCAAAATGAATCCATATTTTTTAGATATCACATTATTACCTATATCTCAGAGTTGATAATGAATTTACATATTCTACTTCAACCAATCAATAAATAATTTGTTTTTAGATTTAATGTAATCGTTCTTAATCATTGATGATCTAATACATTTGATTTTGACTGACACATCAGTATAAAAGATCACTAAGCTATTATTAATCACTTAAAGAGTATTTTGGATTTTTAATACCCTTCAATAAAATAATAAAATCCACTATCCTGAATACATCTATTTCCTTCATTTGATTCATTAAGTGACATTTGAACTATAAAGACATTCTCCTTCTGAATAATAATTTTTTTTGTGAATAATGATTATTAAAACACATACACTAGGATATTATTATGTTTATTCATTATTTATAAATGTGTCATGGATAGTGAAATCATGTATAGACTTTTTCAAGAACATTAAATATGTTCTGTAATTTCTATCAAGATATATTTGTATTTTTATTCATTTTTATTATTTGAGTAGACTAACCACCACCAAATATATTAATATAAATCATATTTGTATAATTATGAAATTATTAATTAATATAACATATCGTTTTGGTATATATGACTCCCATTTAGTAAAATAATTAGTAGAAAGCATATATGCATTTGAAATTTGTTGTCTATAATTGAATACTTTTTTCATTATTCCTTGAGTCTAAAATCATAGTCCATTTTGAAAAATATATATTTTGAATCTAAAAATATTATTATTCAACATAGCATTCATATAATATTTTTTAGTGTCACAAACTTTAGAAAAAAAATTTCGGATAAAATCCTACCTGATGGCTGACCTAACCCATGGTGAGGCCCATAAGGCATTCTTGATCCCCATGGGATAGAAATGTTTACTTGGGCATCAAAAAATTCATTTGTTAATGATTTAAATGATGACAATAAACAAATTAAAACTAATATCAATAACACATAAAATAATATTCAATAATCATAACAGAATTAAGTACAAATATCACAAGTTAAATGGTGTACAATATTTTTCAAAAATCCCAAATACCAAAATGGGGATGGGAACTATCTACAAAACTAAAACTCTATGAGACAAGAGGGTCTACAAACCTATGAATTCACTACAAACACCTACACGATAGGAACCACTAGCAACCATATTCACCATCACCACCACGAAATAATATGAATTTACTTGGGTTAAACATAAAAAAGTCTATATACACTTGAGGGTGTATGTTGGGTTTTATACATTAACCAGTAGGGTAACACAAAAATAGATTCCATTCTATAACATCATATGAAAAATCAACAACCTATTTTAAAATGAAAAATAATAACTTTTTTAAACAAAATAAAACATTCTTTGATATTAAAAATGAAGATAAAAAAATATGCAAAAACTAGTTTCATGATAAAAATAGCATCACATGAGAACCACTGGAATCACTAAGGTATTAAGATTACTAGGGTCCTAGGATCATCATACCATTGTGATAAGTTCAACAAAAACAAAAAACATCCTCATTCACGAGCCAATATAGGGTACTCACATTCCAAGGTCTAGTTTTCTCCAATCATAATTATATGTTTAGTTTGTATTTCTACATCAATATTAAATGGGGAACTGGGCCACGGACCCACTGAACCACCTAGTGTACTAGACCTAGTCATCCCACCAAGATACTTATGATTCTATTGGGCTCAATTTCATCTCATATTTCACATGAACCGCCTCATACTCACATATATTTCCAACATTAGAAACACCCATGGAAATTATCCATTTTCATTTGGAAAATCATCATTCAATTCTAATGCATAACAAATAATTTTAAAACCATTATTATCACTACCCACTAAATCCATATAACCTGTTTAGAAATAATAGAAATCATATTAAAATCATCGAGTAATGTTAGATCATGGAACTACCTACCTCTTTCTTGGAAACATGTAGAAACTAGTTGAAACCGAAAACACACCAATAAGAGACCTTATAAAGGTAATATTAAAAGTTAAAAATAAACATAAACCCCAATAAAATCATATTTTAACCCACATTAGGGAGTTTAATACACTATATAAGTGATAACCTAAGATATAAGGAAGAAGAGTCCATGAATAAAGTGAATAGGAAGATTGGAGGTTGTCATTTGTTGATTTCATGAATATCTAATAACAATCCACCAAGATATGAAAGTACAAGGGGGAAAGAGAGAATATGGTGGCATGCCTAGGGAATAATAGGTTGAATGGGGAATTCCAAGGGGGTTTGGGTCTTAAAATAGATGATATAAATGGTGTAATCTCAATATTTTTAATGTATCGGGTAGGCGGAACAATTTCCTGAGGGTGGGATCATGCCTATGTGGTCAACCACGAACCATATACAAGGCCACTGACATGGGTACATTGTTAGCATACATTCCCATGTAGTAGTCCAAGAAACCTAGACAATCCCATTATCTTGGGTACACGCTATCCATTGGGATGTCACAGGGTTTCTTCTAACGGTGTGATAATGGTGTGCCACCTGTTTTCGGTCTAAAAATCACCCTTTCTCACCAAAAAACACATAGGGAAGAAAATTGAAAATTAGAAGACCAAAACAATACCGCAAAAAATATCAGGGATTTATCAATTCTCCCCAGTATAAAAACGTTTTGACATCGAGAAGTCATTGAAAAGTATTCTGTGAGACTAAATGTGGATACTGCTACTCCACCCACGATATCCACTCTTGTGTCTCATAATCATCATTTTTGTTCTTCATAAGAACCCAAAATAAAACTATTTACTTTACCTAAATCAATTTCACCAAGAAATACACAATTTATAAATGTTAATAAAACATAGAAAAATAGGATTATAGCTCAAAATCCTCCTAGTTCAGTTTTTGAGACGGGTCTGAATTATACTTCTTTAATTTTGATACATGATTTAGTTCATGAATATATATTAAATAAAATTGAAAATAGAATCGGTATTCCACATTACCAGATCTCTTTATAATATCTAGTCGTATGAAATTACTAGGAATCAGCATCCCCTATATAACAAGATGACAGGGGCCTAAATGAGGGGCCACATTTAGGAACACTCGATCACCAACTAAGAATACTAGGGCTCAGTGATGCCGATCAACATAAAAATTATAGTTGATATTCACATTAAACAAAATATTTAATGTCTACTAGACAATATCAAATGTCAATAGAATAAGGATAGGTTCTATTAGAGAAGTCTCAGTGACATAGATTCAACACAAAGCTGACAAACACAACAGAACATATATCACATCTAAGGGATCAATTATTATTGAAGATTGGTTACTATTGTAATAAATAAAGTCCACTAGTCCCAAATGGTTATCACATGAGCCTCCAAAATTCAACACACATGCATGAATCATTTCATTGTAGATCTAATTCATCCACTCCATCTGAGAATGCAATTAAGGATTTTATGTTGTGACCATCTTGATTTTAGAACCAATTCCCTTTTTAAGGCCTTCCTAGAAGTGAGAGGTAAATTAGGGATCCCTATAAGAAACTATATCAAACGGAACACCATGAAATTACATTATCTCTAAAACATAAAACCTTCTAAACTCACCCACCGTAGTTGAGTTCGTGATCAGAATGAAATGGGATGATTTGGCCAAATAGTCACCCACTTTTCAAATTTGTTTATTTCATCGTTGTGTACATTGTAATCCAAATATTAAATACATGGGGACCTCATCCAACATTTAGATATGAATGGGAAGTGGTTGAAGAATACTAGAGGTTATTTGGTTCTCAACGTTAACCTATTGAAATATTTAACATATGGATTTCAATTTTTCTATATTTCGTCTTATACCTTCACAAAATAACTAATGATGCACATCATAAAAAATCGTGGGGGTCCCGATGTGAATGGCCCACAGATATTGATGGTTATCCTACAAGACCACCAATCACATATACAAAAGAACCATAGAGTGGTACTTGATTCAAAGAATCCATCTTAAGATAAATAAAACACATTGGGCATCTCCTCGCCCTTTATATCTACATAGAGAGCGAACTCTACTCATCACTCAACTTCTCTTACTTAATGTGCTCCAAAAATAAGGATGTCGGCTAAACACTATAAAATAATGTACCTCTACTATAATTTTTGGTCTTCAAATGCATCTGGATGAGAATACCCATCAAATTCCACACAACAATATACTTTTTTAGAGCATGCACTAGCACTTTTAGACTCTAAGAATATTCATCCAAATTACTGATTCCTAAGGTATACATGATATCATAATCAAACCCATTAATATACTTGATTCATCACCTCTACTTAAAATTTAGATCATTTGGGTAGAAATAGTTAGTTAATATCTTATGATTTGAGTAGACTATAAACATCCTCCTGGAAAAATAATGATTCCATGACATCAAGGCATGCATCACCTCTTCCAATTCTAGTTCATGGGAAGGGTAAATCAATTATTGTTGTTAGAGTGGGTGAGAATGATACCCCAACAAATGGTCATCCTATATCATAACACACACTATCACAATTATTGAGGCTTCATATTAGAGTGAAAATCCCTTCTCAGATTCTTGAAAGATGAAAACAATGTTTTTGGTCAAATATCTCTTAACCTATTCAAAGGTTGAATGATATTTAGAATTCTATATGAACCTTACCCCTTTTGTGTATATGTTTTCAAGGGAGAAGAATGGTAATATAAATCTTTATTAAAGCTCATGTAGTACCTTTCCATGCTAAAAATACCATGACCTCAAATACATTAATCAAGTTCTCCTATGAATTCCCTAATTTAATCTTCTAGAGGTCCAATAAACCCCATGTTTCGAGATCATGTGGCCAAGAAAATTTATTTCCCTAGTCTAGATGAAAAAATTTGAGATATTAGTATGCATACGATGATCTTTAAGAGTTACCAACACAATCCTCAAGTGTTTCTCATGTTCTTCCTCGATCACAGAGTTGTCTAGGATGTCAACCACAAGCAT
This sequence comes from Viscum album, assembly GCA_963277665.1. Classification (NCBI taxonomy): domain Eukaryota; kingdom Viridiplantae; phylum Streptophyta; class Magnoliopsida; order Santalales; family Viscaceae; genus Viscum; species Viscum album. Next base: position 1,233,400,119 of record OY728152.1, read on the forward strand.
GGCGAAAAAGGAGTCCAGCTACTGGTGGAACACCTGGTTCCATAGAGTCATTAACACCACTAGAAATTATTTCAACTTGGAATGAATTATCAAATAATTGAAGTGGTCATTTCTTCATCAGAATGATATGTTCGGAACATCAGCCTCTATGACTCTGACCTGGGTATACCCAAAATTCATGTCGATCTTGGATAACTGTCCTTCCACTTCATATGATCAAAGAGGTCATCATTTCAAGGAGATGGAATTTTTTCTTTATAATTAATATATTAAATGTTTAGTAATTGAGGCTTAAGTGGAGAGATCTATTATAATTATTATAAATCATAAATGAGGTGGCTCAAGTTGAGATGATCGGGTGAATGAATCCTTTGTACTCCAAATCTTTTAGTTGTATCTTAAATTCCCTAAACTCATTGGGGTCCATATGATATGAGGTATGATATATCATCTATTTTCCATGTACTGAATTGATGGTGAGCTCCACATATCTCTCCTAAGGAAAACATGATAAATCTTATGCAAACACCTATGGGGACTCATCGTCTATATGAGGTAATCCACCCTTAGAACTCCAACTATTGTCCTCCAACATTATTGATGAAATATGTAATGAAATGTAACAAGCCGTTATTTTATGATAAGTATTACTTTTAAATTATTTGATGTCATGTGTTTTATGCTACAACAAGATAATATTGTGCTCTACACCACACTGTATTAGCTTGAAGTATACGCAACACTATTCTTAGATTGTGTTACACACAATTTCAAGTTCGTTTTATAATAGTCATTCTACGCAACATTGAGTGTATATATTTATATATTCAATGTATAAATGAGATATGGTTGGATTATATTATACAAAAAAACAAAAGATTCTTTCACAATACGCAATCCTGACTTGGCTAGCATTACACACAATCACGACTTTCCTCGATAGCGTGTCTTGTACGCAACATCAGGTTTCACTAAACAATGATATATGGTTATAATATTATTATGGACTAGCCATTAATAATATTATCAACTAAATTTCTAATTTTATAACATTATTAATCATCTTACACATTTTCTAGAACATGGTATGAGAACAAAATCAATTTTTCGAGTAAAATAAGTATTTTTCAAAAAAATGTAGTTTTGTTGCCTTTTGATGGCACACCCACTTTAAATCTTGTTTTTGACATGTCTATAAGTTAAATTTGACAAAATAAAATTCTTCTTTGGAATCAGGATATAAAAATTTACTTTGGATAAATTTTTCATATTATTCTGATAACATTCATATTTTAATGAATAGTAAACACACGCTATATTTTTATTAAAATCAAATTTTTTCAACCCAATAATTTATATGATTAGATTATCATCTTAATTGCGTTTAAAGTGTAATTAGAATATATTTTAACCATTTAATCCAATGTTGGTCATTGGAATTAATTTCACTTTGAAATTAGAAATAACCAAGTATCAATCTTTTGATAGTTATTCTTTCTTAAAAAACAAGCTATTTGTTTTGATAACAGAAATTAATTTTAAAATTAATTAATACCACTTCTAGGTTTTTAATTTTTTAAAATAGATATCAATTTTGAATTCAGAAAATCGAAATTAGCCTCGGATTAATTTTTTGTATTTTTCTGAAAACTTTCCATTTTTGATGAATAGTGAAAACACTAGGTTACTATTCAAAATCCGATTTTTTGTAATTATTTATTTTATTTAAATTATTTTAGGTCAAAATTGATACATAATACCTATATAAGTTCAATGTAATTCATTGGAGTCATTTTATAATAATTTTAGATATATAAAACTTTATTGAACTTTTGACCGTCTTTTACCCACCTCCTAGGAGAATTTGCAAATTTACATAAAACTTTATTTTACCGCTTTTGTGAATGGAATTTCAAAAATATGAGAGACACGGTTTATGTCAGTATGTAAAATGTGGTTCAATGAGATGAAAATAATTTTTTTTGAATAGTAACTTTTTACTTTAATTTACCACGGTTAAAAGTAAATAGGGTAATTAAGGGTAAAAATGATATTATTATTACCCTAATACATGTCCTAATTCTATTGTATTACTGTAATTCGACCAAAAACAACCTTAGGAATAAAATATGACCATTTAGGCCCACATGGATTAGATTAGGACATTTAATATTAATTTATTTAAAGAAGGGTTTAAATATTTAAAATCAATGTTTAATAACTAAATCATTTTTAATATAGGGTTATACAAAAGATAAATTAGACAATAATTATTCATTAGAAAGATAAAAATATTTCCTACATAATGGTATTTTATTTGTAATTTTTAGACTTTAAATAATTTAATTTATTTATCACACAATGATGATGCAGTAATTATATTATTAATGAAATATTGACATAATTGATGTTATAAATACCCAAATAAATGTCATTTTAGACTTTTTATGAATTAAAATAATTTTATATATTAATATGACATGTTATAATTAATTTAATTTACAATTTTCGAACTAATATTTCTGTTATTATTTTCACAAAAATCAATTACCAAATAGTGTCAAAATTGACATAAAATAGTTTTTTTAAAAAAATAGTATACTATTAATTGTTATTTTATTACAAAAAGCTATGTTTCGGCCCAATTACTTAGATAAGGTTATATATATTAATAATAAACAACTTGGGGTTATTTTGGCTTGTTATTTTAAGTTTATTAACCTTATAGTGTAAGAAATCAATAAGACACGGTAAAAGAAAAATTATTTAACTTAATGATAAATATAAATGATAAGGTTAAAATAGAGACCTAAACTTGTCTAAATTCAATTGGATGAGAGTATTTGGACCCATAGCCACCTTAGCTTCAAAATAACTCAATTTGGAGCTATTAAAAACAGAATATGACTTTATAATAAAATAATATTTTTTGTTCTTCCAAAGGTGCCCCTCTTCGCCCTTATAAAATGGAACCTCCTCCCTCTCTTCCTCACACCACTTTGATCCTTCAAGCTCGGCCAACCCCTGACAATTTTTCTTCTACACTTCCCTAGAAACATCATAGAGGTTCTGGTATTCTTCAAAGACCAATATTAGCGCCCTAAGAGGAGGTTTCAAAAGGCGTGTCGAAAGAAGAGATAATATCCCTTACCGATTCTTTCAACTTTATTTATTCTTATACTTCTTCTTCTTTAGTTGTTTCATTATGAAGTAATAACATCAGTATCACTCATATAAGGATATGTTATTATAATTATGAAACAACCCTATTTCACTATCTATCCATCCTACGGAAAACAAAATCACCGCGCGTGCGTACGTACGGAATACCATCTCCACGCCATGGTGTAATCTGTTTTCGACCACCACCCTATTTGATAACAATGAATATGATTCTTTACTATGTCAATGACATTATTTAAATCATTATACAGGAGGTTTGGCTACGTAAGAAGCATATCGGACCTAAGGTAAGGGATAATGTTGCAATCTCAATTGTTTTCTATCCGAGATTACTTATACCTAAGAATTTACTGGGGTTATATTTATCATCCATGTCCAAGATTTATAAAAAAATTTCATGAGTGTTTAAAGTCCTTTTTACCCATTTTTTGACTTTTACTACATGTTATGTGAGGAATCTTTTTTTTGTTTACCATATGAGTTACTTTTTTACTTTTCCTACAAAAGTACGAGAAGAATGTTATTTTTAAATTATACGACGTGAACGGATTTTTACGGTTTAATAAAGCCTTATTTTCATGAAGCTTCCTCCCAAATATTTCATGACTATTTTAAACAAAATATTTTTCTTTTAAAATTGCATGATGTTTTGTGAAAAGAAATTGATTTTTAAGATGAAAGTATATTTTCCACAAGAATTTATTTCAAGTGTTTTATCAAAACCATTTTCCATCTAAGATGACATTATTTCATCTGTATGTTTCAAGTATAATGCCTCTATGATTTACATGGTTTCACATTTATTATTATGAAATGATATACATTTCTTTTATAGGGATTATGTGGTGATGGAATTGTGTTTATGAAACCCATTTTATTCTTTGGGTTATGATGACTGATTTATGTTTATGTTGTGGCACAAGTATGAATGTTTTCATTTTGAGATGGGTGGGACCTATATCTCCCTATAATGCATTGGGTAAAGATTTATATCTCATGAGATTGACATGGCTGGAACAGTAAGTTAATCTAGCTCAGTAATACAGGACTGGAATGAGGAGTGAAGTCGATTCAGAAATGGACTTTTTCCACTAAGATGGTCTTGGTAGAAATGCCATGGCTACTATGGAAATCATATCATGTGCTTAATGTTTTTCCACAGTTACATGTTTTACTTCTAAGCTGTTTTATCACGATTGATGTTCAATTATGATCTATGTCTTACGTACTGCAATTTTTTTTGTCATTTCACAATATTTCAATGTTTAAACATTATATTCATGTTTTTATGTTCAAATGTACATGGTTTGTTTTATTTTCTCCATGCTCACCCTTACTGAGAATTTGGGATCACCCTTTTTATGTTTTCATTTTCCCAGGATATAGAGAAAGGTTTTAGGTAAGAAAACAAAAGGCGAAGATCTTTATGGCAGATGTTGATGATCTTTCACCACGATTAGAAGATTATGTTCCGAGTTTCCAAAGACACTAAACTATTACGATCCTTGTGTGTCTGTTTTTGTTATGTATTAAGTATTCTGCAAAAGTAATTTAATTTCCATGTACGTAAAGATTTGGGTCTCTAATGTTGGTATCAGAGGTAAGGTTTAGTCAACCTTTGGAAACTAGGATGCAAAATCTTTAGTGAGATCCCTAGAGATATATCTAAGGTATGTCTAGGGATGTTCCCAAAGTTAAGTATAAGTATAGGTCATAGTCTTAGAATTATGGTAATGATATTAGATTAAACCTAAGATGTTATATATCGAAGTTACTCCCCCTTGAATATGATTTTTTTCTCTCACACTATTCTTTTTGGGTTTTAGAAAATGGCATGAAACCGGAAGATTCACGATAATGGAGGATATGATGGACAATGGAATGATATTCTTCATGAGCAACCAAATGAAATGGGATTTGGATGTCTAAACATCATTATTATGGAAAATCAGCAATCTCATAATATGATCAATAAACTCAAATTTGGTATGTTTCCTGACTCGGTTAATAAGAGAAAGATGGAGTTTAATGATGATCATAGAGGAAATAATGTTCAATTTACACTATGTAAATTATGTGGGAAGAGGCATCAAGGAGAATTTTTCAAAGGAACTGGAAGATACTTTGGGTGTGGAAAAGAAGGACACAAAGCCAGTAAGTGCAAAGGAAAAGGTTCAGTTGACACCATGGATGGGGATAATGGTATTGCTACGACATCAACAATGGTTAAATTTTTTAAATGTGGAATGTATGGGAATTATGCAAACCAATTCCCTATGGGAAAGTATCATGAAGAGAATCAGTATGGTCATATGGGTAGTATTTATATTGATGATGATGAGGAGACTACAAATGATATGTGAGATGAAATAATTGTTGATGCTTGGACAATGGTTTAGGAAGGTAGTGGAATGATTACATGTTTATCAAGTGTAATGTTGTATAAGTAATCTCATAGTAATATGGAATAAAGATACATCTAAGGATTGTTACACTATTTTCTTCCGTATGTTTTTGAATTGTATGATTAATGGTAACAATAACCATGAATGGTTATTCAGATATTTTTGGAAAGTAGATGATATGCGCATAATGAAGGGATAAGGAGAAAAATTAATGTTTGATAGTATTCATGAGCTCATGACTGATATAAGGAAATATTTATATCATGGTTTGAGTATATAGAATTTTGGGGTTTTGGTATGTGGAAAGAGTTAAATTTTGACAGCATTCATGTTTTTAATAAGTTTTAATGGGTATTCATTTTTCAAGAGAATACATGATTAAGGTATTCACATGATTGGAATGTGACCAGTAAGATATATGGGGGATAAATGATGGTATTCACATGCTTGGTTGATGACATTTCAAGTAATAATTTTTATTATACTATGAGATTGGACATATGTATTTCGGATAAGCCTAATTATTGGATTGAATTATGTTGTACATAAGTTAATATTGTTTAAGACTAGAATTTTTTTCGATATTATTTATAATGTAGTTTTAGAAAAGAAAAACCTGCAGGACGGGCAACAACCCATCGCGTCGGACAAGGCAGTGGGAATTGAACCCACAACTGAAGTGAGACAGACCTTTATCGCCTACCACTGGCCTACAGTAAGTCCCTAGTTATTAGAAACTAGTTTTATTATATTAAGCGGTATGATATATGAAATATAAGTCCATTTTTGGAACCATATACGATTAATCTCACCATAGATGGACTTATATATATCTTTTACTAACCTTATGTTTGAGACAGATGGAATGACCTATCATTCTATCGCATGATCCACTAACATTTCATGGAAAACAAATTCAACATCATTTCTTTAAGAGATGAAGTGGAAATTTTTCAAAGCATGAACAACAGTGATATTGTACAAAATTCAAGCATGTATTTCTTCTAATTCAAAATTTTCATCTTTAGGGAAATGATATTGAAAACCAAAAAAAAATTTCTAGTGCTCCTATATCTGATGAATCAGATGGTACCTTAGATCATCACAAATTTATGTCTTTGTGATTTTTGGATTTTTCATAGCCATGTCCTCTACCACTCTCCATCAGAACATGATGGTTAGATTTTTCTTCTATATCCATATTTTCACTTATGTTCTCCTATGTGGAAACCCGGTGATTAGTTAATTTGGGTAACCTTTACGTTTCATAATTTAGTTTTTAATGTTATTTTTTGTTGTTTCATTTTACAATGTGGGTTTCAATTAAAGAAACTTTCAAGTAGAAAACCATGTATAACCCCGACAAATTTCAAGGGCGAAATTTATTTTAAGGGGGTAGAATGTAACAACCATACATTTTTTGGTAATTATTCTTTTTAATTTATTTGATGTAATGTGTTTTATTCTACAAAAATATTATCCTGTGCTATACGCCCCACTATATTAGCTTGAAGTATACAAAACACTATTCTTAGATTGTGTTACACACAATTTCAAGTTCGTTTTATAATAGTCATTCTACGCAACATTGAGTGTATATCTATATATATATATATATATTCAATGTATAAATGAAATATGGTTGGATTCTTTTATATGAAAAAATAAAGGATTCTTTCACAACACGCAACCCTGACTTGGCTTCCATTACACGCAATCGCGACTTTCCTCGATAGCGTGTGTTGCACGCAATATCAAGTTTCACTAAATAGTGATATATGGTTATAATATTATTATGGACTAGCCGTTATGAATATTATCAACTACATTTTGAATTTTATAACATTATTATTCATCTTACACATTTTCTAGGACATGGTATGAGAACAAAATCAATTTTTCGAGTAAAATAAGTATTTTTCAAAAAAAAATGTAGTTTTGTCACCTTTTGATGGCGCACCCACATTAAATCATGTTTTTGACATGTCTATAAGTTCAATTTGACAAAATAAAATTCTTCTTTGGAATGAGGATATAAAAATTTACTTTGGATAAATTTTTCATATTATTCTGATAACTTTCATATTTTAATGAATAGTAAAAACACACTATATTTTTATTAAAAACATCTTTTTTCATAGAAATAATTTATTTGGATAGATTATCTTTTTAATTGGGTTTAAAGTGTAATTAGAATATATTTTTACCATTTAATCCAATTTTGGTCATTGGAATCAATTTCACTTTGAAATTGGAAATAAACAAGTATCAATCTTTTGATAGTTATTGTTTCTTAAAAAACATGCTATTTGTTTTGATAACGGGAATTAATTTTAAAATTAATTAATGCCAATTATATGTTTTGAATTTGGAAAAATAGACATAAATTTTGATTTCAGAATATCGAAATTATCCTAGGGTTAATTTTTGGTATTTTTCTGAAAACATTCATTTTTTGTTGAATAGTGAAAACACTAGGTTACAATCCAAAAACCGACTTTTTATAATTATTTATTTTATTTAAATTATTTTAGGTCAAAATGAATACATAATACCTATATAAGTTCAATGTAATTCATTGGAGTCATTTTATAATAATTTTAGATATATAAAAATGTTATTGAACTTTTGACTGTCTTTTACCCACCTCCCAGGAGAATTTGCAAATTTACATAAAACATAATTTTACCGCTTTTGTGAATGGAATTTCAAAAATTCAAGAGACACGGTTGATATCAGTAAGTAAAATGTGGTTCAATGAGGTGAAAATAATTTTTTGTGAATAGTAACTTTTTACTTTTATTTACCACGGTTCTAAGTAAATAGGGTAATTAAGGGTAAAATGATATTATTATTACCCTAACACATGTCCTGATTCTATTGGATAAGTTTAATTCGACAAAAAAACAACCTTAGGAATAAAATATGACCATTTAGGCCCACATGGATTAGATTAGGACATTTAATATTAATTTATTTAAAGAAGTGTTAAAATAGGTAAAATCAATGTTTAATAACTAAATCATTTTTAATATGGTTATATACAAAAGATAAATTAGACTATAAATATTCATTAGAAAGATAAAAATATTTCCTACATAATGGTATTTTATTTGTAATTTTTAGACTTTAAATAAGTTAATTTATTTATGACACAATGATGATGTAGTAATTATATTATTAATTAAATATTGACATAATTGATGTTATAAATAACCAAATAAATTTAATTTGAGAAATTTTATGAATTAAAATAATTTTCAATGTTAATATGACATGTTATTATTGATTTAATTAACTTTTTTTTAAATAATCTTTCTGTTATGATTTTTACCAAAATCAATTAACAAATAGTGTCAAAATTGACATAAAATAGTTTTTAAAACAAATATTATACTATTAATTGTTATTTTATTCATAAAAATCTGAGCTTAGGAAAAATGACTTATATAAGGTTATATATATTAATAAAAACCAACTTGGGGTTGTTTTGGATTGTTATTGTAAGTTTATTAACCTTATATTGTAAGAAAACAAGAAGACACGGTAAAAGAATAATTATTTAACATAAAGTTAAATATAAATGGTAAGGTTAAAATAGAAACCTAAACTTGTCTAAATTCTATTGTATTAGAGGATTTAGACGCATCCCCACCTTATCTTAAAAATAACTCAATTTGGAGCTATTAAAAACCGAATATGACTTTATAATAATATAATATATTTAGTTATTCCAAAGGTGCCCCTCTCCTCCCTTATAAAAAGGGAACCTCCTCTCTCTCTTCCTCATAGCACTTTGAGCCTTCAGGCTCATCCAACCCCTGCCAATTTATCTTCTCCACTTCCCTAGAAACATCCTAGAGGTTCTGGTCCCCTTTAAAGACCAATATTACTGCCCTAAGTGGAGGTTTCAAAAGGCGTGTCGAAAGAAGAGGTAATATCCTTTACCGATTCTTTCAACTTTATTTATTCTTCTACTTCTTCTCCTTTAGTTGTTTCATTATGAAGTAATAAAATTAGTATATATAATATACGGATATGTTATTATAAGTATAAAACAACCCTATTTCACCATCTATCCATCCTACGGAAAACAAAATCACCGCGCGTGCATACGTAGAGAATACCATCTCCACCCCGTGGTGTAATTTGTTTTCGACCAACACCTTACTTGGATGGGTATAATGGTGTAAATAAATAACTATATTTGATTATTTCAAAGTGATATTGATTCTGAAATATTATACATACACTTAAATGCAATTCCATGATCATTGGATTATATCATCACTCGTGCGTACGTATGGACTACCGTCTCCACAACGCGATGAGATTCATTTTCCCTATTAACCATTCATGAATGATTATAATGTATATACAATAAGTAATCATGAAATATATGAGATAATAATGATACAGGATTTATGTGTATATATATTTATGTGACCTACTTAATTTCATTCAATTCAATAAGGAAACTAAAATAGTGTTCATGCGTACGTACGGCCTACCATCTCTAGGAACGGTGAATTTCATTCCTTTTATCCATCTAAAATATATATGTATATGATGAATATATATTATATATAAATAATTTTTTACATTCTTGAATTATGTAAATCAGGATATAAGTAATAATATCAAGAACGACAAGTCAAAACACATAAGATAAATGAAACGATTTTACCCAAAACGCTCTTGAACATCGAATTTACAAAATAATGGGTAATATAAAGTCATAAGTGAACCATATATGATAACAATGAATATGATTCTGTAATAAGTCAATGAAATTATTTAAATCATTATACAGGAGGTTTGGATACGTACAAAGCATATCGGACCTAAGGTAAGGGATAAGGTTTCAATCACAATTGTTTTCTATCTGAGATTGCTTATACGTATGTATTTAATGGGGTTATATTTATCATCCATGTCCAAGTTTTATAAAAATGTTTTCATGAATGTTTAAAGTCCTTTTTACCCATTTTTGACTTTTACTACATGGTATATAAGGAATAATTTTATTGTTTACCATACGAGGTACTTTTTGACTTTTCCTACAAAAGTACGAGAAGAATGTTATTTTTAACTTATATGGCGTGAACAGATTTTTACAGTTTTATAAAGCCTTATTTTCATGAAGCTTCCTCCAAAATATTTCATAACTATTTTAAACAAAATATTTTTCTTTTATAATTGCATGACATTTTTTGATAAGAAATTGATTTTTAAGACGAATGTATCTTTTTCTCAAGAATTCATTTCAAGTGTTTTATCAAAACCATTTTCCATCTAAGATGACATTATTTAATATGTATGTTTCAAGTATAATGTCTCTATGATTTACATAGTTTAAATTTTATTATTATGAAATGATATCCATTTCTTTTATATGGATTATGTGATGATGGAATGATGTTTATGAAACCCATTTTATTCTTTGGGTTATGATGAATGATTTATGTTTATGTTGTGGTACAAGTAAGAATGGTTTCATTATGAGTTGGGTGGGACCTATATCTCCCTCCAATACATTGGGTAATGATTTATATCTCATGAGATAGACATGGCTGGAATGGTAAGTTAATCCATTTCATTAATATAGGACTGGAACGAGGAGTGAACTCGGTTCAGAAATGGACTTTGTCCACTAAGATGGTCTTGGCAGCAATGCCTTGGCTACTATGGAAATCATATCGTGTGCTTAATGTTTTTCCACATTTATAAGATTTATTTCCAAGATGTTTTATAATGATTGATGTTCTATTATGATCCATCTCTTACGTACTACCATGTTTTATGTCATTGCTCAAGATTTCAATGTTTAAACATTATATTCATGTTTTTATGTTCAAATGTATATGGTTTGTTTTATTTTCTCCATGCTAACCCTTACTAAGCATTTGAGCTCCCCCTTTTTATGTTTTAATTTCCCCATGATATAAATAAAGGTTTTATGTATGAAAACAAAAGGGAAAGTTCTTTATGGGAGATTTTGAAGATCTTTCACCACTATTTGAAGATTACGTCCCGAGTTTCCAGACACTAAACTATTACGATCCTTGTGTGTCTATTTTTGTTATGTATTATGTATTCCGCAAAAGTAATGTAATGTCCTTGTATGTCAAGCTTTGGGTCTCTACATGAAATATTTCCCATCTTCAAAAGAGGAGGTTTGGCATGTCCTGACCAAGGATACCATTCACCCTGAAAAACATGATTACTCCCATTGAGTTCTATAAAGATCACTTGCCAATGATAAAAATCGATTTCACAATAAAATGTAACATCCAATCCAGATAGAGTATCAATTCAATGAGGTACATTTCTAGAACTAGGAAATTCCATTTCTATTGGACCAATGACAAAGTTATCATGCATTATAGACATCTGAAACCCTTTTCTCTCCTATTACCATATGTAATTACTAACTCCATAAAATACTACATTATATCGGTTTGTAATTTCAAAAAATCCACAAGATGGTATAAAATGAAGGAATTATAGGCACCTATAAAAAAATAGAATATATTTATGATGTAATAAGAATCATACCTTGAAATATTATAGCTCTTTCTTTTGATTCCATTATAATTTGATCCATAACTTGAAGTTCTGCATCTATGTTGGTCATGTGCATGACTACTAACATGTCACTCTACCTTAAGCTGACTCTATCCTATATTGGATTAATCCCTATCTCCATAACTAAAAAATGGATAATCATCTATACAATATGGTTCTGACTGGGATGTCATTCCCATAGAGGTTTTATAACTCAAACCTCCTTGTATATACATACAACATTTCAGAACTGCTACAAGTGAACCATAATTCTACACTGTTGTCGAGGACTATGTGGAGATGTACACACCAATCAGACAATTCGTGTACTTCTACACTAATGGAATTGGGATGTACCAACATTCGAATCTTCAAATGAAGATGCTACAGAAGGGGGCTAAAGCCACCACCTCTACTCTTTTCCTACTCATATTTTTTCCTCTTATTTTTTGACAAACCACCACTACCCTATTGTAGTATTGTAACTAACCAAGGAAAACTTATCTTGTTTGCATGATCTATTTTCACCATGACGTCTTGATCGACCACCTCAACATAAGTCTTTGGCTTGAATAAGAAGATTTGGGATCATATTTTCTTCTACAACCCCAATTCGAAATGTATAACATTTATCTTATCATTAGAAAATAACTATGATGTGAACTGAACCAAAACTAATTTTTTTTTTCATAATACAACATAGTCATATCCCCCTAGGGGAGATCTATGAACTCTCAGTTCATAGTAAATCCCAATTTCATAGTGAAATAATACAAATTTTAGAAGACCTTTGAGTCCTTTAAAACCATCTACATCTGCTTCCCATCCTGAACCACTAACTCTCACCACCTATGACTGGGACCTTCTAACCAGAACAATGCACAATTCACTTTATCTGCTTTCAGAGCATCAAGGATCCGTATAATACTTTTTATATTCTCAATCAAATCCTATTATTATTAAGGATCTATGATACCTCATAATGAAAGAGTACTATTATTGAGGAACTCCTAATTCTTCTACTTTTTAGGAATTGGTTCATCTTCCTTAGCATGAGAAGGATTTGAACCCCCTCCGTGATCTAATTCCTAGACAACCTGAACAACTACATTCGCAATTTTATGATCAAATGGTGATGGATAACTCTACATGGAATATTCTAGTAGTTTCATTGGAAGTCACTTTGGAGGCATGATTCTACAATAACCAACGAAAAAAATCATCAACACAATTCCCATAAAACATTCCACTACAAAGGTCCTAAATAACCTTATAAATTAGAACATAAACCATAAAAAGAATAGTAATGATTCAACCCACTTCACCCATACTTTTTTCTATGAAAAATCCACATCTTATATGTCCCATCGTATGCAGAATCCATAATATATCACATATATCCCTTGGTAACCCCCAGCCTGACATGTGGTGTGTTGGCCAAAAACCTATCTCACAACCAGGACCTCAATCCCCAAAATTCATAGCTGCATTCTATCCAGACTCTTCCTAATATCATGACCTTGAAAATGGTAAAACCAGGCTCTGATAATAGTTTTTCCATGAATGGATCCAATATTCTATCAAACATGACATCCAGCCCTAACCATTGAAATGGGATAATGGGTGTTCACAACCCCTACAAGATTGAAACTAGTTCCTCAACATCAAAATACATATTTGGGAATTTTTTTTCCGTAATAATAATCCATGAACAACTTATAATAATAACAAAACACGAAATAATCAATAAACCTATCCAAATAAAGTATAACTATCACAAGATAAACAGTTTATATTTTTACACAATACCCTAAAATAGAAAAAGGATTACGGGAACCAACACAAAACATAACCTACTTAAAACAAGAGGGTCCACATCCCCATTTAACCACCACCAACACTTACAAGAGAGTAACCACTATAAACTAGATCCTCTATCCCCAACATAAAATAAATTCATTTTTTATGGTTCAAACATAATAATGTCTCTATACACTTATGGGTGTACGTAGGGTGTGATCCAATTGACAGTAGGATAAAACCAAAAGATATTCCATGTGATAACATCATAATAAAAATCAATATGAAATTTTTTAAATAAAAAAAATTAAAAATTAAAAATTATTTGAATTTTATTTATGGAAAATAAAATTCTAAAACAAGATACAAGATAATCATTACATCACCAAAGCACCATATGAAATCCTGAATAAACTAGGGTTAGTGGGTTCCTTGGATCATTGTGTCCCACTGATAAGTAAATTCAAACCCCACATTATTCACATACATAATCCACTAAAGGGTAGTCACATCATAAGGTCCAGTGGCCTCCAATAACCATCATATGTTTAGTTACTGTTCTAGCTTCTATCAAGCTAGGGGAATCAGGCCATGGCCTTACGAAACTACCTGACATACTAGAACTATCCATCCAACCTGGATACCTAGTTATCCCATGATATAAATTTCATTTACTATTTCATGTGAAACACTTCATACACACACATATTTCCATCATTATAATCAACCATGGAAATCGACCATTTTCATTAGAAAAATCATCATTTATCCATTATTAAATCCAAAAAAAATTAAATCAGGATTTAAACGACATAAAAAATTCATTACACATGGTTAGAAATAATAGAAATCATACTAAAATCATCCAATAATGTTAAAATATGGAACCCCTAACATCAATCCTAGAAAATTCTAAAAAATAATTAAAAACTACAAACGCACCATGAAGAGGCCCTATAAATGAAGTCACCCTATATAAACATCAAGATCAAACCTAAAGAATAAATTTCGATCCCACATTTTGGAAACCAATCCTATAGAGAATTTATATCCCAATAAAGATGGATGAAGAGACTATGAAGAAGGAGAATAATAAGAATATTGGGACTCACGTGATGATTTCTTAATGATCTAAGGCCAAATATACCAAGATATGAATGTCTAATGGGTAACGGGGGAAGGAGGAGTCATGCCTAGGGATTATGCGTCTGAATTGGCCTATTAATTGGGTTTAGTTTCTCTAAATAAATGATTTAAAAATTGTAATTTCCTAGTTTTTAATGTTTTTGTTAGGTTACATTGTTTGGCCTCGTGATTTTTCGAATTGTGCTCCAATAATGTGGAGCCTCTATCCTTAGAGAAAAGAGGCCACATTGTTTATTGGTGGTGGGTAAAATTTCATGTGCTCAATCACATTTCATGAATAGGAACTCTAACATGGGAACATAGTTAGGGAACACTCTCATTTTGGTAGGATGTGAAACCTTGAAAGTCCCACTATCCAAGATTAATGGTTTCCATTGGGCTGAGGAACAATTTCTACTAACCATGATCGAACCATACACCCCCTTCATCCAGTCCAAAAAACCATCATTTCTGATCAAAAAAAATATTTAAGTCCAATGGATAAATATATGACCAAAATAAAAGAGAATATTCCTAAAAACGTCATCACAAATTTAGAACTGAAATTCACATAGTTTAGCCAAAAATATTATCTCCATAACTTTGTCATATATTTATACCATTCACAAATATTTTAATAAATATTTTATCCATTTTAGTATGGTGTAGCAATATTAATAATACTTTTTCCAATTTTATCATACAACAACATGAAGAGTATTATTATTAATATTATATATGAGATTTTTCATCTCTTCATCATATTTGACAAGTTTTACTCATAAATAATCAATATATTTATTTTTTCCTTTACTTATTCTTCCCTATTAATTATAAAATAATTATTATAATCAATAAACATATTTGGATGATCAACCCCATTTATAAACATTTAGGTTTCTCCAATCTGATCAAATTCCCTAGTGCTTGATAAATGATCAAATTACATGAATTTATTTTTCTCTATTTCATGATATGATATTTATAATGAAATTCATTAAACCATAAATCCCAAAAAAACTCCATATGGGATTATTTTTTTAAAATTCCATAATTTTTACTTTTATAACTAGATTAATTTTTATCAATCACCTTAATAATCAAAATATTTTCATCAAATACACAAGAAGTTTCATCTTCCTCTTCCCTGTCACTTCATTCACACTATTATAAGAAATTGATGTTCTTAAATATTGATAAAGTCTTCCATTAACATTGAAAAACATCCATACATGTCAAACATTGATTATTTAGTTTTAATGTATCACCATTTACTTTCATTTTCATCTTTCCTTGTTTCATTTTCATTCCATCCTTCATAGTTTTTAGTAAAGCTTTCAATTTGTGAACTCATATAATATTTTACATGTATATATCAAATTTATGTTCCTTTACCACTTCCCATACATCTGGTGATATCTGTTAAAATTTTATCATCATTTTAATCAATATTTTCCCCATATTGTGAATATTCATCTCTATCTTTATCAAAATCTATCTTACAGATGTATTTCACTAAGTATTTAAAAGAATTCTATTATTCATACTTATCATTTTTTCTTTAAAACACTTAACTTTCTCATCTCATATGAAATATAGATGTTGCAAAAGTCATCAAAGTGTAGTATTACTATAAACATGCCATCATGATTTGATAAATTAGTATCCAACTACTGTTCTAGAATTAAAAATATTTTCATAAACACAATTTTATCTACGAATATCTCACCATATCTCAAGACTGTTCCCACTACTATATTTTTCATTTTGAATTAGTCATCAATAGGTTCATCTAAAATTATTATAATGTCTTCATAATTCATCCTGATAATCTTTTCTTCATCACCATGACATATTATTTATTAATGTTACATAATTTATCCCATGTGCCTTTCGATGTCTTGATGACTTTAACATTTTGAAATTATTTCCCTAAATATGATGATATAATGGAATTTCAAGAATGAAAAGAATCCTTAATAATCTTCCAATAATCCCTATATTTAGAAACATTATAATCATGGGGTGTACATTGATCAATATCAACTTACCAGACATCTAATCTAAAGAAATGGTAATTTTAAAGAAATTTTTATTTTTAAATTTATTAATTCATCTCATAAAAAGTTATAATACCCACATAATTCATTGAATTATGATTATGCCTTGATAAAAATATAAATTTAGTGACTATAACATCAACTATATAGAACATATAATTAGTTAAATTATAAATTGTATATCAGAAAAGAAGTTTACCATAGATCTGATACAGCTTGAATATACCCTATAAGTCTACTATGTCATCATGAAAGGGTTGAATCAGTGATGATAAATTATTTTTTGTGTTACTTATAGGGGAATCTATTTCTTGGACTTAAGATCTATTAATTTTATTAATATCACACACAAACACAATCATATATAGAATTACATAAAACTTTTATAAGGTTTTCCTATTAAAATGAGAATGTTAATCCTCATTATGATTTTATATTCACTAATACCATAAAAACCCTAAGTATAAACAGGTGTGTAACAATGGGTAGATAATATTCAGGTAAGAATGTTAGAAAAATTCATCTGACTATGTTAATGTTCTTCCTAAATAGATACATGCATATGAAGTGGTTTTAATAACAAATGTGTTTTGATATAGATTAAACTACCTTCCATCTATCTATATGTTTTAATTTTTTTCTAATTCCTCTGATAAAATCATAAGATATTTATTCCTTTATGATCTGCACTGCACAAAACATTCTCACCCGTATTTCATTTATGAAAAATAATATTATTATATTTTTCTATATAGAAATATCATATTCTTTTTTAAACTATAAACTTCTCTCTGTTCCATGATATATAATTTCCAAAGCACTAAATAATATATATTAATCTATAAATTATTATTTCCTTGTTTAAAATATAATTTAAAATTTGAAATATAAATAAATTGTCACCCATAATTGTTATAAAATTTTTCTCCATCATCCAACTTCATCTTTATTATTTTGTCAAATTATTTTCATGTTCATCGTGATAAAATTGGAATTTTACAGTACGTCCAATATTGTAAAAACTAATTGCATCACTTTTATTCAATTTATATATATTTTCCATGATGTAAATATTGTTCTCTATTTAGTTGAATCCAAAGTTACATTTTGTGATGTTTAGTTCATGAAGGAATATCTTGATCATTTTTTGGAATTATATGTTCTTCATAATATTATTTATATAATATTATATTTTCAATTTGTAGAATTATTGATTCTTCATAAAGTGTAATAGTGATAAAGAAATCCAAATGACTCATATGCAATAGAAAATGACTTATACATTATTTATATTCGATCATAAATAGCTTTAGTGAATAATTGGTAAACATATGCGACTAATTAATAGCTCATCTATGACTCTTTTTATGAGTCCAATGACTCAATAATTTCTCTCAATGGCCATTATACAATCTATAAATAACTAATTTCATGTCAATAATATCATCATATTACAAAATCACACATACAGGTCATGAGGATGTAACTCTTTCATATATTTGTTTTTTATAAAATTAATCATATAGTATCTAATAATGACTTGAAATAATCTATGAATTATAGGGAGTTTATGTCACCTGAAATAATATAATTAACTCCACTCAAACTAGATATCCTTCACTCTGTCTTTAGGCCTTCTAGTCAACCACAATAAACAAAACAATTTACATATATGTCTCCAATTACCAAAAAAAAATTCACCTCACATTTTATGATATATTTTTATGTTTATTTGAATATGATTTATTCATTGACAATAGAATCAAATACAATAAACAAATCCACTTCAACAAATATAATTCTTGTTCCCTATAAATAATTCCAAATTCTAAATAAAACTACTTTTCTCTGAAAAAATTCCAAAAAACTCAAAAAAAATTCCTAAATACTCTTGGGGTAAACAAAAATCTTATTCATGGATTTTTACCTAGGTAGATGACTCAATTAAAGGGTAATATTAATACCCAGTATGTGGAGTAATATTAGGGAGGTACAAGATATATATATAAATCTTTTGTACATATGTGAGTGTAATCATCATCATCATATCATAATAATGGAGTCATAATAAAAATAATCCTATGAATAATTCATAGAATCATTTAAATTAATAAAAATGAAACATCATAAACTTAAGTCAAGTCATAATAAAAAGATATCATATTATTATAAACTAAGATAATATCATCATGTTTGTGTATTACTTTATAGAAAAATATAACTGCATCATGTTTATGCTCAATGATTTTGAGATATATAATACATTACCAAAATAATTAGAGGGATATATTTTTCTATTCCCACCCTCACATAATAAAATTCTAATAATCATTCATGAAAATATAATACAATTGTATATCAATAATTAACATGGAATAAACCCATTAAAAATTAAAAGGACTCATAATAATGACATATATTAATGAAAACAATGTTTAGTTCCCCAAGGATTAATTAAAAACTAATTTTTAAAGTAAATGATGAAATAAAATATCAAAGCATATGAATAGAAAAATAAACTATATGATAACATTCAATAATTTTTCTGGAAAATAAATTATTTATAAAAAATAATTGGAGATGATTAAAATTATAACCTAAATTAGTAAAAAAATTCACATCTATAGATAAAGAAAAAAAATGTTAATACAACGAAATTTATAAGGTAATTATTTAAGAGATAGGTTAATAATGTTTTAAAATATAATAAAATTATGGATAAAGTGAAAAATAATATATAATATTGAGAGTCCCCTTAACATAGATCCAATTTTATATCTTATTTATAACTCCAATATAACCAAATTATGATTTTTAAAAAAATATTATTAAAGTAAACTATAATTATTAATTTTATTCTTGATCAATTATAATCATTGAATTTGTGATATAGACATTTATTCTTTGATAAGATGGTTTGATGGTATGTTTGTGATGACGATCTCATTTTCATTTTAATTTTATGGCTTTGATTGATTTTTCTATATATATTACTGAAATTATTTAGATAATCATAAAGTAAATAATATTACTCACAAGCACAAATAAATGTATAATATATTATATTTATTTTATTATAGTAGTCCCATAAGTCAACCATATGTAAGTAATTGACAATATCTTTATATGTGGTAAACTGAATGTCAATGGGTCTTGAAAAAAGATATATATATATATATATGTATAAATTATTAATATTTTTGAATGAATATATAATAGAATAATAAAATTCCTCTCTATATATAATATATATTAATTATCCCTAAATGTGTTGATATCTAAAGAAATAGATATTTCCTTGTTTGTGGCCTAACCAATCATCAATGAGATGTGTGAAAAGGGGAACATGGGTACTATACAAATTATAAAAAGTATTTAGAAAATATGTAGAAATATAATATTAGTTGTTTAATTTTTAAATTTTAATTCATAAACTTTGGGATAATTTTATTATAATTATAAATAGAAATATAATAACAAAATAAAGAAAAATGAATGAAAAAACATGAAATATTACCTCATCTTTGAGATGGAATCATTTCTAAAACCATTAATTTATTGATGGATTTGGGTCATTTGATACTAGAAATTACCTAAGGATCATAGAATTCTTAAATTGAGATATTTGACAAACAAAATTCATTTACATGGAATTAAATATTTATTTTTCATGAGGAATGAAGGGGATAATTATACTTGAAGGGGAGAGGTATTTGTGTTAGAAATTAGAATTTAATTTTTTTATTTTTAATTTTTTTTACCTTACCTAACATATTAAACCTCTTCCTAATTAATAAAACCATTTTAAATTTTATTATTTCAATATCACATTGATATTATGTTATAAAAAATGTAGTATTTGAACAATTTCATTCCTACTATTAACCTAAAAATTCAAAAAAATTTGAAAATTAAAAAAATAACCACACATATATAATATTAGAAAATGGATTATAAAAAATAATTTTAGTAAAATAACATTAAATATAATATTAATATTTTAATATAAAAAATAAATTAAAAAACAATAAGATAAAATATAAAAAATTAAAATATACTCTTATATTATCTTTGAGTTACCTAATTTTATTATTTGTTATTGAATTATGATATATATAAATATTTTTATTTTATTTTTCTTCATTGTAAATATTATTCACAAGTTATTTAAATAATCCATCGATGAAGTTACTTTTATAATGATCATATTACCATTTGAGTGGTCATGTTATTATTCCAACGGTTTGGTTACTATTACAACAGTCATATTTCATTTAATATTAATATAAATACATCTTATTTACTTCAATAATATTTCCATTAATTTCCTATCATTTTTATTTATATCATAAAAAAAATCCAATCATATTACCAATGTTTTATTTTCAATTTAAAATTTTGTTTATTGGTGTGATATTTCTAGGTGACTATAACCTTGTATAATTTTTCAAAAAAAAATATCTTTTATTTTTTATTATTTTAAAATTTAATTATTTTGAAATTTATGGGAAATATTTTTCCTTAATATGAAATTTATTTTATCGATTAAATAAATTTGTGGTTTTTTGTAATATAGTTCTTGTGTTTTATTCTATACAATACAACTAATTATCAGACACATATGTGTTAAGAAGGAAATTTTCATTTTGAGAAGACATGTTCACTATATTATTCCCCATATCTAAAAATATCATTGGGAAAAGTTCAATTCGTGTCCTCAGTTGAGAATAGTTTTTGGTACTTTTGTCATATTGCATCCCGAGGTAACAATGTTTATTCTTTATACATATTGATTATCCAATGTACTTAATGAAGTGCTATATTTTTTCATAGATGGATATCTCTATTATCCAAGATATTATGTTTCAACTCCTCAAAAGATAATTCTTGATGTAGTTGCATCACATTCGGATTCATAACATAAAATGGAATAGTTATGTACTTTATTATGAGTAATATGTTAAAAAAACTATGCACTTGAGCTTTGTTTGGTAAACGTCTCATTAAATTGGATTTAACACATACATAATCAAGGTTATATATGGGTATAATTTACCCAGGGGTTGATCTTTTACTTATTTCAATGCTCAAGAATCTCTTCCAAGGTGATATTTTAAGGAAGACTTTTTCTACAACATTGAACTACAAGTATCTTTAATGATTATTGGTATATCTCTTCTATCAACATTATCATATTAATTTGATTCAAAATGGATTGACCTATATCACTATATTATTATACAATATTAGTTCCCAAAAACTTTTATTCACTAGCTTTCCCAGAACCTGTTTTCCATTTACCTCTCTTCCTATATAAAGCATCAAATCATCCAATTTAAATACTCAAGTACAAATATATAACATATGGGAAATCAACTAATAGAATGTATTTTTCCCAAAAACAATTTAATCCCACCAGGTAATCACTCAATAAATATTTATGTTTATGGATAGTCCTTTCCTAGTATCAATCTGTTTGGGGGTAATACTATTTAATACTGTTAAAGATTTTGTGCCTGAAATATTTAAGGATCAACAAAGAATTTTATATGGACCATGGATATCTATTTTATAGAATCAAAAGTGGTTCCGTATATAGCATCTCTACTTACTTGATATAAAACATGGAAATAAAATCAAGTGAGAAATATTATTGAATAGTGATGAAGTGATTAGTCTTTGTAAGTCAATAAACCACACCCTATATGGAATTATATCCATTAGAGGTCTTTAGAAAACCATTCAAAAATTAAATTTTGATTTAATACATTTTTCATGTTAGTGTTGGTAATAGTCACACCATAACATTCAATTTATAATATGAGATGTTAAAATGGTTTTACACCAACATTTTGAGGTTTACTATGAAATAACCTTCTTTATGTTGACCCACTATAAGTACTCACAAATATCATGATACATCATGGTACTTCCTAAGTTGATGCATAATGATGAGATAAGTGAATAATCCAATATTTATTTCTTTCTCTCCATTGTGTATGACACACAACATCAATTTCCAAAACAAATAACTCCATATTTTTTATTTTTTATTTCTCATAGCTTCCCATCCAATGTGTTTTTTCACTTTCTTTTGAAGTTATAAAGTATCCCTTTATGCCTCTAGGATATTATCGTGGATAGATGGAATGGAAATTATTTACAAAATTATTGACTACTTCCCTACCTTTATGATTTCATGATCCATCAATTACATATCCATGAAGATATATTCTCTATAAAACCTCATCATGGATAAGTTAGAAGTTCCCTTTTGGAAGATAATTTTCTACCATAATACCCATTCTAGAATGCTAATGTACTGAGATGACATAGTCCATGATTAAATCCAATCAACATTATTAATATCTATTCAAATCATTCAATGTAAATATATACTTTAATATATTATAATAAAAATATATTTTATACTTATATCCATGGACGTCATTAATTTTTAAATTCAATGAAAATATCACTGTACATAACTCTAGATAATGTTATTGGTATTTTGTTCATGTATATTTTATTTTTTTGAGTCAAAAATTATAACTTTATTGATTTTTATTAGTATACAACTGATTTTGTTTTTAAAAGAATCAATATATATCATGATATCTTCTCCAATGAAGGGTATTGTGAGTACATTTTTAAGGACTATAATATTATTTTTATCTTTAAATCACTCATCACATTCTTCTATAAGATATAATTTACATGTTTTCTTAATAAATTAGTTATTGGGATAAAAAATCATGAATAATTTCTACCGATAAATTAATAGTTCGAAATTAATCCAATAGTATTATGTATATTGTTAAGAATTGTTATTTTTTCTATTATTTAATTTCCTTTGTCCTTGATGGATCTATGAAAATACCTTCATTTTTTATCACAATACGTATTAATTTGACTTGGTGTATCAAAAATTATCACTTACTGACCATATTTTATATCTTTTACATCCCAAAGTCGTAAATATGTTCTTTAGATACTATTTTTGTTCTTCTAAAATCAATGAATATATAAAATTATTTTTAATAAATAATAAAATAAATTTATCAATTTAAAATCTGAGGAACCATTTCATTAATTCCATCAAGATTGTTTGGTTGTTTTTTGTTTTAAATGGGATCACTATGATCATATATTATTCATATCAGGATATAGAGATTTTATTTCAAATAAATTTTCTCTTCACCTTCATTTGATGATACTCAAAACCAATATCCGCTTTTGATATGTAACGATCACCTTGATGTGGATATAACAAGTACAAAATATATCGTAGTGGATAGTAGTTCTTTATATTTATCATATTGATATATAGGTATTTGATACATTACAATATTTACCCATCCATATTAATTACAAATAGAATTGGTTCACCACATGGTGATGTTCTTGGGATAATAAAACTTTTATCGAAATGCTCTGGTGCATTTTTTTATCTCCACTAGTTCTACTAAGGTTATCACATAGGGACTTGTGGATATAGGTATCATAGAAGGTAAATTTTCTATCGTGAACTATACAATATGAAAAAAGAGATGTTCTAAAAATTCATATGTGAATAGATAAGTATATTCCATTATAAATTAAATTTCATCAATGTTTGAATGCTCCATTTTCACAACCATTTTATCAAGATAAGTTTTTTTATTGGATTTCAATACTCATTCCATTAACCAATTTTTTTAAAAATCATAATCCCCCTTTCATTTGTATATGTGTATGGGATAGACTGGAACATGGAAAGATATTTTCATATCCTAGATATTGATGTGATCCATATATAGTTTGGTCTAATTAATGCATTCTATAGCATAAAATTCTACCAAAAGAGTAATTTTGATATTGTTTAGATGAATCCTACCACATACAATAGTTGGGTAAGTGTACAACATATCTGTATAAATGGTCTATCTACTCTATGATTTCATTGATATCTCTACGTCATGGAATATGGTATGTGATACAATATTTTTAGAAACATTATAGGATATGATTATAAGAATTATTAAATAATCAAATAAAAAATTTATGATTAATGAGTTACCTTTCAACAATTCATTTTTTATTCATGTTAATTTTATTAAAGAAATAATCTCATCCCTATTCCCTTGGATTCGATGGTTATTTGTATCAATTATCCATAAATAACCTTAATTTGGTTCGTGATATTGCTTTTTTACCATGTTACTTATATTTTAATCATTAAACCATAGGTTGTGCATTGAGGGGATAATTCCTTTCATCCCTCATATTGATTGTCATTCTCAAATAAATTCGGGATTTCTGACCTTGATACCCATATTTTCAAAATTTAAATCATTTCATAATTTCATTGATATTTTTTCTAGGGAACTAATTTATAAATATTGGACATGTAAGTTCTTATATTTTCATACATGAATTTAATTTATCATTTGATCCCATGTATTAAACTCCATACTTCATTTCTTTTTTCTATGTCATTGGGACCATTACATAACCATCATCAAAACATTGAGATCACCTATTACCACTTATTTATAACTTCTAACGGATTTAATTGCTTAATATTTTTCAAGATAAATATTTAAAACAGTACAAAATATATCTATATTTCAATCAAGGTTGATAAAAAAACTATATTTGTAACTTGAAATCCTATTGAAAATTTCCTCATATATTTTGAGAGATTCAATTACGTTTTTCCTTAATATTTAGAAATTATCTATTCATATTGGTACAATGTGTTTAAGCTAATTACTTGTTATGAAATTTTTTCTTATAGTCTTCCTACTTCATTACTGAAAAATAATCTTTTGGATTTTTATTCTTGAACAATGTCTCCCACTAATCAACATCTATGTCCAAAAAGTATATTCCCTGAGTAACATCACTAAGATGAGAAAAATAATTTTATTAAAATATATTTTCCATAGATTTATTCCAATTTTCCATAATAAGTGAATTAAATAATGAACTAAATAAACCATATCATTTTCTTATAAATGAATCAACAGTTAATATCACTTTCATGGTTAAAGGTGGATGTTATATATGGTTTAATTTTTTTTCATAATATGGGACATTATGTTTTTTAACACTATGGGGTATTAATTCCCCTTTCCTGTTACATATTGAATTTTAGAGGGATAATAATTTCATTTTACATCCCATGGGTTATTTTTTTTATTTCTATTCATCCCTTATTTTTATAATATTGAAAAGGTTATAACAAAATATATGTCAATTATGCATATATAGACAAATTTTTCATATGAATAAATAAATGATAAGGTATTAATGTTTTGAAATCCTAATGTTTAATAGAGGTTATATTTTACTAACTATGTTTCGAAATTAACTAATCCTTTTACCAATAGAAACTATAAGAACACAATCTTATATATATGGTTGTTACATCATTTTAAGAAATGTCTGAAACATATTACAAATCAAAAATTAAAAAAAAAATTATTATCATGGTAAAATTATGTCATGACCCACTTTATTTCTGATGAGGAAAGGGATATCAAGATTTAGATACCATTATTCATCAGGATAAAGGGGAGATGATGACCCTCATGTCCCACATACAATTTTCCATCAGGTGGAGACCAACCCCAATGGTATTTAAATCTCACAAAAAATTGGATTCATTTCCCTTTTTATAGTACCCATGATCAGGTGATAAGATGTATCAACCCCCAAAAACACCACCAAACATATATGTTATGAAACTAAAATCTATTCCATATTCATGTTAAAAGTATAACTACTAAAAAACAATGAATTATCCAAATTAAAGACCAAAATAAAACTAAGTAGTGACAAAGAAACTATCCCCAGCATCCAATCTATGAAGGTCTACAAAAATCCATGTAATCTACCTAGATAACTCATAATAGTTTTATATAAATTGGGTGAGAATAAATGTATAATCAGTAGGGAAAAACCGAATTCACCCATGCATAAGTGGAATGTCACATACATGACATATTTTAAAGGTATTTTTGTATTTAATTTACATTATTGCTTTTTTGGGGGTTTTCAATGCATTTTTGAAGGAAATGGTGGGTTTCCATAATTTGGGTCAACTCGAGAGCCCATTTCCAGTTTTGACAATAAATTTTGTTTGTTTAATAACTCCCACGTTTTTCAACATTTTTAACTCATTCAACTTCCAAAATGACCTTAATTTAACTATTAAAACCACCAATGAATTTTGGCCCCCTTAAAAATTCATTTGCATCTTGGATTTGGGTGATCAAGTTAGGTATTGGGCCAACCCGAAAGCCCATTTCCAGTTTTAAAATTGTTTTGTAATTATTTCATAAAATATTCAATTTTTATTCTTTTTCGGTGATTCCACCTCTCACCTTCTCCCACTGTACCTGGCCGCACCCCCAGCTTCGTTTCCCCCTCTTTGGAGATCGCATCTGTCGCGAATTAGGGCCTAACTTCTCTGGTTTCTAAAAACATCCAGTTTTCTCAAGTAAGTGACTATCCTTCTAGTTCTCTCCTTTTCCTTGAGAATTATCTTTTTTTTTTCTTGAATACCCAAATTTCCAGAAGCTAGGGCTTCGTGCTTAGGGTTTCATTTTGGGTTTCATGGTTCAATCCTCTGGTTTTAGGTTTGATATCACTTCCTTGTGGCGCGGTGGTCGTGCGGTTGAAGTTCCGCACTAGGATTTGCGGTTCTTGAATCTTTTGGTAGGTGATTCCATTGTGTGTGCAATTCTTTGGGAATTTGCTTGCTGTGTTGAGGGTGAATTAATGCTTATTGGATTTTAATGATTCTGTAAAAATTTGTTTTAGTTTCATTTACAATGCAAATGAATTTTATGTTACAATTTTTGTTGAAATTGAGGGTTTTTCATGCAAGTCTTTTATTGGTTGATTTTGGGATGAACTCTAATTACATAGTTGATTTTATTGAACTGTATTAGGAATTAAAATAATGTTTTAAATATTTATTCTTTTTGGTTTTGGCTGCAAAAGTTTGTTTAAATTGTGTTTGAGAAGCAAATGGGCATTAAGTGCCATGTTGGTGTGAAAATGGTGGTTTTTAAAATATATAATTTCTTGGTTCACATTGGGCTGCCCCATAACTGAATTTTTGGTTTTATTAAATTGTGTTGAACTGAAATTTTGTTTTGATGACTTACAAGTTTTCACATACTGTGAAAAGTGGATATTTTAAAGAGTTTTGGGTGCAAAACAATGTGATGTTTGGAGAGGTTGTTTTATTGAAGATCAAAATATTTTATTGACTGTTTCAAATGATATAAAATGTGTGTAGCTACTGTACTATTTGTTTGTGACCAGTAGAGATACTTTACATGAAAAAGTATGTGTGTTGTTTGCTGAAATTGTTTGAGCACAAAAGGGGGAATCCCGGGTACTTAGGTGGGCGGATATGTACTAGTACGGCTAGTGGACCGGATGGGTTGTGTCCCTGTTTCACTGAGCAAATGGATAACGACAACACTAACTGAACTATGTGGATGTTATTTTGGGACCAATAGGTTATGGGTTTGTTCCCTACTAGTGGCTCGTGCACGGGAAAGGATTGTGACTTGGATACTTTACACCGAGGTACGAGGTACATAGGGCCCGAGACTATCTAGTTGCCTAGGGGTGTTCCCAATTTTTGTGCTCATTAGAATTGTAGTATTTACCTTTGTTGTGGGATCTTTTGGCAGTACTTTACAGTAGCTCACATGTTTATTTAATTGGTTATCATTCTGAAATTCTTGGATTGAAAACTGTTCTCATTTGAAAGTTTCTTTTCTTGAAATTTTTAACATTGTTTCACCTTGTGTGTTAAAATTGCTAGTTTTGTTCCCATTGTATTGCATCCCCTTTGGAATCTTCTGGTGGTATCCTATTGGTCTTAGGCTCACACCCTACTTACACCCCTTGGGTGTAAGTAGAACTTCTTATGCTTGACTCAGGTAAAGGGAAGGCTAAGGGTGATGGCGCTTCAGGGTGTTAGTCCCCATCGTTGGGGCAGAGTTGTGGAGAAGGCTTGCGGGTGATGACACCCTTGTTGCGTGAAGTGATTGGGGATGTCTTGATGTTGTCATTATTTGTATTTGGACCACTTGTAGTGTCTTTAAACATATGTATTCAGATCTGGTTTTGTTAAGAATGGTTTAGTATGGAAATTTCAGATTCTTATTATTGATTGTTTTATTTGTTTTATGCTTTCATACTCGGGTAAATCGTTCCCAAATCATATTGTTTTATACCCGGGAACTTGTGCCAGCCCGTGGGGATAGGGAATGCCCTTCGGGTCTTGCCACGGGCTGGGATTGGTGCCATTAATGGTGGCGACCAGATCCGGTTCGTGACAAAATGGTATCAGAGGAGGTTAATGTTTTTGGGTTATATTGTTATTTTGACATGAGTCGGGATAGACAGGAGCTAGGACTGTCGGGGCTCGGGGTATTGGTTGTGAGTAGGGTGCCTGGCCCGCACCTCTCATGGCAGACCTTGAGTCACCAGAGGATGTTGGAATTTACTGATTTACTTCACTTCCAGGTGAGACGTGTGGGCTGCAGACCACATGTGGACATCAGGCAGATGTGGAGTAGTTGTTTCTTTTATTACAAGAATGTGTTTAGTTTGCTTATATTTGATGTATTTGATTACAATTTTCAGAATTGTGGTATTGACCATTTTTTTGTGACTGTTGCATTTTGTAGCAACATGCCTCCCCGGAAAGCTCCAACGCACCCACAGGAGGAAGCTGGAGAGAGTTCACCCACGCCGATTGATCAGAGGCTAGTCGAGGCCGTGGTCCGGGCTGTCCAGGCTCTAGGATATGGACCAGCTCCAGCTCCAGCTCCTGTTAGAGAGGATTATACTGGTCCTAGAAAGGACAAGGCCCAGGAGTTCCTGAAAAATAAGCCTCCAACCTTCCGAGGCAGCTCAGAACCCCAGGAAGCAGAAGAATGGCTCGAGAAGATCGAGCGTATGTTTGAGTTCCTGGAAACACCCGAGGAGCTCAGGGTGAAGTGTGCCTCCTTCCTATTGGAGGGTCCCAGTCGTAAATGGTGGGAGTCAGTGCTTCAGGCTGGGAAGAATGATCAGATGCACTGGAGAGATTTCAAGGTTGTCTTCAATGAACAGTATTGCCCTGAGGTGTTGGCTTATGCCAGGTCTAGAGAGTTCATGGAACTTGTTCAGGGGAATCTATCTGTGATGGAGTATGCCAACCGTTTCGCTGAATTGGTTCGGTATGCTCCAGAAATTGTCTCTAATGAACAAGCGAAGGCCCAGAGGTTTGAGAAAGGCTTGCGACCAGAGATATACTCCCAGGTGTTCTTGTTTAAGCTGAGGACCTATGCTGAGGTTGTTGATCGAGCGTGCATGGTGGAGATTGATAGGAAAGGCAGGGCTGGTTTCTATGGTTCAGTATCAGCAGTGGGAAGTGGTAGCTCCTCAGAGAAGAAAAGGAAGCGGGAGGATCATGTGAAGAAAGGAGGGGGCAGTTCAGGCCACTCTTCCAGGCAGTTTTCTTCTGCTGCTTCTGATGCAAGATCGGTCGTGTGCCACCAATGTGGGAGGCCTGGGCATATCCGACCAGTATGTCCACTTCCTCCGAAGCCTTGTTTCCAGTGTGGAGGTATGGGGCATTTGCAGCGTTTTTGTGGTGTGGCATGTCCACTTCCGAGTGGGGTTGGTTCAGTGGCTTCAAAAGGAGTGCCAGCACAGTCCGAGCCATCAAGGACTGGGGGATCTCGATTTGGTGGTCGTGGTGGTAGGGCTGGATCATCTTATGGGCAGAGCCAGTTCAGGGCACAACCACATACTAGCGGTCGTCCTCAGGCAGATACTGGACATCTCCATGCAGTGGATCAGTCACCAGCAGGATCAGAGGCGGGACCGTCGACAGTTCGAGGTACCGTTCTGATCGCATCTTCTTTAGCTACTGCTCTTTTTGATACTGGTGCCTCTGTTTCATTCATTTCTGGACATTTCGTGGACATGCTGAATTTGCCAACTGAGTTGATGTCTTTTGCGATGGAGTTGGTGACACCATTGGGAAAGAAGAAGGAGCAGGGCCTGAGGTGCCCCTCATGTGCACTTTCTGTATCAGGGGTCGAGATGGAGTGGGACCTTATGGTCTTAGATATGGACCTTTTTGATGTCATACTCGGGATGGATTGGCTAGTTCACTTCCAGGCACACATCGACTGCTACAGAAGGCGTGTGAGTTTCACGGCACCTGATGGGAGTCGTCAGGTTTTTCATGGAGAATGGGATCCACGATCAAGTCGCGCAGGGCCTCCACTCCCAGAGTTGGGAAGTGTTATCTTCCAGTTATCTTCGATTGTGCTAGAGGATGGTCTTTCCCCTGAAGGTTCACTACCTCATGTAGTGAATGAGTTTCCCGAGGTATTCCCTGATGATTTTTCTGGTTTGCCCCCAGAGCGGGATGTGGAGTTTTCGATTGATCTGGCGCCGGGAACACAGCCGATATCTCTTCCCTCCTATCGCATGGTCCCCACCGAGTTGAGGGAATTAAAGATACAGCTGGACGACTTAGAATCCAAAGGATTCATTCGCCCGAGCGTCTCTCCTTGGGCCGCTCCTGTGTTGTTTGCAAAAAAGGCTGATGGATCCCTCCGGTTGTGCGTTGACTACCGGAAGCTGAATAAGGTAACAATTAAAAACAAATACCCTTTGCCCAGAATAGATGATTTGTTTGATCAGTTGAAGGGGGCAAAGTGGTTCTCAAAGATAGACCTGCGTTCAGGGTATCATCAACTCAGGGTGAAGGAGTCAGATATCCCCAAGACAGCCTTCCGAAGCAGGTATGGCCACTTTGAGTATTTGGTCATGCCCTTCGGATTGACCAATGCTCCAGTGGTATTTATGGCACTAATGAATAGGGTGTTCCATCAGTATCTCGATTCCTTTGTTGTGGTGTTCGTGGATGATATTCTGGTATACTCTAGCTCTGAGGAGGAACACGAACATCACTTGAGGATCGTTTTAGGTACATTACGGGATCACCGCCTCTATGCAAAGTTGTCAAAGTGCACCTTCTGGATCAGAGAGGTGAGATTTCTAGGGCATGTGATCTCAAAGCACGGAGTTTCAGTGGACCCTGAGAAAATTAGTGCGGTTATGTCATGGGAGCAGCCGAAGAATGTGTTCGAGATCAGGAGTTTCCTTGGCCTGGCTGGTTACTACAGGCGATTCGTTCGGGATTTCTCTCGGCTTGCATCACCAATGACTGCGCTCACCCGGAAAGGGGTGAAGTTTGTATGGGGTCCAGAATGTCAAGCATCATTCGAGGAGCTGAAGAGACGGTTGACTACCGCCCCTGTGCTGATTTTTCCTGAGGCCGGGAAGGGTTATGTGGTTTATTGTGATGCTTCAGGTATGGGTCTTGGGTGCGTGCTTATGCAGGATGATCACGTGGTGGCTTATGGCTCTCGCCAACTCCGACCACATGAAAAGAACTACCCTACCCATGACTTGGAGTTGGCAGCGGTGATGCATGCTTTGAAGACATGGCGTCACTACCTCTTTGGCGAGAAGTTTGTGGTCTACTCTGATCACAAAAGCTTGGCTTATATCTTCTCGCAGAAGGACCTCAACTTGAGGCAACGCCGCTGGATCGAGTACTTGCAGGGGTTCGACTTTGACATTGTCTATACCCCAGGCAAGGGTAATGTGGTGGCCGACGCTTTGAGCAGAAGAGTTCCAGTGCAGGCTTTGAGGAAGTCTAGTGATGAGTGGACATTGATGGGGCTCTTTTCTCAAATGCATGTGGAGGCTAGGGAACACAGTGGAGGGGAATTCTTGGCGAGTGTCCAGTTGACTCCTTCTCTGTTGGAGTTGATTCAGCGGGAACAACCTAGTGATGAGCTTTGTCAGCGATCTAGGCAGTTTCTTCATGGTGGGGAGACATCCTATGATTGGTCGTCGTCTCCCGAGGGCATCTTGTGCTTCAAGGGCCGTTCAGTAGTACCGTTATCTCTACGGAAGGCAGTGATGCATGATAGCCACCAGTCTCAGTGGGCTGTCCATCCAGGTGCCACTAAGATGTATTATGATGTCCGTCGGCATTTTTGGTGGCCTGGTATGAGACGAGACATAGCAGACTTTGTTTCGAGATGCTACACATGCCAGCAGGTGAAAGCAGAGCACCAAAGGCCCTCCGGTTTGCTCCAGCCATTACCCATTCCTACCTGGAAGTGGGACGAGGTTGCCATGGACTTCATTGTTGGCTTACCTCGTACACCTCGGGGTAAGAATTCCATTTGGGTGGTGATTGATCATCTGACCAAATCAGCCCACTTCATTCCGATCAGAGACACATCTAAAGTGGATGAGTTGGGCCTTTTGTATCTTCAGGAGGTGGTGAGACTCCATGGTGTACCATCAGCTATTGTCTCAGATAGAGACCCCCGCTTCACTTCTCGATTTTGGGAAGGCCTTCAAAAGGCCTTGGGCTCTCAGATTAAGATGAGCACGTCGTACCACCCTCAGACGGATGGTCAGACAGAGCGGGCGAATCAGATTTTGGAGGACATGCTTCGTGCATGTGTCTTGGACATTGGAGGTTCTTGGGATAGCCATTTGGGATTGGTTGAGTTTGCTTATAATAATAGTTACCAATCCTCAATTCGAATGGCCCCTTTTGAGGCGCTCTATGGTCGGCCATGTCGGTCCCCCCTATGTTGGGCTGAGGTAGGAGAGACTTCACTATTGGGGCCGAGCCTTGTGCAGGAGACTTCTGAGAAGGTCAAATTGATCAGGAAGCGCTTATTGACAGCTCAGAGTCGTCATAAATCTTATGCTGATCGGAGGCGTCGAGACCTAGAGTTTACTGTGGGTGATAGGGTATTCTTAAAAGTGGCCCCTCGTCTGGGCCATCGTCGATTGGGGAAGCAAGGTAAGCTGATGCCACGGTATGTCGGACCCTTTGATATCACCGAGCGTATTGGTAAGGTGGCATACAGGTTGGCCTTACCTTCTCAGTTGACATCTATCCATGATGTCTTCCACGTCTCCCAGTTGAAGAAATACAATCCAGATCCATCCCATGTGTTGAGTTGGGAAGAACTAGAGATAGAGCCTGACTTGTCTATCGTTGAGAGGCCGGTGAAAATAGTGGACTCCCATGAGAAGATACTTAGAGGAAAGTCTATTCCTTTAGTCCGGGTTTTATGGCAGCATGGGAATGATACACATGAGACATGGGAGCGAAAGTCATGGGTCGAGGAAGAGTACCCATTCTTGTTTACCAACCAAGAATCATGTTGACTTTCCGGGGCGGAAAGTCCTTCATGGTGGGGAGAATTGTCACATACATGACATATTTTAAAGGTATTTTTGTATTTAATTTACATTATTGCTTTTTTGGGGGTTTTCAATTCATTTTTGAAGGAAATGGTGGGTTTCCATAATTTGGGTCAACTCGAGAGCCCGTTTCCAGTTTTGACAATAAATTTTGTTTGTTTAATAACTCCCACGTTTTTCAACATTTTTAACTCATTCAACTTCCAAAATGACCTTAATTTAACTATTAAAACCACCAATGAATTTTGGCCCCCTTAAAAATTCATTTGCATCTTGGATTTGGGTCATCAAGTTAGGTATTGGGCCAACCCGAAAGCCCATTTCCAGTTTTAAAATTGTTTTGTAATTATTTCATAAAATATTCAATTTGTATTCTTTTTCGGTGATTCCACCTCTCACCTTCTCCCACTGTACCTGGCCGCACCCCCAGCTTCGTTTCCCCCTCTTTGGAGATCGCATCTGTCGCGAATTAGGGCCTACCGTCTCTGGCTTCTAAAAACGTCCAGTTTTCTCAAGTAAGTGACTATCCTTCTAGTTCTCTCCTTTTCCTTGAGAATTATCTTTTTTTTTTCTTGAATCCCCAAATTTCCAGAAGCTAGGGCTTCGTGCTTAGGGTTTCATTTTGGGTTTCATGGTTCAATCCTCTGGTTTTAGGTTTGATATCACTTCCTTGTGGCGCGGTGGTCGTGCGGTTGAAGTTCCGCACTAGGATTTGCGGTTCTTGAATCTTTTGGTAGGTGATTCCATTGTGTGTGCAATTCTTTGGGAATTTGCTTGATGTGTTGAGGGTGAATTAATGCTTATTGGATTTTAATGATTCTGTAAAAATTTGTTTTAGTTTCATTTACAATGCAAATGAATTTTATGTTACAATTTTTGTTGAAATTGAGGGTTTTTCATGCAAGTCTTTTATTGGTTCATTTTGGGATGAACTCTAATTACATAGTTGATTTTATTGAACTGTATTAGGAATTAAAATAATGTTTTAAATATTTATTCTTTTTGGTTGTGGCTGCAAAAGTTTGTTTAAATTGTGTTTGAGAAGAAAATGGGCATTAAGTGCCATGTTGGTGTGAAAATGGTGGTTTTTAAAATATATAATTTCTTGGTTCACATTGGGCTGCCCCATAACTGAATTTTTGGTTTTATTAAATTGTGTTGAACTGAAATTTTGTTTTGATGACTTACAAGTTTTCACATACTGTGAAAAGTGGATATTTTAAAGAGTTTTGGGTGCAAAACAATGTGATGTTTGGAGAGGTTGTTTTATTGAAGATCAAAATATTTTATTGACTGTTTCAAATGATATAAAATGTGTGTAGCTACTGTACTATTTGTTTGTGACCAGTAGAGATACTTTACATGAAAAAGTATGTGTGTTGTTTGCTGAAATTGTTTGAGCACAAAAGGGGGAATCCCGGGTACTTAGGTGGGCGGATATGTACTAGTACGGCTAGTGGACCGGATGGGTTGTGTCCCTGTTTCACTGAGCAAATGGATAACGACAACACTAACTGAACTATGTGGATGTTATTTGGGGACCACTAGGTTATGGGTTTGTTCCCTACTAGTGGCTCGTGCACGGGAAAGGATTGTGACTTGGATACTTTACACCGAGGTACGAGGTACATAGGGCCCGAGACTATCTAGTTGCCTAGGGGTGTTCCCAATTTTTGTGCTCATTAGAATTGTAGTATTTACCTTTGTTGTGGGATCTTTTGGCAGTACTTTACAGTAGCTCACATGTTTATTTAATTGGTTATCATTCTGAAATTCTTGGATTGAAAACTGTTCTCATTTGAAAGTTTCTTTTCTTGAAATTTTTAACATTGTTTCACCTTGTGTGTTAAAATTGCTAGTTTTGTTCCCATTGTATTGCATCCCCTTTGGAATCTTCTGGTGGTATCCTATTGGGCTTAGGCTCACACCCTACTTACACCCCTTGGGTGTAAGTAGAACTTCTTATGCTTGACTCAGGTAAAGGGAAGGCTAAG
Organism: Viscum album; assembly: GCA_963277665.1. Taxonomy (NCBI): domain Eukaryota; kingdom Viridiplantae; phylum Streptophyta; class Magnoliopsida; order Santalales; family Viscaceae; genus Viscum; species Viscum album. The sequence continues at coordinate 1,233,436,569 of OY728152.1, forward strand.
GGTGATGGCGCTTCAGGGTGTTAGTCCCCATCGTTGGGGCAGAGTTGTGGAGAAGGCTTGCGGGTGATGACACCCTTGTTGCGTGAAGTGATTGGGGATGTCTTGATGTTGTCATTATTTGTATTTGGACCACTTGTAGTGTCTTTAAACATATGTATTCAGATCTGGTTTTGTTAAGAATGGTTTAGTATGGAAATTTCAGATTCTTATTATTGATTGTTTTATTTGTTTTATGCTTTCATACTCGGGTAAATCGTTCCCAAATCATATTGTTTTATACCCGGGCACTTGTGCCAGCCCGTGGGGATAGGGAATGCCCTTCGGGTCTTGCCACGGGCTGGGTTTGGTGCCATTAATGGTGGCGACCAGATCCGGTTCGTGACATGGAATAAGCATACTGATTCCCCTATGATAAAATTTTACAAACTCCAAATCACTTAACAAGGAATACTATCTACCCCATCCTCACCCCGAAACGCTCACAATATAATGCATGTTATGTAAAGTGAAGTAGTAATAATGATGATATTTGGGTACCCGAACCCACTTACCATTAGTTAAATGCACAACCCAAATGGGGAACATTTGAATGTTACAACTCAATTCCACTTGCCCCACATTCCCAAAATTCCCACATACACATGGTCAATAACCATATCACATTAGTCATGTAGTCACATGGGCCATGAAAACCACACGTCTTGACCAAAAACTCTTTGGCCACATCCCAAAGACACTAGGGAAACAAACAAACTCTCACACAACTAGTTACAAAAACCATGTAATAAACCTCAATCCATTACAGCCTGCCCAAAGTGTTTAGGTCGATAAATTAATAGAATAGGGATTGGGGAAAATCTACTTACCAACCATCCATCCTCCCACTAGGATTTCAGGAAATATACCCTCCCCAATAACAATGGGTGGTTTTTTGGAACGTAGTTATCAACATGGATGGGGTGCATATAGAAATCACAGGGAAATAAATTTATATAAATATGTATCAAACACTTATCCCAACCTATGGGTTTCCAAAAAAAATCAACCCACACCATATCCTCCCTTACTAACAACCCTACATACATGTACCACCACGAACGAAGGTCACATCTATAAGTCAATAAATGAATGATTCTTCACTACCAGACACAACTCAAAACGTACCCCCGACTAATTTAGTTAACCAGGAATCATTGTTCCTTATTGATTCATTCATTTATTTATAAAATCCTTACCCAAGAAACTACCAAACATTGAAATTTTTATAAGGTGAAGAAACCATAACAACCACTGCTAAACCCAAACAACGAAATAAGTGCCAAGGAAAAATAATCCTTTCAAAAACCCATTCATAAAACGTTTTATCTAGAAACTCTCAGAAAAATTCCCACACATTGTAACAAAATTATTATTAAAAATCAAACCTCATAAACCATCCCTGATAGACCAACTACATGATAAACACCACATTCATAAAAACAAACTAAACATAACCAGCTTGCAATCCCACTGCACACTCCCCTTTCCTAGACACCCCTACCACCATTCTTCAAATTCATGCCACTATATCCTTCTAATAAAAAATTAAAACACACCAAAAAACCTCATTACTATCTCACATTGTATCCCACAATACCAGAATACCACACCCAACACACCAATAAACATGAATATGACACACCCCAGTCCTGCTGGCCTACTACCCAACCACTACCCAGTTGTAGTCCCACTACCAATAAAGTAAATCCATTCAACAATCAACCAATATCTTTGTTGGATATACCATTACACCACCAATACCTCCTCATACAAATAGCCACACTCCCATCCACAACACCACATTAGAATCATATACACAGGGTAAAATAAAACCACACAATACACACAACCACACCAACCAGGAATGGTTTATTCATGTTTAGTAGCACTTAACATTTAATCATAATTAATAAATAAGGGTCTTTCATAGAACAAATTTGATCATGGATATCAATTTATTTAACCAAATATACATTATTAAAACAATTTCATAATCATATGGTCATTCATGATATATCAATAACTATATTCACAAGCCATACTGGTGGGAAAACAAATACCACTAATGGCCATGATATTCAAAAGGAAGTAAACCTCTACAAAAACATGGCATAGATCAAGGATAACATATAAAACAATGTGATCATAACTATCTTACTCCCATACCGTCACTTAGTACTTCTTATTATCTTCATTAAATTGGTTTCAATCGTATTCACATGGGGACATAAGTACACCCACCTCACATGATGTAAAAAGGAAATAGAGATGAAGAAATCCCTGTCTAGAATAAAATATGATAAATAAAATTATTCTTTTCATCAGAAAATTGGGGTCACATGAGTAGCAAGAAGGACCCCAAGGGAAAACTGAACAGGCTGTTACAAGACTGGTGCATGACTACATAGGGATGAAAGGTTCTCATTGCACCAAGAGAAAACAAAAGGTTTTAAAGGAAGAAGGGATTTCAAAATTAGAATCCCATATCATAAATCTACGGGTGAAACAATTTCAAAGGCCATTAAATCCAGATCAGGATCAACAACATGTGTTTTATGAGTCAAAGTAAGGTTTATATTTTTCAGAGAAAAATTCCATTTTAAATTTCCCAAAACTCATTAAAAATACAATTTAAATCATTTAACATAACTTGAAATGTCAAATGGTTGAAACTAGAAAAACAGGAAATGTATCACTAATGACTGAGTCATATAAGTAAATCCCCAATAAATGAGCCACTAATGTTGAGCCACTGAATGATGCTCCATCAACACTGAGACACTAACAAAACTCACATAAAGTGACTCACTGAATGTGACTCACTGACCCAACTCACCAACGCTTGACTCACTGATGTCTGACTCACAAGTAACCGACCTATAGAAGCCTTAAACAACAGACACACTGACTCACCAATGCCCTATCTCACTGATTCCCTAACTCACCAATGCCCTGACTTAATGACAATTTAACCTATCGATGCCATGACTCACTAATGCCCGGTCCAAACGACACCCTGACCCATCGACGCCCTAACCTACTATTGGGAAAAAAATGGAACTTGAATATTTTCAAGAAATGATCTACCTATGCCTCCTAGAACACCCCAATCCCAATATATTGACCATGTAATGGACTTTGGAGGTCTTTCCCTTTACATCAGATACCTCTCAAACTATTCTCACCCTTGAGAATTCAAAACTAAACCCAGAAGTAACAGCGGTCCAAACAACCACCCCATAAGATACACCTAAATGATAAACAGCATTGTGTTGTTTAAAGATGGATTGAAACCTCAACATTCTAGAACACCTCCACCTTTATCTTCTAACCAAAACATTCAAAAGATACCCAAAAAATAAGCACCAACTATCTGTAGACATGAATTAGGGAATTCCTTCTTCCATGTTAAGATAATATCTACTCTAGGTGGAACTGACTCACCTGCATGGGTTTAATATCATATCAATTAATTCCTCTCGATTAGGAATAAGGTCATCCCCCTTCCTAATTGTAAGGAACTCATCACACATTACAGAAAAAGGATACAAATCATCTTATATCACCAGGGTTCAACGACTACATCTCAACGAAAAACACACATGAAGAACTCTAAACAACTCTGGCTGTTGGGCCCGCATATGTGTATCCCTTTCCCAATTACTCTCCTCCAAGACACCATGCCTCTAAAATAAACAATCCAAAGTTATTGTATGCCCACATAGTACCTTTTCATTAAAATCCTAGATCGCCACATGCTACTCCACGAATTTTGTTTCATCCTCAATATCCCACTCTCCCTAGAAAATGGCATGGGAGTCATTGTGAGGATCTTGATGAAGCTGGGATACATGAATGATGCCATGGATCCTGCTCATATAAAGTGAAAATTCCAACTAGTATGACACCACACAAACTCGTCCCAACTCCTCTAAGGGACCGATGAACCTGTTTGAATGTTTACACCCTATTCCGAACCTGCACTACCCACGTCTAGGGGAAACCTTCAAGAACATGTAGTCCCAAACCTTGAACTCCAAGGGAAACATCAAGTGATCCACATAAGACATCTTCTTGTCCGGAAATGCCTTCATCCTCTCACAGACATGCTACACCTTCTCTATCATTATCTGAACCACATTCAGACCAGGAACGGCTGCCTCCCAAACTTTTGTCCATCATAAGGGTGAACGACATGGTCTTCCTTATAATGCATCAAATGAGGCCATGCCCATATAAGAGTGATAATTATTATTGAATGAAAACTCTACCAAGGGCACATATCACACCCAATACCAATTAATTTATAAATGACATGTCCACAACATGTCCTCTATTGTCTAGATGGTCATCTCTATATTCCCATCTGTATGAAGGTGGAATGAAATGTTGAGGCATAACTGATTGCCAAATTCATGTTGCAATCCTCTCCAGGCTCATGACATAAATGTGTATCCTGGTCTAAGATGGTATTTCTTGGAACTACATGTAACTGCACCAACTTTCCCACATACCTCTTCACTAGGTAATCTTATTGTACTCAACTTGTTGATCGCTAATAAGTGATTTGATATCGTTACTAAATCCAAAACTACCATGATTTCATTTTATCTTCACAGATCCTTGGGTAATCCTATAATAAAATCCATTGAGATTTCATCCCTCTTCCACTCATGCACATCTAAAGGATGACAAAAACCATCAAGATCACGGTTCTCATCCTTCACTTTTTGGAAAACAAATTATATTACCAAAAACACAACCACTGCTCACTTTGTAAAAAATCCTATAATTTTTTGGTTAGATCCATCAACGTAGCTGCTACTCAAGAGAAATTGGGTTTGATTCCCTTGGAGTAGTTTCCCATATCAATAAAACTTCAAACCTATACCAAATTATTGGGTGTTACCTAAGAAAATACTTCTTAAACCATTGCCAGGTTCACTACCACACCCAATTGAGACACCACATTCCCCTAGAAGTGGACCTCCAGTGTAAAAACAAGCACTTGGACCGCATTCTCTGCAGATGGTGGTGTCAAATGTCCTCTAGGACTGTCCTAATATGCACAGTATTATCCTCCACTGACATCGTCTAAATATGGATTTCATCGATGAATACGATAACAAACTAGTCTAGTAACTCAGAAAAATATGGAATTCATTATCCCCATGAACACATCTAGTGTGTTTCTAACACCGAATGACATATTTGCGAGCTCTAAGTGCCCATAAAGGCACCTAAAATAAGTATTTGGGATTTAACCATCCATTACCTTCTACTGGTGGTACCCAAACCACATATAAACCCCAGGAAACCAAATTCCCCCCTTAGTCGGTCAAAAACTTCATTTATCCTTAGGAGAGGTTAACCATTTTTTTCCATTACCTGATTCAACCTCTGGTAGTCTATACATAGCCTCATAACACCATATTATATCTTCAAAAACAAGACCAAAGAACCCCACTACAGTAATCTATGTTAGATAAATCCCTTCCCTATTAGATTATTGATATGGATCTGCAACTCCCACTGCTTAGACTGCGTAATCCAATAAGGAAACATCAAAATTAGACTAGCACCGAGTTGTAAGTTTATCTGGAACTCATTGTCACATCGAGGGGGTAGTGTAATATCCTCCTTGGGGAAAACATCCAAGATATCCATTAAAATTCAATTACATCCAACATCTTAGCATCCACAAATTACCCCAACGGCTTGGACAATAAGAAAAGAAAAGGCTCCACAAACTGATTTACCATCTCATAACCCCTCTTACCAAAGAAATCTACACATTGGCCACCCATGTTTGAAAAATAACTCATCTATAAATGAATTCAATAACATTATGCATTGATTACAACTAGTTGATGCCAAGGTACACCATTTATCTACATATATTGAAGAAAGAGATCACCACTGGACTGATTCGGTCCCTGCATCAGTCTGCATCCCTAATAACCATCAAACGATATGGTTTGACCTCCAACTTGTGTACTGAACACTAGGGGAACAAAAATTCACTCTATATATAGTCCTCTAGAATGGGCCAGACTGAATGAAACAAAGGATTACGATTCTCCTAAAACAAAAAAAGTGAATACAAGAGTACTAATGAAACTGAACGTATCTCATATGGTCTACAGCCCTGTTGGAATAGCTTCCACTAAGGAATGAAACTGACCACACCCATTTCCACTTCCCCTCTACTGTCAGTCACCTCATCGACAATTCCTAGTTCTAGGTCCCTATAAAACACCCTCAGGTCAGCCACTTCCTATTCTATCTCCCCTCAGTGGAGTAGGATCCAGAGGTCCTTGTTGGTGAAACGGCCAAGCCAGCAATAGCTACAGAGGTGTGCACTAGACTTTCGCACCTCCACCGTAATGATATCAAATTGGTCACAAATTTTAAAGGTTCCAGTGACCTCCACATGAATAACACCTTAGAACCAAGACTATGGGAAAAATAGGAGGGAATAATTTTTAGAACTGATTCTAAGTGATTCATCACCCCATCAACCAAAACCCAGAAGGTCCTCATGCCAGAGACCTGCTTCTAAAATCCTTATCCTTTGATGAACATGGTTGGATCCCCTACCATGGTAAACCTCAACATGATTGAATCATTTAAACAACCTTGTCCCTCTTTTGATCCTCTATATATATTATTTGGGCGATGAGAGTAACCGCATACTCCAGGGAAGGATGGAGTGCCTCCCCTAAACATATTTCCCAAGACTCCTCATCCAGAAATAGATCTAGAGAAAAATGAAGGAGATCCATGATCATGGTACCCAAATCTCATCCTGACATACTCCCCTACTAGAGGGATAGTAACTCTTGCATTTTCTCTACTTTCATCATCAAAGAAAGTAATTCTGCTCAGAAATCCTTCTCAAATTTGACATACAGAACAGCAGCCTCCTTCCTCTACACAATGTAAAGTGTCAACCACTAACACATTTATCCCCTCATCTGTCTCACTGACCGAGGAACCCAATACATTATTAGAGCATGGATAAAGTTTAAATTGATCACCATATCCTTAAGCCAACCCTCCATATTCATGTCTAAGACACTGCCCTCATACTTTCCTAGAGTCTGTAGATAAAAAGCACAAAGTGTATTCTACCACAGATTGTCTTCCTTTATATCAACCCTCCACCAATCAGCCAGATGGACCTACTGAGCTTCCACTACCAGATCCACTCATAGAGGGCGAATGATTTTCATATTTAAAGGTTCAATAGGAATTCCTAATTCTAAGTAGTATTGAATTTATATAGGATTCATTTTAACTCATGGTTAATTTTAATTTCCTAAAAACTCCCAAAAATGATATCCCAAGACAATAAGATTCATGTACCATTCCTAGGATATATACCCGAGAATCGGTGTAGCCTCAATTGGTCTTCTGGTAATCATGAAGTTCTTGCATCAGATCATTGTGGGCCATAAGATTATGTGTCTTAGTCGACCATCCCTGGCCTATGTTCCACACCAAGATCACCTAATACGGTTTAACTACCAACATATGTAATACTAATTTGTGCCTAACTTCAAACCCCATCTTGTCTCACAACCATCACCTCTGATACCATTCTATCATGACCTACCTTCTTCCAGATGATGTATGGGATATCAAGATGTTGACACCTTCCTTCTTCAATATGAAGGAGAAATGATGACCCCATGAGTACCGCATCTAATAGGCCCTAGGGTGGAGACCATCACCAAGGGTATAGACATCATAGAAAAAATGAGAGACAATACCCTTTTTATAGAAACCAATATCATGAGATAAGACATATCAACCTCCATAAACTCCAAGACACAAATATATAATGAAACCAAAATCCTCCCACATTCATGACTAATTTTAATCTTCTATAAATACAAAGAAAACATCAATATATGTACCAAAATAAAAATAAGCATTGGCAAAGTAACCCTCCCCAACATCAAAGATAGTACAGATCATCCTTGTGCATGTAATCTCCCTAGAAACATGAAAAGAGTTATATATGTAGGGTGAGAATAAAACTATTCATAGAAGGGAAAAAATTAAGTCACCCATGTATAAGTGGGAGAATCATACTAATTCCCCAATGATAAAATATTAGAAACATAAAATAATTTACATGGTATACTATCAAACCAAAAATCAATAAAGAATTCTCACCAAATAACACATGTCATGCAATGTTAAGTAGTAAGCACCTCAATATTTGGGTACCCCATGCCACTTCTCATTGGTTAACTGCTCATCCAAAATGGCGAACATCCTGATGCTACCATGCACCTCCACAATCCCCACAATCACAACTTTCCCGCACACACCTGGGCCACATCCACATCATATCTTTCTAGCAAACACCTAGTCTAAAACCACCACACACCTTTCCTGAAAACACAAGGGCCTCATCCTGAAGACACCTGGGTAACAAACCTCCTCTCACACACCCAAAACCATAAATATGATAATATACCTCAAGCCATTACAACCTACCAAAAGAGTCTTGGGTGAAAAACTCCTAAAAGAGGCAACATGGAAAATTCAGTAACCAGCCATCCATCCTCCCACTAGTATGTTGGTAAATACACCCTCCCCCATAACAATGTTGTTTCTTTCATGTAGTGATCAATACGGGTTGGATGGGTATATAAATCCCAAGGAACTAAATGTTTATATAAAGGTACCAAACACTCATCCCAACCTATGCGTTTTCAAAAAAACCATCTCACACCAAAACATCCCTTACTACAAACCCTAAAAGCAAATAACACCATGAATTAAATTCACTTATATAAGTAGATAAATGAATTACACTTCACTATAAGTCACCACATGAATCATACCCTGAGAAAATTAAGTTCACCAGTCGCCACTCTACATTATCAATACATTCATTTATTTATTCCATCCCTTCCTAGGAAACATCCAAAACCTACAATCATTATAATGACATGCAACTATACTAATAACTTATAAAGCCTAAAATTGGAATAAGTGCTAAGATAAAATAATTCATTTGAACAACTATTCATAAAATACAGTCTCTGGAAACTGTAGGAAAAAATCCCATTCAATGTAACACCATCCCTCTTTAAAATAATTACTCATGAACCATCCCAAGTATCCCAACTGCATGAAAAGATCCACATTTAGAAAAAAACTCAACCATCTTGTAATCCCACAACACACTCCCCTTTCTTAAACATTGCTACCATCATTCTTCGAATTCACACGGCTCTGTCCATTCTTTCAACTTGTAAAACCCCCAACACACCTCATTACTACAACATATAGTAGCCCCAATGTATAACAATACCACACCCAACACACCCATAAATATGAAAGTGACAAAACCCAGTCCTATAGCCCCGCTTCCCAACCACTTCCAAGATGTCGTCCCACTACATAAAAAATCCATTCATTTAACAATAAAATAATATTTCATCCATAAATACCATTACACCACATGTACCACCCCATACTCAAAACCACGCTCCCATCCACAACACCACAAGAATAGAATAGACACATGGATTAATATAACCACACAGAACACACATTGACACTAAAAAATCTTGGTTTATTTAGATATAGCTTCACTTATTCTTTAATTAGACTTAATAAAACATGGGTTATCACAAAAGAAGTGAAATTTTGGGGGCCTCCATTTATTAACAAAATATACACTGGTAAACAATTTTCATAATCATATGATTGTTAATGAAGTATCAATAATAGTATTGATGAGCCATACATGTGTGAAAAAAGTTACCACCAACAACCATGTTTTTTAGAAGTCATACATCATTTACAAAACATAAAATGTATAAAAGATAACATATAAAAAAAATATCACCATTATCGTACTCATATCCCCTAAATTATTACTTCTTATTATCTTTCTTAAATTGTTTTCAACTATATTCACAAGTGGACACAAGTACACCAAACATGCATGATGCACAAGGGAATGAGAGATGATGGAATTCCTACATGGAAAAACACAAAATGAAATATTCATCCTTAAGTTAAAAATAGGAGATTATATGAGTAGTAGGAAGAACTGTAGGAAAACTGGACATGCTATTATAAGACAAGAGAATATCTCCTCAGGGAACAATGGTTCACGATGAACGAAGAGAAAAAATAATTATTCAAAGGAAGAGTGGATTTATCTATTATAAGAACAGATCCTAAATCTACCGAGGAAAAATTTTCATAGGACATTTATGTTGGATCCTGATCAAGGCCACGTGGTTTAGGATTCAAAGGAAACTTCAGTTTTTAAGAGATAAACACCATATGAAATCAAAAAATCTCATTAAATTGGGAATTTAACTCATTTAATGTCAAAGGAAATGTCAGAGGAGAGAAACTAGAAAAACTGGGAAAACTGAATGTGACTCTTCAATGGGTGATTCACTGGTACAAGCAATCAACGGAGGAGCCACCAGAGATGATCCACTGATGAAACTTGCAAACAGTGAGTCACCGACATGAATCATCAACACCTAAATAACTAATTCCCTACCAACCAATGCATTGACATATAGAGGAAATAACATAAGGATTACTGAACTCACCAATGCCCTAACTCATCGATGCCCAAACTCATAGATGCCTTAACCTACCGACACCCTAGCTCACCAATGCCAAGACCTACCAACTCCCTGACACACCAACGAATTGACCTACAATTAGAAAAATTGTAAATTTGAAAATCTCTTCAAAAGAGCTAATGATGCCTCCCATAACACCCCAAACACTGGATTTTGAAAATTTAATTGACAAGGGGGTTCGGGCCATTATGAATAAGGTTCCTTAAATATGAAAACACATTAATAAAATAAAATATAATCCAATAATTATTCATATTTCTCCTAAAAACAATAATAATCACATTATTGTATGTGATTACCTAGGTAAATACATGATATAAAGGGTGAGATAAAGTCCAATTAAGTGGTGGAATAATAGGAAGGAACATGATATTTGAATAAATCATGAGTGTTTGGGTGAGAATTTTCATCATCATGTTGTCATAATCACAGGATCATCGTAATAATATATACATTATAATGAAATTGAATACTGGACATGCATTCGAAGAAATCATAACATTACAAAAAAATCTATCTACATCAAATTCATACATGACATTGTGGAAAAATATAATTTCATTGGGTCAATTCATATTGATATCATGATATATAATATTTTAACCAATTAATTGGAGGTAAATTTAATTTTAGTCCCCCCAACACATCATAATATCCTCATAATAATGTATTTTATAAATAAAGGTAATGTACATCATGAATAAATGTGAAAAACCTCATTAGAAAATTTTTATATTCATAATTATATCTTAAGAAATATGTTCATGAAAAATATTTGATGTTACCGAATTAAGTGGTAAAAATCATTTCAAACAATAAATAGTGTAATAAAAGATTTTATTTCATGAAGATAAGAAGAAATAACACAACAAGGATCAATGATAAATTTGGAAAACATAGTATTTTGAAAACCCATTAAAGGTGGATAAGATTCCATCTTAAAGATTTGAAAAATAAATACATAGAACAACAAATGGAAATCCCAATTAAAAGAAATTTAAGAGGTATTTAGGGGCTATTAAAAATAATTATAAAACATTTATAGATAAATAGATGATAAACTAAGAAAATATGAAATGAGTATGAGATTACATGTTCTATAGGTTTTTTTATATTTTATCTTTTTTACACATCCTATATAACCAAAGTATTATTATTTTAAATTTAATTGTGATGCATATCAAAATAATTTATTTTTTTCTTGATTAATAATAATCATTGTAATTTATTAATTAATATGTCTTCAAAGATAAAATGGTTTGATGAGATGTTTTTTTATATTATCTCATCATCATTTTTTTTGTTTTGATTCATTTTTATTTATCCATTTAACAAATTCAATATAGATTAGTAAAAAATTAAATTATATATATATATATGATAGATATGTTATTCTAACCATCCATAAATGTATTGATAACTGTTGAATTGATAATTCCAACGTATGTAGTCAACTATACATTTATGGGACTTATCATAATTTTAATAGAGTTATTATATTTATAAATTATTAATAGTTTAGAATAACTACATACTGTTATAAATAAAATATACTAATAATCTATATTAATAAAACTTAATAGTTGTTATAAATAAATAATTAACAATATCCACATGGGCAAGTAAACAAAAGAATAATGGGATGGGTCAATAGGGAGAGAAAAATTTTACATTTTAAATCACCATTATAATGATAACATTAATTTAAGTTGAATAAATACATTAATTAATTATGGGGTACTTTTATTAGGTTTAATAATAGGAATAGTGTTATTGGAGATGGAAAAGTGAAAGGTAAAAAATATAGAATGATTACCTCACCCTTAAAGTTTCTCCTTCAATAAGACCCTTAATTCCATGAAAGCTTTTATTAGGGTCAGACCAAAGCATGTATAAGGATTCAAATATTCCTAAGAGGTTTTTTTTGAAAAACTATTTTTCAATTAGATTGATTTGGTATTTATATTTCCATGGGGGTCATAGGTGGCATATATACCTAAAGGGGATGGGAATTTTGAAGTAAAATATTAAATAAAATATTTTTTCAATGCCAAGACTTCCAATAATGGGATTATTTTTTACTATAAATAATAATTGAATTACAAATTATTTTATTATGAATTTTCAAACCGTAAACCATGGAATTCATTATTTTATACAAATTAAAGAGAGAAATAATACAAATTATTTTTTATGAAAAACATTATATGGTTAAGATTTAGGTATCACTTTTCTGGTTATGAAACTAAATATTATAATTTTTAACATATTTTTATATTATTAGATTTATTTTTGGTTTCAAGAGCCATTTTATAATTTATTTTATCATTGTTATAACAATATTTTCTTGTAAAACATGTTATATTGGAAATATTTTATTTTTACTATCCACCCTAACATTCATGTTTTTCAAGAAATTAAAAAAAACAATAACTCTTGGATAACATAGATATTCTAAATCCAAAAATGGAAATTAGTTTTTCATGATAATTTTATGATATATTCAATTTTAATATTTAAATTTGAACATAAAACTAACGTTTTTTTATAAAATCTATTAAAATATTCTTTACTAAAATACACACATTGAATATTTTTGAGTTTCCAATTAAGAATATTTATTTTTTCACATTATCATAAATTTATTTACAAATCTTATTTACTGAGAATATTATTTATAGACTATTGTATTTTTTTATTATCACAAGTTTACTATTTTTGATTTTAGGGGATAAATTTATCTTCTAAATTTTATTTTAATTATTTATTAAATAATATAGGTAATTTTTATTTCTTGGTTCATGTGTTTTAATTTATTCCATCAAAGCCTAAATTCCATGTATTTTTAATAGTTTCAACACCCATTTCTAATCAGTTTGAGAGGGAACCCATGACCTAACCCATAGGACCAAGTCACAAGTCCCAAACATGACCCAAAGGCCCAAATACAAGACACCCATATCAACCCCTCCCCTATCTCGTGGAATTTTTAGGCCTCAAGATCTATATAAGAAATGTTGATTAACAAGCATTTACACATGTATAACTACATCATACCTAGTACCGATGGCTTAATACAAACCCTCACATCATTCCAATTTGGATACCTCTTTTGGATGGTTACTCCCTGATTTTTCTCCACTGAAGCATGCACCATGGGTCTTCTCAAAATACCTGCTTTAAGGTGAATAACCTCATGCCTTCAACATCTGATCTCTCAAACCTATGTTTGTATGTCACTGCTGGCCAAGAAAGTTTGCCAATATCATGACCTCCATCCCCTCCTAATACTATCTTCCAGAAATCTTCTTCTATCATCAACAATTCCTCCAACCACTGACCATATCATACAACATCATATTCCATTCAACTAAAACCTCGTATATATTTTCATAGTGCTTTGATCCTTTGTTCCCAACCAGAGTCGTTGAGGTATCATCTTCACCTCTGATCTAATGGCATCATCACCCCCACTACACTAAGCTCCCCCACTCACCCATACCAAGATCTCCCTCATCATGTCCAGTGATGGTCCTTTTATCCATTATCAACAAGGAATCCCAAATATTGGTTCATATAAGATTTGATCCTGGGCTTGATGAAGGATCATGACATTTCTTGACCACTTATCTAAATGTAATATCCTGAATTTAAAAATGTTAATAAAAACACCTTTTTATGATAAATTATAAATTTTATATGTGAAAAAATTTGTTTCCATAGAAAAATAACTCAAAATGTGTTAATGATTTTCATTACTATAATAGCCTTGTTAACAAATTGGAAATTTCAATCGAACATTTTCTATGTAAGACACTGAGTTTTTTGGAGATTTCAAGTCCTGTAAATCCGCAATGAAGACAGAATAATTTTTTTAAAATGTATTATTCTAAATGCACAATTTTTTTAAATAATTGAATAACTCAAAATGGTACATCATATGAGAATTAAAAGACCATTGTTAGGTTTGGGACACGATGTTTACCCTATGAGGCATATAAAAATTGTATGCTTTAGAAGTTTAAATACCTCACTTGAAAAAATAATTTATTTAATTGTTTTATTCTATAATGCTTTTAAAATATTTTAATATCACCCAAAAAAGGTGTCATATGACCAATCAGAGACCATAGTTATGTCTTGAACATGGTGTTTACCCTATGTTGGGTATAACATTTCTAAGTGTTAGACATTTGGATGGCTCGATCGCAATAATTTTTTTTACATTTAATTACTTAATTATTCTATCATTAAATTAATAAATAATTTATATCACTAAACAAATGTGTCATTTGAGAAATATGAGACTACTATTGGTTCTGAAATATGGGCTTGGCCTTAAATAGGGTATAAATTTTATATCCAATGATGGTTTGGTCCGATCACTAAGTTATTATAAGTTATTTAATATATTAAATAATTATTAATTTTTTTTAATTTTTAATTAATTAATAAAAATTCAATCAAAGTATCTTCATCTTCCCTAGAATGAAACCACAATTTTTTACCAATTCAATTTCCATAAGATTCAATTTTTAAAAATTTGAATTCGTTTCAGTCGATAACAAATTAAATGGGTGAAATTAATCACTCCATCATAAATAGGATAATTAAATAGTTTAAATAAAGTTATTGGTTTTATCAAATATAAACATGTTTTAGACTCTATAAATGGATTATTCATTTATTCATTTTTCTTTTGTGGGTTATTTACATTGTGTTCGACCAACCCATACTGTGTTATAGAAGTTTGATACTCCTTTTATGGGTTCCTCTCGCACCAGTTGTATAGCAACCTCCCCCTACCTCATGGTGTTCCCCATATTACAGACTTATTTTTGAAACCTTTTGTTTATTTTTTTTCCTTCCCTTATTTTTTCCTTATAAATGCTAAAAATGAATAAGATTGATATTGAATAAAAATTGATAATCCCAAAGTTTATCAACCGATAGAAATTTATTTGGATTATCATAATATAATTTATAAACAAAATTATCAATATATATATATATATATACATATATTGATAATATCATTGAACGATTATAGATAATTTATTAATATTGTCAAATTTCAATTGCACTAATTATCAAAGAATAAATATTTAAAATTTTTAGTGACTAATTACATTTTATTATCAAAAAATAATTGCATGAAGTTATCAAATATAATTTATAAAAATAATTAATTTGAAATTATAATGTTGATAATAAAAAATTATCAGATGGTAATTTATAAGATACTATTATAAGATAATTATCTGTGGATAATTTATAAAAATATCAATGTGTAATTTCATATATTATTAAAGGATAATTATAATGTAATAAAATAAAATCATCATCTGATAATTTAAAAGATATTATTATAAGATAATTATAATTGGATAATTTATTAGAGGAGATAATTATCAAAAATAATTATAAACGTATTATTTTTTATAAATTATGAAAATATAATTATTGGGGATAATTTATAAAACTTATCAAAGGATAATTATAAATGGATAATTTTTATTAAATATTCAATAAATGATTATAAAGGATAATATTTTGTAAAATTACCATGATTTAATTATAAAATAATTTTTGTGATAAATTTTAAGATATAATTATTCTTCAGTAAAATATAGTGAGCGCATTCCTTGACCAAAACTATAATTTGGAAATTATCCCGGAGATTGAATATATAATTGCATGTGATATTTTATTTATTTTTGAAATAATATAACTTTTTTAGGTTCTAGGAACCCTTTACGTGTCAACGAGTACAATAATAAGGTCACAAGGAGATGTATCAAACCACATATGGTGGTTTATCCTTCCCATATATGATGAAAACTTTAGGGTAGTAAGTTCCTTATCCTTTTGTGATATTTTTTAATCATGTTGATATATTTAATTATTGTGTTTACTTACTTGATATCAGGCTTGACAATCATCCTATATAAGTGTTTGTGTTTCCCATAGTATAGTAAATTCGATTTCCATGAGAATGGTGTTATTGCATAATTCCCTGATGATGTAATGTGTCTCAAGATGTGTTCTATGGTTGTTATCATGATATGAATTTTCATGTATTCCTTGGGAGGATTGGTAAGTTAATACTATGATGGTGGTCATCGTGGTATAATTAGTAGTTTTGGGGTGTGGGCATGATGTGCGATGAAGAAGGCAACGCATCAAGATAACCTTATAAACTAGTATCTACTTGATTCCTTGGGGATTCTGAGTAGAAGACCAACACTTGATGCGTTATTGATTTTTAGTGTTACCTAATGCCTTTTGGATTCTGGTTAGGTTACAGATACTCGATGCCATTTGGATTCTGAGTTGTTTCTTTTTCACATGATTCGTTGTGGATTCAAATTGACTCACCAACAGCCTTGTGGATGGTTTTGGATACTTATTGAAATAAGGTATATTTCAAGTATGGAGCTGAAACTAGTATAGCCGGGGGGGGTTGTGGAGGCTTTGATAGCGCATAACTACTTTATTTTGGATTATGAGTCACTATGTTTGTTACTCATTTATTTATTATGGAATACACATGTATACATGAGCACATAAGGTTGAGAAAGCATTATTTCAGTCCTACTGAGTCATTTGATCACATATTACATGGGAATTATGATGCACTTGTATATTTAATGATAGATATGGTGAAGGAATATAGATGTTTGGTGGATGGTTGACCAGTGAAGCATAGATATAGAGTATACTAGGATAGACATCGGTGTACCCTATAGATGTTTAATTAATTACTTGTCCTATATTTATCTATTGCATAAACTCTAGAAAAGAATTCAATGTTAGGAACTACATGATACGTATGTCATTATTCAGTTTCCACATCTTACTCTCCTTATGTATTTAATGATTTATTATTGTTAACTAGTGTCCCACTCAATGATAGAATACAGAGGGTATGGTCTCCCCACAGTCAGAGTTAGACCCTTAATACTAATCACTACCCTCTTAGGTACATTGAGTCACACATGAAATCATATACCATTCAACTTGGACCAGATGTGTAAAGACCTAGAATATCCATGTATATTGTTTTTTATAAATGAGAATTTTATGAGTCCGAAAAAACAGACAGCACATGATTCTGAGGCCCTTAGTGCCCCGAATGAATATCTAAACTTTTATTCGAGTACGTTCAGTAAACGTGCGAGCGGGATTTTTTAACTTTTGAATCATTGTCCAGAATTGATATATGAGGATACCGTTGAACTCGTAGTGCCGATATTCACTTAAGAAGACTTTCACCTCGACTACAGTTTCTCAAGGTTGAAATTTGATTTTTTGGTTTTTCGCGGTAATAATAAAATAAAATAATCGCACATATTATTTTGTTTTTTAAAACCTCCATGTGGAAGTTGAGAGTAGGGACCACTAGACCTTAACCTCCCATGAATAGTTATGGTGGTGGGGACCACTCAATCCTAACATCCCATGAGAGGTTATGGTGGTGGGGACCGCCCAAGGTCTAAATCCTCTTCAACCGCCAAATTAATGTGGAGGAGCTTCTTGAGATTCTTCCACATTAATTGTGCCAACCCTCTTTAATTAATTGTTCCAACCCTCCCCCACTTAATTATGCTATGTAATTAATTAACCCAATTTTCATTTTATGACAACAAACAAAATAGATCTCCTAATATATTATTTTAGGGGCTATCATTTCATTTTGGTGGAATTGGGGAGAGGAGGAGCTCTTGGAGAAGGAACACCAATGAAGAACTTCTTCTCTGAATGAACAACACCAACCTCTAATTTGACGTTCTTCCTCAAGAAGCCTTTTTCGGTGGACATATTAAACAATGTAGAATCACCTACAACGAAGAATTTTAATCCGACAATTGATCTCTGGATCAGAAATATGTGACGGGCGTGACGAACGTTGACAATTTCTACGTATCTCTTCATCAGAAAGAGAACGAGGTTGGGGTTTATTTGCTTGTGAATATTTTTTACCTATATCTTTCCATGGATTCTTTTGCAGTTTGGAAATGAAACACTGTGGGAGGTTGTAATGCTTGATGTTATTCTTTCATGTTCTTGTTGATCCATATTCTACCATCATAACGAAGAGGGTACAGGTAAAACCAACATGGCATGACCCTTATGCAAATCTTGTGGTGTTCTTCTCGAAGGAGGAGGATGGAAGCCATCCATGTTTGGGGCACATGAATGGTGATCAGTGAAACAGTGCGGCCCCGCAGCCACCATCGCCACCCCACGGCCTTAGCACCGACCGCGGACGGACCCCCTTCCTGTAGCCGGACCGCTGCCCCGCAACCGGACTGCCGACACGAGGCTGGACCGCAACCCCGCGGACGGACCATCACCCCATTTTTGGACCACCGCCCCATGGCCGAACAACCACTCGATGGCCGAGCCACCCCGCAGTCTCGCTCTACCCTCGGCCGAATCACCCCGGGGAGGGGCTAGCCACCCCACGCCCGGGAGGTACTCGTCGGCCGAGCCTCCCTCCCGGCCTTCGCAGGCCGGGCTGGACACAGTGGGCTGGGCCGCCCAACGTGGGCCGGGCTAGAGCTAGTGGGTCTGGCTGGGTCGACCTGATCTAGGTTTTCCCAGTCTAGTTCGGGCCGAGTCGGTCCGACCAGGTCGGACCAGACCCGAGCCCACTACGAACCAATAAATTTCTTTTGGCCATAACTTTGGCACCGGATGTCCGTTTGATGAACTGTCAGTGGTGCTAGAAATCTGGAAGCATGATGGTCAGTTTGAGTATATCGCATTGATTTTTTGGATTAAGATAAAAAATGGTCAGGTTGGATTGAGCATTAATCCATTCGGGCCCCGTGACTAAAAGGCTAATAACTCATAGACCGGGTGTCCGATTGATGCACCATCTATTGTGTTGAAACCCCTATGATGTCGTGGACCATTGAGATACTTCTTCATGGGACATTGTGTAAGTTGTAGAATCAACCACTAGCTTGGGCAGCGGATCCTCCCGAAGATGAACGAGCATAGTGTGGGAACTCAATGGATGGCTGAGACTTGACGACTACTAACCATTTCGACTCAGAGTGACTTGACAGCCCCAATGGGGAGAACCTTAGTGACGCGGCATACCCACAGAGGGGAGAAACTTGGTGACGCGGAAAACCCATGGTACTCGACAGGAGAATTACCTCAGCAGGCCATGAGAGGGAGCACCTTGGTAACAATGAAGAACTATGATGTGGAGCACCTTGGTGACGCGTCAAACCCATGGTACATGATAGGAGGAGTACATCAACAGTACAAGGTTAGTGGGAAGCACCTCTGTGTGATGTGACAGGCCCACTGTAATCGATAGAGGAGGATTTATCCCGCATCCGAGGTGTTCGACGTTGTGAATGGAAATGTTACATGATACTACCCCTAAAATAAATCCTAGTGTGAGCTAAGTCAGTACTTATGTGTTTTCCTCATGATTTTGATTGTTTACTAGATAACGTAGGAATATTTATGGGAATATACCCAAGTCAATTTGTCTGTGGATTTCATACATTGTGTTTTATCTTTGGTGGATTTTGAGAGACCTTGATGGTCTCAGGGTCCCCACTGATTATCATTATACTCACCCCTGCACGGGCTATGCCTGCACCGTGTGGTGTTGGATGTAGAAGATGGAAAATGCTGACTGAGGCTAAGTGTAGCAGGACTGGATGGTGCCCAGAGGGGGACCATACGACATGTCAATACGTGGAGGAGACGGATGGACGGGGTGTGTTATGGAGGCGATATGTACCTACCCTTCAGGAAAGAACATTATAGCGTGATCTAGTAGTTGTCTTTTCACTTTCATTAGTTGTATTGTATTTCAGTTGTACTTGTACCTTTACTGTTGGGCTTGTATTTCGACCCCATTTTTACATTCAGTACTCTTTTGGTTATACAATTGACTTGTGTTCGTATCTTGTTGTGTTCTTAGTTGCATGTGCATACATGTTATAAAGGCTACTGCTTCCTAGTTTTTGGGAGTATGCCTTTCGGTGCTAGTCGACAGCCCCTGCCCTTTGGAAGGCGGCCTTGGGGTAGTCACAGCACGGGCCCCAGGGGATGGGTCATGAAAAATTGGTATAAGAGGAGTCAGTTCTACCGAAAAACTAGAACTTTGATATTTTCTATGATGTAATAGTTTTAAGGGTAATGAGTGCGTTTTTTAGTTCAAGGAGTCCAGTGTTGGTGCAGCGGCCGATGTATCCATACACGAGGACCCTGACATCGGACATCCGACTCGGTATATAAAAACACTGATTGTGTGTGTTTTTCTGAGATTTTTATTTGTTATATCATGAGTCACCTCACCAGGTACAACTTAATAACCGTGGAGAATCTATTTATTTTTAGGATGCCTCCACGCAGACATCCATCTAGGGTTCTGAGAGTTGTACACATTGATAGCCCACCGAGTGACGATGCCTCAGTGTAGGGCCCATTTCCATTAGACGCTCTAGTGGAGGCAGTAGAGGTATCATTCCCCATTGGTCCAATGATACCAGTAGCCCTATAAGCCGATGATGCACACATATTGAGTGCATTGCATGAGTTCCAGTTCCAGAGGCCACCCAGGTTCTTGGGAGATATGGACCCACATGCGGTTCAGGATTAGCTGGAGGTTGTGGTGAGAGTCTTCTGACTCGTAGGGACACCATCTGATCTCATGGTGATCCTTTCCACCAGCCCTCTATAGGCAGTAGCAGGCAGATCGTGGGGACTAATGCTCCATGTTCACAATGAGGTGACACTTCTCTAGGTAGACTTAGAGAGCCTATTTAGGGAAGTGGTTGTTCCAGCGACTCTTCAAGTAGTTCATATTCAAGAGTTTCTTCATCTGCAGCATGACAACATTACTATGGCTCAGTACTCAGTAAGGTTCACTGACCACTCATGCTACACCAAAAATATGGTATGAGACCCATTCATTAGGGCCCAGATCATTGATCAGGGTTTCAGGCGGAAGATCAGGGCTATGATGTTCTCAACCAGCATCCCGATGCTGGTGGGGGTTTTAAAGAGAGCCCTCTTAGTGGAGAGTGTCCCTACTGAGTAGTCATCAGTAGTGATACCAACTACTAGTCGTCACGTAGTGAAGTCTTCTGCAGCTGGAAGTAGACACATGATGCATCTATCTAAGAGGACCAGACATACAGGTGGATGACTGCATGACTCAGGGTCTGTTGTGTGGAGCACCCAAGGTAGAGCTAGTCATTCTGGGAGCGGGTACTATTACACATGTGCCGAGCAGGGTCACATGGATCGTGACTATTCAACCCATCGTATAGATGATCGGCATACGGTCGAAGGACCTCCCAGGTAGAGACAAAGGTTTGACTGAGGAGGCCCGCAGGGAGCAGGAGGACGTGGCAGTGGAACTGCTCGTGCACCTGGAGGTGGGCGATGATTCAAGATGTTTCTTCCACCACCACTAGGAGGTCCACCCCAAATGTAGGGAGCAGGTGGATAGGGAATATCTCATCTCTAGGTAGCTGAGGCTTAAGATCATAACACTTCGGAGAAGATATGAGGTATTATCTGTGTCTACTCCACTTTAGCGGTAGTACTTATATACATAGGTCCCAGTCATTCTTTCATTGCCACTACCCTCGTTTGGAGCTTGTAGATTCTGATGGAGCTGTTGTCTTGATCCTTATAGCTATAGACTCCTAAGGGAGAAGATTCGATGATTATGCACTGGTTGCGGTAGTGCGATCTTACCCTAGGAGGCAATAAATTCAGCTGGGATCTCCTAGTAGTGGAGTTGAGGGCTTAAGACGTCATCTTGGGCATGGACTGTTTGTCTATAGAAAATGCTCAGATAGACTGTATTAGGCACAAGGTGTGGTCTGTCCGCATGGATGGGACCAGGATTACCTTCACCAGCGAGAGGGGAGGCTATGCAGCTCAAGATGGACTATCCCGGAGGAGGGTGCAGCCGATTACACATTAGTTGGACAGCCTTACCCTCAGAGTTGTTTATGTGGAGACTCCGAGATATCCTGTATTGGTGGACCAATATGTGGATGTCTTCCTTGATGATGTTATGGGTCTAGCTTCTTACAGAGAGGGGTACTGTTACATTGACTTGTATCCCGGGACGACACCGATATCTACACCAGTGTATTGGATGGCTCCCGCAGTGCATCGTGTGCTACGGGTATAGCTAGAGGACTTGCAGTGGAAGGGATTCATCTAGCCCAGTGTTTCACCTTAGGCAGACCCGATTTTGTTCGCCAAGAAGGTGGATGGGAGGTTGATACTTTTTGCCGACTATCGATGCATGAACCAGCTGACTGTGAAAAATAAGTACTCACTCATGAGGATTGATGACCTCTTTGATCAGTTGAATAGAGAATGGTGGTTCTTGAAGATAGACCATAGATCAGGTTGTCACCAACTCAGAGTACAAGATGAGGATGTGCAGAAGACGACATTCAGGTTTCGGTACATCCATTACGAGCTCTTGGTTATTCCATTCGGCGGGACCAACACTCCAGCAGTGTTCATGGGACTCGTGAATAAGATCTTTCTTCCATGCCTTGATCACTTTTTAGTGTTCATCATCGATTACATTCTGATATACTCGACTACTGAGGAAGATCATGCCTATCATTTACAAGTAGTACTGGAAACACTAAGAGAGCACCAGTATTATAGTATGCTCTCGAATTTTCGGTTCTGGATCAGAGAAGTTCACTTTTTGGGACATGTCATATCGAAGGCTAGAGTTGCAGTGGAATGAGAAAAGATTGAGGTGGTACTTTCTTGGGAGCCACCCAGGAGTATGATGGAGGTATGGAGTTTCCTGGGTTTGGCTGGACATTAACGAAGGTTTGTTCCATACTTCTCTAAGGTTGCATCACCACTATCAACCTTGATGAAGAAGGGGAAACCCTTTTTTTGGTTAGAGAAATGCCAGTGGAGTTTTCAGGAGCAGAGGCAGAGGTTGACTAGTGCCCCCATCTTGAGCCTTCCAGAGGAGGGCATAGGAAATGTAGTCTACTGCGATGCATCAAGGACCAGACATGGATGTTTCCTAATGCAAGAGAGAGAAATGATCGCATATGGTTCTCGATAGCTGAGAAAACACAAGCAGAACTGTGATACCCATGACCTAGAGTTAGTAGATTTGGTCTTCACCTTGATGATGTGGTGACACTAACTGATGGGCGAGAATTTTACAGTGTACTTTGAACACAAGAGTCTCGGGTATATCATATATCAAAAGGTCTTGAACCAAAGACAATGAAGTTGGCTTGAGTTCCTCCAGTACTAGAACATTGAGATAGTCCATACTCCTGGGAACGGGAATGTTGTTGTAGATTTTCTCAACAGGAGATTTGGTATATAGCTTCTAGGTGAGTCAACGGAGTAGTAGGCCGCTTTGTAGATATCCTTTATTGAAAGAGATGGAGAATCTTTTCTCCAGTCTCTTACAGTCACTCCCCAACTTCATCAGCGTGTCAGGGTGGTGCAGTGTGGGGATGCAGACTGCGAGAGACGATGTGCTTAGATATCCACAAGGCAGGCACCATATGGATTTTATAATGGTGGGGAGCATGTCATCCTCTTTAAAGGACGTTCCATTGTACTAGTGTCAATTCAGTAGGAAGTGTTGAAGGATTTTCACACATCCCCTCTAGTGGTACATCTAGGAGCAGAGAAGATGTACCAGGATCTCTAACGACAGCACTGGTGGCTGGGAATGAAGAAAGCAGCAGCAGAGTTTGTTTCTCGATGCCTCACTTTTTAGTAAGTGAACGCGGCACATTAGGTACCAGAAGGCTTGGTTCATCCTTTAGAGGGTCCCAATGTTGAATTGGGATGGTATATTCAGGGACTTCGTGACAAGACTTCTACATACATCTAGATTTTGTGACTCTATCTGGGTGATCATCGACCAACTCACCAAGTCCTCCCACTTCCAACAAATCAGAGAGAAGGTTTTAGTAGAGAGATTGGGATGCCACTATGTGTAGGAGATTGTGTGGATACATGGATTACCTTTGACAATTTTCTTCGATCTTGATGCACGTTTTATATCCTGGATATGAAAAGGGTTTCATGAGGCTTTTAGGATGCAGCTTTGTTTGATCATTTCCTTCCATCCTCAGATGGATGACCAGACTGAGTGGACCATTCAAACCCTCTAGGACATGCTTCATTCCTGTGTCCTCAACTTTTCTCATAGTTGGGAGCATCACATCCCTTTGGTGGAGTTTTCATACAACAACAGCTATCACTCCACTATAGGGATAGTGCCTTTTGAGGCCTTGTACAAGTGACCTTACAGATCACATTTTCATTAGACTAACCTAGGGGAGTCAGTTCACACGGGACCAGAGATGGTATGGGATACGACATAGAAGGTGGAGATCATCTAGGAGAAGATGAAGACCGCACAAAGCAGGCAGAATTTGTATGCCGATAGGAGATGGAGACCTCTGGATTTTGTGTATGGAGAACACGTATTTCTACGGGACTCTCCCTAATGAGGTCTGTGGAGATTCCGAAGAGGTCAAAGGTTATCTCCATGTTTCATCTTACCTTCTTAGGTCCTCAACTAAGCTGGTGAGGTGGAAGACTGCTTATTAGTTCCAACTGAGTTGCATCGGGTGCATGACTTCTTCCACGTATCCCTACTGAGGAGATATGTGCATGACCCTTCTCATATTATTGACCATGGCGATCTAGACGTAGATGATGAGGTGACATTTACGGAGGTTCTAGTAGATATTGAGGATCGAGAAGAGGTAGTGCTTTGTGGATAGTTGATACCTCTGGTGCGTGTACACTGGCAGCACGGGAACCTCCTGGAGAGCACATGGGGGCGGAAGGCTCAGATGCGTGCTCAGTACCCCCCACTAGTTTACCTAGTTTGTGTTGTGGCTTATGGGGACGTAGAGACCTGATGTGGGGCGAATGTAAAGACTCAAAATTTCCATGTAATTTTTTTTATTAATGAAAATTTTACGAGTCCGCCAAAATAGACGAAACGTGATTCCGAGGACCGGAGTGCCCGGAATGAATTTTTGAACTTCTGTTCGGGTACGTCCAGTAAATGTGAAACTGGATTTTTATAACTTTTGAACCAATGATATGAATAGAAATCTGAGGCCACTGTTGAACTCACAATGTCGGTATTCACTTAAGAAGACTTTTACCTCGATGGCAGTTAGTCGAGGGTGAATGTTTTTTTTGCGTTTTTCGTGGAAGTAATAAAATAAATTATCACAATTTTTTTCTAAAACATTCATGTGGAAGTTGAGAAGTGGGGACCACCATACCGTAACCTCCCATGAGAGGTTATGGTGGTGGGGACCACCCGAGCCTAACCTCCCGTGAGAAGTTTGGTGGTGGGGACAACCTGAGGTCTAAAATCTCTTCCACTCCATCATTAATGTGGAGGAGCCTCTTGAGCTTCCTCGACATTAATTATGCCAAACCTCCTTAATTAATTGTTCAAATCCTCACCCACATAATTATGCTAAGTAATTAATTAACCCAATTATAATTTTATACCCTCAAACATAATGGATCTCATAATCTATTATTTTTGGGGATATCATTTCATTTTGGTGTAATTAGGGAGGGAGAATCTCTTGGAGAAAGAATGCCAAAGAAGATATTCTTCTTTAATGGAAGAAGATCTTCTCTGAACGAAGAACACCAACCATGACATTGACCTTCTTCCTCGAGACATCCTCCATCGGTGGACATCTTCAACAACAAATAATCACCTATATCAAAGAACCTTAATCCAATGAATGAGCTCGATATCAGAGGCATGTGACGGGCAGAACAAACATCGACAACAACAACTTCTCTCTTCATCACCAAGAGAACGAGGTAGGGGGTTATTTGCGTGTGAATATTTTTTCCTTATTTCTTTCCTTGGTTTCTTTTTCTGTTTGGGAATGAAATGTTGTGGGAGAATGTAAATCATGACATTCTTCTTTCATGTTCTTGTTGAGCCATATGCTAGCACCCAAACACAAAGGGTATGGACCAAACCAACATGGACCGAACCTTTTTCAAATCATGTGGTGTTCTTCGAAAAGGAGGAAGACGACAACCATCCATGGTTGGGGCATGAGAACGGCGGTCAGTGCCACCGCCAGCCACGATGAAGGCATCGGTGCAATGGCGTCGCCCCATTGCCTTTGCTGCCACCACGCGGCCTTCGCGCTGACCACGGCCGGACCGCCTCCCTACGGCCGGACAATCGCCCCATGGCCGAACCATCTCCCCATGGCCGGACCATCACCCCACGGCCTGACCGATGCCCCGTGGCCGGACAGCCACTCCCCAGCTGAGCTGCCTCGAGCCACCCTGCGCCCTCGCGAAACCCCTCAGTCGAGCCACCATCGCGGCACCCTCGCGGACCTCATGGGTCGGGCCAGACCTAATAGGTCTGGCCAGGTCAACCCATACCACGTTTGCCGAGGCGGGATCGGGCCGAGTCGGTCCGACCAGGTCGGACCGGACCTGAGCCCACTATAACCCAATTTCATTTTTTGGTCATAATATTGGCACCGAACATCCATTTGATGAACCATCCACGGCACTGGAAATCATGGATTGAGACTATCCCTTTGAGTAAACCCCACTGGAGTTTTGGAATAATATGGGGAATAGTCAAGATGGATCGAGCATGAATCTAACCGGGCTCTAAGTACTAAAAGAATAATAACATACATATAGGGTGTCTGATTGACGCGCCGTCTGTTGTATTGGGACCCCTATAATGTGGAAGACCGTTGATATAATTCACCGTGGAACTTCATGGTAGTTGTAGTATCGACCAATAGATTTTGGATAGGATTCTCCCAGAGGCGAGAGTGCACAGTGCAGGAACCTAGTTGTTGGCTGAGACTTGACGATTGCTGACTATTTCTACTTGGAGTGACTTGACAGGCCTAGTGGGGAGCACCTTGGTGATGTGGAAGACTCATGGTTGGGAGAGTCTTGGTGATGTGGCAGACCCACAGTACTCGACAAGAGGATTACCCCAGCAGGACACAAAGGGGAGCACTTTAGTGATGCGGCAGACCCACGGTGGGGAGAGCCTTGGTAACACGGCAGAACCACGGTACTTGACAGGAGGAGTAACTCAGCAGTCCAACGTTAGTGGGAAGCACCTCTGTGTGATGCAGCAGACCCATTATACTCGACAGAGAAGTATTTCTTTAGTAGCCAAGGTGTTCGACGTTGTGACTGCAAATGTTCCTTGATACTGCCCCTAGAATAAATCATAGTGTGAGCTGAGTCAGTACCTCTGTGTTTTCCTCATGATTGAGATGGATTACTTGATAACATAGGTATATGTATGGTAATATTCTTAAGTATGTTTTTCTGTTGATTTCATACTTTTTGGTTTATCCTTGGTGGATTTTGTGAGACCTTGAGGGTCTCGAGGTCCCTACTGAGTATCGTTATACTCACCCCTGCACTGCATATACCCGCATGTTGATGTGTTGGATGAAAATTATAGACAGCGCTAACTGGGACTGAGAGTACCAGGACTGGACGGTGCCTGGAGGTGGACCATATGGCATGTCGATACGTAGAGGAGAGGGAGAGACGTGGTGTGTTGAGGAGGCTATCTGTACCTAACCTTCAGGTGGGAACCTCAGAGGGTGATCCTGAAGTTGTCTATTTTCATTCTACAGTTGTATTGTATATCAGTTGTACTTGTACCTTTACCATTGGGAAAGTATTCCGGCACCCCTTTTACTTTCATTACTCTTTTGGTTATAAAGTTGACATGTGTTAGTATCTTTTTGTGTGTTTAGTTGCGTGTGCTTATAGGTTATAAAGGCAATGCCTTCCCAATTTTGGGGAGTAAGCCTTTCAGTGCTAGTCACCATCCCCTATCCTTTGATAGATGGGTTTGATGTAGTCACGACACGATCCCTGGGGGATGGGTCATGACAAGATGGTTCAGGTTAAGATGTTACACTAAACCCCACTTTATTTTAATCTAAACTATAATCTTAAATATGACCCACATAAATATTCTGAATGAAAATCTCATAGAGAAACATATTTGTTGTTAAATTACTCATTTATAATTATATTTTTTGATTGACTGTCATTTCATTATAGATATATATCAGAAAAATCATTTCCATAACCTAATAAAATGTTAGAAGTGTTCTGGATCAAATAATGGTTTTTCATAATTACTTTTAATGATTGTCGTATAAACGAAGACAAGTCGTAACAAGAAGAATAACATTGAGATCTTAATTTCTGATCTATCCAAAGATCACAGACACTCTGGAAATGACCATCCCCACATCATAAACACAAAATTTCCACAAGATCAAAATTATTATTAAACATACCTTGGTAAAAAATCTTCAATAGTTCATCATATATATTGGTTCTTATTTTTTATTCACATTTTTTTCATCCAGACATCACTTTATGTATGGATATATTTTTTTAATATATCTTATTTGGGGATTGTGTTTTGTCATTAAAGGTGAAATTATAGTGATTTTATAGTTTTTATGCTGATGCATAATTAGGGGCACAGTTATAGAAGACCATATGGGTTATTCTAGGAAACCAAGAAACATATTTTTGTGTTCTATAGGAGTGTGTATGGCCAGTGCATTATTAATCCAAACAATGCAGCCTTACCCTCAGACTGTGTAATATGGTTCAATGTTATTTTTAATGGTTGGTGTATTTTTTTCAAAACATGTGTCCAAACTATGTGGCTCCTCTAAGTTCAATGAGTTCATGGTAGGCTTACGGTTTTTAAAATGGTAGGGCCAAACCATGCGGTGCTAATTAATTAATATGAATTTTTTTCATAAGACCTGAAACCCCACTATTTGGCCTCATTATTATTGGAATGAATTTGGGACTCGAACTAGGAGACTTTTCTTAAATAGTATGAAGATTCCATGACATTAATTTGAAAATTTTGAAGAATCCAACAATGCTTGATGTAGTTTTTTAAGGTATGTATTCATTCTCCATTAGTCATACCCATGGATTTAGATCTCTCATCAATATCTTGAGATAAACCTTATGTTTTAGTTTTATTAACGTAATCAACCATTTTTTGGAGATCTAATGTCATTTCAATTTGATTGGATATTAAAATACGTTCAATTCATTTGATCTTGGTTTATTGTTGTGTGAATCTATGAGATATTCCTGGTATGTAGTTTCCCTCTATTATCTATTGACCTTCGGGTCATTGTATCTAAATTTTATATTTTATGATTCAAGGATTAGAATATTCTCTTTATTACGAGAGACCACTTTTTCATTTTCTTTTGGATACCATAGAATGGTTGGAATAAAATTTGTTTAAGGGGGATGAATTCATATAAAGCCTTTGTATTCTATACTATACAAGTTTTCTCCTTACTAAAATATATTTCTAAACTATTAAATGAATAGTCTCTAATTTATTAAAATGTTCATACGGATGTTTTTTTAAAAATCCCCCCCATGTATTTGAAAAAGAATGTTGGATTACACTACATCATTGGGTTTTTAGAAGAAATTGATTTCATGTAATGATTTTTGTGGGAAAATGGGTTTGTGGATTGATTTTTGAGACGTGATATACACAATGAAAATGATTTTATATTTTCAAAACATGGGATCCAAGGCTACTTATGTGTGGGGACATGTAGATATTTTTTATAGTGACTCATAAAGATCTTCCCACACCATGGTGTTCTTTACATCCTTAGTTCATTTTATTCATCACAGTTTTTCCTGACATTATTGGGATGTTCATACATCGTGGAATTCCTTTAATCCATAAGTAATTTCAATAAGACTTGTTTAATTTGAATTAGTCTTTATTTATCACATGGGGTGAGGATCCTAGAAATATTATTCCTATTTATCATTTGGGTACTTCTATTGTGATTTGTTTTTGATGTGGATTTATGATGCATGCATTTTAAATTATAAATGGTTTTCATTGGATTCCATAGAAAGCTATTTTATATGATATTGTTTATGAACTATTGAAATGGTTGAATTTATATGTTTTTTGATAATTTTTGAAAGTTTATAATATTCCTTGGATTTTTTAAAATTGTAATATATTGATGGTTTAAAAAATAATTCATTTTGAATATTGGTGAGACCCCACTCTGATTATTTTCATCACACCCCAAAAACACTGATGAATGTGGGTAGACAATTCTTTGGTGATGAAGGAAAGGGAAAAATACTACAATGATGTGGTGGGTATTTGTTTCTTTTGGGGTTTAGACTCGAGAGGTGATATTGTGTGATATTTACCTTCTTCTCACATGGATATGATGTTTAAAATCTATATACTTTATTTTATCTTATATATTTTATTATGCTCGTATCTTCTTCTTATGATGATGTTTAATACCACTGGTGGTGGTGTTTATGGTATATCCTCTTATTCCTTATTTTGATACATTTTTCATCATGTTTTTTTATCTAAATGGTCGAAATCATTCCAAATGGGTTTTTCATGCCTGGGTGCTAGTGAAAACCCCATGGTGATCAAATATTCACTTCGAGTCCTATTATGAATCAATTTTGAACATAAATGGTTGGTCCTTTTAGGCCAGTTCATGAAACATTTGTACAAAATTGAGGTTTTTTCTCAGGTTTTAATGTCTTATGATGTTTTTTATAGAGGATATAGGATTTTTGAAAAAAGGATGTTGTTATGAATGACTCCATGGCTAGTTATCACTATAATGAATCTTATGTTACCACAAGATGTTGGTAAATGTGACTTTTTTGTTCGGTTTTCGTCAAATATCACTTCATCGATAAATTATCATGATTCAAACTAAGATTTCTTCCCTATCTGATGGTCTATTTTCATTATTTGGTTTAATATCATGCCACCTTTAAGATTTCCTCATATTCCCCCAGAGGGAAATATAGATGATTCTCCATTAGGAAACACTATGATTAATCATAACCTTACTGAAGATATAGTATGGGTAGTTAACATAGTCGAGGAAAATGTACACAATTTCCAAACTCTATATAGGTATTCACAACCATTATATAGTGGAATCAATGATTAATCGTAGAAATTCCCCATCTGTAAGACCTCATTTTTTCTATGGATGAGAGACCCTCAGAGAGAAATGGTCTGGGTGGAGAATATAGACTAGATTTTTGATTTTTTAGAGACTCCAAAATCTCATAATGTCAAGTGTGACTCTTCAATGCATTGGTGACCTAATGATAAGTGATGGGAAATTTTGTCCTAGGTGATGAAACATGATGTTATAGAGTTAAAGTAATCAAATTAAATCTTTTATCTAATGTTATACCTTGAATCCATGTTTATAGTGATGTATCTACAGTTTCTCTTTATTAATAAGTGAGATCACCTAGTGATATAATGTGGTAGCCAATTAATTATGTCAGTATGTTCTTATGTTAGGTTTGTGACAAAAAATAATCCATAGGATCAATGATTCGAAATGGTTTTTTGATTATACATTCATTCATTATTCAACAAGTAGAATCTTTACACCTATATCTAGTTAGTGTATTGAGAGACGATGGTAGAAATAGATCATATCAAGATTGTCAGCTTGGGATGGAATTCCACCTCTACCCAATGGTAACATTATTTGATCATGTGGAATAAATAATTAGTGGAATAAGACTCATAATTACGGAATTGTAACCTCTATGTAGTAGTTTTCCTCCACACTAATAGATGTGGTAGGCAGTGTTCATTCTACTTACATCAGGTGTGGTAAGACAAAGATCACTATATGTAATTATTGGAAACCTCTGAGGATCTACAGTTCTTGTGGTCACTGAGTAAATTTGTAGAGGGTATATATAGAAATATTTATAACTCCTTGTGACTCTATATAATTTGATCTATATGTAAAGACCCAGAAATTTGAAGGAAATTTTTTTCTTAAATACCTTTGAATTTTATGAGTCCACAGTTTTTGAAGGCACCTAATTCTGAGGCTCGGTGTACCTGGAACATTTACCAAAGATGTGTTTTGAGAGGGATGAGGATTAAAAATTGGTAATTTAGAATTAAATACATAAATTTTTTAGAAGAATTTTATTTATATCTATAGTAGTAATACCATAAAATGGGGAGTTAAAGGTGAGATCCATTACCACCAACTACCCATGTGAGGATAAATGAGAGTTGGGGCCCACACCAGCCCCAACCTTTCAACTCCACTTAAACTCCTTCGACCCCCATTAATCTCCCATTCATTTATTTCTTTTCCAACTCTCCCATTAATTATGTGATCTCCTCACCTCCTTCTCTCTCTCCCATGCGTTTTTTCCAACTTGATTTCAATTAAAGAATTGGCTCTTCATAGTTTTTAATTGCTTGGAATTATTAAATTAAGAGGAAGCGTTTCATTTTATTGTTGGGAAATTAATCTATGGAGAAGCTTTGGAGGATTATAAGTTAAATCTTTCTTTCCATGAAGAATGAAATCTTCCCCTCGGTGGAGGGAATCTCCTTCAACCGAGGAAAGAATGTGAGGTGACACCATGAGGAGCACCGTTCTTCTTCTTCTTCCTCCACATAAAGGGAGAAAGACTCTGCCCACGATGAATGCCGGGGATTTCTCCAATGATGCTTCCACATCGGACGAAACCCAACGTTAACAGATTCGACATCGTTCTTCTGCGACACCCGACCACCGCGACGCTTGCCTTTTTCCATGGTTCGACTATGTGTGACGTCTTTTGGAGGTAGGTGAATATTGTTTGTTTCTCATTATGTAGTTTTATATCAATAGCATGAGCATTTAATTATATGATTTTTGTATAATTTATTCTTGAATAAATTATACCCTTCTCATAGTTGAATGAAAGTGTTTGATTATTTCTAATTGATAACGCGTAATGTGGAGGGCGCGGGCCGAACAAACATAACCGGACGACCCTCCATTGGTTGTTAATTTGTGCACGGAGTCCGGGTAGCCAATGCGAGGGCAAGGTCCGGATAATGACATGAGCATGACATCACAGGTAGGCGGCCAGTACGGCGGTCCAGTGATAAGATCGAGTAGACATGAGGCATAGCTGTCCGGAGGTGGTGGGTGCGCAAGACCCTTCGCAGGTTGGGTTTCATCGGCGGCTGAATTTTTGGGTTTATGGGCTGTGATTTTGCGGAAGGAGATTTATTTTTGAGCATGAGGAATCGTGGATGAATGAAAGAATATTGGAGAGAGAGTAGAAAATAAGAGAATTCAATTAAAAGGAAAATAAAAAGTGAAATCAATCAACTGTTGGGGCGTGCAAGGCATGGTGTAAAGAATGGGAGGCACTAGTGGTGCATGGAATTGGGGTGTGAGGATTTAAGGAATTAATTTATTTTAAATTAAAAATAATAATAATATAATAATGTTATTATTATATTCGTTGGGAAAATCATATTTTGACGGTTTCTTCTTCGTGCGATCTTGGTTTCACGAACCGTCAGTGGCAGTGTGACCCTGAGTTCGAGATGGAATTTATGAGTACAATATTGGATATCTTTTTAGGGTTTTATTATTGGGTACCCGAAATGCTCGTACATTAATGGATTTAATAATATTATTAAATCTTCGACTCTCCATAACTCCTACGTGCGATTTCCGATTGACTTTCCATCAGTGGCGATGTAATTATGTCTCTAGGATGGTCGATTCAAGTATAATTTTTGATACTAAATTCTGGTTCATGGCTTGGGCCCATGAAACACCGAATAATAATATTATTATTATCAATACAGAATCTTTTATCTGACATATCTCACTCATACGGAGTCAGAATGACGAACCATCTACGACGTTTCAACCCTGGAATTAAGACGGATGTTTCAAGACCAATTTTGGATATTTATGATGAGGTTAGAGCGTGGGCCGCACGAGGCCCGATTCACGCGTGTTGCTGTGAAATGTAACTTTTTCACCTGTTATCTGTTTTGGGCCAATGGGTAGTCCATCTCGTGTATTTTTCAGTATGGATCGCAATGCTGTGACCGGTTTGGTCAACCTGTGTCTTTTGTGGTATGACTGGGTTGGATCGAATAAGAATCCAATCAGGCCCTTGGAGCAGAAACGCTTACAACTAAATGACCGGACGTTCGATTGATGTGATTTTAATTAAGATTGTTTCCTTTTGTTGATATGGATCTTTTGGTATACTTCATTTGATGTTTGGACGTAGTTGGAGTATGGCTGGGTTGGATTGTACACAAAATCCAACTAGGCCCCTGGAATGGAAAAGCCGATAACTCTCAGACCGGACGTCCGTTTGCTGAACCGTCAGTGGAGTTGGTAATCATGTTGAGAAGTGGTTCCTTTGAGTATACCCCATCAGAGTTTGGGTCACTGTTGAGATACGGCGAGGTTGGTTCGTACACGAAACCAACTGGGCCCTTGGTACTAAAAGGCTAATAACTTACAGACCGAGTGTCTGATTGACGCATCGCCTATTACGTTGAGACCCGTGTGACGACATGGTCCCTTGTGATACATCTTCATGGGACTTTGTGAACTTGGAGTATCGAACAGTAGCTCATGGAGTGGATCCTCCCGTAGACGAGCGTATGGAGTGCAGAGACCTAGTAGATGTGGACCTGACGACTGTTTGACTGATTTGACTTGGAGTGAGTCAACTAGCCCAGTGGACGGAACGCCCGGTATTTGGCGGCAGACCCACGGCGGACGGAGAACCTGGTAGTTGGCAGCAGACCCACGATACTCGATAAGAGGAGTACCTCTATAGGCTATTAGGGGAACCGCTACAGTTTTTGGGTGGCAGACCCCTGGCGGGGATCACTAATGTGTTTTGTTGTGGACCCACGGTACTGGACAGGAGGAGTACCTCAGTAGCCTAAAGTTTGAGAGTAGCACCTCAGATTCGTGACAAGACCACTGTACTCGACAGAGGAGGAGATCTCCAACAGCCGTGGTTTCAACATCATGAATAAAATCCTGGTTTGTGTTGAGTCAATGACCTTTGTGTTTACCTCATGATTGATATGGGTCACTTGCTAACTTAGGAATTTGTATGGGCATATACCTAAGTAGTGGTTATCCGTTGATTTCATAACCTTTGTGTTTCCTCATGATTGAGATGGGTTATTTGATATCTTAGGTATAAGTATGAGATTAGAATTAAGTAATGGTTATCTGTTGAGATCCTTCTTTTTGGTTATCCATGTTGGATTTAGTGAGACCTTGAGGGTATCAGGGTCCCCAATGAGTATCGTTATACTCACCCTTTCACGGTCTATGCTCGCACCTTGTTGTGTTGGATACAGACGACGACCAGTGCTGAAAGAGACCGAGTGTATGAGGATTGGATGGTACACGGAGGTGGACCTCACGACGAGTCAGTACCTATAGGTAGACTTCACGACGAGACGGTACTCAGAGGAGGTTTATGTTCAAGGGCATTGAGGAGGCATTCCTGTACCTACCCTTCAGGTAGGATCCAAGGTGGACGACCCAGGAGCTGCTTCTATCTTCTAGTTTTTTGTATTTTCTTTTGAACATTCATTCAGTTGTAGATGTACTTTTCAGTTGGGTTTTTATTCTGGCCCATTTATTTTTCATCACCTTCTTTTGTACTTAGTGTTTTACTTTCGCTTGTACTCTGGTTGGATGTGTTTATGTTTTATAAATACAATGCCTTCCCAGTTTTCTAGATTTACGCCATTGGTGCTAGTCGCCAGCCCCTAGCCTATGGATGGCAGGCTGGGGGTAGTCACGAAACAGGCCCTAAGGACAGGTCGTGACAAATTGGTATCAATGGAATTGGTTCTACCGCAGAACTCAGGACTCTAATAATTATTTTCGGTGAAGAAATAGTAGTAAGAGTACCGAGTGTGTTCTTCAGTTCAGGGAGTCCAGTGTTGGTGCGGCGGCCGACGTATCCATACATCAGTACCCTAACTACTGATTTCCGACTTAATGCACGAAAACACTGATTGCGTGTGTGTTTCCAAAAGTTTCCTTTAAGTCAGCTCAACCATGTTAGCTCACTAGGTTTAAATCGTTTGACCGTGTCACATCTGTTCAGGATGCCTCCATGCAGACAGTCAGTTTTAGTTTTGAGAGAGTACTCGATGACGGCCCACCGAGCGACGAGACTCCGGTGCATGACCCTCTTTCTATGTTGGCACCTTCAGGTGGTGTACTAGCAGCACCACCACCAGTTAGGTAGAAGATTCCACTAGACATACTAATGAATGGTGCATGCTGGCAGAGCTCATTTTACGAGTTCCAGTAGCAGAGGCCTCTGAGGTTACGAGGCGAGAAAGATTCCCAAGCAGCAGTGGACTGGATGGAGGCGAATGCTAGAGTTTTACACCTAGTTTATACACTAGTAGAGCAGATGGTGGACATAGCTACTTGTGTTTTTCAGTGAGAGACCATGAGGTTGGTCCGTATAGTGATGGGGCTTTAGCACATGGACCTATGCCTGAGATAGTACCATCGGGTAGTGTTCCAGCTATATCACTACATGTTGGTCAGCAGACACAACCGGTGGTACCGGTAGAGGATACTTATAGGCTTAGTTCCTTACATATGTTTTACCACCAGATATCCCTCATGTTCCGACGTGAGCCTGACTCAGAGGCGGCTGAGGAATGGCTTGAGGAGGTGGTAGAGAGAGTTTTCTAGAGCTTATATAGCTTCGATAGGATGACATGTTGGTAGTTGAGAATTCATCGGGGGTACCAAACCATTCCTGGTACTCAATGAATATGATGCGATCAATGCTTTAGGGATTGGACATCTGGGCGAGGTGTGTCTAAAGGACATCTGATCCAGCACTTCTTTCTCTATGCATTCCTACTTATACTAGGGTGCTAGAGAGAACATTTGTGTTTGATAATTCTTCGTCTGAATGGATGCATCCAGTTAAGGATAGAAGTGGAAAAGGAGGAAACTGGCACCAGTCTCGGAGAAATTGGTGGTTAAAATGTTTCAAGAAGAGGAATTGAAAAGGACATATGAATCTGCAGGGCAGCAGACATGGAAACAGAGCTAGGAGAGCATCATGGGGTGGTGAACATTTTGACATGTAGCAAAAACCTTCCTTTGTATTTTTCGCCAGGATCATGGATCTGGAGGGCAGGGGAAGAGAGTAGCTGAATGCGGTCAAAGAGTGTGACCCATGGTCTCTAAGAATGATTCGAGGTAGGGTCTGTGAGTTTCCTTATCAGTAGACATAGATAGCAATCATTCCTTTCTTCCTTGAATCTTGTCCCAGACCTAGAGTTTTCAGTTAAGCCGTTGACTTGATCCTCATGTCTGGAGATACTTGTGGTAGGATGCTTGATAATCACGCTTACGCCGATGGTGTGATATGACCCTTGAGGTGAGAGTTTCGATTGGAACCTCTTGGAGGCAGCATCGAGGCCTTACGACGTTAGTTTGAGTATGGACTGGGCAACCACAGTTCATACACAAATTGAAGGTATTAGGAAAAAAGGTTGTGGTTTACCTACAATGATAGGATGGGTTTTTCATTGGTCAGCGAAAAGTAGACCCTAGGCATCACATGATGGAATCATGCATAAGTGGGTGCAATCGATCACTTGTGAGTCGGCCAGACCTGGACTTGTCCCAGACTCCTCCAGAGTTGATGCACCACTTTTAGCCTTGACGAAGGAGGGGAAAATCCTTCATGTGGTGAGGGATATTCCAGTAGAGCTTTTTAGGAGCTGAGGCAGAGGTTGACCAGTGCACCCATTTTGAGGGTACTGGAGATTGTGAAAATCATCCACTAGCGAATGAAGGCCGCACAAAGCAAGAAAAAATCCTATGTTGATAGAAGATAGGACCACTGGAGTTCGAGGATGGTGAAAAACTTTTCTTATGGGTATCACCTCGACAAGGTCTACAGAGATGTGGCTAAGGCGGAAAGTTATCTCTGAGGTTCATCAGACCCTTCTAGGTCCTCAGTAGGGTAGACGAGGTGTCTTACCGCTTGGCCTTTCCACTACAGTTAGACTAGCTGAACGACGTCTTCCACATATCTCAGTTGAGGAGATACGTGCACGATCGATCACAGGGAGAAGGACATCAATGAAGGGGCGACATTCATGGAGGTTATAGTGGAGATCGGGGATCGACAGGATCCGGTCCTACGTGGATAGTCGATTCCTCAGGTGCACTTTCACTGGCAGCACAGGAACCTCTAGGAGAGGACATGGGAGCAGAAGGCTCAGATGCATGCTCAGTACCACTTTTATTTTCCCTAGTGTGTGTTGTAGCTTTACAGGGACGTAAATACCTGAGGTTCGAGTGATGTAAAGTCCCAGAAATTTCGAGGGAATTTTTTTCTTAAATACCTTAGAATTTTACGAGTCTTCGGTTTCTGACGTCACCTGATTCTGAGGCTCAGTGTACTTGGAATCAATTTCCAAAGTATTGATCGGGTACGTTCAGTAAACGTGCATGCAGGATTTTCTATCTTTTGAACCGGTGCTCAGAATTGAAATCTGAGGGCACCGATGAACTCACAATGCTGGTAATTGCATAAGGGAACATTTACCGTAGTTGCGTTTTGAGTGGGTTGAGGATTAATAATTGGGGATATAGAATTAAATAAATAAAATTTTTAGAACAATTTTATTTATATCTATGGTAGTTATACCCTACAAAGGGGAGTTAAGGGTGAGATCCATAACCACCAACTACCCATGTGTGGATAAATGAGAGGTAGGGCCCTCATTAGCCCCAACCTTTAAACTCCTCTTAATCTCCATGAACCCCCATTAATCTCCACATCATTTATTTCTTTTCCAACTCTCCCATTAATTATGTGAACTCCTCACCTCCTTCTCTCTCTCCCATAAGTTTTTTCCAACTTGATTTCAATTAATGAATTGGCTCCTCTTAGTTTTGAATTTCTTGTATTTAATAAATTAAGAGGAATCCATTAATTTTATCGTTGGGAAATTAATTTGTGGAGAAGCTTTGGAGGAATAGAAGGAAAGGATTTCTTTCCAAGAAGAATGCAATTTTCCCATCGGTGGGGGGTATCTCCTTCAACTGAGGCAACAACGTGAGGTGACGCCAAGAGGAGCACTGTTCTTCTTCTTCTTCCTCATCGTAAAGGGAGAAAGACTCCGCCCACGAATAATGCGGGGGATTTCTCCAACGATGCTTCCACTTCGGACACACCCCGACATCAACGGATTTGACATCGTTCTTCTGCGACGCCCGACCATCGTGATCCTTGCCTCTTTCTATGGTTCAACGACGTGCGATGTCTTTTCATGGTAGGGAAATATTGTTTGTTTCTCATTTAAGTGGTTTTATCTCATGAGCATGAGTGTTTAATTATATGATGTTTTTGTAATTTATTCTTGAATAAATTATACCCTTCTTGTAGTTGAATGAAAGTGTTTGATTATTGAAAATTGATAATGCCTAACGCAGACGGCGCAGGCCGAACAAACACGGCTCGACGAACCTCCACTGGTTGTTCGTTTGTGCGCAGAGTCAGGGTGGACAATACAAGGGTGAGGCCAGGATAATGACATGACCTGGACATCACAGGTAGGCGGCCAGTACAGTGGTCCAGGGATAAGAATGAGCGGACAGGAGGCACAGCTGTCTGGAGGCGGTGGGTGCGCAAGACCCTTGGCGGGTAGGGTTTCATCGGCAGATAATTTTTTGGGTTAATGGGGCGTGATTTTGGGGAGGAATTTTATTTTTCAACATGAGGAATCATGGATGAATGAATGAATATTGGAGAGAGAGTGTAAAATAATAGAATTAAATTAAAAGTAAAATTAAATGAGAAATCAATCAAGTGTTGGGGCGTGCAAGGCACGAAGTAAGGCAAGGTAGGCACTAGTGGTACATGGAATTGGGGTGTGAGGATTTAAGGAAGTAATTATTTTTAAATTAATAATAATAATGAAAAAATAATGTTGTTATTATTTTCGTTGGGAAAATCGTTTCTGGACGGTTGATTCTTCGTGCGATATCGGTTTCACAAACCGTCAGTGGTAATGTGAGCCTGACTTCGAGCCGAAATTTATTAGTCCAATATTGGATATATTTTTTGGGTTTTTGGATCGGGTACTCGAAACACTCGTACATTAATGGATTTAATAATATTATTATATCTTCAACTTGCCATAATGCCAGTGTGAGACATCTGATTGCCTTGATGTTAGTGGGGATGTAATCTTATATCTTAGATAGTCAATTCAAGCCTAATGTTCGATACTAAATTCGGGTTCGTGGCTCGGGCCCACGAAACACCGAATAATATTATTATTATTATTATTATAGAATCTCGTATCTGACATATCTTTCTCATACAGTGTGAGAATGACGAACCGTCTACGACTTTGCAACCCTAGAATTAAGACGGATGTTTCAAGACAAATTTTGGATATTTAAGTTAAGGTCAGGGCGTGGGCCCCACGAGTCCCGGTTCGCGCGTGTTGTGGTGAAATGTAAATTTTTCACCGGCTATCCGTTTTGGACCAATGGGTATTCCAACTCGTTTATTTTTCAATATTTATTTCAACAGTGTGACTAGTTTGTTTAACCTATGTCTTTTTTGGTATGACTGGGTTGGATCGAACAGGAATCCAACAAGGACCTCGGATCGGAAACTCTTATAACATAATGATCGGACATCCGACTGATGTTCCATTATTTAAGTTGGTTTCCCTTAGTTGAGACAGATCTTTTGGTATACTTCATCTGAGGTTTGGACGCAGTTGGAGTATGGCCGAGATGGATTGTACACGAAATCCAACCGAGCCCCTGGAACGGAAAAGCCGATAACACTCAGACCGGACGTCTGTTTGCTGAACCGTCTGCGGATTTGGTAATCACATTGATAAGCGGTTCCTTTGAGTATACCCCATGAGAGTTCATGGCACTGTTGAGATACGGCCGGGTTGGTTCGTACACGAAACCAACCAGGCCCCCGGGAATAAAAGGATAATAACTTACAGACCGGGCGTCCGATTGACGCGTTGTCTGTTGCGTTGAGACCCCTTTGATGATGCGGTCCCTTGTGATACATCTTCATGGGACATTGTGATACGTTGTGTATGTAAGAGTAGGTTGTGGAGCGAATCCTCCTAGAGATGAGCGTACAGAGTGCGGA
Organism: Viscum album; assembly: GCA_963277665.1. Classification (NCBI taxonomy): domain Eukaryota; kingdom Viridiplantae; phylum Streptophyta; class Magnoliopsida; order Santalales; family Viscaceae; genus Viscum; species Viscum album. Next base: position 1,233,478,388 of record OY728152.1, read on the forward strand.
GACCTAGTAGTTGTGGACTTGACGACTGTTTGACCGATTCGACTTGGAGTGAGTTGACTAGCCGAGTGGATGGAGCGCCCGGTATTTGGCGGCAGACCCACGGAGGACGGAGCACCTAGTAGTTGGAAGTAGACCCAGGAGGAGTACCTCTGTAGGCTATTAGGGGAACCACTACAATGTTTGGGCGGTAGACCCCTGGCGGGGAGCACTACTGTGTATGGGTGTGGACTCGTGATACTCGATAGGAGGAGTACCGCATCAGTCTAAGGCTAGAGAGTAGCACCTTAGAGTCACGACAGGACCACTGTGATCAACAAAGGAGGAGTTCTCCAACAGCCGTGGTTTCAACATCATGAAAAAAATCCTGTTTTGAGCTGAGTCAGTGACCTTTGTGTTTACCTCGTGATTGAGATGGGTCACTTGTTAACTTAGGTATATGTATGGGAATATACCTAAGTAGTGGTTATATGTCTATTTCATATCCTTGGTGTTTCCTCATGATTGAGATGGGTTATTTGATAACTTAGGTGTATGTATGGGCTTATATTTACATAAGGGTTATCTATGGAGATCCTTCTTTGTGGTTTTCCATGTTGGATTTAGTGAGACCATGAGGGTCTCGGGGTCCCTACTGAGTATCCTTATACTCACCCCTGAACGGGCTAGGCCTGTACCTTGTTGTGTTAGATGTAGACGACGAACAGCGCTGACAGAGACTTAGTGTGTGAGTATTGGACAGTACCCAGAGGTGGACCTCATAAAGAGTTAGTACCCAGAGGTGGAATTCATGAAGAGATGGTACTCAAAAGAGGTTGGAGGGCGAGAGCGTTGAGGAGGATATCGATACCTACCATTCAGGTAGGATTCAAGATGGATGACCCAGGAGCTGCTTCTATCTTCTAGTTGTTTTTCTTTTCTGTTGTACTTTCATTCAGTTGTAGTTTTACTTCTCAGTTGGGTTTGTATTCTGGCCCATTTACTTTTCATCACTTTCTTTTGTACTTAGCGTTTTTCTTCCGCTTGTACTCTGGTTGGATGTGTTTATGTTTTATAAAGGCAATGCCTTCCCAGTTATCTAGATTTACACATTTGGTGCTAGTTGCCATCCCCAGGCCTATGGAGGGAGTACTTGGGGTAGTCACGACACGGGCCCCGAGGATGGGTCGTGACACTATAGGTAACTTCTTTTCATAGGGAAGCTTTTAGGTATATTGAGTTCCATCCATAGTCTTCTGGGTTGAATTAGATTCAAACAATATAGGATTTTAGTAGAAGTGAATTTGTACCTAATAGCAATGACAATCATGATCTTTATTTCAATATATATTGAAACATCTATGATTGATAGATATTTCAACCATTCATTTATATTTACCTGATATATGGATCATATTTAAAAATCCAACATAACTCATGTCATTTATTATTGAGCCAAAGATTCCACTTGTGAAGTAAATGGAGTAGGGTGTCCAATATCCCACATGATCATTCACATTCCCTAAGGTTGATTTAGTTTGGGATTTTTTTCTCAACCTATATCTCATTGATGTTATCATTGGGATGTATGGGTTGGTTTCCTATTAACCCAACATTGATTGTTATTATAGATGGGTTTCCTTTACTGACTTTGATGCAAGAAACTATGAGCTTCATGGTGAATATGATAAATGGTATAGCTAAATAGGACCTCCTCATCAATAATTAGGTAGTTAAATATCTGTTTCTCTAGTTGAGTTTGTGAATGAGTCTTATAGTTGTGATCTTCCATTCATATTCAACGATGTTTCAAAAAAATCATTTATCACTTCCCTAGTCTTCCTCTACAAAAAATTTTGGTTTTTACTATAAAAACATTTCATTCAACTCAGCTGATCATAAATCCTTCATATCATATATCAATTAATGATTTGAAAGTGTTTAATATTTTGTAAAATGATTTATTGATTTTGAGTTTTATTCGTCCATGTGTATTTCCTTGGGAAACTCCTGTTCTTTTTCTAATAAGGATTATTTAACTCTTAAACTTTTCAAATATTATTGAAATATAAATCCTATAAATATTAATAATAAATATTATTTTCCCCATATTGATTACATGTTTGATCAATTATTGTATAAAAAGTGGTTCTTGATGAATAACCTCCAGTTTGTTAATCATCGTGTTATATTAAGAGGGTTAGATATCCTGAAGACTACTTTCTGAAGTAGGTATAGGGACATTGAATATATTGTTATTTTATTTTTCTTTAAAAATTATTATGGATTCGATGAACTGAATATTACACGAGTATGTAAATTACATTATTATGGCATTTATGGATAATATCCTAGTTTATTCATAATTTAAGAAAGAGTGTGTGCATCATCTAAATTGTTTTTGGTATTCATGCAGAATCACTATATTTATTCTATATTTTGGGAATGTGATTCTGTATTTGGGTTGTGAAAAAATTAGGACATGTAGTTTTAGAATATGTAACCTTAGTTGATTTAATGATTATAAAGCTTGTATTTTCATTGGAGGATCCCCAAAATTTATTTAATATATAATGCTTCTTGGGTTTATTAGTTTATTATCAGTGGGTTGTGAAACAATTCTCAAAACCATCATCACCCATGAAATCTATTAATATGAAATGGGAGAAATAATTGTGGAACAAAAAATTTATACTTCCTTTGGGGATTTTAAATGGCTTCTCAAATAAACTAAAATTTTTATTTAACTAGAATGTTTCTTAGTATATATGGTTTATTTTGATATTTTTTTCTTTGTATGGGTTCTAGAATTATGAAACACTAAAAGAGTTAACCCACTTATGATCTTAATTAGTTGATATTTTGCATGCTCTTAAATTTTGTGGAAAATACCTTTCAAAATGATTTTGACAATCTATTATAATTATTAGAGTTTTGGATACATCTTATCAAATAAATACATAAACATCGTGTAGAGGTTATGGCTAGAGTACCATCATAAATTTTACTTTAGTATCACCTACACCCCTATAAATGGAAATATTGTTTCCAACACACATAGAATTAAATTACTCTCTTAGGATATCTTTTAATCAGAGGAAGAATTTATTCACATTCGAATATTTTCATTGATTCACCTAGAGGTGAGGGATGATGAAAAATGTATGATTTTTTTAATGCACAGTTGAAATATCCACTCCTAACTAGATTCATAAGGAGAAACAATACAATTATGATTTAATAGAAATCATAGTATTTTTATATAGTTGGGTGAATATTATTGGTTTGTCTCTCTATTAATAATGGATTATTTTTCTTGGAGTCTGTTCATCTTTCTAAGGACTGTTAGGAATATAGTGATTTAGGATTATCTTGGTTATTTACTGACAGGTAACCCCAGTACTAAGAATATGTATTATGATATGAAGCAACAATTCTACCATTTGGGAATGAATCATGACATAGCTGACATCGTGACCCATTATTTTACTAATTATTAGATTAGGAATGAGAACAAAAATCATCTTAGTACGATTTAGATCCTCAAATTACATTTTATAAATGGGACGAGGTATCAATATATTTCACCATAATATTAACACAGAATCCTTGAGGGAATATTCATATATTTGTGGTGGTAGATTGGTTGACTGAATTTGAACACATAATTCTGATTTAGTACACAACAAATGTCACATATTTGGGAAGGCTATACCTATAGTAGATTATTATGTTTTTAGTGTTTTCATTTTCTATTGTCTCAAAAAATGATCACAGGAATACATCCAATTTCTATAATGGCCTCCATAAAGTGATGGGGAATGATGTAAGATTGAGTACATAATTCCACCAAAAGATAGATGCTCAAATAGTATATTATTTTCAGATATCAAAGGATGTGATTTATGGTTTCCTCAAATTTTATAGATGATATTGTTGTATCCATCTATGAAGGGTTTCTTATTCATATAAAAATAGTTTGTGATAAACTATCATAATGGCTCTTTTCAAAGAACTGTGTGGTCAGCCTTGTAAGTCTCCTCTTTGTTATTCATGGGAAGGTATGGGTTCTCTTATAAGAGAGAGGATTGTCTATAAGATATTATTAAATATACTGTTTATAAATCTATAATTGATTAGGGAATGATGCTAAAAACTCCTTACATAAATCATCAGTATCATCCATTGGAATTATCAATTGGCGGCTAGGTTTTTTTCAAAATCATCACCTCAATTTGGTCACTATCAACTTAAAATGTATGGTGATAAATCTCTGTGATATTTTAGACAATTTAAGATCATTGAGTGAATTAATAAATAGTATTACTAGTGGGTTTTACCATATTAGTTTACTATTATTCTAGATTTATTACACATATCAAAGAATAGGAAATATCATCTGCCTCCATCTAATGACATGAATTGGGATCAGACTAAAATATAATTGGATCTTTATTTGGTAAAGGAACCAGTGTGACTTGTTGATTATAGTAGAAATTAATGCATGTAAAGTTTTTTCCTTTGTTTAATATGTTATAGTGACACGGAATAATGTTTTTTGATAATTGGGAGTATAAATCATTGATAATGGATCAAGGGTTTCATCTATTTTTGGATGAACATTATGTGGCATGACATTCTAAGGGTATAAATCGATATGGTTGTGATAATTATCACTTACTGACAAAAGTTTTTGGTGTCGATATAATTTTTCTTATTGTCTACTTTTTTGAGAATTCCATGGTTCATTTCAGGTGAAATTTAAGAGTTTTTTATATTTTATTGGACTATACATTATTCAGATCGTGGTTAAGGAATATTGATTCCATCAACCATGGAAACCATGAAACCAATTTTGGAGTCAAATATATGGGCACATGATTAGTGAATAGTTATTCTAAACTATTTTACCTATTACTCAAACATTGTTTTATGGGATATAGGAATTTCACATCTTTTTCACACAGATTTTTATACTACATAATCAAAGAGAACATATCCTCTAGTATCCCAGAAGTACGCACATGGTTGGTGCATGGTTTGTCAAAAAATGAATCCAAACCCTTTAATGCTAATTAATTTAATAAAATGATATTCTTTTGACCCAAAAAATCTCTATTTAGACTCACTCTTTTTCGGGTGATTTAGCCTCTTATCCTAGGAGAATCTTCTTGTTAAATTTGGAGATTCATTTCCTCCTAGTGATCTATTTTGATGGATCAATTGGTGGTAGATATAGTTTTTGTGTGTTATATCTCGGCTCTCTTTCATTCAACTATTTTTTTGATGATCTTCCCTCTTTCACTTGAGAGAAATCATTGATATTGGGTTTATAAACATCATTTATGGTTCAGTTGATGATCTAATGATATTAAAATTATATTGGATGTTATAAGAGGTGTAATTATTGCGATGCTTATTTATAATTGTGTGAGTCATTGATATCTTCATGGAAATTTATTTATATCCATCCTCTATTAACCATGGAATTTTTGAATATGAGTTTTATGTTATATGATTCATGTTTTGGGATATTCTCTTGATTCCAAGATCCCTCTTCTCCTTATGTGTGATAATATCTTGGAATTATTAGAATACCACATGTTTGAGGTTTTCAGTTTCATCTAATGCCATTATATTATAAATTATGAATTATCTCTCAATTATAAATGTGATTTACAGATTATTAATGGAATGGTTTCTATATAATTGAAATTAAAATATTGTGCTTTTCAACATAAAATTGTTTTCCCCTTTTTATTTGAAAATGAAAAGACTATTACAAATAACCATTGATTTTATTGGATAAAATTGATTTAAAATCATGGGTTTCATGTGAAAAATTATTTTTGGATTGACTTTTAAATTGTTTTCACTTTGAAAATTATTTCAAATATTTAGAACATGGGAGCCTAGGGTGCATAGTTGTTGGACCGTGTAGCGACATTTTACTAGGAATCATAAAGAGAATTACACATCAGGGTGTTCCTATACTTCCAAGTTTCTCACGTCAAGTATAGTAATACATGCCATTGGAGTGGTGTTCACACATTAGGGTGTTTTTCTACTCCCTAGGTCATCGTATTGGGAAATTTTTGAGTTTGAAATAGTAATTATTGATCACTTGGGGTGAGGATCCTAACTATCTAGAACAAATATTTTTATTGAGGTACTTTTTATTGTGAATTGATTTTGTGTTTCTTTTTTATGTATATCTTTTAAATTATAAATGGTCTTTTTTATTGTGAATTGGAAATTATTTTACATGAAATTGTATATTAATTATTTAAATGGGTGAATTTAAATGTTTTTTTTAAATTTTGAATGTTTTATATCATACCATGTCATATTTTAAAAAACAATTATTTGTATTATTTGAATAAAAATTAATATGGATAACTTACTATAGTCACACTAATTTAGTTTTTCTCACATCCCAAACACACCATCCATGTTTGTAGTCCATGTTTAGAATAACGAAGGAATAAGAAAGGAATTTCAATGAGGTGGCAGATATTTGTGTCATGTGGGTTTGGTACAATGGAGATGAGTTGGTGGGATAAATCCCCATATGTCCTCTGAAGATAGTGGTTTTTATAATTTTACATTTGTTACAATTGTATCATATACATCTCTTTCAAATTATGTTTCTTTTCATGTGTCACTGCCACTATTTGATCGTATTTTCAGAATATTACTTTTTTCCTTATTTTAAAATATTTTTTTTCTAATTGTGGTATCTAGTTTTGATGAAGTCATTCTCATAGGTTATTTTGTATGCTCGTGCACTTTTGGTTAGCACATGGGGCTCATGTATGACCTTTTGGTCCAATTATGAATTGGTTCAGATCCAAGATTAATGGGTCATTTGGGTTTGTTCGTGATAGATGCATGAGTCAATGTAAATGAAATATTTTATTAATGATACTAAAACTAAAATACCCATGATTATCTTAATAAAACTCATCCAAGATCCTAAAAAATATTTTGTTGTTCAATAAAAAATACAGAAAATAACAATAACTTTTAAATAGTATTATGAATTTTTAGTTCAAAATTGGAATAGTGAATCTAATTCTCCATTAGTATCAACCTACAATGTTAATCACCAAATCCTAACTAGTGTAGAAACACCTTTGTTGTTTTTTTATTCTCATTTTAATAATGGAAAATTTTTACATCATTATAAAATATGTAAAAAAAATTAAGGCTTTCGATGAAAATATTTTTCAAAATTAATGTCAACATATCTTCCAAGAATCATTTATAAGTATTTCAATTTAGGTTTTTAAAAAAACTGACATTGAACTTCCTAATTTAGGATTTTCCACATCGATATTTCCTAAAAATGACATTAAGAGTTAATTATTTTCAATTAAAAATATTCTATAGTACATGATTCCACACTAGTACAATATAAAAAAGAACCAAATAGAACAAAAATTACTCTAAATACTCATTGAAATAATTTATAACATATTTGAAATATAATATACACACAAATGATACTACATCTAAAAATAAGAAAAACATGAGTTATATTCTGTAAATATTTTTTTAAAGAGGATCATATATTTTAGAATATATGCTGAAACATCATAAAAAATATACAACAAAAAATGATATGAATATAAATATACAAGCTATTTATTTAAACTATATTTGTTATAGTGAAAGTGACCTTTTAAAAATTTATTATTTTTTCCATTATTATATCATAAACGAAACAAAAACAATATATTTTCATTCAAATCCCCCTATTTGATTATGACCTGAAATTTAGGAATTGATAATTTGAAAATAATAACATAAAATTTGTAATAAAAAATTAATATTAAATTATATAAATGTTATCTACCCAAAATTTCACTTATTTTATTTTTTTATTATCCATTTTTGAATTTTGATCCCTATTTAACTCAATCCATTACATATTTTAATTTAAAAAGTTAATTGTCAAAATATATGTTAAATTAAAAATATTATGATTAATGAATTGAAATAATAAAATAAGGCTTGAACCATTAAAAAATTCATAAATTTTCTACCAAAACCACCCAATAAAGAGAATAACTAATGTGTATTTCATTTTTTAGTAAAAATGTCCATAACACAAAATTTATCCTAAAATAAAAAAATAAAAAAATTAATAATAGTATAATATATACATGTTCATAATTATATTACTATTATTGTTGGTTAATAAATGGAAGAAAAATATATGTAATATGTTTTATTTTTAACCATTTACATATATATTTAATTTTGGAATCATTTTCGAAGTATTACATAGTTGGTAAAAATTATTTTGGATCCATAAAAGAAAAATTTATTTACAATATTATTTTATTTTTATAGTGTTGAGATACTTTGTTAAAAATGTACAAAAAATTAATTAAATATAACATATGTTTACTTCAATAAATCAAATTCATAATTGAAATTTATTTACATAGGAAACAGTGCATCATGGGTGAAGTGAGATGATAAACCTTTATATATATAATGATACTGGTTTTAATTATGTATTATTGATAATCACTTTCAAAAATTTCAGCATTAATCATAAAATTATAATTATTTTATAATTTTGAATAATCATGTGTGAACTTTTTTATCCCATTAATATCTTATGTAGTATCTGTAGGTGTTGGTTCCGAAAATTTTCCTTACCTTGTCATTTATTTCTTTGATTTTTGATACTCCTATATAAGGTATGTTAATGTGAAAATTATAGGTACATTCAATTAAATTATAACTAATACAATGAAAAACAATATATACCTCATATTTCAAATAGTGATAATGAGTAGTTCATCAAAGTAAAAAATGACCAACATTCTATCCAAATATAGTTACCTCCATAGTGGGTAGTGGGTCTAGAGGTGTTAGATCACTAATAGAATTTACCATTACTCTTACCTGACTGACTATATTAGATAATGATGAACCCAATCCCTAGATAATTTAAAATTATAAATTCTAAAATATTAATATAGGGATCCTTGACATGAAAATTATAGAACACAATTTGGTATGAATGATATGGTGGATGATATGGGAAAGAAAATTGGATTTTCCCATCATTTTTAAAAAAATGACTATATAGATGATTTTATTCTATCAACATTCGAGTAATTCAATCATTTAATCTCAACCTACAAGGAATCTATTTCTCCCTCGTATCCTGCATCCACCAATTCCTTATTATTCTACAAAAAAATCTAAATCCAATACCGTTCTTATACCCTATGTAATGGACATTATTTTTTCCATTATTTAGTCATTGTAAAATTATTTATCCTACCCTCATTGATATAGGTCCATGTTGTCGTTTTCTCCTAAAATTAATTGTTGAATTATATTTCCAATTGTTATATTAGTGGGATAAATTTTTAAAACTAGTAATCTTGAAGAAAATTTATAATTAAATACTTATAATCATATGAGTTACTTATTTAATTATATCAATAATACACATTCGATTTTTCTCACCCTCCCCCTTTTCTATTTTTTATAATGATGGGTAGGATAATGAGGACCCAATTGAACCTATTCATAACCTCTATATGAATTGTCTCTTAATTCATCAAATTTTCTAGAAATCATTTTCTCCCCCAAAAAAGTGAAGCTCTAAGTGAGACTATGTGTGTGGGAATAAATTCGTGGATTTTATCACTTGGTGGGTTTTCGTGGGGGCCATTTACATAACAACAAATTAATAAGTTATCAAGTAATTATTATTTATTTTAAATATAAATTTTACAAACATTTATAGACCGTAATGGTTTCCTCCGACCAATTTATAACTTCTTTCATGTCATTATATCTATCAACCTATGCATAAATCATAGATATTGATTCTATTTATTTGTAATATAATATAAAGTACATTTTTTATTAAAACACCACAATATTTTTTCGTAAAAATAGAAATATTTTATTAATAGATTTTTTCTCTTGAATGATAAAATTTAACTTCAATTGGATTGATTAATTATTAATTATATGAAATGTATAATATCTAAACCATTAGAAAATAAATAATAATATTTAGATACTTTACCATTATGAACTCCCATAACTAATCTTCCACAAACTAGTCAAAGATATAGCACTCATGTAATTAAAAAAAATCCTATAATAACATTTCATAGCCATGTTAACACTGAAACTACTTGATTATGGGGTTAGTTGGGTGGAAGTTATCATAAACCAAATTATAAATCTTTTCACTCTATCTTCATCTGACAGTTTTGGTAAATTTTTATTATCATGTCTATCATCTATATGTACAATTTTATCTATTGAATTAGAAGTGTTAAACAAAATTTCATAAAATAAATGTTTAATTTTATTAAAAAATTTATTTATAGTTTATATATTTATATAAATAAATTCATATAAAATAGTTCCTGAAACATTATGTTTGTTATAAATAAAGATATATTCTTCTTAAATAGATTTTTTTGTGCCATTATTTTTTAAAAAAAATTAGAATTCTCATAAATAAAAATAATTATTTTTTATAACATAAATCAAAACATTGATTAATAGACTTTTCAACCAAAACAATTGTGTAACTATAACTAATGAATAAAAAATTAACAAAAAAATTGCATTATTACCATCTAAACGTGGGATATATTATATAACTATATTTTATTAGAAATACTATAAATAGTATAATTAATAAATTTATTTTTTATAATATTAAAATGATTATAAATATTTTGTTAAAAATTTATATACCATAAAATGAAGAATATAATTTATATAGTCACAACAAAATGATAAAGGCTAACTTTTTCAACCAAAAAATGGATATATAAATATAATTAATACAAAAAATATTAAAAAATATCATTAATCATAGAAATAAAAAAATTTAAATATAAATGATAAAAATGTAATGTTTTAACTATGTTATTTTTGAAAAAACAATTATCTATGTTATTAGGGGGGTAATTGAGTTTTTTAACATATACCATATAGGTGATCATTTCACTTTGAATGGACTATGTTTATATCACACTCATTGTTATCCTATGGATGTTGTTTAGTAGGTAAATAAATTTCATATAATTCTTCAGCTTCATAAAAATTATTATCACCTAATTGATGTTTTCTATTTTTAAATAATGAAACACTGATCTTTTGATTAGTCAACAACATAAAATGTGTATGTGTCACTTCATCACGTTGAAGTAAACATATAATTAAGTCAAGGATCCTTATACCTTCACTATCAAGTGTCAAATTTTGAGAAAGTAATGATACAATTGTGATCCAAATAAATAAATAATTATTCCATAACTCAATAATCGCTTATGATATATATATTTTTACTTTAAAGGCCATTATGTGATGAAAATTCCTAACATATCCCTTCAAAATTTTAAAATATATTCTATGGGATACTTGTAATATAAATAAAAAATTGCACATATTCTTGTCTTTCAAACAAAATGAATAAATTTATATACCAATATATTAATAAATTATAGTGAAAATTACATTTCTATTTGATTAAGTATGAGTATAATTGTATTATCCATCACATTAAACAAATATTTATCTACGAATTTACTAAAAATATAATAAAAAAAGTAACACAACTATATGGTAGAAATTCTGATAGGTATCATAAAAATTCCATACAGTGAAGCCTATATCAATTATTATATTAATAAATAAAATTCATTATATTTTTTTATCGAATTACATTAAATAGTTCCATGAAAGAATTTTAATAAATTTTAACAAAATAAATTAATTAAATTAATTACATGTAGACATTAAAAAAATATCTCCTCACCATTTTTTAATGTTTTATATGTTGAAGATAAATCTGATCAATTTCCATTCATAGTTAGATATATCTCCAAATGTGGTCCTAGGTTTATTAATTTCATTATTCCATGAAATCAAAATTTCATATTTCCTTTTATGTTTAACAGTTCTTTACTAATGTTGTCTTATATGTTTTTTGAAACCTGAATAATTTCAATTTTATGTTTTACCTCAAAAATTTTCTAATAAGACCGATCAAATGCATTTATTTTATTGATGATTAAAAATGCATATCTTTCCTTTTTTTTATCGATGGTTTTATACTTTTCATAATATTCTTAAGCTGAAAATGTTTGTATGGAAATTCATACTCTAATATATAATTAAATATCTTTTTTTAATACTTTTTATGGATGATACATTCAAAATAATATCTGATTTCCAATTTAAACTCTCTTTATTCCCTTCTACAATTGATTATATGAAGTCTTTTCCCCACAAATTGCACAATATTTATGTACCATAGCATTGTTTCCGAATAATAATACATATACAAGAAAGTTGTTCATAGCCAACATTAAATTAGGAAAAAAAGTAAATACAACATCATTTAAGAAAAAAATAACATATCACATGCCTCCCATTAAAAAAAGAAATCATAAATCAATGATGATTGATATACATCAATATCATTTCTAGGAATTTTGGTTCTAGAAATAATCAATGACATCATCACATATTTTCTCTTTGTACATATCGATTTCTATAATTTGAATAAAACAAACATATTTAACCATGAACAATATTGGATACTAAGGATCCAATATATATTCATTCGATATATCCATAGTTTCATTTTAATATTTCAAATATCATTTCCAAATGAGAAAATTTGTGTTCAAATTTATTAATTTTTAGTTTGGAGATTTATATTTACATCATAGATTCAGTAATTTATATTCCTTCATAGAATCATTTAATTATATTAATTTTAAAATAGATATATAATATTATGAATTATTGAGTGTTACCAAATTAATTCAGTGGGATATTTAGTTCATATTCTTTAAAATGAATAATGGTTTCATTTTTCATCTATTATATATCATGGTGTCCCCCATTTGGGATATTTTGATATAATGTTGATATTAATTCTTATAAAACAAAGTAATTTGAGAATGAATATATCTTTTTGTATTCTAATACCATTTTTCATAATAGTTTTTTGCCTCATAATTTGAATTGGTAGTTCATTTACATCAGGAATTTGCTCATTTAAAAGTTCAAGAAAATTTGTGAAACATTTATCACATAAACCGTTTCATGATTTTATATTAAATAATATCAAAAAAATTGTTAACATTGTAAATTTATTAGAACCATAGTTTTTTATTTATCATCATATACAATAAATCATATAATAGTTGTTGGGATTACAATTATTTCAATGCGTACATTAATAATTATTTCTTCAAGACAATTCTTAATATCCTGATGACCATATTCATCATCGTTAGATCATTACTTGTTTATTATTACAAAATTCTAGATCTAATGTGTATAATTATAATAAAAATTTCAATAAATGAGTTTATCATTAATTTACAATTGTCTGATTTTATAATATTCAAAAAATTCATGGCTTTAAATAAAATCATATCATTATTTTCAAGATTTCATTTAGAGAATTCCAATAAATTAACAACCCTGTTTTCATATTCAATACATGTTATATGAAAATCAATAATATTACAATCAATTATTATGTAAAGTAAAAAATATAATAGTTTAATATATTATAACATTTAAAAATTTAAACACATATATAAACATATAAAATTGAAAATATATAAGTATAAAAATATATAAAATTTCATACATTTATAGAAAATAGTTTTATATCTTGAAATAAATATATTAATCAAAAAAATTCAACCACAAACAAAATCATGATAACCAAATATTTGTAAATGAAAACAATTTATAATATAAACATTTACAACCAAAAAAATATATACTAATATTTTACAAGCACAATAAACTATAACATTAAACAAATTATAATGAAAAATATATATAATTTACGATGATATAAATATATACAAAAAATGATTGAACGAATGAAATATATAAATAACAGAAAATTATTTAGTCTTCCAAAAAGATTAATGAACTAAAAAATATGGATTTAGATGATAGAAATAGATATTGAAATCTAATTAATGAAATTAATAGTGGTGCAAATTGGATGAATGTTGAAAGGTAGTGGAGAAAAAATTTTAAAAATATATATTGAAAATTGATCCAACAAAAAAGTAGGTTTTTAGATAAGAGTAAATTAGATTAGGTTTTCAATGGACCAAATGAATTTGAAGGTTGTGGAAGAATCATAAATTATGGAAGGTTGATGATAATTAGTGAAAAAAAAATATGTATGAAAATTTAATGATAAAATATGATTGAGTATTTCTGCATTGTGGTAGTGAGTTGAGAGGATTATGGTTATAGAAAAACATCCCTGAAAAATTGAGGAGAAGGTTAGGAATCCTAGATTTATTAAAATATTTTAACATTAATTTTGCTAAATCCAATGTTACATGTTATTTTGAAGGAATATTAACAGTTTTTTATTATAAACCTAATATAAGAAAATTATTTTTGAGAAACATTTAATGTTTTTTTGGACAACTAATGTTAAAAGATTTTTTGTGTCACTAATAACATCAATTATGCCAAAACACATAATAAAACTATGATTTTAAATCCAATCGTTATAAAAGTAATTTTTTTTAGATCACAATATTATCATTGTGATTCTAGAAACTATAATGTTAAATGAAGGAAAAATGGGATTATAAATGATGGGAGAATCTCTTTGACGAAGAAAACTAGAAAATTATAAACAACACATTTTCTTTCTCATAATGTAATAAAATATACATCTATCACAATTTTTTTTATAGAATGAGATCCATCCAATATCCTTTCATGCAGATAAATTCCTAATAAATATTATACCCATACACATTGATATATATATTTGTTTAAATATATAACGTCAAAATTCTATTTAAGCATTAAATAGACTTCAAAAATGGATATTGAGGTAAACTACATTGGTAGTTGTATTAATAAGAATTAATAACCTATTACAAATTTAAATGGTTGTTCTTAAATATCCACATTAATAAGGATTAAAAAATAGTCTCATGTAATGATCCTTGGAATCCAATTACATAAATCCTAAGCCCAAATCTCATTCGGCCTTTTTTGTGTCTCCATGTTTATATATTACTAATATAAATAATTATTTATGTATTTCATAAAAAAATTAATCAATGAAATAAATAAAAATTATGTTATTAAATAATTTACATATTTTAAAAAACAATAGTTTTTATGATAACTATAATGATTTTAATACATAGAAAAATAACAATTTCTTAATGAATCCTTATTAGAGTTATCTTCTGTGCAACCACTAAGGCCATTTGAAAATTCAAAAATAATTACAAATATAATTTTTTATGATATGATATGTTTATGAAATTCCTCAGGTAATGATATAACAAATACATTTCTATAATTTTGTATTTATATTCATTTTGAAAATATTAATCAATTTTCAATTAAAAAGGAAATAGTTTTAACTAAACAACTTTTAAATATGGTTTGTATTTAAAAGAATAAATTATAAATTTTTGGACCTAAATTAGAAAAAAATAATTTCATTTTTAAATTAATATTATCAAAATTAACTTTGAGTTATATTTTAGGATTTTATAGAAAATGTTGATTTTCATTTAATAGTTAAAAGTACTGATTTTCATTAAAAAAATTCATTTCATTTGAAAAAAGTAAGTATCTTACATGTCCCATTATTTATCTAATATAATTGAAAGTAAATTAAGTATTATTAATATATATTTAATCAACATAATTACTTTGGAATCATCTTTATATGGTTTTTTATTATATGTTTATGTTTTGGGTTTAAAAACACAATTTTATGAAAACTCTTTTGATGGGTGTAATATTTCTCCATTTCAATTAATTTAGATAATACCTAATAAGTAATGTTTTAAATTAAATTTATATATAATATATCAATAAATACTGACTGGGATTCATAAAATTAACATTATTAATCACAGACTTAATATAAAATCATATTTCTGTTGAGAAAAAAACATCTTGAAAACCTGTTTTTTCATCATGTTTGTGGTTTAAATTCTAATTTTAATTTCTCCAAAATTGGAAAGAATTTTTTGTACTGAAATATCTCATTTTTTATATATTTTTATGATTTAAAGAACCCCTATTTAATTTCTAATAAATTTTCATAAATTTTTCAGATTACGTTTATTCGAAGAATTTATCTTATGTTTACTCTCTATGTGATTTTATTATTTCATGTGAAGTATTTGTTTTAAAGTAATTTATTTTTTCTTATGAGAATCAATGATTTCCTTCTATCTATATAGAATCAGAATAATTCATACTAAAATTTTATCAGACAATGTAATATATTGTCTTATGAAAAAATTATAAAATTTTTGTATGATAAAAGTCATATATTTTAGACCGAATAATGTTATGAAAAGATATTATATTATGAAAATGATATTCATAAAATAAATTCTTCTTAAATATATAATAAATTTTGGAATATACGTTTCACATCACTGTAAAACATTTATCTTATGCTGAAGATTTATCTTATGCCTCACAGAAGAGAAAAATATGATTTATCATTCCAAGTCTTTTAGTGAGTCATCTAATGATGAACAACACTGTTATTTGAATATCTTATTAAGATCTATCTATTAGGTAGAATGTCATGATTTAACTTATGATATCTTGATAATTAAATTCACACTTTTTAATGTATCATAAAAGGGGTAATCCATTTAATGAATGGTAGACCTATGCATCATGTAATTTTACTATGAATTGAAAGATCAAAAGAAAAAAAAAGAATTCTGACATCACTGAACCAAAAGTAATTTCTATATTTAGAAGTAATTTCTGTTTGTACCTAATATAATGTCTTTTAAATTTATCTAAATATTACTCATTCATTTATTGTAATTAACTCCTGTGCTTAATGTTCATAAATAATATATAAAAGTAATAGTTAGTCATTGTAAGGACATAGATAGATGAGACGAAATATTAAAAGGCACGTACAATGGAATTATCCTAATTCCTATACATATAAAATATCAAATAGAAATGATCATGTTTTACATACAATATTATCAATTTCATTGAAGATCATTTTGATTTATACGTTGAAGACGACCATCTTCTCATTATAAATCTCCAATACTTTATGTTGCTTCTTGTAACTATGTGCCGCAATTTTTCATTCAAAAGCTAATTAGTTATGATATCATTTCACTCATTGTAAGAGTGTGTTCTTATACTTTTGATATGAATTTTAATGGGAGAGTCTGGTCAAACAATCTTGGACCTTTTTATTAAGTGAAAGCTACATGTACATTGCTAAGAGCCCCTAATAAAAGGGTTGTTAAAGTGAAAATCACCAAAGTCGTGGAGTAGAGTGGAATGAAAGATTTATGCTCCCCGAACCACATTAAATATCATCCATTCAATACATTTCACTTATGTTTTTATATTTATGATTCCAATTATTATTAAGGAAAATAGTTGAACTCTCATACCTGAAGTGTCACATTATCGATAAAAGATATTTTTAGGAACTCAATTCACCACCCTCTTTTAAGTTTCAGTTAGCCATTATCTTTGACAAAATCCACATCAATTAATTGAATTTGGTTAAATAGATTAAAGATTTTAAATAAACCTAATATATATTATATAATAACTTCACTTTTATTTTTCACCATAATTAATAATGAAAACATTAAAAATTAATTATGGTATTTAGGATGAAACTGGTTTATCGAGGGGGTAAATGAAATGAAAAGAGTTATTGTGACAAAAAACAAGTCTAAAGTTTATATTCTATCCACATTTAAAAATTATAATCTCTAAGCCTAAAAAATGATCCATTTTAGATTCTTTTAGAATTATAAAAACATGGGTTCACCTTTTTCATTTCAAAAAGTACATGTGTACCACTCACCTCACTTATAAATGGTCACTGCCTCCCCTCTCCTCCTCACACCATCAAAGGAATTTATCTCATCTAGGAAAAAAGTCATCCTAAAATCCCTCCCCAATACATAGATCCAATTTTTTGTTACAAATATATCTTAAGAGTTATTTTGGTGCTACCCCTAAGGAGGTTGTCCGAAGAAGAGATATCATGTATATCCATGAATTTTCATATTATTTATTCTTCCACATCATTCGAAAATTGTAAAATTATTGTTATATAAAAAACAAGTATATTAAATATAATGATATTTTATTATTCTAAGGGAAGAAAAAAATCCATCTTCCCTTCCATTAAATGTGATAGTAAACTATCATTCATGTTTAAAATGGACTAACGCCTTGAAAACCGATGTAATTTTTTTTCCATCATCACCTCTCATAGATTGTTATAATGAGAGAATTAAATAATATATATATATATATGATAATTATAAAATTTTTATTCTTATTTATTTATTTTATCACATATACCTACTTACATTCTATTTCCTGGTGGAAAATATAACGTCACTCATTCCTATGGAGGACTACTACTTCACAAGGCAATGTGATTATTTTTTCACTAATGATTTACGTGGAAGGTAATAAGGGTAATTTAAATTAATATATATGATATAAATGTAATAATTACGATATTAAAAACATATTTATATTTCTATAATGATAAATATATAATTTTCTTTCATCTACTAAAAAATGATAACATCGTTTGAGGGTTTGTGTAGACTACCACCTCCCAGAATTGATGTGGCTATTCATTCATTACTAAATCACAGTGATGATAAATATAAGTATATTTAATTAAATAATATGTTATCTATGATATAATTATCACAATATATAGATAATATAATACATAAAATATTTATGTAATGATCATTAAATTTTGGAATCATTACTCATTCGTGGGTGCGGTCTTTTATCTCTATGTTTGTAACATCATTTTTCATAACCATCATTCTTGATTAGTTTTAAAAATTATAAGAGGTAAATAAGTATGATAATTATTTCATTAATATTTTTCTATATAAGTCCAAATAAAGACCAATTTTACCATAGTAAATCGAGTGAAGTCATTTCTGGATATATATTCCAAATATCATCAAAGGATATGACATAAAATTAATTGATTAAGTAATTGAATATAAAATATAAATATGTGAAATAAAATGAATACTAAACTTGATATAGTTATTTATGAAATTAAATAATTAAAATATATTAATTATTAATGAATATAAAGAAATATTGTGTTGAATTCCAATTCAGTAAAGGGACATTTTCTCAATTTCCTTTCGTTGAGACATATTTTGTTGTTTTGAACCTATACTCTTTTATAAGGTGTGTGTAAAGAGTATTTAACATATTATATCATGAATTTATCTATTCTAATGATATTTACTATTTTTGTAATCTTATTATCTCATGGTTCTTAAAATTGTAATGTTTCCAACGGCATAAGGGACTTTTCTTTTAAGAAATCCTCCATTAATGTTTTCCATAAAAAACTATTTCTCTTCCATGTCCATGTTTTTATAATGATTTTATGAAAGATATTATTTTTAAATGATAATTTTAAAAAGGAATTTTTTTCTTTCCAAATTTTTCAAAAAATTTGCCTTCTATAGAATAATTTTCTTTTATGAAAAATGATAAAATAATGTTTTATTTTAACATGTGTGGAAATAGTGAAATTTACCACTACGATTACAAGTATATGATATTTAGATTTATTTAAATAATTTATTTTCTCTTCAATTAGAAACCAAATTTACCATTTATTATTTATTTGGGAAAAAAATTGGGTTCAAAAGTAATGTAATTTTGTTATTGAAAATGGGTTTTTGAATGAAATGAGTATTTTGATATCACAAATAGATTTTAATAATGATTAATAGTGTTTTAAAAGGGTTAATTTAGAAAATTCTAGATTTAATTATTCAGAATGACGTTACAGTTCTTATTAATTCAATATGATGATGGGTGCTTCCGTTATAAACCAAGCATGGGTGGTTATATTATAAACCAATAATGGTTTGTTCCATTATAAGACAAGGATGGGTGGTTATGTTATTAACTAAGGATGGAGGATTCAGTGATAACCCAATGATGGGTGTCTCCATGATATCCCACTGGTGATTAGGAGAATTTGTAGATGGAAGTTGACAAAATCGCATATTACATTTGAAAGAGTGATATTAATGGCGATATCCCAATTTACCAAAATGATTTATATCGTATTTATATGGGTTATAGATGATTTATTTTTGAATAAAGTGTGACATTTGCTGTGAAAATGATTTATCTAATTGTTCTCAAAGAACTTTTAGGAAAATGTAAACAATTCATGGATTTTAATATTTTTAACTAGGATAATGATCTTCTTCTATTGTATTTACCGTACTGATATTTCTGTGCTCATCCCACATTAAAACATGTTTTTCATAT
Organism: Viscum album; assembly: GCA_963277665.1. Taxonomy (NCBI): domain Eukaryota; kingdom Viridiplantae; phylum Streptophyta; class Magnoliopsida; order Santalales; family Viscaceae; genus Viscum; species Viscum album. The sequence continues at coordinate 1,233,498,752 of OY728152.1, forward strand.
GGTTTAAGGATGGGTAATGAAAAAATAAGAGGTTAAGTTTAATTGTATGATGATTTTCATGAGAATAAATCATTCTTTCTTCCATATGTTTTATTTTATTGGAAACATTTATACTGATCTGATGTGTCCAATTTAAATATATAAGGTTGAGTATTGTATGAGTTGTGAATTGTTTTTATAAAAAAATAAAGCTGAAAAGATTCTAAAGTGTAAGAGAATAAATTATAGGCATAAAACTAAATATTTTTAATGTGTAAGGACAAGTACTTACATTCGTTATCTAAGATCACTTTTGATTACATTAGAGTTTAGGGTCATTAAAACAGTCCACCCTTAAATGATTTCACATTCTGGTTATATTGAGATGATTTATCATTTAAATATTACATTTTTTCTTCATCTAAACTACATATATATATAATTATATCTTATAGTGGTAGTAGAGAATATGTAATGGGAATTCACAGATTGGAAAATATCCTTCTAAATCAGTATCCCATGAAGTATAGAGTTAGAAAAGAATAGTTTATCATAATGAGGGCTTAATTGACAAAAGCTATAAATGTCGGTGTTATCCATACTAGAGTGGAACCTTATATACTGATAAGGAACATGTAAATAGTTGATAATTTCAATTGAAAATATCCCCCATCATTCAGTGGATCATCTAACCATATGGTTTCAAAACGATGGATCAATCCATGGAAAATATATTTGAAGCCACTGGGATGTTCAGAACATCAAAAGGCAACTCTGGTCGTTAATCATTTTGAAGGTTAATCTAATAGATGGTGGTATATATTTAAAAATACTGTAGAGAAAGATGATATTCATTACATATAATGGGAAAAATATAATTATCTCTTCCTTGAGAAATATTCACTTAGGGTTGTTCGAATCTATATGGGAAAATGTAAGAGAATTGGGGAAAAAAGATCAATATTTTGGGGATAGATATGAACAAAATTTTAGAATATTGGATCGTTATGTACCATATCTTGTTCATAAAATTCATATTAAGATTAATAGATTTTTCATAGGGATAAAACAATGTTTATAAAGATATTTGGCCACACATGAATTTAAATGCTATGTAAAAGTTGTTAATTTTGCTAAGAAATTATAGATTGAGTTTTCAACACTTATTTGACTCAATATGTTAATAGTATGAAAATTTTTGGATGGAAGGTGATGTGGAAGAATCTATGAGAAAAATATGGATGTATGAAAACCATGTTCTGATATTGTGAGAATTGTGGAAAATAACATCCTTCTGAATGACTTATAACAAATGGGAAGTTCTTCCCATGTGGAAGGTGTAGACATATGGCTCATTACTACATAGAAAATGAGTAGAAGGAAAATGAAACGATTGTGGTGATATACATTAGTTGTAATGATATGGGGAATTATATTAACATGTGTCTAATACTAGTCACTCGGGGGGAATCATCAAGACAGAATGCATAAAGGTGTGGAAAAATCTTTCTATAATACTACTGATGATTTTGGGTCCTCAAGTGAAGTAGTGGTAGGTATGTTACTTTTTTATTAAAATTATTCCAATTCCCAATTTTGACTATGTATTTTTATATTCTACCATTTTTGAGTAATTTTCATGTAAATTAGGAATATCAACTTATAAATGTAAGATTGAAATTTATGTGAAAACTCCAAGATCTAATATTTATAAAATCAGGACTTGTAAGAATATTCCTATTTTCATTAGTACGATGTTATTTCCTAAAAATATTATTTACCTTTCCATGATAGAGTTTTATATCATTCTTAGTGAGTATTATATTTTATTTTAGCTTTATAAGATAGATTTCATATCTATGAATGTTATGTCCAATGACTACATGCCTCTTATAAAAAACCAGGAGGATGATAAACTTATTAGAGTTGGAATTAAAATTTACCTTTATCATATCATTGAAAAGAAATAAATTTTTCAAATTAGAGATGTGCTGTAATTGATTGGATATATGAATGTTCTTTAAAATGATTTTCCTGGTTTTATTCTAGATCGGGATTTTCTTTTTTTTGATGAATTGGTGTCAACTTCAAAGACTAATTTTAACCCAATTATCCAATATATCATGTACATATTGTAAAATTGAAAAATAAATTGTAGGATTTACTGTATAAAGGTACCATTCAACCTATCACTTCACCGTGAGGTTGTCCTATTTTGTTTCTCAAAAATAATAATGGTTCATTGAGTATTTTTATAACATCATTGTTGAGAACAAATATCATTTTCAATATATTGATGATTTGTTTGATCAGTTCTAGGAAGAATAGTATTTTTTAAATGTTGATCTCTAGTTGGGGTACCATCATTTGACTGTGAAGGAAATAGATATTTGAAGAATTAATTTTAAACATGATATTTGCACTTTGAGTATGTTGTTATTCCATTTCGATTATCTAATTAACCTGCTATATTTATGGACCATATGAGTAGAGTTCTCTATAAATTATTGTTTATGTTTTTGGATGCGTTTATTGATAAACTAATAGTATATTAAAGAATTCAACAAGAACAATAAAGACACCTGTGGATTGTTTTGAAAACCGGTACAGAAATAAAATCTAATGGAAATTTTATTAATTATGAATTTTTAATGCCACATATCCATTTCATGGTCATATTATTTATAAAGATATATATATTTTTATAATACAACCAATAACGATTTTGAAGAATGGTCAAGGCCAATAAATATCATAGAGATTCATAGTTTTCTTGTATTATAAGCTTACTAAAAATGGATTTTTCAGAAAATTTCTCTGTTGTTTATCCCATTAAGTAAGTAATATTGAAACATAGTTAAATTCATATTGATAGAAGAATGAGATGATAATTTTATAGAACTAATAATATTATAGGTGAATTCTTCAGCCTTAGACCTAACTTCAAAAATTATGAATTTATTATTTACAGTGATGGTTCCCAAAGGGATTGGGTTGTGACCTCATGCAGAATAATTGGGTAATTGCTTAGGATTCTGGTAAACTAAAACTCCATGAGTTAAATTAAAATAAATATGATATGGAGTTAGCTATTGATTTTTTTCTTCAAAAATTGGGAGGAATCACTTTTATATAGTAATTTTTTAAATATATGCTGAACAAAAATGTTTCAAGAATATATTCTCATAGAATAAATTGATAATGAGATAGAGAAGATAGATAGAACTTATCAAGGATCATGATTTCATGATTTATTACCATCCTATAATATAAAAAAATGCAATATTTCCATACCAAACTATATGTATAGATAACAATTGTAACACCCCAAGATTTTATAGAACGATATTTCTTCAAAATAATTCAATAACTTGCACAACATGAAACACCGAGTTCATACGCATCACGAATTACCAAACAAGTTGTTCGAAAGAAGTTAAGAATTATATTAACTGAATTTTTAACTTTATATAATCCTTATAATTTTAGAATCCATATTATGAGTTTCATAGACATACTATAAGAACAAATTCATTTTTTAGATAAAAGAAGTATTTTCCAAAAAATGCAATTTTACTGCCTTTTAATGGTGAACCCTTTTTAAATCAAATATTTGACACTTATATATTCAATTTGGCAAAATAATACTCTTCTTTAGAAGCAGGACATTAAAATTTAGTTTGGATAAATTTTTGGTAATTCTCTGATGACTTTAATATTTTGATAATTAGATAAGAGTACGAAATTTTAATTGAAAACAAATATTTTAATATAAATAATTTACATTGTTAAATGGAAATCATTTTTTAATTCATAATTTCAATGTTATTTTAGGGTAAAATTTTGATATTTTTATGAAAACATTCAATTTTTGATGAATAGTGAAATGCACTTTGTTATTATTTAAAACTGACATTTTATTTAAATAATTAAATATTTTATTTAAATTTATTTTAAGTCAAAATACCTATATTCGTTCAATGTAATTCATTTGAGTCATTTTTTAATAAAATTATATGTATAAAATTTTATCGAACGTTTTACTGTTTTTTACCCACCTCCAAGGAGCACTTGCAAATTTCCATAAAACATAATTTTACTGTTAATGTGAGTTGAATTTCAGAAATCTGAGAGACATGGTTTATATTAGTATGTAAAATGTGGTTCAATAAGATGAAAATAATTTATGGCAAATAGTAACTTTTTACATTTATTTACCACGGTTAAAAGTAAATCTGGTGATTAAGTGTAAAAATGATATCATAATTTCCTTAAAACATATCCTAATTATATTGTAAAAGTGTAATTCTACAAAAAACAACCTTAGGAATAAAATTTTATCCTTTACGTCCACTTGGATTAGATTAGGACATTTATTATTATTTAATGCAAAGAAGAGTTAAAAGTGTTAAATTCAATGTTTAATAACTAAATCAATTTTAATATAGAGATAAACAAAATATAAATATGACTATAAATAGTTATTAGAAAGATAAAAAATTTCCTACATAAAGGTTTTTTATTTATAATTTTTGGACATTAAATATTTTAATTTATTTATGAAACATTGATGATGAAGTAATTAACTTATTAATGAAATATTAAAATAATTGAAATTATAAATAACCAAATAAATGTAAATTGAGAATTTTTATGAATTAAACTAATTTTCTTGGTTAATATTAAACTTTAGGGTTTATTAAATGAATTTTTTTCCAAATAATAATGCGGTTATAAATTTAGCAATAACAAAATACCAAATAGTGAAAAAATTGACGCAAAAGAGCTTTTAAAATAAATATTATAGTATTAATTGGTATTCATTTCCTAAAAATCTATGGATCATCAAAAGGGATTAAATACTATTATATATGTCATTAATAATCCACTTGGGGTTTTCTTGGAAGTTTATAGTATGTTTATTAACTATATAATATAAAAATACAAAAAGACATGGTAAATGCCAAACAATTTAAGTAGGAGTTAAATATAAAAGATATGGTTAATATAGTGACCCAAACCTGTCTAACACCTATTGATTGAGTGGTTCTAGACCCATGCCCACCTTAGACATTAAATAATTTATTTTGGAGCCACTAAAAACCGAATATTATTTTATTATAAAATAATAATTTAGGTTTTTTCTATGGTGGCCCTCACCCCTCTTATAAAAGGGCACATCCCCTTCTCTCAAATTCACACCTCCAATGCCATTTGTATCGGAAAAAACCTGCCCAAATATCCACCAATCTATCCTAACTACATCCTAGAGACCTAAATTTGGTCAGAAATAAAACATAAGGATCCCTTTTGATCAAATAAAAAGGGAGAACTGAAGAAGAGGTAATGATTTCACCACCATCTTTCATGTTCTTTTCTTCATCGACTTACACATTCATTGTTATTTCCATACAAAAATAATAAATAATATAACTTATATATACTATGATGTTATTATAAATATGGAACTTCCATATTCATTATTCTATCCATCCTATGAATGATAATGTCACCATGCGTGCGTACGTGCGACTTACCATCTCCACACCGTGGTGTAATTTGTTATTCAACACTATGTTTTTTGGATGGATATAATGATGAGTAATATGTATATAAAGAATGAAAATAACCTGATAATTTCTCTGTAAAATTATTATACCATACAATTCCACACCTTAAAAGAAATGATATTGTCGCTCGTGCGTACGTACGGATTACCGTCTCCACGACGCGATGAGATTCATTTCCACGTTCACCATTCATCGATGATTATAAAAATATATATTACTAATAAGTATTTAATATATGACATAATAATGATAATGGAGATATATATATGTATTTATGTACTTACATATATCTTATTCACTTACTTCTGTTTAATATTATATGAATACCGAAAGAGTGTTTATGCGTACGTACGTCTTACCGTCTCCATAAACGGGGTTTTCTATTTCATATATCTATCCTTTATAAATATTTATATTCTAAATATATATGATATATAAATAAATTTTTATATTCTGGATGTATTTAAATCAGGATCTAAATGATACGATCAAGAATATAAGTTAAAACACGTACGATAAAGAATGTGATTTTTACCTAAAATATTAATTTAACATGGAAATCATTATTAAATGGGTAGTATAAATTCATAAATGAATCATGTATGATATAATAAATAATAATATGGTTCTGTTATAAATTAATAACATACTATGGTCATTATATTAGAGGTTAATCATACCCTTGACCAAAGGATTGTGCAATGTTAGGGTTAATTTCATAATTTCTTTTTTATCTGAGATTGTTTTGACATAAGTATCTACTGGGATATATTTATTATCCATGTCCATGTTCAATAAAATATTTTAAAAAGGGAATATTTTTATGTTTTTTTACTAAAACATCATTTTAAAATGGTTTAAATATTTATTCTTTTAAAAATTTCTCAGAAATGTACATGTTTTCAAAATGATTTTAATGATTTATTTGAATGGACATGAATGTTTTAAAATGATAATTCATTTCAAAAGATTCAAAGTTGTATGGGACACTTTGATTGAAAAATATCTTATAAATTTTATCCTTTATAAATTATGTGACTTTTAAATAATTTCATGAAAATGGGATATTTCTCTCAAATATTTTTACATATCATTTTCAACTATGTCAAAATCCTTTAAGGGATATTATTCTTGATCGAGGTTGATTTATTGTCATAAAAATATTCCATATTGTATTTAAGGTTTTGTGGTATGTTTGACGATGGATGAATTATTTTTATGCCATTCATGGTCTATGGGTAATATATTGATATCTCATATTCTAGTTTTTAATACGAATGTTTATGTTATATTTCATCCTTTTCATAAGATAATGTATTGGACTAGTATGTTTCGGGTTGGGGACCGGTAACACTATTACCTCCAGGTTGGGGTCTAGTTACATCAGTCCCTTCAGGTTTGAGTCCGGTTATAGAGGATCTCCGGGTTGGAGTCCGGTAACAGAGGCTCTCTAGGATGGAGTCCGGTTACAGAGGCTCTCTAGGATGGAGTCCGGTTATAGAGGCACTTCGGGTTGGGGTCTGGTTATAGTTAATACCTAATTCTTGGCACAAGGCCTTGACACAAAAATTAAAGTCTGATACTATATATTCCCTCATTATGAAAATAATATTGATGGTTTATATTGTCATTCAACTAGTAGAATACACGTGATTATGTTTTGTTATGGCTTTATTCACTCAACTCATATTCCTGCCATAAAGTTTTCATGTTTATTATCTGTAGTGTCCTGTGATTTCAATTATTCACCATGCCTAATGTTTATCTTATCTTCCGCTGTATTAAATACCCTTACTGATCATTTTAGCTCACCCCTTTATTATTTTTTCATTTTCCCAGGATTCCAAGAAGTGTTTTATGATTGATAAGAAGCCTTAATCATGGGGATTAATGGCATTCTCAAATGATCATTTTTATTATGTTTTATTTTCTAATGTGTAATGTAACATTCTTATATGAAATATATTTTCCATGACTGCTAAACTGATCAGTTTTTCAAGACATGATTCCTTGTAATCATGCAAAAGTAATAAATTAATGCACTGACTCTGGGAAACTAGGTTCGAGGCGATATAGTTGGTATCAGAGGAATTTTAGCAACAAACATGAAAATAAATTTAGATAAACTCCGATTAGGGGAAAATATCCTATGTTACTCATTGAGGATTAGTATAGAAGAACATCCTAGAATTTTTGTGAAGTATAGATTTTGTGAGTTTTCCATGCAATACATCCCAATCTGGATACGAGCAGGTAAGGGTTGCTCTAGGACAGATGTACCTTGGGGTAAGACCCGAAAACACTGCTTTGAGCAAGACCTGAATGAGAACTGGTGCATGAAAATAGGGCTTGTTGCACTCTTGGTTAAGACAATCCTGGGGGATATGCATAAGATTATTGACAGTATCATTAAAATCCATTATGAAGGATTTAGGAGTAAATAATTCATCAAAGAAAAAAAAAATTTGATTATGGATTATATCCATAAACTGTTAAATTTATGTTAGGTATTTTATATGTTTGGAATTAAGAATTTCAATTCATAAAATGGCCTAGTGTATTCCATTATTAATAAATGGCACCTAGTAAAAGGAATGAGAACTCTAGTAATACGTATGATCCAAAAAGTAATAAGGATCATATCATTCAAGGCATTAAGCCAACATTTAGAAGGGAAATACTCTCCCACGTATTCTAAATAAATGAAGAAATATTATCATGTGTTAATATGATAAGTAATGAATCCTTTGAGTCCTATGTCTTTGAAGGGAAGCAATAGATAAAATGTATGGTACAGAGAAATATAGATAAAGTGAAGAGGGGAATGAAGTATTTTCCCTTATGTGATAAATGTGGAAATAATCACCTTGGTAAATGTTTGAAAGGAATGATAGTTTATTATAAGTTGGGTGAAAAAGGACACCAATTACGCGATTTGAAGGGTAAGAAAAAGGTTTCAAATTTAAAATGCTTTATCTGTAAGGAGTTGAGACACTACACAAATCAATGTCCTGGTCATCATAGTATACCGAAAATGATGCTAGTGGACAGTAATCATGTTATGATACTACCTCATATGAAGAGGAATGACTAGTGTTATTATGCTTTTATTACAGAATTATTTCATTTGAGTGTTTTATCAATAATATACCAGTTATATTAATTATGGAGATAAATAAGTATTGTACTACGGTACTATTTTATTGAGGATTTGGGATTTCATGGTTATATAAAAAGGGACTTAATAGTAAGCTACACTTTATTGGAAAATACATGGTTGAAGGAAAGGTAATCCTTAATATGGTCTTGGTAATGAGGTAGTGATTTTGGAATTAGAGATAATTGATTTGGATAAAATATATTGGATATTCTTGACTTCCATGGAACTGATTAGTAGTTTGTTTATTTCATAATTGTTAGAATATTCAAAAATTTTGGATATAAAGAATAAATCTACTATTATATATTGGATAAGGGAGCATGATTGTAATCAATAATGTTATATAGTAATTCAATGTGTTACCATGTTATAAAATAATACAAGATGAAGGTGTTCACATGTTATTATGTGGAAAAAACGATATTCATTGTGATTAACTTCCATATAAAATTTGGACTGTGAGTTTGGATAGAATTATTTTGGATAAAGGTTGGAATATATAATGTTTGAAATTGGATACTATAGTTAAGGTTATTTTTGGATTGTTATAAAAAGGAAAACATGCGGACTGTGTGATAATCTGTCATGTCGGAAAAAGCTAGAGGAATCGAACCCCCAACCATAGTGCGATTGGGATTTATCACCTACCACTGGACTATGTGAAGTCACTGGATTGTATAATATAGTTTTTTAAACGGTCTGATAGGTGAATTATAAATTATTTATTATTTTTGGAACCCTATACTCTTAGGATAAATATATTTTTATTGAAATATTTTGGAGTGAAAGATGAGTTTTTGGTAGGAATTAGTTGAAGGATGAAACACTACTTGTCATGTATATATATATATATATATAATTTTTTACCTCTTATTCTATGGGTAAATCAATTCTTAAACATTACGGAAGGAATATTAAAACCAAAAATATGTTATCCAAATACATTATGTCTTGTTGAACTGATGGTATTTTAAATCATCATAGATTGATGGATTTAAGGTCCTCAATTTTACACTTGTTTGTGATAGATGACCTCAATCACTCCCTATAAATATTTAAGTTTTCCCCTAATTATAAGTCTCTAATTTCCATAAATTTTATCCTAATCGAGATAATAATTTGGTGGTGACCCTTTCATTTCCCTTTTCCTCTTATTAAGACTAAATTTTATTAACCCAATTTCTAATGTGGGTTTTCCCACAAAAGTATTTTATATTATCATACTTTTATTTTTAGAGAAAATTTTCAAATTGTAAGGATGAAATTTTTTGATGGAGGGAATAATGTAACACCCCATGATTTAATGGTATGTAATTTCTTCAAATTAATTTAATGACTTGCACTACAGGCAACACTCAGTTCATGCGCACCACGACTTACCAAACTAGCCATTAGAAAGCAGTTATGAGTAGAATTAACTGAATTTTGAACAATATATAATCCTTATAATTTTAGAATATATATTATAAGTTTCTTAGACATACTGTAAGAACAAATTCATTTTTTTCAGATAAAAGAAGTATTTTTCAAAAAAAAATGCAATTTTACCCCCTTTTAATGGATATCCCTTTTTAAATCCAATATTTTACACTTATATATTCAATTTTACCAAATAATATTCTTCTTTAGATTCAGGAAATTAAAATTTATATTGGATAAAGTTTTGGTACTTTCCTGATAACTTTCATATTTTGATGAAAAGTTAAAAATACTAAATTTTAATTGAAAACACCATTTTTCATCGAAATACTTTATATTGTTAAATTATTAATTTTCATGGTTTTGAAGTATAATTAGATTATATTTTTATAATTTAATACAATTTATTTCATTATAAGTAATTTCATATTTAAATTTGACATAAACACATGTCAATCTTTTGATAGTTTTTACTTTTTAAAAACCCGTTTTTGGTATTGACAATGGGAATTAATTTTAAATTAATAAATGCAGCTTCTATATTTTTAATTTGGTAAATTGGACTTCATTTTTGAATTTAGAAAATCAATATTATATTAGGGTAAAATTTTGATATTTTTCTGAAAACATTCTATTTTTGATGAATAATGAAAAACATTATGTTATTATTTAAAACCAACTATTTATTTAAATAATAATTTATTTTATTTAAATTTATTTTATGTTGAAATGCCTATATAATTTCAGTTTAATTCATTTGATTCATTTTATAATAAAATTAAATGTATAAAATTTTATCGAACGTTTTACAGTCTTTTACCTACCTCCTACGAGCATTTGCAAATTTCATTAAAACATAATTTTACCGCTTATGTGAGTTGAATTTCAAAAATCCGAGAGACACGGTTTATATCAGTACATATAATGTGGTTCAATAAGATGAAAATAATTTTTGGGTAATAGTAACTTTAGACTTTTATTTACCATGGTTAAAAGTAAATAGTGTAACTACAGGTAAAAATGATATCATAATTACCCTAACACATGTTGTAATTCTACTAGATAAGTGTAATTCACCGAAAACAACCTTACGAATAAAATATGATCTTTTAGGTCAACTTGGATTAGATTAGGATATTTGTTATTATTTAATTCAAAGAAGAGTTAAATATGTTAAATTCAATGTTTAATAACTAAACCATTTTTAATATAGGGTTACACATAATATAAAGTTGACTATAAATATTCTTTATAAATATAAAAATCATTCAGACATAATTATATTTTATTTATAATTTTCAGACATTAAATATTTAAATTTATTTATGATGCAATGATGATGGAGTAATTAACTTTTTATTGAAATATTACAATAATTGATATTATAAATACCAAAATAAATATATTTTGAGAATTTTTATGAATTATAGTAATCTTCTAGTTTAATATGACATTTTCAGGTTTATTAAATGATTTTTTTGAAGTATTAATGTTGTTATAAATATAGAAAAAAACAAAATACCAAATAGTGTAAAATTTGACATAAAAGGGTTTTTAAAAAACATATTATATTATTAATTGGTATTCTATACCTAAAAAACTATTGTTTTACCAAAGGGCTTAAATACTATTATATATGTCATTAATGAACCACTCGTGGTTTTTTGGAAGTTTATAGTATGTTTATTAACCATATAATACAAAAATAAAAAGAGACATGGTAAGTGTCAAACTATTTAACTAAGAGTTAAATATAAAAGATAAGGTTAATATAGTTACCCAAACGTGTCTAAAACCTATTGGTTTAGTGGTTTTCTACCCCTCCCAACATTATACTTTAAATAATTAATTTTGGAGCCATTAGAAACCGAAATTTTTTTTATTATTAAATAATATTTTAAGTTCTTCCTAAGGTGCCCCTCACCCATCTTATAAAAGGTCACTTCCCCTTCTCTCAAATTCACACCTCCAAAAAAATTTGGCTCAGACAACCCCTTACCAAATATCCTCCCAACTATCCTAACTTCATTCTAGAGGCCTTCCTTTGGTCAGATAGCCATCATAAGGATCCCTTTTGTTCAAACAAAAGTAAGAACCTGAAGAAGAGGTAATGATTTCACCACCCTCTTTCATGTTCTTTTCTTCTTCCACTTACTCTTTCAATGTTACTGTCATGCCAAAATAATAAATCCAGTACCATATTTATACTGTGATGTTATTATAAATATGGGACATCCATATTCATTATTCTATCCCTCTCATGAATGATAATGTCACCATGCGTGCGTACGTATGAGTTACAGTCTCCACATTGTGGTGTCATTTGTTATTCAACACTATGTTATTTGGATGGATATAATGATGTGTAATATGTATATAAATAATGAAAATAACATGATAATGTCTCTTTAAAATTAATATACCATCCAATTCCACACCTTTATGGAAATAATATTGTCGCTCGTGCATACGTACGGATTACATTCTCCATGACATGATGAGATTCATTTCCACGTTCACCATTCATCGATGATTATAAAAATATATATTACTAATAAGTATGTAATATATGATATAATAATGATACTGGAGATATATATTTATATATATATATATATAAAATTATTTATGTACTTACATATATATTATTCACTTACTTCTGTTTAATACGATATGAAAACAGAAACAACGTTTATGCATACATACGGCCTACCGTCTCTATAAACGGTGTTTTCCATTTCATATATCTATCTATTATAAATATTTATATTCTAAATATATAAGATATATAAATCAAGGTTTATATTCCAGGTGTATTAAAATCATGATATAAATTATATGATAAATAATAAAAAGTTAAAACACGTATGATAAAGAAAGTGATTATTACCCGAAATGTCAATTTAATATGAAAATCATTATTAAATGGGTAGTATAAAGTCATAAATGAATCATGTATGATATAATAAATATTAATGTTTTATGGTTTAAATTAATAACATACTATGGTCATTATATTGTTGCTTAAACATACCCTTGACCAAAATAAATTTCATGGTAAAGGTAAATTTCACACTATCATTATTATCCGAGGTTGTTTTTACGTAAGTATGTACTGGGACATATTTATTATCCATGTCCATGTTTCATAAAAGTGTTTTCAAAGGGAATATTTTTATGGTATTTTTTACTAAAAAAATATTTTAAAATGTTTTAATGAATTATTCTTCTACATCTTTCTCATTAATGTACATGTTTTCAAAATGGTTTTAAGGATTTATTTGTATGGACATGAATGTTTTAAAATGTTAATTCATTTGAAAATATTCAAAGTTGTATGGGACACTTTGAATCAAAACAATATTTTAACTATATTCCTTTATAAATTATGTGACTTTTAAATGATTTCTTCAAAATGTTATATTTCTCTGAATGATTTTTACTGATCATTTTCAACTATGACAACATTCTTTACGGAATATTATTCTTGATCGAGGTTGACATATTATTATAGAAATCTTCCAAGTTGTATTTAAGGTTCTGTGATATGTTTGATTGTGGATCAGTTATTTTCATGCCATTCATGTTTTATGGATAAAGTATTGTCATTTCAAATACTAGTTTTAATATGAATGTTTATGTAATATTTCATCATTTTCTTAAGATGAATGTATTGGAATAGTATGTTCCAGGTTGGGGACCTGTAAAAGTAAGCCCTTCGGGTTTGGGTTAGGCTACAGTTGTCCCTCCGAGTTGAGTCCGGTTACAGAGGATATCTGGGTTGGATTCCAGTTACAGAGGCTCTCTGGGATGGATTTCGGTTATAGAGGCTCTCCGGGATGGAGTCCGGTTACAGATGCTCTTTGGGTTGGTGTTTGGTTATAGTTAGACCCTAGGTCCTACCACGAGGCCTTGACAAAGAAATCAAAGTCTGGTACAATACATTCCTTAATTATGAAAATAATATCAATGGTTCATATGGTCATTCGACTAGTAGAATACCCATGATTATATTTTAATATGGAATTATTTACTCAACTCATATTCCTGCCATAAATATCCATGTTTATTATCTTTTTGTCATGTGTTTTCAATTATTCACCATGCCTAATGTATATGTTATCTTCTTCTTTATTACTTACCATTATTTTGTGTTTGAGCTCACCCATTTCTTTTGTTTCATTTTCCCAGGATTCCAAGAAGTGTTTTATGATTGATAATCAGGGTTAATCATGGGGATTAATGGTGTCCTCAAAGGATCATTTATGTTATGTTTTATTCTCTAATATTTAATGAAACATTCGTGTATTTAATCTATTTTCCAAGCCCGCTAAAATGATTGGTTTATCTGGAAATTATTCCATGTAACCAAGCCAATGTATTAAAATAATGCACAGACTCTGGGTAATTGGGGTTGGGGCATTACACCAACGGGAGTATTACTATGGGATGTTATAAAATGTCATATTAATAAATTTACCATGAAGCGGTTAACTTATCCAGAGGTTAATGTAGAGTTATAATTAACAAAGGTAATTCTTATACCTCTTCCAGTGATAAAGTGGAAATTTGAAAATATAAAAATTTATTTGGTAGTGGGATCACAAAATACATCCTAAGGTAATAACGTGATTCAGGTTATAGAGGATTGAATAATAAAAATATGAACATTTATTTCCCATTTGAGATACTAAGTCTTTAGATCATCTTTTTAGACAGTATCAAAAAGATATAGTTATGTTATATAAAGTTACTCTCTATTATTTATTATACTAAGATAACATATTCACATCTATTTTTTGTAAAGGACTTAATTAGTCGATGGGTAATTTAGTACATTTTTTCATCATAAATATGATATTCAGCTTGAGTAGATGATTAAAACCATGGAAGGAATGTTTCCATCATGTTAAATGGATTACAAGGGATGTGTGGATCAACAACTTTCTTTATTTGATTTTTCTTATAAAAATAGTTTTCATTCGAATAAACATATGGCTCTTTTTATGGAATTATATGAATGGTGGAGTCGAATTACATCTTTTTGGGATGAAGTATGAGAAATTATGTTGATGTAAACATAATTTTTTGAGTTAATGGATTGAAGTTATATTTTATTAAATATAAAGGGATTATGTCTTAGAGTAGGAAAAATGTTCTGTGGATAACTGTAAGATAGATCAATTATTCAAGGTAGGTGATCATGATTTTCTTAAAGAATATCCATTGGTAATTACTATGTTTTTTGTAAAAAGGTAAATCTATGTCCATGGTTCATTATACCATATGAAATCTGATAATTATTTTGATCAATTTCCTACCAAGTGGATTTTCCCAGATTTTATCCCAGGTATGAAATGCATTTCATGTCTAGATGATAAGAATATATGTTCCAATTTCATAACGTGATTTATTATCTAAAGTAGATCATTGTGAGGATAATATTTATTATAAGTAATTTCATATTTTTATTGATGACATTAGAGATAAATTTTTTCTGAATAAGGTGATTCACTAGGTTATGGTTATATGGGGAAACCATATACTTTAAGAGGAAACATCGGAATACGAAAATACTACAATGGTATGATATTCCCACTTGTTTCATAATTGAATAAAATTTAAAGGGAATAATTTACAATATGAGGAAGAGTGAAACAACTAATTTAATGATATAATAAATCGTTTTCAATAATTTGGTAGTTATATTCATTATAAAACATATTATGTAATTTTTACAAAATAATGATACAGTTTTAACAAAAATACATTCCAATAAGGTTTTTTTCTAAAAGAATAATTTCCAAATTTTAGAATTTGAGTTAGAAAAAGTAAATTCCTTTTTTGAAGTCGTTATATCAATATTAATTTTGTGTTAATTTTTTGAGTTTTTTACAAAAATAAGATTTTTTAGGTGAATAGTGAAAATACCATTTTTTGTAAAAAAAGGTCATTTATTTTCAATAAATTAATTTCTATAAAAGAATCACTATATTTTCACTATAATTTCCTGTAATAAGATATTATTATATTATAATTAATCCAATTAATTAATTTTGAATCAAATTTAAATTATATTATAGTATAACATTGTCTTTTGTTTTAAAAATGAATTTTTCTAGAAATTGTTTTAATGTTCCTAATGATTCTCAATTTTTATAAATTAAGATTATTCCTCATGTGTATATTTTTAAATTAAAATTATTTATTAAATAAAAACTAAAATAAATTTTTATTCAAAATATTTTTATTACTAGCCATATAATTGATATAAAATCATCATTTTCATTAAAAAACACTTCTTGAAAGCCCATTTTTTCATCGGATCTGGTAATTTATTTTTATGATAAATTCTGAAAATTATATAAGATGAATTTGGTAAAGGGTATATAATATTTGAACTCAAAAAAATGTATTTTAGCTAATTATTTCATCATTATTTTGTCTATAATCTATTGTAAAAAAATAATTGCAGTAGTTATGGTGAACAGCAGTTTACTAGAGGTAAAATAAAATGATCAATGTTAAATATAAAACAAAAAATATATAAAATTTATTTTTTGGCCATATATGGAACTTATAATGCATAATTGTAAATATTTATCAATTTTAGGACCTTTTTAATTTGAAAGACATGGGTACACTTTTTATTTCAAAAATTACAAGTGTGCCACTCACCTCACTTATAAAACATCACCTCCTCTCCTATCCAATCCACACCTTTAAATCCATTTGTATCTGCCATTAACAACCAAAATATATTCCTAAATTACCAAATCATTCGATTGATACCATATTTTTATTGTAAATTCATCCTAAGAAAGCATTTGGTGCTTACCTAATGAACATTTTTTGAAGAAGATGTTTTGTGTTTAACTATACCGTTTCATTATAATTCTTATTCCACCTCTTTCAAATGTTATTAAATTATCATTATATAATAAAATTAATATATCCCATATAATTATATGTTATTATGTTAAATTAATAACCCAAATCTGTATTCTCTTTCATCAAATGGGATACGAAATCATCATTCACGAGTACGAAGGACTACTACCTCACAAACCGATGTCATTCATTTTCCATCATCACATCACATGATTTTCTATAATGATGTATCATAATTATATATGTTAAATTTTAAATATTTTTATAATTTTATATTTATTATAATGCATATTCCTTATTAATTTTCAATCCATGGGGGATTTGATAACGACAGTTATGTGTAAGGCAAACTACCACCTCGTGAAGTGATGTGATTCATTTTTCACAAATAATTAATTTGGATGGTAATAAGGATATATTTAATGGTATAAAATAAATTATTATGATTTTCATGAAATATTTTTCATTCTAAAAATATATTACTTTATTTTTTATCTTACAATGAAAATTAATAACTTCGGTCGTGCATGTGTGTGCACTACCACCTCAACATAGCGTTGTGACTCATATTTCATCACAAAATCACATGGATAATATAAATAAATATATTTAAAGTAATAATATTTAATTTAATATATTTTAATAATTATATAGATATTTAATATCACATTCATTCTTTCAATATAGATCATTGAGAAATGGAAATATTACTCCAGCCTACGTATGACCTTCGGTCTCTTTAACCATAACGTAGTTAATTTTTGATTACCATCATTCATTATATGATTTTAAAAGAACAATTGATATATAAATATGATTATTATTTATACATTGAAACAATTATTTCTTTAACACTTTTCAACCTACTAAATCCATTTTTTAACATATAAGTAAAAAATTATCATAACATCTAACATAAATTTAATGTATTATCAAACTTAACATAACATGGTAATAAGTGAAATAAAATGAAAAATTAAAATTAAAATTATCACGGGATAAAATATAATTATCATAATTTTATTATTCAAGAAGATGAAGAATGAACATGGTGAATCGAACTCGAGTTAAGGGGAATCATCTCAATTTATGTTCATTGATGAATATATTGATTTTATGAACCTATACTCCTTAATGAAATGTATATACATACCATTATAAATACTTTATAATGATGTTCTCAATTATTATGATATATAATGTTTTTTTATTTTTAATCTTTCATGGGGATTATAGTTTAAATTTTTTCAAAGTGGTTTGTGAATTTTCATTAAAAATATTATATTAGTGTTTTCCTTAAAAATATCTTCCAATTTCATGTCTATGTTAATATAATTATTTTATCAGTATAATTATATTGAAATAGAATTTTCATAAATAAAATTTATTTTCTTTCATATTTTTTTTTCAAAAAATGCTTATTTGTTTAGAATGCTTCAATTTCATAAAAAGTGAACAAATGAATTTAAAATTTTAATGTGTATAACTACAATGACATTTCCCACCACCATAAAAATTCTTTTAAGATTTTTTTCATTTAAATTATTTAATTTTATCTTCAATGAAGAAACCACTTTCCCTTTTTATGAGTATTGTGGTATTAATATTAATTTAAAAAGAAAATTTGATTTTTTGTATTGAAAATAGTTTTTCAAAATAAATTGGTATTTTGATATCTTATATGGTTTCTTATAAGGTATTTAAATAATTTATTAAGGTTTTTTAAGAAAATTAAATGTTTTTGGATTTATGATTATGTTATGGTTATTGGAGATTATTTATTATTATGGGTTGTTCCATTATCAATCAAGTATCTATGGTTATGTTATAAACCGATGAAAGTTTGTAACTTTATAAACACGAGATCAGTGGTAATATTATTAAAGATGTATGGGTGGTTCTATTATAAACCAGGGATGAGTAGTTCCATGATAAACTATGGATTTGTGGGACTATGATATCCATCCAATTAATTGGGTACTCTGGATATAGAATATGACTATATTGGATACTTCATTTGTAAGAGTGATATGAATGATGATGTACCAAGTTTCTAACATGTATTATGTATTCATGGTATAGATTTTAAATGATTTCATTGAGTAATAAATTTGTATGATTTCATGTGAAAATTATTTGTTGAATTTTGTTCAATGAACATTGAGATAATGGTTAAAACTTCAAGGGTTCTCATTTTTTTAACTTTACTAATTATATTCTTCTTTTTATGTCCCATATAGAGATATTTTCTCTCATCCCACATTTTAATATGTTTTATATATTTTTTTAATATTTTTTGGGATACTAAGATTTCATGTGGAATGTCATGAATACGATTTATTAAAATAGATCATTTTTTCCAAAAAAATTATATTCTAGAAAAAATGGATGTTTATAAAAATATTTCACTTTGTATATATATAGTTTTTTATTACATGAGTTGTGAACTAATTATCTAAATCTCTAATATTGAAAATATCCTAAAATGTAAGATAATTAATTATTGTCTTAAGACGCACTGTTATGTACTATTAAATGTTGGGGCCTTATAGTGTAGTATCTAAAAACATATCATAGATACCAAAATTTCACTAAACAATAGTGTGATCTTATCAAACACAAGTCCATTTGTATTGTTATTTTACACATGAAATTATTAATAAGCACAAGATATGGAATATTTCAACACTATGTAACGTACATATTTTTATCAATTCAAGTGATGTCTAAAATGTACATAATTATATCTCATGTAAATATCTTGATATATTTGTTCAATATACTTGTTAATATCTCAATTTAAGACTATTATGTAATTAAACCATCATATAGGTGGAAACATACAGTCCTAGTTGATCAGATACCTCTTCTAGATTAGTATCATAATCAATGAACTTTTATTAATTAAAATTCTAAAATTACGTTAAACTCGTATCAATCTATGATTCCTCACATAAATGGAAGCTATTTTAAAACCTCAGGTTGAATAGTCCATAGCCAATGTTCACTAGAATAACAAAGACAACATATATATGAGAACCAGTATAGTGTAATTTCATTTAGCAAATTCATATATAAATTTACCAAATTATATCTCATGTGAGATCAATTTTATTTCTATAAAAATTATCATACTCATTGATGGGTCCAAGGTAGATATTAGCACTACAAA
Source organism: Viscum album (assembly GCA_963277665.1). Lineage (NCBI taxonomy): Eukaryota > Viridiplantae > Streptophyta > Magnoliopsida > Santalales > Viscaceae > Viscum > Viscum album. The sequence continues at coordinate 1,233,518,943 of OY728152.1, forward strand.
GAGCGGGAAAATTAGTGATTTCAAAAAACACCATTTCTCATAAAAAGTTATTCATGTCACTAGTAAGTTTGATTAGATCTTGAGGGTGATGATTTAATGTTAATATATAGAGGTAGAAATAACACACATAATAAAAGAGGTAATAAATGTTCACCAACTCTTTCTATCATGTGGATTGTATCCATTGATCAATAGTGGTGATCCCATTTTGTGTTTGTTTAATTTTATTTTCAATTAGAATAAGGAAAATAGAATAATGATGGCCCTAAAAATGAATTATATAAAATAATTTCTATCTCAAATAGTCTAGTAATACTAACAATTTATTTTCTTATTATATTATTTTTTATCATTCTTTGAGTTTTATCCTGAGTTTCAAGTCAATAAAGTATGAAATTTTAAATTTTTATGGATTTTTCATACAACAAATTTGGGATATAGGTCAATATTAACCATTTGGATAACTATACTAAGGAAATTAATTTTCAATAGACATTATTCGCATATTTTTCTCATTGTTTCTGAAATAATGCATGAAAATTATCTAGGTGTCCCTGTGAGTTTAGTGAGGAGTGAACCGTTAGTTCATAGTATGGTAAACAGTGTTTCCAAAATATGTAGCATATATAGTTATATAAAAAACTAATTTGATGTTTTTTCCTTCATAATATAAAACATAAATTGAAATAATCCTCTCCTCAGTTAAATGGCGTACACCATGGGGTGCCATGCCACCTTATACATAACATTATATTTTTTAAATTCCATTTATTTCTTAATGGTTCCTTCGATGTTAAGTTTAATGAGATAACTTCTCACTATGTAATTTCCAAAAAAAATTAATATATTTTTCTACAGAAATTAAAAAAATAAAATAAAATTTTAATATTATAAAATAAAATTTAAATATTATAATGTCGCAATTAAATTACTGGTTATAATAAAATTTATCGCAATAAAAACTCTATGATGGAAAGAAATTTCATCATGTAGTGGAATTAACCCTTATGCGGCTCATTTATCTGAGATTGGGAATGATATATATTTCTTATTATTTCACTAGACCCATCAAAATATGATCATGAAAATCTATGGCATGACAAAATCATAAGAGAGAACAATTACGGGTCATATAAATTTCTAAGAGATCTATGTTAGAGGAATCACCACCCTCGAATACCACCAGAGTGCACTATATAGTGAGATATTACAAAAGATATTAAGGGTCTATGTTACATGAAATTAGGAAGATATAATGATGAAATTACTAATCTAATAATTTATTTATCATAACTATTTTAAACATTTTTCATTTTTACTTCTAAATAAAATGGTTATTTATTTCTAAATATATAAATAACATTAACATGATTATTTTATTCTTCATAAATGGTTTTCTAAAAAATAAATTATATGTGCCTTAAATGTAGAATCAAAAAATATTATATATTTTTTATATAAATAATAATATATATATATATATATATTATAATAACACTAATTTGATTATAATTTTGTATGAAATTAATAATTGTTAATACATTAAAAAGTGATTTTCATATAAAATGGTTTCTCAATATATTTGATTATTTTATATAAAATATAAAATATAAAATTTTGTAATATCAATTTTAAAAAATAAACATATTTTATATATATATAATTTAGTTACTAGTTTAATATTTATTTTTTCATTTTTCTATAAAGTTGATTTTTTAGTGAATACTACAAAATTACATTTTTTACACATAATATGACTATAAAGACATTTCCGGCATATATGTATTAATATATATTCCTGAAAATAATTATAATACCATAAATACATATTTCACATGTGACATTAAAATTTTATAAAAAATTAATTTTCAAACACATATATTCATTTTAGAAAATAATTTATAATTTAAAAAAATTACGTTATAAAAATATTTTATTTTAAAAAATTTGTATCACATTTATAAAATTAATATTTTAAAATAAAAATTAATTCTTGGATAATTAAGAAAAAATTAATTAGTAATTATGATCTAATTTTAAATAATAAAGTATATATATTTTTTGGTACAAACTAGTTGCCAAAGATAAAATAAAAATGTGTAAAATGGATTTAACGAAGAGGGATATACAATAATAATGTTAAAAACATTGTTAAAAATGGGGTTTTAAGGACATTATTTACATTAAACCTTCCCTTATCCATTATTTATCAATTATAAATCTACATATCTTGTGAGTGAATTCCAATTATTAAAAAAAATTGGTATTTACAAAAATTCCATACCTTTTCACTTCTAAAGGGGAACTCATATCCACAGATCCCATCACACCACAACACACATAGTTATCTCCAAAATATTTCAAATAATCTCCTTAGAATTCCAATAAACCTTCTAGAGGTTTTGGAATTCTCAAATTCCATCCATCAAAGGCTTAACCCCCATCATAAAGGAGGTAATTCTAGAAGTGATATATAAATTTTTAACCACTCTATAATCAGTACTATTTCTTTCTGTGAACATATCATTATTAAAATTAAATACACCTCAATGAAATTATAACATTGGTATCCTTGGTATACTAGTATGATATTATAGTTATTTTATAATAATTACCTACCTTTCCCGTTTTCATTAAGAAAAATTAAACTGTTATTCAAGTGTTATACAAATGACTATGTCCATAAGGCAACATGTTTTTCATTATTTCACTACCATACAAACATGGTAATAATAAGGAATTAAGCATATAAGTATTTTATTTATGGCATATTTTATATTTATACATTATAAACCATGTTATCCCTTTTCTCTATTCTATGGATGAAGAAATCATTAAACATTCATACGTGTGGACTACCACATTCATGGAACAATTTCTTTTTATTTTCTCATAATTGATTTACATGGATGTTCATAATAATGGTTTTAAGGGATAAATAATCATTTTATGACATTATTTTTTTTAATACAATTTTGAAAAACTGTTAAAAATTTGATCAATGGACTGCCATGGTATATTCAGCCATCCAAAAAATCACACTATAAGAAAAATGACTTCAACATACTATGAAATGACCTCATGTGTAATATTATTTTTAAAAATATTTAAAATCATTATATATACACTAATAAAAACTATAAAATATCATTATTAATCTTTTATAATGACATTACAACTAAATCCCTTAATAATCATCCATAAATCATGGAATGTTCTTGTTTTGGCAAGATTTACCACCTAATTGAACAATATTATACACCTGTATGATTAATAGAAATGGGAATTTAATTAAATATATTATATCATATTAATAATTAAATAATTTTTTTCTGTAATGGAAATATAAATATATTATGCTTCATTTAGGAAAACATCCTTTCTTTGCTAATAATTATCCATACATGATCATTGTCAATTTTATCTGTATGTATAATAAAAAAACCCAAAGAATGAATTTATGATATTAAAAATTGATATAAAACTTAAATTATTGTACCATTTATGATATATAATGGATGAATTTTTGGTGAATAATTATGAAAAACATATTTATTATAAAACTAGTTCAAGACAATCAAGATTACTCATACACTACTGGAAAGATGGTCTTTCCCAACACTTCTATACCAACAGTTTGTAAAAACCATTGGTATAGCTAACCTTTCCCAAAGGTTCACCAAAACCGTTGGGAAAGCCTTAGATTTCCCCACCTTTCCCAAAGGTTCACCAAAACCGTTGGGATAGGGTGTGTTTTGAGCCTCTTTCCCAACGGTTCACTAAAACCATTGGGAAAGGGTGTGTTTTGAGCCTCTTTCCCAATGGTTTTGGTGAACCGTTGGGAAAAAACAGCCAAAAAACCAGCCTTCGGTCTAAATAACTCAACCCACCCCTAACCTATCCCAACGGTTTTGAAAACCGTTGGGATAGGTTATTTAATTTTTTTCCAGCCCTACTAACTGAGAACATTATAAAAATCAATATTTTAAATAATTATGATAATACATATATATATTTATGAGATTATGTTTACAAAAGTGATGTTAGCTTAGTGGTTAAGTGGTTCGATTATAAACGAGGGGTCCTGGGATCAAATCCCAGCGGATGTTTTATTTTTGGAATTTATATACCAAAGGTTCCATTACCGTTGGTATAGATTTCATATTACCAATACCAATGGTTTTTGGAAAACCGTTGGTATAGACCTATCCCAACGGCTTACTTGGGTAAGATTCTCCAAACCGTTGGTATAGGCTATACCAATGGTTTCGAGGCCTATACCAACGGTTCCAAACCGTTGGTAAAGGTTAGTTTTCCAATAGTGATACATGATATCAAAAATAAATATTAACTAACTAATATACTTTGTAAAACCCAAAAAAATTTAAATTAATAAAATTAAATTGTATATAAAATTATACGCACAATAATGAGATTTTTCTCAATATACACAATAATCAATCTCTCAAATTGATTTTGTTTCACACAAGACGGAGTTTTACTTAACTACAAAATATCATTAACATTATTATTTACTATATCACCTAGCTGTTAAAATGGAATATATGAATAAGAATAAATAAATAATGAAAGATATGTTTTAAAAATATTTATTAGTTATGTATTGATTAGAAATAAAATAATAATTATTTAAAATAAAATAGTTTTTTTGAAAAACAATATTTTTCTAAAAGAGTGTTTAATCACGCATTCCAAAGTTAATTTAAAATTTAATTTTCATACTTTTAGAAAAGAAATTTTAAAAAAATTAATTTTTTTAAATCATATTTTAAAATTTATATTAATGTAATTTTTTGGTATTTTTCTAAAATATTTAATTTTACTATTTATTTTAATAAATAATGAATTTTAATTGAAGAAACGCTTTTTCATTAAAAACATTATAATGTTAAATTATATTTTTTTGGTTGGTTTTAAAGTAAAAATAGTTTTATTTTATTTCATTTAATTCAATTTATGTTATTTAAATCATTTTAATATGGAATTTAGATATATAATCTTTTTAATCCTTTAACTTTTTTGCATTAAAACCTCATTTTTTCGTTACATCTATAGGGTATATTTTAAATTAAATTTTAACATTATTTTTAGTAAATTTTGGAAATATGGATTCAATATTAGGGTTAAAAACAATTTATTATCTATAATAAGTTCAATGTAATTATTTTCAATACGAATAATGAATGTAGGAAAAATTAATTATCACCGTTAAGGAAAAAAGGGTTTATCGAGGAGATAAACTATAATTATAAGACTGAAAATGTCTTAAATGTTATATTAACTTCATTTAATTATTTAATATAGAGCATGGGATCAATTACATTTAAATATATAAAATAACTACCACATTTCGTTGATTATGACACATATAATAAATTTAGTAATGAAAAAGACAAAAAATAGATAGTTTTCTTACTTTTAATGTGAATAAAACCTTGGGATAGGGTAAAAACAACATATGCTCTGTTATATATATCCTTATGAAATATAATTTTGTTTAATATAATAATTTATTTCAATTTCATTGAGATGAAATAATTTATATAAATGCATAATAAACTCCAATAGAGTGATAGTTTAGTTAATACGAAATAAAATAAATGATACTAAAAATATTAAATGTGAAGTAAATTAAATGAAATATTATGCTAAATTATTTTTGTATATGAATATATAATTATACACAGTTTTTAACATAATATATTCTAATTCCCAAATTTAATTGTTATTTTGAAATTAAATTTAAATGAATATTATCAAAAATGACATTAATGTTATTTTATGAAAAATTCTATTTTATAAAATGATTTAAAATTTAAAAAACCAATATTCTTACATGTTATTTTTAAATTAAAATAAATATCATTAATGTTATATTTATGGTATACATTTTTTATAATGAATATATTGGCCCCTAAATTTTAAAAACTATATTATCAAAATTAATTTTAAAGTAAGGTTTTTTCATGTCACGTGCACTTATTTTAAAATTAATTTCCAAAACACATTGGATATAATTTTTTTAAAATATAAATTATATTTATAATAATTGGGTCTAAATAATCTAATATGTCACATTTTATTTTCAGTTTAATGTATAAATTTATTAGGTTAAAAAAATTAGTTACCATAATGAAAACTCAAAATAGAAAAAAAAAAGTAACATAGATGTTAATGAAAAAATGATCAAAACTTTTTTTAATTGTGTGATTGAGGATATTATTGACCATATAAAATATAAAAACATTTAATAATCAATATTGTAACCACTTTAGATAATATTGACCTCGTAATAGTGAATATTTTTTAGTATTTTATAGAATAACACTTCTCCTCAACTATAAATGGGAACTCACTCCCATCACTTTTTTACACCATAAAACCTATTTGCATAATAAAATACATAAAAAATATATAATTAAAAAACCATATATTGTAATACATAATTTATTAATATATTCAATAATGTAATGTCTTAGTGTAATCAAAATGAGGATACTTGAAGAAGAGGTAGTGTTCTTCAATGAGCGTCTTCATTTTGCCCCTTTCTCAACCTGATTAATTTTTATCAAATCATGATTATATAATATATTAACTATCTTAAATGAACTATTGGGTTTTTAAAATACTTTTATGACCTAAAAAACATCTCCACATCAATAAAAGTGTTTACGAAATCATCATTCATGTGGACGATAAACTACCTCCTCACAAAACTATGAATTCATCATCTCCATTTCCACCTGCCAATGTTAGGTATGATGATGGAGATCAAGTATATATATGATATTTATAATATAATTATAAATATAGATTCAATATATCATATATATCTTTTTATCATCCATTCCATAGGATATAATATAATATAGACCGTTCATACGATACACTACCACCATGTGAAGCGATATGATTCACCTTTCATTAATGCTTCACACAAAAGGTTAAAAAGATAATGTTAATGATTATATGTGATATAAGTAAAATAATAATGATACTAATTAAATATTTTCAATTATATAATTATAATATATATCATTTTCTTTATATCTTTTTCACTGACAAAAATAAGATGACATCATTCATATATGTGTGGACTACCACCTTCAAGAAGCGATGTGACTCTCTTTTCACCACAAAACAACATGGATGATATTTATAACTATATAATATGTTATATAAATTTTTATTATAATTTTTTAATGTTAAAATATTACTTACCTCCTGTACATAATTATCATTGAAAAAATAAAGACGTTACTCATGCGTTTGTATGGCCTACCCTCTCCATGATCGTAATGTAATTCGATTTTAATAAAAATCATTCATGAATGGATTGAAATGTAATATTTATTTATAAAAATGATAATTATTTCATTATTATTATACATTATCTGATAAACATATTTAATACTCACAAGTCCGGGAACATTCATAATAATTAATAAATTAGAATATCAGGTAATTAACACCTAAAACAATGAAAACAATGGAATATTATTAATGAACGAGTGATGATATGTTATAAAATGAGAATATATGATATAATAAATACTAATATGGTTATTGTTTATGTTAATAAAATTTATTAAACCAATACACATGATGTTAAATCATTTTTTCCAAAAGGGAAACGTTCAGTACTAAATATTATCTCAATTTACATTCCATTGAGTCTAATTTGTTATTATGAACCAATTCACTTTAAAGTAGTGTATATAATTCCTCTTTGAAAGGTATTATCTTTATTTTTTCTTACTTGATGGTATTTTATGTTCCAATATGATTTATTTCATCCAACTAGCTTTGAATTTAAAATTACCAAGTGGTAAAATTTGGTGAGATCTCACTTTATTTTGTGATTGTTTATTCTCCCTTGAAACAATAATTTTATTGTAATAATTTTTCATTGGATATTAAATTTATCTTATATATCCATATTATTGTGTTATGAGTATTATGATTTCATAAACTCTATACCATTTTTTCATGTGGTGTTGACATCGAATGTTATTTTATTTACTAGGGAAATGTTGATAAATTTGTATCCTTTACTCAATACTGATTCTTAATGTTAAGGAACATTTTTTATAAATTAAATTAATTTTTTTACATATGATTAATTCTTTAAAATGGAATGCCACTAGTTTGGGAAAATTAATTGAAATCACTTTGATGTATCGGTAGTCTCATGAGATAAATCAGTTGGCCAAATCATATGGTTTTTTACATAGTATATTTTAAACAATCGAGTGAAAGGTCTTTTTGTTAAATGTACCATGTATCTAGGAAACATGAGGTCCAATAATTAAACATTTAATTCATTTATATTCCTCTTATTAGTATTATTCATGATTTTTTATCTATGACATTATATATTGATGAATTTTAATCTCAGGTAATAGATTAAATGTCATGTGTTTTAGCTATTTACCATGCTATATTGATTCATCCATATCTCACCATAATAGTCCATTTATTTAAATGTAATTTGTTTTTAGTTTTATATCATCCATGTTGATTTGGATTATTTATTGTTGAAAACATCTTATGTACTTAAACCTTGCTCAGAATTTGACCTCACCCATATTTTGTTCATTTACCCTGGTTATGATGCTCAATCCTTTGAATGAGTTTTCAAGGATACTGAGGATTTTATTTTGTTATCTATTATGTTTTATTTTATATTCCAAATTCAAAATAGATATCATGAATGTATATAGTTTTCCAAAACTTTAAAACTTTTCATCCTTTTAGGATATGATTCCTTACATCTAGACCAATGTAATAATTTAAGATATAGTCTATGGTCTACTGGGGTTGGTGTCATTATTAATGGTATTAGTGGATGTTTAGAAGAAACCATGGTTAATAGATTTAAGAAAACATATATCATTGAACATAACCCTAAGATAACTTTGATTGTCGGTATATAAGAACATCCTAATGTTTGGTAAGGTGGAGATTATGTTCGTTTTCTTAGGAATGCATCCCAATATGGTTATCACATGTGTAAGTGGTTCTAGAAAATATGTACCTAGGGGTAATAGCTTTGAAAACCCATTATGGATTATTTGAAAATGTTGATATCCCCAAATAATCAATTTTTATGATTATAAGACTAAAAATTCGTAAATTATAATTTATTCCAAGTGTCACACAATGTTTGTAATTATATATTACTAATTAATGTTCATAATTTTATTAATTATTATAGTGCATTCCATTATTTAGAAATGGATCTTGGAAATAAGAAGGGTATAAATACTTGTGGATAATATAGATATTTCCCTACTGAGGAAGCTTATAAAATCATTATTATGATTGAAAAAATTATGGCCATATTATGGTAGATTAATTAGGTTTTAAATAATTATATTTCTTATATGGAGCAACAAATTCCATAGCAAGATTCTCCAATCTAAGATCAATTTATGCAACATAAGCCCATATTATTTATTGGGACTAGAATATAGTGGCATCTAAATAATTGATTAAGTCTCTGAAGAAGATATTTTTTGTAATGGGATGTATATAAAATGTGAACATACACTTATAGTGTCTATTTTCAACAGTTATGTAGATCAATGGTGGTCACTGAACTAGAATACAGTAGAGGAATCTGAAATTGAACTCATTGAGTGGCATGATTTTTCAAAGACATTATTTAACATATATTTCCATCATGAGTAAAAAAACAAAGATGAAGAGAAATTTTCCATATCTTAAATAAAAATAATGAAGAACTTTTTGTTGTGTATTATGCTACATTTACAATGATATTTTGGAATTATACATATTATCTGCATAACATAGAGTGAAAAATTGACCTTTTTTAGGGATTATGCCATGTTTCTAATTGACACTTTACCTAAAACATTTTCTTTAGATGAAAAAATATTGTTATATTCTATCAAGACAAATAAATAATTTTTAAAGTATTAGGTCTTAGAAGGGATGAAATATAACAAGAGGATGGTAGATAAAAAAAATATTAAGGTAATAAGAGAAATAAGTATTTTTCAACGTGTGATAAATGTGGAAAGTATCACCCCTGGAAATACAAAAAAGGATTTTTGTTTTGTTATATGTTTCGAGAAAAGAGACACTATGTTAAATAATAAAATTGGAAGAAGAAAAGAACTGATATTCAATGTTTCAAATGTAAGAATACAGGGCACTACACAAATGAATTCCCAAAGCATCTAGGGAATATACCTTATTATAACCTAAGGTGTCAAGGTTAATCTTATGATATTGATGAAAATGATGTCAAATGATTAATATGATCATGTATTTGGATCTATGAAATATGATATAAAGGTATTTTTTGGTGATATTTTTTTTATATGAAATATAAAATGTATGAGGATTGTACTGTAATACAATTTATTAATGTATTTTAATGCTTGTATTGAATGGTAATAATAAAATTTATCTAGTGGGATGTATAAATTCTTGGAAAACACATGATTGAGGACACTTAATATGTTCTTGATGTTTATATAATGATTATGGGATAAATATATAATTGATATAGATAAATTAAATTTAATATAACTAACTACCTTAGAACTGATTAATGATTTGTTAACAAATTGGTTTATTCTTGATGGAGTTACAAATTTTGGGATTTAAGGAATATATCCAATAAACTATGTTTTACATAATGAATAAGGAATCATTCATATTTTTAACATTGATTTATAGTAATTCATGTAGTTATCATGTTTCAATAGAATTCAAGATTAAGGTATTCACATGTTAGGTATGTAGAAATTAATTAAATTTTCCTAAAATTTAGATTAATGGAATATTCATTTTGGAAACATGGTGAACTTCTTTATATATTTATACATTATGTTATTTTTTAAAGTATTATATGTTTAACCATTTTTGAAATGGTTTATGTTTATCCTTTGATGATGTTTTAGAGATTAATGTATCACTTCACTATATAGAAATTTATGGATATTAGATAACATGTGTTAACCATTATGTCATAATGATAACTAGATATCAAAGGATCGAATAATAATTATAATCTTGATCATGTGATCCATTAGTTCAGTAATTTTAAAAATAATCATCTCTATTTTTAAGATTAATAGATGAAGAAGGAATTGATCAAATCATAAACAAAGGTTAGTATTATTCTTATAAAATAGAATAAAATTAAGTAAGTGTATCTTCTCATGAAAGATCATAAAATTTAAAAAAATGATCTTGAAAAAAGATATTATCCTATTACCATAATTATTTATGATATAAATTCCCCTTTTCACGTATATTTATTTTATGGTGTACTAGTTTTTAACCTTCATTGTATCACCCACTTTCTTGTTGTCAATGACATATATCACTACCCATTAATCATTTTGCGTTAGTATTATCTTCAAAATATATGATTTTATTTCTCAGAAATGTTATCTTACTTGTAAACATAGTTACATTTCATTATTTATCCTATTTTTACTTTTATTCTTATCATATTATGATGATATTTTAAAAACTATTTTTATGATCTTGGTTTTCAAAATAATAATTTTCAAATATCAAACCATTGATTATTGAGATCATGTTTAAATTATGAGGATGAAATTTATTTAATGTGGGGAGAATGTATCACCACAAAAAATTATAAAAGAATATAATTTTATTCTACAGTGTATATTACATTGAATACTCACTTAAATCTCATTATATTAAATAATGATTTTCTCTAACAGCTTGTGTTACACACAAGACTGAATTTTACCGAACAAAGTACTATTACAATTATTATTTAATATATCACATAAATGTAAAAATGGAGATTTTAAATAGGAATAAATAAATTATGAAAATAAATTTTCTACATGAATTTATTATTTATTTATTAACTATAAATAAAATAATAATCACTTAAAATAAAAATATTAATTTTTTCTTAAAAACTGTATTTTTTTTATAGATGGTTTCATCACACTTTGAAAAGAAAATTTGAACTTAAATTTTAAAACTCTCAAAAAATTTCTATGAAAAAATAAAAATAATTTTCTTAAATTTTAATTACAAAATTATATATGGGTAATTTTTGGAATTTTCCTAAATTTCTTTTTTTGGATGAATAATGAAAATAAGTAATTTTAATTGAGAAGTTCCATTTTCTTGTAAATAATTTATAATATTAAATTTTTTTTTGTTTTATGTATAATTAGGTCAATTTTATATTAAATTATCAAATTTAGGTCATTATAATCTATTTCATTTTGAATTTATATATAAAAACGTGTAAATCTTCTGAAAATGTCCACATTAAAATCCTTTTTTTCATCATGTCTAAGGGATTAATTTTAAACTATATATTTCCAATAAAGTGAATTTAATATATAAAAATGGATTTAATATTTTTAATAAAAATATATTATAATTTATTAAATGTTCAATTTAAATTTTTATCAAAATAAATAGTGAATTGAGTAAAAACTAATTATTGTGGTTAGGTTAGAAATATGTTTATTGAATGATTAAATGAAATGATAAAAGTGAAAATGACCAGAAATATTATCTTAATTTTATTTTTTGAATGTATCTCAATATTTGACATTTCTGTCTTTGAAATTTGTTTATTGATTTCTAATATCCTTTGAACATGGCACATATAATAAGTTAAATAAAAATAAGACAAAAAAGATACTTTTCATACAGTTAATATCTATAAATCCTTTGGATTGGGTCAAAGACCACATATATTTGGTTATATATATACTTATGAAATGTAATTGGGTTTTTTTAAGTTAATTTATTAAAATAATTATGTGATGAAATAATTACATTAAATGCATAATAAATATCAACACACTAATTATTTAGTTAACAATTACATAAAATTAATTAAACAATAAATATTAAAATTGAAATAAATTATATGATTTAATTGGTTCAATTAATTTTTTATATTAATATATCATTATACACCTGTTGTAACATAATATATTCAAATTCCATAATTATCATGATATTTTTAAATTCGATTTAAATTAATAATATAAAAATTGTTTTAATGTTATTTTATGAAAAATATATTTTATTAAGTAATTTAAAATTACTAAAAATATATATTTTACCAATTGATATTTAGATGATAATAAATATCAAATATTTACCATTAATGAAACAATTATTCTTTTATGATGAATCTGTTAAACCCTGAAATGAACAATCATTTATACATCATTAAGGTTAAAGTGGTGTTTCTCCACGTTACATGCACTTTTGTTAAAATTAATTTTCAACACACAATGGATTTACATTTTTTAAATTTTATATTATATTTATAATAAATGTGTATAAATTATATAATTAGGTTCATTTTATTTTAGTTTTAATCTATAAATTACCAAGGTTTGAAATACTTGTTACCATAGTAAAAAACAAAAATGGTAAAAATAAGGAAACATAAAAGTTAATGAACAAAATGTTTAAAACATGTGTTTAATTGTGTTTTCGAGGATTTTATAGACTCCATTATACCTATATACCTTTTATTATTATTTTTAAGGCCACATTACAAAATATTGACCTCCCAATAGTAAATACATTTGAGTATTTATAAGAATACCCCTCCTCCTCGACTATAAAAGGGAACTCACTCCCCTTAAATATTCACACCATAAGACATGTTGAGTTCAGGAAGACCCATGCCAAATAACTTCCCAAATTCTCTCCCCTGATCATAGAATCTTTATTTTTTTCCAAATGGTAACCAAGGAATTTTTCATTACAATCTTAAAGAGGATACCCAATGAATAGGTAATGTTATTGAATGAGCTTCTTTATAATACATCTTTTTTCACCTCCTTAAATTTATATTAATACATGGTGATATAATAAAATTACTTTCTTACTTATAATTAATTTTTTTAATCATTTCATCGACTAAAAAATCCCCACTTCATTCAAATGTGGTACAAAATCATTGATTGTGCGTAAGACAGACATCCGCCTCACGAACATTTGTTGTTTGTTTTTACATTTCCAACTATAAAGGTTGAATACGATGATAGATATAAAGTATATATATTTTAATTATAATATATTTATACCTATGGAGTCACTGTATCATATATATATATATATATATATTTATACTCTATTGAATATATGATAATTTATCTCATGTGTACGATGAATAACCGCCTCAAGAGGCGATGCGATTCATCTTTCCCTGATGCTTCACATGGAGGGTGAAAAAGATAAATTTATTGATTATATGTGATATATATGAAATAATAATTATATTCATGAAATATTTATCATTATTTTAGGAAAATATATTTCTTTTGTTTATTTTTTTCACTCAAATAAGGATGATTACATCATTCTGGTACGTATTGCCTTCCACCTATAGGAGGTGAGGTAACTCTCTTATCATCACAACACCACGTGGATCACATATATAATTATATAATTTTTCATATATAATAGCATGATAACTATGGAACGTTAAATTATTAGGTACATCCTTTCCATAATGATAATTGAAAAATGAAAATATTACTTATGTGTACCTACGACCTACAACCTCCAAGATCGTAACAGACATGATTTTTCATAAAAACCATTCATGGTGGATTTTAAAAGTATAATTGATTTCTAAATAAGATAATTATTTGATTATTATTATTTATTATATGAAAAACTATGTAATATGAAAAAAATAAAAACATTTCTAATAATGCATGAATGAAAAAATCAGGCAATTAACACTCAGAACAATAAAATTAATGAGTTTTTATTAACAAATAGGAGATTATATGTATTAAAACGATCATATATGACATAATAAATACTAATATGTTTCTTTATTAAGTTATTAAAATGTTTATAACAACTATAACAAAGGTTAAATCACATTTACCAAAAATTAAATGTGACGTAATATATTTTAACTAAATTAACATTCCATTGATTATTATTTGTTATTATACACTAATTATCTTTTATTAGGTGTATATACTTACCTTTTGACATGTAATATCATTATTAATTAACAATTCATGGTATTTTAGGTTAAAAATTAAATAATTTCATCAATGTGGGTATGACTAGAAGACTTCCTTGTGGTAAATGTTATTGTTAAATCTCACTTTTGTGATTGTTAACATCCTCTTCAAAAAATCACATAATTATATTAATTTTTCATTCGAAATTAAATTTATCAAAGATATATATTATTATGTTATGATTATTATTATTTTCTAAACTCAATACCATTTTTATATATGGTTTTTACATTAAATTTTATTTGATTAACTATGGAAATATTGAAAAATTTATATACATTATTCAATAAGGATAATTTATTTTGAGGAAATTTTTCTATAAGGTAAATCAACTATTTTATATATTATTAATTTTTTCTATAGGTATGAAATGGGGTGGGGACTATTTATATAAATCCCATCAAAGAATCGGTAGTCTCCTGAGATGAATCATTTGTCCAAATCAGATGGGTTTCTACCTAGTGGGATTTAAACCATATCATGAATGGTCTTGATGGTAATGGTACCATGTACTTGGTAATCTTGATGCCCAGTAATTAAGAATTTACATTATTGGGATTCCAGTTATTTTTATTATCCATTCTATTTACTATATGAAATTTGCAATGAATGTATTTTATCCTCGGTTTATGGATTAAATGGCATGTGTTTTAGTTATGTTTTTTCCATATTGATTATACATTATCTCACAATAATAGTTTAGTCATATAAATGTAATTTGTTTTTAGTTATATTAATTTCCATATTTATTATTTAATGATTCATAATATCTTCCATTGTACATAACCATTATGGAGCATTTTATATAACCCTTATTCTATTTCATTGACTATGCTTATGAAGATGAATCCTTCAAATGAGTTTTCAAGGATGCTGAGAATTTTATTTTTTTGTATTATCTATTATTTTTTATTCCCATTGTAAAATTTGTATCATTTATGTATCATGTTATCTAAATTTTCTAAAAAATGGTCTTTTGGGGTGTGAGTCCTTGAATCTATGCCAATGTAATAAAGTAAGGCATATGCTTCGTGATACTGGGGATAGGGTCATTACAAAAATATAATGAATAATTATAAATAAAATTTATAAAAGATATAGTTATTAAAAATGTTCATAAATGGGTGATTACGATAGTAAATATTTTTATAAAATAGGTTATGTAGTATTTATACTAAGCATGAATTATGTTAACGATTTTTTATATCAAATTTTCACCCCATGAGTCATAATTATTAGTTCACAACATGTTTTCTTTAGAATTTGGTATGTAATAACTAATTAATGTATTTTACCATTTTTATGGGTTTTTTATATCCACATATGTTTCTATTTTAAATTTATTTCAATTAAAATTAGACCAAATTTGAAACAGGTTTTTAGTTAAATTGTTACTCAAACCTTAAGTGTTTCACTACTAATCTTATTTTTTCATCAAGATTGTTTTTGAAACATAATCCCTTTTGGGAATTTTTAAGCATTTCAAAAACCCTAATCATTGTTCTTGGATATTCTTTGGTTTTTATGTATCACCATAAAATTCCATTTGTCCCTTACGTCAAATTTTACCAGAATTGATTCATTTAAATGAAACTGACCATGTCTATTTTTCCCTATCAAGATCCTACTTTATTTCATGTACTTATTAATTAGTTTATTTTTAAAATTTCCATATAAATGACACAATAATTGAATATGGTTATTTTAAAATAATTAATCTTCCATAATAAAATTTAAATAGAGTTTTAATATTTTTTATAGGTTATTTGCAAGAAAATTTTATTTTTTTAACATTTACGTGTGAAGACATATTTTCTCTACCATTATCAATTTATATGAAACATTCTCATAAAATTTTTAATAGTTTCTAAAAATAAAAATTTTATAAAATATTAAAAAAATTAAATTCTAAAATTATTTCAATTGATCAGGGATATTTCTTATTTCCCAAGAGATTTTTCTAAATATAGTAAAACCTTTTTTTTCATCTAAGTAATTTCTCTTCAAAATATTATAATCATGATCAAGATTAATATTCAAGTGTAACCATCCAACTTATTTCTAGGAATGATTTATATTATATCCTTCACTTTTAGTGGAATGATCTATCAAAACCTTTTTATTTCTTAATCGTCATTATGTATAACTGTAATTTTACATCAAATTATTTTCGTCTATTAATACACTATTTCAATTAATTTGAGTGAAGGTTATTCACTTATATTATTTAAATTTCTTGATTGGGGAATTTATTTTCTTAACCTCACATTTTATAACTATATGGTGTAAATACATCATGATTTATTATCTCAATAAAAGTGTATTAATATTGAATTTTATTGAATACCATTACGTACAAAAAAATTTCCCATGGGGTTATCTTATTAGGATTATTAATGATTTAGTAATTAGATTACATTTCAATGGAGTATGAATCTCATTTTATTTCCATGGGTTATTTATGATGTGATAAGTTAATGGTTTTCTTATGGAAGTGATAAGTAAGGATGAATATTGGTGGTTTATGATATGTCCCTAAAATGTATTTTTTAAGAGTTTATATCCTATAAGATGAGAATTCATGATTACTTTTATGTTTCTTATAAATAAGATAACGGATTTAGTTCTCTAGAAAGTAATATTTCCCAATACTAATTTTTTCTATATTTGAAGGGTGCTTTCTAGTTTTATGTTGCTTCCCAACATAATGTTTTAATCCCGTGGATAATTTTTATTGAAACATGATTCCAAACTCATTTAATTCAAGCCTTTTATTAATCCACTCCATAAGAAATGATTTATTATCAATTATTTATTGAGTATTTGTTTCCCCTCTAACCTTATTATACACATATGATCATTTTATGCCGACTTATGATATTTGATTGTTAATACATATGTTTACCCTTATTGAGCATATGAGATTAACCCTTTATCATGTTTTAGTATCCCCGTGTTATGATGATATTAAAAGTTTTAATTTGTTTTGTATAGTTAATTTGTGGGGAATTTATGGGTGATATTAAAGAATCAAAATGGATTTATTATTTTTTCATATAACATAAAAAATTTCCAATTAATACAAATACCTTAGTTTTTGTATGTAAATTATTTTACTTAATCCTATAAATAACTAATCATAAATGGTTATAGGAATTTATTAGAATGTAATATTTTCTTTATGTTATGTGGATGATATTGTTAGGTCAGTGAGATTCTATAGCAAGGCTACTTCTCCCTCCATTTATTCCCTTCCCCATTGTTCCTCTTCATCCATCATTAAAAACAAAGGGTTCTTCACATCAGTTAAATTGTTTATTTTTTATTTTGGATTCATAATGAATTTATTGTGAGTGACCCTAAAAATATTTTTTTCACATCACTTTTTTAATCAATGTGACAAATCATTTTTTCACATTTGTTTTTTAAAAACTCTCCAAGAAAATTGCATCAAAATAAAGAATCAGAATCATTTTTCACATTGGTTTTATAAAAAATGATAGGTGAAATATATTATGACATAGATTATTAAAAATAAATTACATTATACAATATTATTCTAATTGGTTTTTGAAAAATAAATGTGAAATATAAAACATCATTATTTCCTATATCAGAAATACACTAAATGACCTGAAAAAATGAATCTTCTTAAATTAAATTCCAATATATTAACCTATCACTATAACATCATAAGTAAAAAACAAAACAAAATAATAAAAAATACAAAAAATAGCATCACTATATAGAACAAAAATAAAATAATAATAGCACAACATAAATTTTATTTTTAAAATTGCATCCCAAATTCAATTCATTTCAACATTCCAACATGAAATTGAATCTCTGCAAAATATATTCCAAATAAAATTAAACCCTATCAAACCTATGAAATATTCCACTCATTCTCATTGTAATGGTTATAGATCAAGTTCATTATAATGATGAAAATCATCCAAAATATTTAAATTAAAAATTAGAAATTTAGTATATATTATCAATATAATTATAAGATACATTACAATAACATTTTTTAAAAATATAACATTTTGGGATATTTAATTTAACCATGTTGAACTAATTTAAAACATGATTCATAATAAATAATATCTAAATTACTTTAATATTTATTGAAGATGAAAATTCTATTTCAAAGTAATTTTTAAATTCAAAATAAAATCTTATGTACTTGCAGCCAACATGTATTAATAATAAATGATAGTCCATATTTTCATTTACATGTTCGATCTTTACACTCATCTATCGAAGGGTTAGAATATCATAATCTCGCATCTTATTTGAAAATTAAATAAATGAAATAAAATTTATTTTATTTATAATATAAAAGTATTCATATAATCAGACTGGTCTATTCAATATGTTGCTAAAAGTTTCCCACATGTCACCTTGTATAAATAAAAAAATGATGGTGTCTTTTCTATTGAAAAAAAACACACTACATCCAATGGAAACTAATATACAATAAATGTATTGTGACTGATTATTCAGTTAATATAAATAACACATTATGAAATTTATCTTCTATACCCTTCTATATAAGTAATCATCCAATACTTAATTGTATTATTTTTAAATCCTACAGCAATATATACTATTCATTACATATCATTCATTTTCATTTATATTGTACAAAAACATTATAAGTGAATAAATCTATATAATTATGTCATATTATATTGAATACAATGTTTATAAAGATATATAATATAAATAAAGTACAATTATTATGTTTGAAAACATTAATATAAATGAACCACATATGATAATTGGCTAACATGGACACGGATTTAATCATGTGAAGACAAAAAAAATCTCTATTTACAAGCTCCACGATAAATTTCCATAAACTAAACATAGTCAGTTTATTCCCACAAATTTTGGTTTCCAATATAATATCATATAATTAGAACACAAAATATGAATATTCTTATAATATATAATGTTTAGAAGATTTTTTATTTTAACTCATAGTTCTATTTAATTGTTGTTGTATATATATTCTATCATTTCCTTTTAAGTATTCCTATATAAAAATATAAAAATATAAAAATATTAATTCAAATTTAACACCAATATTAACTGAAGGATATGATCTATATATATTTTAATGGTAATTTTTCATAAAATCTATACATACAAATAAAAAATGGCTGCTACTTTATCAACTATAGTGAAATCATCTATAGTAAATTGTAGCCTTGGTTATCTCTCTATAATATCCTTCATGGTGACCCAATATTTCCCTTTGTCTATTTTTTGATGATGAATTGTAGCCACAATTTAATATATAGTCACATATGCTGCAATATGATGTTGGAGATAATCACTATATAACTCACAATATATGGGAAGTTGTAGAGAATAAGTTATAATAGATTGATAAGCAATAAGCGATAGATGAGTGGGATTTGGAGATGGAGGTAGAGGAGTGGGATCTATAAGAAGAGGAGGAGGAGTGGGATATGTAGCCTGAAATAGCTTTTCCTTGTCTATAAACTTCAATTGTAATAAAGATATGATATTTTCATCCATTATCTCACCCATACCCTAAAATTTAAATTCTAAATGATCTAATATTATTTTTTATAAATTCTCCTTTGAAGAAGCTCAAGACCAAGTACACAATTTTTTCAATGATACACTATATGTGTATCCTTTAAATGACCTTAGTGATCATGTTTCCCCAATGTTATAGCTATAATATCTACCATACCCTCATGTTTTATGTACCCTTGTGTTCATTACTCCCCAAGGTATTCTTGTAAAAAATATTTAAAAAATTCAATAGTGAATCACAATATATAATGATTTAAATTACCATAGATAATAAAATAAAATTAAATAAATTATTACAATCATCTTAGCTAAATCCCTCAACTCGTCCATAAGATTTTTCCTTTCTTTTCTCATTTAATGTATCTTCTATTTTTCAGGTCTAACTAAAGGGAAGGGGTGTGAACCTCTATTGATCCTAAATAATCAACGATTATTTCTTGAGATTTTTCATCCATAATTTTTTCTTCTAAAAACATATCTCGTCACCAGATAATGTAGGATGATATATGTTTTTCAAATTAATTTCCTGATATCGTATTGTTTTTTCAATATTTTTAGAATAGAAAATCATTAAAATTACTATTAATATAATAAAAATTAAAATAAAACATTCCACATTCCAAAAATTATTATTTCCTTAAAATTTATACAAATTTAATCCATGAATATTCATCTAGAAAATTATATATATATCATAAAAATTTTAATTTCATATTTCCCCAAAAATGGAATACTACAGGATGATTTATTTAAAAATCGTCCATCTCCCAGTAGCTTAAGATAATAATTTATTCATTCATCATATATTTTTGTGTATATCAGATGATATATGATAATAAGAGATAAAATTATATTAGAAAAATATATTTATAAGTAAATTAATTAAAAATTAACTTACCAAAATTTCCTCTCGAAGAAGAGCTATTGTTGCATTGTTATCATTTCTCTAATCACATATAAAAATAATAACTTTGGTATGATCTTCTTTAAAAAATGATTAATTTTTTTTTTAAATTTAGTCACATAGGAATATCAATATCAACAACATTAAATGATATCTGCAGTTCCTATCTATGGGAAACTGATAATTTTGGTAAACAATTGCTACTATTTTTGGCAACACAATTAGTCTTAACTACCCCTATGGATGTAGATAGATCCTATACATAAGGATAAGGATGGTCCTCAATATATGTATGTATACATTCCTTCCCAAAATCTAGAGGGGACTTAGATGTTTGAACTAACATTATCCTAAAAATCAATATAGTAAAAAATTAGTATAGAAATATAGAACTCCAACTATAAAATAATTAAATAAAAGATTAAAAAAGATAAAAAAATAAATAAAGGTAAACCATATTTTTCATATTTGTTAAAGTTTTTACTAAAATTTTGACATCAGAAATCAGAGATGAAATAAGAAAAAAATGTAATAAAATCAACAGTTATATAAAAATAAGAATACAATTTTTAAAATGATACAGAACATAAAGAAATACTAAAATTTTACTCTTTATTATATTCCCTTGATTAGTTAAAAATAATTACAAAAATACTGAATATAATTTTTATCATACTCATTAGTAGTTAATAATGTCAAAATAATACTAAAAATATTTATGAAACATAAAAAGATATATAAATAATAAAATTATTCTTACGATAAAATTAATACAAATCCAATAGTTACATATGGAGTTATAAAATAAGAAATTGATACAAAAAACTAAACTAATATTAAAAATTTAACAAATTAGTTATAGAATATTTTTTATGTAGAAAACTAAAAGTAATATATCTAAAACTTGATGATATTTATGAAAGTAAAAAAAGAAATAAATATATTTGAGTAGTAATATTATGAAATTACTGACGATTTTTCCCCAAATTCCATCCACATGATCATTAAAAATGGAATGAACCATTTCTATGGTGTGGTAACGATTATTATCTATTAATATTTTCATGGAAGTAGGGATCTCTTATAAATCAGCATCATCATCATGTTTTTTACCAGGAAAATATTGTTTCTTCCTTGTAAAATGATTCTCCACTGCATATTTGACTGATCAAGTGCATAAAAAATTATTCATGTCTTTCACCGGAAATATAATAATCTTTGTCTTCTAATATATTCAAATTAACAAGAATCATATCAATTTCATCATGTTTGACCCTGTTTTACTTATTACCATTTTGCAGTTGAATACATGAACTGGAAATCAAATTAAATCATCCTCCAATAATTCATCAGTGACTTTATAAAATGACATTAATTCCAATACTTGTTTTTTATCACTAGCACAGAAAAAATTAACTTCATCCATAAACACTAATAAAAATCTATTAAAAAGTGAAAAAATTTTATCATTTTACTCCTAATAAATTATTTTTCCCTTAATGACATACCATGATCGTGCTACAAAATTTAATTATGGTTCATACGCTAACCATCTAAATGATTTGGATGAATCTAATCTATAATGAATTTTATATTTAAATCGTGGTAAAGTTTTGTGTATCTCTTATTCAAAATCCATATTTCATTCTTCTTTGGATAATCGTTTTCTAACCCATTAATATAGAGTGTTATATGTGGTTGAGCATCATTTCTGTTATTCAAGATTTATACATTTATATGTTTTATCTATTCACATGAATGTGATTTTACTTTCAATACATAAATCCTATTCCCCCCATAACTAAATCATTCATGGAGAGATTTTGTCAAACAGATGTGCTACCATATAAATAAGTATCTTGTTGAACACTAATAAATCTTGTCAAAAATGTAATTCTCAAAAATGGAGGATTCAGGTTGATATGGATTCTTAAAATATCACTTTAGTATCATCATATATATTTTAAAAATATATATCTAATGTAAATATATATGTTTTTGAAGAATTATTTCTTATGTAAAATTAACCATTAAATTCACCATGATATCAAATATAGTTAGAGGAAAATACATTTACAGTTGAAAAAAGTATATAAACTACAATTTTCTCAAGTTTTCTCAATAATTATCCATCAATAAGCTTATTAAAAATCGAATTTAAAATATTACACACCTTTATAATATTCATATTCACATTGATGGAAAAAATATCATACAATTAAATGTGTAGAAGTTATGACATCATGACATGAAAATATTAATATTCCATGCATTTCAATTTAAAATAATTTAGTAACAAAAAAAATTTACATTTGAAGAATTACCTTTGACACGTTGATACAGTAGAGACTCTAAAAAATTAATTTCCTCTCTCTTGGATAATTTATGACAAGAAGGGGGCTAGTATATTCTTCTTCCATTGGGATGGGATTTGACTCCAATCATACAATCATTATGTGTATTCCTAATCATTCATTCAACCGATATTTATTCATTCAATTAATATATTACAATTTTCTAATTAATATATAATAGATATTCTTCTCCCCATGAATGAAATAAATTTTATCTTTGACCTTATGAAATATCTATTTTGTAATCTCAAAAAATATTGATCATTTAATCATGTTATTTGTTTATTTACAATGTTTTCCCATTTTTTGAATGTGAAATAAATATATTTCACCTACATTAAATACCAATCAGTGGAAGATGTTTTTGGAGTAATATAAATTTCTCATGAGTTGTTGAATGCATTTTTTTAGTCTTCAATAAGAGTGGTCTATATTTAAATACCTTTATTGACCTATATATACAGTTTTCCTCTAATGTTGTAGTTGATAATATTATTAATGTTCATCAAACCTTGGGTAATTTATATTCCACTTAACATTGCATCCGTAAAAATTTATATATGCTAGAAAGTCAATTATAGTGAACATTATCATTTTATATGGTTGCAAATGTTAAATTTTATAAGAATCATACACTCTAACACCTTTCTCCCATAACTAATTCAAATCATCAATTAATGATAACAAGATGACATCAATATAATTTCTAGGATATTTTAGTCTATAAATCATTAATCTCAACTTGATATATTTTATCTTCATACAAAATTCAAGAGATAAGTTATAAATTACCATCAAAATAGGCCATGAATTATGTTTTATACTAATTCATTAACTTGGGTTTATTTCATCTATACACATTACTATGCCTGATATTTCTAACATAATTTCCAAATATATGAAAATGTTGATAAAATTTCTCCAACTATAGGATAATCAATCAGATGATGTAATTTCCAATCAGATATCCACTCATCTATATGTAATCTTTTTCTTTTTTACATCATTTAAATTTAAAAGAGCACATTTAAAATAGGGAATTATATAAATATACCAATCATTGTTAGAAGGGGTATTTATAACTTCTAAATCATCCTATAATTATTCCTCTAACTAATGATGTCCCGCACCTATACTATTCTTAAAAATCTTCATCTTTCTTTAGATATAGAACATAGTATTTTGGGTTGGCATGTATCTTCTTAATCCCCAAACCCTTTGGGAATAATGTTTCCTTTTCATTATTGTGTGAATCTAAAACCTCATGGTATTTAATATGTATGTCATTTAATATCTATAGAAGCTTTGTAAAACTCTTATCAGTCCATCAATAATTCACTTTAAATATATTCCATACTAACAACATGGATAAAACTATAAATTCAATAAAAACTAGATACAATGGATTTTTAGCATCACTATACATATTCTCAAATAAATATACATTCACAAATACCTCTAATTTAATATTGTTAATAATGTATTCAATTTCTTCAAACTAATAATCTTGAAAGTCATCCTCATCAACAGATCATGAATTATTAAATGTTTAACCATGTTAAATCCAAGTGTTGTAACTCATTTTAAAACTATAAAAATTTTAAATTATCGTTAATTTATATACTTTTCAGCATTCACATATTTTTAAATTTCAACCATGAATTGAAAAAAAGTGGTTATTTAAAACAATTAATTTATAAAATTCCCAAACAAATTCAACACCTTCCTCATATTAATCACGTGTTCAATGTAATAATCTGACTTCAACTCATTATTATCTATAAAAAATATCATGAATTAAAAATAAGTTAAAATGTTTTGAAATTTAATTTAAAATTTAATTTTATAAATAATATTAAAAAATTCCATAAAATGTTTCACAAAAAAAAGAAACAAAACATATTTGATAAAAACAATTATCAATTTGACACATAAAATTATGAGTAGTTCATAAAAATAATCATTAAATAAACATGATTATCAAAATATATATAATAAATACTCTTTATTAAAACTCCATAATCTTCTATAAATTAATAATTCATGTTTACAATGTAGGAAACCACATTCCTTTGAGTCACATTCATAATTAAATTAACATTATTTCTAAAATACATTTATAAAATATTCATTTCATCAAACCCAAATTTCAAAATAACCAATAATAAAATTAAAAATACTTTTTATGAATCAATAATTACAACTAAAAATTAATATATATAATAGATTACAGATATTTTTAGAATCATTGAGTAAACACAAAAACAAACCCAAAAAAAATTAAATAAATAAATCATACCTTGTATTCAAGAAAAATAAAAAAATAACTCAAACCCAAAATAGATATAAATAGGGTGAGGAATAAGAAGGTGACCATAATGGAAAAACTAAATAGAGAGAGAGAGATATAATGTGGTTTTTGAAGATAATTGAAGGTGTATAATGGTGAAATTTTCCATCTGGAATAGATTTGAGGCTATTGGATTAATTAATAAAGGGATAGTGTTCACTACATGTGAAAAATAAGACAACTACTATAATAGTGAATAAACTCAAAATGACTCCACTTGATGTTTCATAAAAAATTTAAGACTTTTCAAGTAAGTTATTCAATAATAGATGTGAAGAATAAGATTTTCAACATTAGTAATTTAATAACCGACATTGAAAATGTATATTAGGTATTGTATACATCGGTTATGTTATAACTAAAATGAAAAAATATTTATAATATCAATTATAAGTAACTTCTGTGATAAATTTTTCAAGAAAAATTTTCTTTATAGAATTGTATTGTTTTCAAATGGTGATCACCATCTCTTATGTATTTTTTTCTTCTTCTTTATTGATATCAAGATGATTCATTGGGCCATGTCACTTCCATATTAGAGGCTACCTTTACATCTTCACTTGTTTAAGGAAGTCTTTTCTATCCCTTTATTTTCAATGTAACAAAATGTGATTATTTGAGCATTATAAATTTATTTTAGATGAATTTATCATACTATATAGTCCATTAATAAGTTTTTTAGTACTTTGAATATTAAAATTTATAATTAAAAGGGGGATTTTCTATTTTTTCATACAAATTCCATTATATTTAAAATTATATTAATTACATGTCTTTCATAATATTAATAAAATTTATTTCTCAATGAATTTTGGCCTCTTAAATTTTTTTTACTTTATTATTATGTATAAGTTAATTCATGATATTTGGTTTTGTTTTAGTTGGAGATTAATATAATTTAATGAGTAACCTCAACTGTATCTCTAGTTTGTTTTTTGGAATACACTATGACTATCTATGTATAAATGTTTATATAAATATATATATTTATTTAAATATGTGAATTCATAAATATATATTCACTAAACGAACAAACCAATTTATCGGTAGTTTTCTCACGATGTTTTTAAAATTAGATATTAATTTTTTTTTAGAGAAAACAATTAGCCATAGTTTTTAAAACCACCACGAAAAATTTTTAATTATTTTTTTCATTTCTTTTATAATTTTAATAAGTAGTTTTTAAAAAAACTCTAGGTAAATAAAATAATTTTTTAAAAAACCATTCATGAATAGAAGTTATGTTTTAAAAACTACTGCTAATTTAATAGAAAGAATTAAAAAAAATTATCATTATTTTTCATTTATTATGCACCATCATACATAGTTTATTATTAATTATTTTAATTAATTACAATTTTTTAATTAATAAATATTTATATTTATTAGTTAATAATAACTTGAAACTTAAAAAAACATTAATAAGTCGAGAATCAGACTTCCGCATCAAAAGACCGTAACTATTGTTCTAGGAGATCGTTTTAGCTCAACAACTACTTAAATCATGGATTGTGATATGAATTATATCTTCCATAGATTTTAATATTGTTAAAATATATAGATTAAAATTTCTTATAGTTTCAAGAAAAGTATGCAATCATACATGAACTTCAAATGACCATAACATTTGATATGGGTGTCTCATTGGCCTATATTACATATCAAATAAAATATTTTGATAGGATTTGTGCCCGAGTGACTTAGAGTAACCCCTAGTCACGTTTTTTTAGTCCATAAAAGGCCCATAAGTCCTCCAAAACTAATTTCATTGTCGGGGAACCACACATTTCCTAGAAACTATAAATATTTATAAATATGTATAATATATGTATATAAATAAATATATTTGTGTGTGCGTCCGAATTAAAAAATGAAATATATTATTTATATATTATAATATATTTATATAAATATTTATATATAATATATTGAAATAAATATAATTATGGATAAATATATTTATAGATATACACACATATATATAAATATATATATTTATAAACATACACACATAAACATACTACATATTTTATAAAAGTATAAATAATTAATCATATAAATAAAATATATATATATATCATAAAATATTTAAAAAAACAATAAATGGGAGTGGAAAATGTGTAGGCATGTAAGGGGGTGTCTTGGGTTCAAGCAATTCTTTGAGTATGTTGTGCTTGAATGAGAGCATAGTGTTGTTAAAGGGGGTGGGTGTTTTGAGAACTATTAAAGGGGTTGTGGAAGGGGTTTGAGTACTATTAAAGGGTGGGTTTCAAGAACTATTAAAGTGAGGGTGGGGTTTAACCACAAAAAAAATTCTTTTAATAAAATTTATTTCTTCCATTTCATCAGTGCTTTTTTTATAAGGCCCTAGCCTTAAACCTTACTTAATCTTGAGTTAATACACGATTACACATTGAGGATCTTTTCAGGTTTAGAGTTTTAGATAATTATATCATAAAACCTGCATTACATTCCACATTTAAACAAAGTGGTTACATAAATATAGTATTCATTGTTTTCCCATCAACAGAAACATATTTAAAATAAAACATAGATTCATTCTTCACACTTCCTTGACTCTATCATCATATCATGTACCCTTCCCTTGACCTGTGAAAAACATTTCAAAAAACATGGAATGAGAATAAAAAGATCAGTAAGGGATATAAAAATATGGAAATGAAACATGAGTACATGTATACATAAGAATGAAAACAAACTTTACCCATAAAACATAAGCACTTTAACATACCTCATAAAATCATGAATAAATCATAGAAATCATAAGACATAAAGGTAACCTGTGGCATTAATAACATTCTTATGTAGGTATTAACCCTCTTGTTTACATTTGGAATACCCATCACTGTATATTCCATAAATCTCTTCGGAGAAACCTTAAAGTTTCACTCCTTCGCGTTACCCAATGCATTGGACAGCTATATCGGGCTCACCCGCCCTTAGTTTATCATGGAACCACCCGTCTTCACAACAATGCCCAAGAACCATAACATAATCATAGAATATAACTTAAGCATAAACGAAAGATAACATTCCCACATTGTAATAACAATATAACATTTTAAGATACTGAAATAATGAATCCATTCTAAAAACCATTTTCAAAACAATTTAAAAAATTTAATAAAGTGATTTTTTAATCAAAGTGTCCCATACCACTTTGAAAATTTTAAAATTTTAAACCATTTATATCCATATAAATAAATCCTTAAAACCATTTTGAAAAAATGGATATAAATTAGAAATATTTATAAGATTAAATCATTAAAACATTTAAAATGATATTTTAGTTAAAGGCTTTTTAACAAAATGAGATACACTTGAATACAATAATTGAAAAATAACATTTAATAAAAACTTTATAATATCATGAGAATAAAGGGATTCATGATATAATATTCCAAACGATAGTATATACACCATATAAGAGTGAATTGGTGCATAATAACAATGAAGTCTCAATGGAAATGTAAATTGAGATGAAATCCATTATAAGGACGGTATCCTTAAAATAAGGATAAATCAATCTCATAATTATGTGAGAAAAATATAAATAAACCCTATATAAGTGGATATTATGTGTAAAATAATCAAAGGTCATTCACACATATTCAAAGGATGGCATATTCAATAACTACTTGTTGAACCCAAAGAAATCGAAATTGGGTTAAGAAGTTCCCTTAACAGCCTAACGGCGTCACATCAAAATGAGTTTATGAGAGATAAAAAGGGTATATCATCACATGGACATAAAATTTAAATCAATAAGGATATAAAAGAACATATCCCAAAATAATAGTATGTGAATTAAAAGACATAACATAAGAAGTCTTTTAAAAAGAGGAGGGTGAAAGGTTCCCTTACCGACATGGGTAACTTTCGAAACATACACCCCATGAAACAAGGACAATACAACATTGATGTAAATACTCATAAATGAAATTTTATTAAACATTGAGTAAAATAATGTCCATTACATACACCACTCAAAGGAAATTGTGGCAAATGTATCATAAATCTCACAGGAATAAAAGTGAGATGATAAATCCCTTACGAAAACTCGGCAGCCTAACGTCGCCACTTAAAACTTCCATAAAGGATTGATGGGATAAAATAGGGTCTTCTAATCATATTAAAATAAAGATTACATAAATAAGAATAAAAATAAAATCCCCCAACATAACAAAGAGGAGCTTAAAATAAGTGACATAAAGGAGAGTACTTAAAAAGAAAGAGAGAGGTTAGATCTCTTACGAAAATTCGGCAGCCTAACGGCGCTACTCAAAACATCCAAAATGGATTGATGAGAGAGAATAGGGTCTCTCATAATATGAACATAAATATTACAGTAATATTAATATAAAATAATATCCCAATAACAAGAAATATGTGCTTTAAATGAATGCCATAAAAGAGTGTACTTAAAAAGAAAGAGAGGAGTAGGATCCCTTACCTCGGGTCCGACTTGACTCGATCGTTCCTTAACGTCCTGAATAATAAACTTGAGTTAATTTCTAATTTCATAAGAACCTTTTTCAAGTTCATTATTCCTTTTATATCACTTATTTCCATGTTATAAACAATATCTAATCATTTAAGTTAATAATGTTTGTTTTGTCGATATTTGGCTCTTAAGTCGAAAGTGGACTTCTTACAATTACATGTTGTTCATGTGGTCAAAGGTTCATTATATCCAGAATGATATTCATGATTTGGATATCATATATATCATATATATCCAGAATATACATGTATTTATAATATTACATAATCATTTTGATTTAAGAAATGAAATGCACCGTTCATGGAGACGGTAAGCCGTCTGTAAGCATGAACGCCACTTTCATTTCTATGTCATATTAATGGAATTAAAACTAAATAAGAGGTATGTATATTTTAATTACAGAATTATATTCATCATTTATATGTAAAATAAATCATATATAATAACTTTAAATCCATCCTTTATACAACCCACATATGGCATTAACGAATCAAATTACTTTGAGGGGGCGGTAGTCCGCACTTCCTAAAATGAAATTATCGCGTTTACCCACAATGGAAACCATAAATGTATGCCAAAAAAGAAAAATACATAAGCTTAATTAAAACATAAACATATTATATATCATATATAAGTATAGTGAAATCTTAATGTCCACCTTTTAAGGTGTTATATGAGTGTTGAACAATCATCGTTTCGTGAGGCAGAAATTCGCCATCCACAGAAACAGTATGTTTTTTAACCATTTGATGTAGGTGTGTGTAAGTGTAGCTCGAATTCTTCTTATAACAACATCTTAGTATATTGAAGATACTGTATTTGTTACAAAATAAATTAATAAAAAGATTTTATGGGGTTGGAGAAGTAAAATAAAATAAAAGAACACAAGAGAGGACACAACCTTGAAATCGGGTAACTCTCTTTGATTTGAGATCAAAGGCTTCCTTGGAAGGGATTCTTCCGAAATTGAGGCTTCAATGATGGAGAGACGGATTTTTAGAGACAAAATGGGTAGGGGTTGGCTGATCCAAAAGCTTTGGAAGTGTGGGTAAATAGGTAGAGGTGGGGGCCTTTTATAAGAAGAGAGGAGGGGCACTCTTGGAAAATAAAGAAATGTTACATTATTTTAAAATTATTTTCGGATTTAAAAGGTCCCAAATTGAAATAATTCGAGTATAAGGTGATAAGGGTTCGATATACACCCATCCAATAGGTTTTTGACAAGTGTAGGTTTTAGTTTTTACATTATATTTTCATTTTATTTTAATCGTTAAATAATGAGGTAATCGCTCCATCATCATGATGTCATAAATAATTTAACTTATTTAATGTTTAAAAATTATAAACAAAATACTATAATGTAGGAAATAGTTTTATCTTCCCAATTAATATTTATAGTCAAACATCTGACTTGTATTACCCCATTTAAAAATTGTTTTAGTAAAACAACTCATGTTTTTGTCATTTTTACTTTTACATTAAATAAAATGTTATTTATGTCATTTCCCAACCAAATTGGCACCATGGGGTCCCCAAGTTGACCCATGGATTGTCTAGGTCGGCCATGACACATCCAATAAAGATAGGACATGTGTCAAGCTCATATCATATTATTAAAACATTAATTTTACCTTAAACTACACTAATTACCACTAACCGCGATTAATAAACTTAAAAGTTACTATTCACCAAAAAATATTTTAATTCCATTGAACCACATTTTACTTTTTAATGACAACCATGTATGTCGGATTTTTGAAATTCAAAACACATAGGTGGTAAAATTTCATTTAAACGGAAAATCAGTTTTTATAAGTACCACTTAGTGGTTTAACTATTCATCAAAAATTGAAGTTCTTCAGAAAAATACCAAAACATCACCCTAAGATATATTTGATATTCCAAATACAAAAATGAAAGATATTTTACAAAATTCAAAACATATAAGTTGCATTAATTAATTTAATAATTAATTCCCGCTGTCAGAGCAAATTGCGTGTTTTTATGAAACAATAAGTATCAAAAGATTGACACTAGTTTAAGTCCGATTTCAAAATGAAATTAATTCCAACGATCACTATTGGACTAAATTGTAAAAATATATATTCTAATTTCACTTCGAAACCAATTCAAAAGATAATCTAATCATATAAATAAATTAGATTAAAAAGCGGTTTTGAATTAAAATACATCATTTTTCACTATTCATTAAAAAAATGAACTTTATCGGAAAGATACCAAAAATTTACACAAATAAAATATTGATGTCCCGATTCTAAATTAGAATTTTATTTTCTCAAATATAACAAATAAAATTGTCAAAAAGTGGATTTAAAATATGTTCGTTATCAAAAGGCAGTTAATCTCCCTTTTAAAAATATTAGAATGTTTATGCTTAAAAATTGAATTCATTCGCATTTTTAATCCTCTAACATTAATTGTAAAAAGTAAAAATATTTGAAAAACATACATAATCATTTTTTTAGTTAGTTCTATTCTTTCCCGCAATTATAATGGCTAGGCGTTAACTACCATTTAAAATAATATTATTTTATTATTAGAGTGCAACGTAAGATTTCAAAGGAACTCATTGTCGTGTATTGGGTATGTCATCGAGCATAGCATTCCCTTTAAAGTAATATTTGTATTTTTTCACAAATAGGGATAAATATAAAAATTTCATATTCTTTATTTACCTGGGTTGTTACATCCTTCCCCCCTATTGGGAATTGCGTCCTCATAATTTCAAAATTGGACTTGGAAACCCCATTGAAAATCCTACATCAGAACAAGAGTCAGTAAAACAATCACTTTAAAATAACGAAGGAGAATTACAAAGGTCACCTAAGTTAACCAATACTAGGATTCCAAGTATGAAAATATCGACATGGAGGAAAAAAAAAAGGGTCATGTTCTGAGGGAGAGTGATAGTAAACATGCCTAGGAGAAAGTTAACAATAAGAAAATCACAAACTTGTGATGGGTTAAACGGCATCTGATTCCCCAGTAGGAAAAGATAATAGAAAATTTATTTTTTATGTTACTCGTCATTGAGGAATTTATTTTTGATCTTAGCTAAATCATAATGATACATACTTACTTGTCACGTAGACTTTCAAATTTTACTAGATTCCTTAATCAAACTTATATTTTCTCCAAAAGATGAGTATTTATGAAGACTTGTTTGCATTAAGAGTACTATAATCAACTTCTTGAGAATCACCTAATACACAAAAGAGAACTATATACATCCCATTTCATTAGACTTTAACCAAAAACAAAACCAAAACCAAAACCAAAACCAAAACCAAAACCAAAACCAAAATGGTTAGTACAAGACCAGATAATCCAGAAAAGGATAACCTTTTATAAAAAGAAAATTTATTCTTAATCTCCAAAAAATTTCCAACAAAACCCAAAGTTCAACGAGGTCCATTAGATAAAATATTTGTCCATAAAATTATTCAAAGTAAACCAAACTAAGATTGAAACCCAAATATTTGAAGGATTTAGTCACATAGTCTTCCAAGGTACAAATTAACTTTTATCTCCAAATAACATCAGTTGCTCTTAAATTCTCATATTGAAAAGTAATTAACCTAATCACATATCCTCGATGATAGGTTAATCATTTCCATAGATAACCCAAAATAAACTTACTCTTTATTCCTAAAATCATCTAACTAAAAATAATTAGTCAAACTAACTAGGGACTTCACATAGTCCAGTGGTAGGTGATAAATACCAGTCGCACTTTGGTTTTGGGTTCGATTCCCACAGCTTTGTCCGACGCAGCAGGTTGTCACACAGTCTACGTGTTTTCCTTTTTCCAAAACTATATAATTCTTAAAACATTCTCCAAAACGAGATAAAATCTTCAAAAATGATCATAACATATTTTAACCTCAAGATTATCTCATGCCTTTCATTTTCCATCATAACATATAATTACCCATAATTACCTCAAAAGTAAGGATCATATAAACACTAAGGGTTACCTTTATAATTATTACCAGAACTTCCACATCGATTGGTCATCTCGTACATGATGCATTACAGATCATACCAAGGTTCAAGTGGTTGATCATGACTCCTTGATAGTTGGTTTAGAACAACCACGAGTTTCCTCATTGAATCCCCCATTTTATCTAGTATCTTAATCAGAGGACCACCACCATTTCCTTCTAACCTGTTGTCTCTTTGGTACCTGCTAGATCCGTCCATTCAATAAAAACAGAAATTTCAGTGTGAGTATATCAACAAAACCATCATGTACTAATGAGGAAAGTAAACACTAAGATATACTTACTCATTCACTTTATCTAAAACTAGGACTCTTTCTGAAATCCTAACCATTATGGTAATGTCACTTGTGCTTAGAGAATACCCTAACCTCTAAAGTTATCTAAAGAAACCTTTGATGCCAACTATAAGGCCCCAGCCTTAAACCTTACATAATCTTGTGTTAATACAAGATTACACATTGAGGATCTTTTCAGGTTTAGTGTTTTGGAGAATTAGATCATAAAACTTGCATTACATTCCACATTTAAACAATGTGGTTTCATAAAGATAGTATTCATTTTTTTCCCATCAATGGAAACATATTTAAAATAAAACATAGATTCTTTCTTAACACTTCCTTGACACTATCATCATGTCACGTACCCTTCCCGTGACCTGTGAAAAACATTTCAAAAAAACATGGGATGAGCATAAAAAGCTCAGTAAGGGATATAAAAATATGGAAAGGAAACATGAGTACATGGATACATAAGAATGAAATCATACTTTACACATAAAACATAAGCACTTTAACATACCTCATAAAATAATGAATAAATCATAGAAATCATAAGACATAAAGGTAACTTGAGGGATTCATAACATTCTTACGTAGGGAGTAACCCTCTTGGTTACGTTTGGAATACCAATCACAATATATTCCCTAAATCTCTTCAGATAAACCTTAACATTTCACTCCTTCGCATTACCCAATGCATTGGAGAGCTATATCGGGCTCACTCGCCCTTAGTTTGTCACAGAACCACCTGTCTTCACAACAATGCCCAAGAGCCATAACATAATCATAGCATATAACTTAAGCATAAAGGAAAGATAACATTCCCAAATTGAAATAACAATATAACATTTTAAGATACTGAAATAATGAATCCATTCTAAAAACCATTTTCAAAACCATTTAAAACATTTAATAAAGAGATTTTTGAATCAAAGTGTCCCATACCACTTTGAAACTTTTAACATTTTAAACCATTAATATCCATATAAATAAATCCTTAAAACCATTTTGAAAACATGGATATTAATTAGAAATATTTATAATATTAAATCATTAAAATATTTAAAAAGATATTTTAGTTAAAGGGTTTTTAACAAAATGAGATACACTTGAATACAATAATTGAGGAATAACATTTAATAAAAACTTTATAATATCATGAGAATAATGGTATTCATGATATAATATTCCAAACTATAGTATATACACCATATAAGAGTGGATTGGTGCATAACAACAATGAAGTCTCAATGGAAATTTTAAATTGAGATGAAATCCATTATAAAGACGGTATCCTTAAAATAAGGATAGATCAATCTCATAATTATGTGAGAAAAATATAAATAAACCCAATATAAGTGGATATTAAGTGTAAAATAATCAAAGGTCATTCACACATATTCAAATGTTGACATATTCAATAACTACATGTTGAACCCAAAGAAATCGAAATTGGGTTAAGAAGTTCCCTTGATAGCCTAACAGCGTCACATCAAAATGAGTTGATGAGAGATAAAAAGGGTATCTCATCACATGGTCATAAAATTTAAATCAATAAGGATATAGAATAACATATCCCAAAATAATTGTATGTGAATTAAAATACATAACATAAGAAGACTTTTAAAAAAAGGAGGGTTAATGGTTCCCTTACCGACATGGGTATCATTCGAAACATGCACCCCGTGAAAGAAGGACAATACAACATTGATGTAAATACTCATAAATGAAAGTATATTACACAATGAGTAAAATATTGGGCAGTACATACACCACTCAAAGGAAATTGTGGCAAATGTATCATAAATCTCACAGGAATAAAAGTGAGATGATAAATCCCTTACGAAAACTCAGCAGCCTAACAACGCCACTTAAAACATCCAAAATTGATTGATGAGATCAAATAGGGTCTTATCATCATATTAACATAATGTTTACAGAAATAATAATATAAAATAACATCCCCCAACATAACAAAGAGGATCTTAAAAGAAGTGACATAAAGGAGAGTACTTAAAAAGAAAGAGATAGGTTAGATCTCTTATGAAAATTCGGCAGCCTAACGGCGCCACTCAAAACTTCCAAAATGGATTGGTGAGAGAGAATAGGGTCTCTCATAATATGAACACAAAAATTACAGTAATATTAATATAAAATAATATCCCAATAAAAAGAAATATGAGCTTTAAAATTAATGACATTAAAGAGTGTACTTAAAAAGAAAGAGAGGAGTAGGATCCCTTACCTCGGGTGCGACTTCACTCGATCATTCTTTAACGTCATAAATAATAAACTTGAGTTAATTTATACTTGCTTATGAACCTTTTTCATGTTCATTATTCATTTTATATCACTTATTTCCATGTTATAAACATTATCTAATCATTTAAGTTAATAATGTTTGTTTTGTAGATATTTGGCTCTTAAGTCGAAAGTGGACTTCTTACAATTACATGTTGTTCGTGTGGTCAAAGGTTCTTTATATCCTGAATGATATTTATGATTTGTATATCATATATATCATATATATCCATAATATACATGTATTTATAATATTAAATAATCGTTTATAGGTATGAAATGAAATGCACCGTTCATGGAGACGGTAAGCCGTACGTACGCATGAACGCCACTTTCATTTCTATGTCATATTAATGGAATTAAATTTAAATGAGAGGTATGTATATTTTAATTAAAGAATTATATTCATCATTTATATGTATCATAAATCATATATAATAACTTTAAATCCATCCTTTATACATCCCACATATGGAATTAACGAATCAAATCACATTGAGGGGGTGGTAGTCCGCACTTCCTAAAATGAAATTATCGCGTTTACCCACAATGGAAACCATAAAGGTATGCCACAAAAGAAAAATAAATAAGCTTAAGTAAAACATAAACCTATTATATATAATATATAAGTATATTGACATCTTAATGTCCACCTTTTAATGTGTTATATGAGTGTTGAATAATCATCATTTCGTGAGGCAGAAATTCGCCATCCACAGAAACAGTAAGTTCTTTAACCATATGATGTAGGTGTGTGTAAGTGTAGCTCGAATTATTTTTATAAAGTAATCCTAGTATATTGAAGATACTGGAGTTGTTACAATAGAAATCAATAAAAATAGTTTAGGGTGTTGTAGAAGCAAAATAAAACAAAAGAACGCAAGAGAGGACACTACCTTGAAATCGGTTAACTCTCTTTGATTTGAAATCAATGGATTCCTTGGAAAGGCTTCTGCCCAATGTGAGGCTTCAATGATGTAGATAGGGATGTGGAGAGACAAAATGGGGAGGGTTTGGCCAAGACAAAAGCTTTGGAAGTGTGGGTAAAGAGGTAGAGGTGGGGGCCTTTTATAAGAGGAGAGGAGGGGCACTCTTGGAAAGTAAAGAAATGTTACTTTACTTTAAAATGAGTTTCGGATTTAAAAGGTCCCAAATAGAAATAATTCGAGTATAAGGTGATAGGGGTTCTAAATCCACCCATCCAATAGGTTTTTAATAAGTGTAGGTTTCAGTGTTTACATTATATTTTCATTTTATTTAAATTGTTAAATAATGAGGTAATCACTGCATCATCATGATGTCATAAATAATTTAACTTATTTAATGTCTAAAAATTATAAAACAAATAATTTAATGTAGGAAATTGTCTTAGATTTCCAATTAATATTTATAGTCAAAAATATGACTTTTATTACCCCATTTAAAAATTGTTTTAGTAAAACAACTCATGTTTGTGTCATTTTTACCTTTACATTAAATAAAAAGTTATTTATGTCATTTGCCAACCAAAGTTGCTCCATGGGGTCCCCAAGTTGACCCATGGATTTTATTGGTCGTCTATGACACATCCAATAACGTTAGTATATGTTTCAATCTCATATAATATTATTAAAACATTAATTTTACATTAAACTACACTAATTACCACTAACCGCGATTAATAAACTTAAAAGTTACTATTCAACAAAAAAAATTATTTTAATTCCATTGAACCACGTTTTACTTTTTAATGACAACCATGTATGTAAGATTTTTTAAATTCAAAACACAGAGGTGGTAAAATTTCATTTAAATAGAAAATCAGTTTTTATAAGTTCCACTTAGTGGTTTCACTATTCATAAAAAATTGAAGTTCTTCAGAAAAATACCAAAACTTCACCCTAAGCTATATATGATAATCCAAATACAAAAATGAAGTCTATTTTAAAAAATTAAAAACATATAAGTTTCATTTATTAATTTAATAATTAATTCCCACTGTCAGAGAAAATAGCGTGTTTTTATGAAATAATTAGTACCAAAATATTGACACTAGTTTAAGTCCGATTTCAAAATAAAAGTAATTCCAACGACCACTATTGGATGAAATGGTAAAATATATTCTAATTTCACATTGAAACCAATTCATAAGATAATATAATCATATAAATAAATTAGATTAAAAAGAGGTTTTGAATTAAAATACAACATTTTTCACTATTCATTAAAAAAATGAACATTATCGGAAAGATACCAAAAATTTACACAAAGAAAATATTGATGTCCCGATTCTAAATAAGAATTTTATTTTGTCAAATGTAACACATAAAATTGTCAAAAAGTGGATTTAAAAGAGGTTCGTCATCAAAAGGCGGTTAATCGCCCTTTTAAAGAATGTTAGAATGTTTACGCTTAAAAATTGAATTCATTCGCATTTTTAATCCTCTAACATTAATTATAAAAAGGAAAAATATTTTACAAACATACATAATCATTTTTTTAGTTAGTTCCATTATTTCCAGCCATTATAATGGCTAGGCGTTAACTACCATTTAAAATAATATTATTTTATTATTAGAGTGCAACGTAAGATTTCAAAGGAACTCATTGTCGCGTATTGGGTACGCCATCGATCATAGCGTTCCCTTTAAAGTAATATTAATATTTTTTTTCAAAAATAGGGATAAATATAAAAATGTCATATTCTTTATTTACCTGTGATGTTACATTTTTAGTGCTGATAAAAGGGGCCATTATCAGTACTTTTTTAGCTCTGATAAAAGGGAAACACTTTTAATATCACTATGAACAAAAATCCATATTTTGTGTTGATAAAGGATTTTTTTGTATTTAAATGACCTATATATATTATTGTTGGATTAAATCAATGAATTTAATAAAAACATATAGATTTGGAATGGTTTTCTAAAGATGGAATCCCTTTTCAATATATTCATTAATATCTTGACACATAATCCAAAGTTTTTAGTCACATTTAATAGTGTTAATTAATTCACCACTACTTCATGTGTGTTTTTATTATTATTATATTGGTAAAGAATTATTAATTACTTATATATTATATATTCATTATATATTTAATTTTTTTATTAAAAATTTAATATTAAATTTTTATTATTAATATCTATTATTTATTAATTTTATATGTATTTATCATATATTAATTAATTTTTAATTAATTTATTATTTATAAATTACATATATATTATATATTTAGGGCAGTGATATGTGGGGGTGTCCATATATATAAATAATTTCATACGATGCCCTTTTTACGATTTTGTTATCAAATTATCTTTTTTGCTTTCAAAATTTATTTTTAATGAGATTTCAAATGTGTGACTCTAAAACATAGTTTGAATGATTAATTGTAACCTTGAGTAAAGAGTTTTATTATCAGTTTGGGTTTTTAAATTCCATTAAAACATAGAGTCTCTTACTTGAAAATTCGTAATTGATTCTAATGTTAGGGACTATTTTTTACCATGAAATGGATTTCATGAAATGTGAGCACCCACCATGGAATTCCCTCCCTTAAAGTGGAATTAATATGTTGTCCTTTTATTTTAAGGATGGATTTATCATGGTATGGTAAAGATAGGTGGGTGGAGTAGTAATGTTTTCTTTTGATTATTCTTGGTCGATATGTTCCATGTGAAGGAAACATCACCTAACCTTTATTATTATCATTAGATCATTAGCATCTTGGTGAGAGATGAGATAGATATCTATCTAGTTATGAATAAATGTACTATATTTTTTATGGTATTGGGTGTGATAGGGTAATTCTATCGATGAAGCTAGTTTATAGTTATTTCACATTTATAGACTTATAAATGCATCAATAGACTACAAGATGGTTTCAACCAAGGTATTCCTCAGATCTTTACATGAGATGTTTTTTAATTTTGAATTATTATATATTTATTAATATTTCCTCCTTTATAAATTTCATTTAATTAATTATCCACTATTTTATAATTCTGCTATGATATTATTTTTTGGATTCTCTTTTTTATTATGTTCCTAATTTTTATAGACTTTTAGATACTATTGAGCGAGTTGTGTTTTTTTTTAATCTAACTTCAATTTTTTTTTAAAATAAAGAATGATCTATAATGGTTCTTAAATATAACTTTGAAACATATTTTTATCTAAAATGATTGGTTTATTGTAAAACCTATAGTTCATTATTTTAGTAGATAAGAACATATTTTCCTACATGTATTTTTAAAACTACTCTTTATAGTTTAGCTGGGAAAAGGATATTAATTTATACTATTAATCATAGCTACTTAGTGATTTTATACCAATAGCCTACTGGTTTCACTCAATATTGGTAGACCCTATTTATTTTTTATGAATGTATATTTCTGTAGGAGGATATTAATATTGGGAATGGATAATGAAAAATAGGACACATTGAGATATTTTATGAATGTTTTCATTATTTTTGTATCTAGGTTGTATCATCCAAAATAGACTCTTATAATCAGGGGGATGTTGCATATGTCATATTGTCTAAACACCTCATACATGGATTCTAGAAAAACTCATGTCTTGGTTAAATCATATTTATTAGGATAAATCATTTTATGTTATTTCTTTTGATGCCATGTCACATGTTTCCTTCTAATATGGACCAGAGAAACCCCTTGTATATGTCATGGTTTGTCTCACTTTCACGGTTCATGGGTGGTTCAGAGATAGATTAGGAAATAATGTAATGAGGGTATAGGTTCATAATAGGACTCATTTTTCACAGTGCCCTTTGTTAATTCATTCTGTGTTGTAGATTTTAGTTATGATAGATGGAACACAAGATGCATGTGTAGGGAGAGTATTGCAAGATCATTCTCACATGACCCTCTAGTTTCTTTGGGATGTCATTTTTTAAATCATTAATTTTGAGTATTCCATGTTTGTTTTGGTGTTTTTCTGGTGATGATCACAGTTTTTGAAATCATTTAAATTATTTAGTTTATTTTTAGGGTAAAAATGGGCGTCAAATTTGCATCACCTTGTAAGAACACATATCCAAGAAAATTATGGGAGTATGAGTTCATGGTTTGAGATGACTTCTACTATAATCCTTATAAATGAAACAGTATCCACTAAAACATGTGACCATGTAACACACTGCCACTAGTCCCTCTTAAGGATTCATTTTTGTTATGTTCTCTTTTTTTAGGTCTTATTTGGCATGATTCGATTTCAAAATAAAAATAATATTTTTTTGGAAAGTTGATAAAGTATAATTTATTTTCAAAATAAAAATCTTCAGATATGTGAAGAAATTCTCTAATATATGTTTTTTTAAAAAGTGAGTAACTAATTATATAAAAGATGTTATGGAATTTATAAATGCTAAAAAAGATAGATTTTTAGGGATTAAATTAAAATTAATGATTACATGTTGGCTTTTAAGAGTGTTCTTGTTTGAACATGGTTTATTCTGTTTTTTATAAATTAAAAATCCTTTCATTTTTTAATATAAAATAAAATACATAAATTTTGTTGTATATTATTTAAATTATATGTTTACATTGGTTAATGTTTTAAATTTTTTATATTGAGGTAAAATATTGTTTTATTTTTTTATAGGTTACATATATATTTGATCCATTATCATGTGTCACATGTATTGTTTTTTATGATCAAGTGTAATTTTTTTCATTAATATTTTCAAATAATTTAATTGTTA
Source organism: Viscum album (assembly GCA_963277665.1). Classification (NCBI taxonomy): domain Eukaryota; kingdom Viridiplantae; phylum Streptophyta; class Magnoliopsida; order Santalales; family Viscaceae; genus Viscum; species Viscum album. Next base: position 1,233,562,029 of record OY728152.1, read on the forward strand.
ATTATTATATATATTAAATTTTATTTACTTTAATTTTTCCTTAAATCTAAAATATTTACAATTACTATCGGAATTATTCATTATATTTTTTTAAAAAAATTTTAAAAATTATTTTTTCATTCATTATTTTTAACATTACATTTCCATTAATTTTTTTAAGTTAAATGTGTTTTATAAACATATTAATAACATTAAAATTATATAAATCATTAGTATAACCTTAAATCACATTTTATCTACCCTTTCATAGAATTTATAAACTATACATTACACTTATTGAACCATAATTCAACCCCTATAAAACTCTGTTTGTACCCATATGAAAATCATAACTCTCATGTATTACCTTTATACAACTCCTTTTAAACATTGTATAAGTAATTATATTTTTTATTTAATCATAATAAATTCACTATTCTACCCTTATATATATGGTAAAAATATATAAATTTTGATTAAGTGTCTTAAGTTGACCTTTACCTAGTCTTTTAATGTTAAATCTTATGATTACAGAAATATTTTATACCTTTATAGAACCTTTTGAATATGTTATTTACTTTTACAAAGCTTCTTGTGTACCCTTATGTGAACAATATATAAAGTATGTAACCCTTACATAGAAAAATATCTAACTTTTCATGAGTTTTACAAAAAATAGTTTACCTTTAGAAAATTATAATCAACCCTTAAATTTCATAAATATTACCCTTACATATTGAGATTTCCCCATTTTAATATGCTTTAATAAATGAGAACAACCCTTATATAGCACCCAGTTACCATGACACAATATTCTAAACCTTAGGCAGATTTTCAAAATTCTTATTTACCTTTATACAGGGTGTTTCATTTTGAGGTTACAATTACAAGATATACCCTTAGATAAGCATACCTTTACTCATTCTGTATAAGACAATTTAATGCATACTCTAGGTTTATAATTTCATTTTTATTATTTTTTCTCAAAGTATAAGAAGTTCATTGGTGCTAACACTAGAATGATGTGTGAGTAAAAAAGTATTTATTTTTTGTGAGATATTGAAAATATAGGATATGAATATTTCAAAATTTAAATTCTAATTGTTTCTCTAAAAATGTTATTCAAGAAATAGGAAACAAATCATAGAGGGGACACAAAATATTTCTATAGAATTTAAAATTTTTGTCTACAAAAAATGTCAAGGTAAATAGTGGAAAAGGCTCATATAAGAGAATAGTGATTCATTTCTATTGAAATATCAATTCATTACTTGATTTTCGCATTTCCATTGTTCGGAATCAATTAAAGGAGGTTCTATGTTCATAGTTTTACACAAGTTTCTTTATTTAATTCTTCTAAATATTTAGACTAGTTTATAATAGTCTCTATAAAATATTTTTCTTATGGTTATAACTCATTTAAAAGGTAGTTACTGATTATGTCCACATGACAATATGGTAATCACTCAGGTTCAATTTTTATCAACAAAATGGAAAGTGATAGGTTTTGGTTGCTTATAAGAAAATCATAGGCTTTTTCACATACATGAAAAAGAAAAATGATCTAGTGTATCTTATAATATAATAGGTTATATATGCACCTATATATTTATCTTTTGATTTATTTTAGTAAGTACAAATCATCACTCTATATTAAAGGGTATTAAAGAGTAAACTAGGTTCACATAAAGTGAACTAATCTACTAAAAAATGGGTGTTCATGTTCTTTATTTTTTGATTCCATTACCAAACTATTTGAAAACTATAATAATGGTAAATTATTAGTTATATTAATCTGATAAAATTATAATCTACTTTAAAATTTTAAAATTACTACTCCCCCCCCCCCCCCCCAGTTTAATTTTCCATCAATATCTTATTTCGTTTTTATATGTTAACTTTAATTTTTTTCTAATAATATCTTATACCAAATAGTATAAGGTAATATAATTCTCTTCAATTTCAAATTAGTAAATTAAAGTCAGAGATCCTTTTGTATAACCTCACCTCAATGGAAGTTTTTATGAATATTAGATGGAATGAATGGAGGTGTTTCTAAGGAATATTGGTATGATAAATTTGAATATCCTGATCAACCCTTATGAATTTATTTTATTAAATTTGAGTAAATTAATAAGAAATGAGGCTTCCATTTATGTATTAATTTTAAAAATCATGAATCTGTATTAATTTATATTAATTTTAAACAATATTAGTCATATTTCGTCATGTAAAACTACTTATGAAATTTTGGGGACTTTAAATGTCCCTCATCATGGAACTGATAAGTCACATTGAACCATGTAATGAAATACATCATATAGAATATCATAAATTTTGAATATATGATCATGAGATCATTATTGATATATACAATCAATTTACAAATATTACAAATAAAATGGTTTATCATAGGGGTTATATGAGAAATGATGTAATTATTGAGTGACTAAATATATTATTTTCTAAGTGGTTATCAAAGAATTTTTTAATCAATTAATAGATTTATTTCATCCAATATACAATGGATGAATTTTTTAGATCCCATTTATAATATGAGCTATAAATAATGTGTAATCATAGTGATATTTTCAAAGAAAATTAAGGTATATAATTGAAATCCATTACTACTATTTCTAATAACTATTCTAATATATATTCCCAAAAAAATAAGGAGGATTATGTTTTAAACCAAACAAAAGGTATTTAAAAGTTTATTAAAAGAAATGGTTATTTTAGGATATAATCCAAAAAAATATAATAAATATGAATAAAATGGAAGCAAGGTTAACTCTAGTAAATGAAATAGTGTTTATAAAATGAAATTTTTTGATTCTAACAAATATGGGAACATAAAAAACATTTCTACAAAACTAAAATAAGAATGAAAAGACAATCATTTCAACAATGAATTAAAGTAACCATATCATTATTTTTAGAGTTTTTCCGAAGAGTCAAACTCAATAAGTGAATCTCAAAGTGAAAAATGTATATCCAAATTGTGTTTTATGTCTACTCAAGATGATGTGGTATGAAATAAATCTGATTCTAATTTTGGCTATAAAACTGAATTTAAAATGGTTGATAAATAATTGAAGAAAATAAAAGGTCCTAAATAGATGTATTGAAAGATGGTGAATGGTTTGATAGTGTAAAAAAATACATAAAAATATCAAAAATGATAATAATAATATTATTCAAAAAATAAAATTGTTAAGAATGACGTTATATTTTTGGATTATAATCATTGTAAATAATTACAAATTATTCCAGATGAATATAAAAATATTATATATATTAATTCTATAAATAATTAGGACCATCCAAATAAATATGATCAAATAATTCAATAATTTACTAATCTGAAATGTGAGAATAATATGTTTAAGCAATATAATTATAAAAAAAAGAAATACACCTTTCATTCCATGTTTTTTAATCTTGAAAAAATAGTAAAATTTTCAAAAAAAGGTAAATAAACCCATAGAAATATATTTTATCACTCTCAAAGAACACTTGAATATTTTTTCAACGGAAATAGATGTTTGAGATGATGATATCCATGAATAAAATGAATAATGATGGGTTTTTTGGTTATAACTACTATACTCCAAAGATGTATAATATAAGATGTTTTAAAATTATAAATGGTAAAACATCTATGATCACATGTTTTAATTTTGGTATAAATGGGAATTACACACATAATTGTTCTTTTTTATTCAATGAATATAAGAGTTTTACTAAAACTATTATTTCAAAAGATATATATTTAAGATTACCCTACACTAAATTACATAATTATCTGTAGGTGCTAACTAGTTTTTATACTAATCCAACTAGACCCAATGAATCTTGGTTTCCATAATAAATCTCTATTTAAATTAATTTATATAATCCTTACCTATATGTCTTAATGAAATATGGTATATAGACATTGGATTCTCATTCCAAATGACTGTAGATCCATCATTTTAATAACTTTAACTCAATGAGTTGGACGGGTTATCACTTTTGGAGACAAGAATAAGGAAAATGTTAAAGGGTATAGAGAAATAGGTATTCGTAAATCTATTATAACATTTAATTTATTATGTGTTAATGGAGTTAAACTTAAATTAATTATTATATCATAGAATTATAATGATGGAAATAATGTCATGTTTTAATTTAATATATTTGTTATATATAAAAGATAAATATATTTTATTTTATGAATATAGGAAAGAAAAAAACTATAAAATTTGTTTTTATTATAGATATAAATAATGAAAAGTGATTAAATACTATAAAACAGGATGATATTTTATAAAGAAGAAGACTTTTCCATTATAATATTTAGAAACTAAAAAAATAGATAAGCCTCAATTGATTCAAGGTCTTCCCAAGTTAATGGTTTGAAAATATTTTCTATGTGAATCATGTTTAAAGGTTGATCAAAAAATGTAACATTATGATCTTTTAATAATATTAGTACATCTAAACAATTAGATTTATTACATCTTGAATTATTGTAACCTATAAAATTTTTGGTTTATAAGGTATAAATTATGTGTTTTTAATAGTTCACAACTATATTTTTTTTACCTGGATTTAAATTATGGATTAGGATCATGAATCATTATAAAAGTTTACTATATTTTCTAAATTTACTAAAAATCAATCAGGGGTATTTTATTTTTCAAATATAAGAGATAAAGTTGGTTATTTTTTAAATCATGATTTTGAAATGGTTTGCAAAAAAATATATACTCTCATTAATTTTAAACATTTCGAACCCAACAACAAAATGTTGTTGTGAAACAGAAGAGTAGAACATTTTTTGAAATGGAACAAATAATTCCAAATGAAATATAATATAGTGGAATTTTTGTGTGATGAATCTATTTAAAAACCAATTATATTATAAAAGGGATCTTTTATTAGAACTTTAATGAAAAAAACAACATATAAATTGCATAATGTAAGAAATCCGAATGTAAGTTACTTTAATGTGATTAAGAGTAATATTTTATTTTAAAATATTAAAGATAACTTAATAAAATTATGAAATAAATGAAAAATAATTTCTAGTATATTCTAACTATAGTAAAGCATATGGAGTGTAAAATAGGAGTAAAGTGGTTATAGATGATTATTTTCAAGTAAAATTTGATGAAAATAATGATAAAAAAGTCTATATTTGGGAAGTATTAAATAATTATTTAGATATTTCAACTCTGGTGAAGATTAATTTTATTATAATAATAATAATAATAACAATTCACATATTGAATGGAAGGGTATTCCTTCATAATCAAACACTAAAATTTTAATTCAATAATCAAAACTATAAAAAAATTTAAAAATCTACACAAATTCTTATTTTTTCTCTGAGATAGTACGAACCTATATTGATGATGATTTATATAGTTTTTATTGGATTATAGAGATGGATGAATGGAATAATCACTTTTTTAAAAATAATTATTATATTATGGTTGAACCCCCAAAATAGTAACAATCATATGAACAAAATGTATTTTCCAGAATACATTAGGTGAATCTCTTAAAATCATTAAAAAAGTAGGTATTTTAGATCATGTTAATTCATTAGAGTAAGAAATAAATTTTGAAATTATTTCCCCTCATGCTACATGAATTGAGGCTATTAGTATTTAATTAACTTTTTCTTTATTAAATATCATAAATTATTCCAAATGGCTTTCAAAAGTGTGTACTTTAATGTTTTTTTAAGAAGAATATAAACATCATCTCCATTGATTGAAACTAGAAAATCTCCTAATCATATGTCTAAAATTGATAAATAGTTTTATGGTATCAAGAAAGGTCCAAGAGCTCGGTGAGAAATACAATCTACGTTTTTACTTGAAGATGGGTTTGATAAAGGAAATATTTATCTAGAATTATTGTTTAAGAGTATTTACAATAATAAAGTAATTATCCATATTTATGTTGATGATACCATATTTGGATCTATATGTGAATATATATGTAATTACTTTTCCAGTATTTTGATAAATGAGATTGATATGAGCTTAGTGGTAGAGAAAACAATTTTTCTAGGTCTTTGAATTCATTAAATGATTGATGAAAAATTTCATGAAAAACATAAACATGTTAGAAAACTAGTTAAGGGGATTTATTTATATTCTATTAAGAGTAAAAAAACCCAACGTTTATACTAATTAAAAATTCGATAGAGACAAATATGGAAAATCTATTTATTTTAAATTATATAGAATAATGACTGGTAGTTTTCTCTACTTAAATACTTCTAGGAATGTTATAATGTTTAATGTGTTCTTACATGTATGGTATCATGGAAATAATAAAGAAAATAATCATAATGAATTTAAAATAACTATAAGATACATAAAAAAGAACTTTTAATTCACTGATTTTTTATTCAAAATAAAAATTTATTGAATTGGTATAGTTACATTGATTATGAATTCAGTGTTGGTAATATTGATTGGAAAAGAACATCAGGTCTATTTCTTTTCACTGGTAAAAATATATTTTCTTGGAGTTCAATGAAACAAATATCAATATCATTATCTTCCATTGAGAATGAGCAATATTCATTGGGAATTGTTTTGGTCAATGTCTTTTAATTTGGAAAACACTATGGGATTCTTATGTTTATTTCGATATAATTTTATTTTTTGTAATACTATCAATATTTATATAAGAATAATTTATATCATTCATGAAAAAATAATATACATGTAAGGTGTCATTTCATTCGAGATAATGTTAATAAAGGGGGAATTATTTTAGAAATTCTTCCCACTGAAAAAAATTTGTTTACATATTCACTAAATCTTTAGATGTTATCTTTTTTTTGTGATAATAAATTTTGATCTAGGAGTGTTGGATGTATAAATGTTTATCCTCAATTTTAAAAAAATATTATTGGAAACTATTCTCCAAATTATAGTATATCTATATTTTAAAATTTTTATGTAAGAATATATTATGAAAAAGAATTGATTCACACATTAGGGGATATAAACGTTTTTTTATTAGTTTTAAAATGGGGGATATAATTATAGAAATTTTTATTTCAAAAAATTTTTAATTTAAGGGGTGAGAAATTTAGGATTGTGTAATGTGTAATTATTAAATATTTGAAATTTATAAAATGGTTGGTTTTATAATTTAAAATGAGGGGAATATTGTTTGTGTTTGAACATGGTTTAATAATTCTTTTGATAAATTATAAATCCACCTAGTTTTTAAAATGAATTTCAAACCATAAATTATGGTGTATATTATGTTACATGTGGTAAATGTTTAAAAATATTTCCTTATAATTTTTTTAATTTATAATAAGTTTGATACATATATTTTTTGTGTTAATATATCACATGTGCTTATTTATGTGATCATGTATTATTTTTTTAGTTTTTTAAGTTATTAAATTCCCCTCATGGTTTATTATTTTATATACAAACTTTGTTGAATTTAATTGTTTAATATATTTTCATCATTTATTATTATTATTTTTATTATTATTTATAATTATCAGTATTTAATTTTATGAAAAATTAATTTTTTAATCATTTTATTTTCCCTTTAATGGGATTTGTAATTTTTTTTACCCTTACGTGTGCTTTATAAACATTTCAATACCATTATGTAAATATATTAATATCTAGTCTAACTTTACATGATATTCTATATAACTTTACATATAATTTATAAACAATATTTTTCCATTACATGAATTAAAAACATCCCTTAGGAAACACTTTATGTACCCATACACAGGTAATACAACTCATGTGATTCCTTTACATGTATAATCGTTACCTTTATATATGTACTTTTTATTTACTATTCCCCACTATGTAATTCCTTATTATACCATTATGTATACTACATAAAATATAATTTACATTTCTAGATGATAATTTTACAGTTATGTAGTGACTTTGTGTTGAAGCATACCCTTATAAAAATATTATTTACTTTATGAAATCTTTTAAATATTTTATATACCTCTACATAGATTCTTGATTACAATATATGAACTATAAAAACATAAGTTACCCTTACATACAATATAACATACTTTTACATGATTTCTATATATTATATTTTAACTTTATGTACTTCTATGTTTCCCTTCCATGAAATGCATATTAACGTTACTTAAATATACAAGTACTTTATGCATGATTTATGAAATTTGAACTACCCTTATTTGGAATGTAGTTACCTTTACAAAAAATATATAACATTACATAGATTTACACAATTTTTATTTAACTTTACACAAATTGTTTCATTTCATGGATACACTTACATGACATAAACTTATCTAAAATTACCTTTAAACATTTGTTACAAACCATTAAGTTTCATATGTTCAGTTTAGAATTCAATTTTTATTAATCTTGCTCATTCTAGAAGAATATAATCAGTGATACTACTAGAAATAATTTTGAGAAATTTGTTTTTTTGAATTAATTTATGATATTCATAATATAAGAAATGGTTGTTTCCAAATTTGTTTTCATACCACTTATTTAAATATGTTATTAATGAAATTGGAAAAACTACACTAATAATATACATGTTACTTCTATAGTTGTTAGGTATTTTATTTATAAAAAAAAGTAATATAATTCAGTGTAGGACACACAATCTATATATTTATGGTCCACTTATATTGAATTAATGAAGCACTATTGGTTTCTTGAATTTCCCCCATTCATCATCAATTACAAAAGGGTTAAAGTCCACTATTCTGTGTCAACTTATTCTATGACTTATTCAAAATATTTTTTTAGTTTTATTTTTTTAATCGATGATTCTGTATTTAATATTTCATTCATGGTTATACGTCACTTAAAATATAGTGTCTTGTTATGTCCTCTTGATCAAAAGGAAACTGCACGAGTTTTTTATTCTCCTATAAAAGAGTGGGTGATAGTTTAGGGGTTCTCCATAGAAAATATCACTTAGTTAGAGGGGATTTAAGTATAGAATGGTTTCACAGAAGTGGAATTGAACTATTATAAAATTATTGGTGTTATTATTATTATTATTTATTCCACTACCTAACTTTCTAAACACACTAATCACACCCATTTGTTGTTGATAAATGTCAAATAAATTTGATATTAAGATTATCATTTTTTAAGGACTATTAACCCCCCCCCCCCCCACCTTTATTCCCTAATACAATACATATATGGGTCAACAAAAAAATATAAATTTATCTTAGTTTATGGGTTTCATGATTAGCGTTGTGACTTTATTTTGTAGGGTTTTATTTTTTTTATTGAAATTTATTTATAAATTTGTTTGTTTGAGTTTATATTGTCAGTGATTAAGCTTTATATTTTCATTTTTTTTAGAGTATGATGGCCCAAAAGTCTCAATGGTTTGTAAGTGGACTGTCTCTGATATTTTTCCCTTTCTTCTAGTGAGCAACTCCACTCAAACTCAAATTGGAGTGGTGGTGTTGAATCCTTTTAGGTTTTTTCATGTCTTTTTCAGTGATCAAGTTCGAATTAGGTTGTAGAGTGGCTAGATGGTAGTATGAAAATTTTTATGACCGTAGGAATGATAGAATCCATGAGGGTGAAAGATGTATTGGATTAATTCATGGAGCTATGTATGGAGAGGAAGAGGATTTTTGTCTTGTCCTTATTATAAGACAGAATGATGTGGCAATTCATTATGGGTATCTTTTATATGTGATTCCTTCCTGAGGAAGTTCCATGCATGAAAGTTGTAGAGATTATAAATCATTATTAATGTTATTAGACGTCGAAGGAGTATATTGTACCATTTTTCAGTGTTTTCCATTTATTTAGATATTGTGTCTATATGATTTTTGATTTATTAAAATTTCATAAGGTTTATTTATATAGATCTATGTGATTGAGTTTTTTCATCATAGATGGAATCGTTTTAATATTTTGGGGATGCGGGTTTTATGAATGAGTTGGTTTCAAGATGGTAACCCCTACTAGTTGGAATCCCAAATTATAGCGGTGCTAATGGAGGTTCATTATTAGATGATAAATTTAAACATAAGGAATCTATTTTTTAGGATTTTTATTATTATAATATTTCTTCTTAAAAATGCAGTCCTTCTCTCATGTGATTTTGGTGTGGTATTTATAGGAATTCCAATCCATTTTACAAATTTCTCTAAAGAATTATCATTATTTTCTCAACTGGTAATCCTTTAGAAATTATATGGTTCAGGATATTGATAGAATATGAATAACTCCTTCCTAACTCTAGAATGTTGATAACATCCCTCCCTGATCAATTTTTGAATCCCAAAGTAGTGTGTCATCCATTAATTCTTATCACTAATTTTTGGGATACTTTTTTCATGATTTTATATCAAATTATTTATTGGAGAGTTATTTTATTATAAATATGGTTCATGTCATAAATGAGTGATTTTTTTTATTTCTTTTGGTCAAAATATCTTATTTTATTCGGTAGTGGTTTTTTCAAGTTCCATGTTTTAATGATCCATCGTGATAGTGGAATCCTTGAATTTTAGGGAGAACCATATAAGACAATATCAATCTAGTTATCCATTTGACATGTTGAGTGTGACCTAGGTAATCTAGATTCATTCCATGAGTGGTTGTTCCATTAGGGTTTGGTTTTGTTTAGAAGTCATCATTTGTGACAGTTCATTCCATCTGATTTATTTTGAATTTAGTGGTTGTTTTGGGGTAGAAAGTACTATATTGGGGATAATTATAGTAGGAAAACTTATTATTTACTCATTATTTTATATATTTATAGTTCATTCAGTTTTCTCATCATTTTATTGTCAAATTGGCTAAAAAGTTTTACTCTTTATATTTATTACACAGGTGAATGGTTGGTGCTCTGTTAGTAGTAACCATGTGGATAACCCTTTTTATGCATGGATTTTATAATATAAAGGTTTCAAATGTTTGGTAAATGGTGTCCCAAGCCATATGGCCTAACTTTGTCAGTTTCTAGGTGATTTTATTGAGGGTTCACTACTAGCGTGTGGTTTTATATACTATGAGTTGAGACAGTATAATTTACCCATTTTTCTAAAAAAATATATTTTAACATTCTTCTAATAAAAATCATGAAGACCATTCATACCACCCCAATCCACACTTATTTAGGTTCTAAAAGGACCTATAACACACCCCCAAAATTCTAAATTGATTTATTATGCTTCCTCTTGATTTTCTTGGTTGTTCCTTCTAAGTAAAGGCTTCTTCGTGCTCTATTTCATCCTTCACACATGGTTCCATGTCATCTATTATCTTGTTTCTATTTTCAAAACCCAATAGGGTGGTTTTTTTCTTTTTTTTCTTTTTTTGATTTTAGTGAGTTGAATTTGTTCATTGGGCCTTTCCCTTCCATATTTTCGAGTATTGTCTAACCCTCATGAGTTTGGGGTCTGTGTTAAACTACATTTCCTTTTCATGGCATTCCATGAGAGTATTATTGGTTTTTTATTTCATTTTAATTGAGTTTATCTTGTTATTTAATTGATTAATTGGTTTTTAAATCTCTATGTATTAAAGGTTGTTGTTAAACAAGTCGTTTTTCCATGTTTTTCAATGTTTATGCATCTTTGTTTAAAAGTATATATATTCCATTTGTTTACTAAAATATATAATATGTCCTTGTCAATGAATTTTGTTTTTTTAATGATGTATTACCTTAAATGTCTTGTTATATTTCATTCTTTAGGTATGGGTTGGTTTAACATGGACATTCTTATATTATGATGAGTAACATGAATAGTGTATATTGTTTGTTCCATAGAATCTTATATGAATTATATATATATATATATCTGTGTGTGTGTGTGTGTTTACATGTACATATATATATAAGTGAAATAATACATATATTTTTATGTGTGCATATATATAAATAATTTCATAGAATACCTTCTTTAAGCGTTGGTTCCAAAATGATTTTCCAAAAATGGATTTTAAATTTATTGTTCCAAAACATGGTTTTATGCCCCTTTTGGAACCGTGAGTAATTATTTTTACAATCCCTTTGGGATTTTTAATTTAATTCAACTCTAGAAAAGATTCAGAGAAAAATATTAGTATTTTTTAATGTTAATGGTCGACTGGTACCTTTAAATATTTTTCATGAAAAGTTATCAACCTCTATGGAAGAACCTCCCATTTGGGTATAACTAAATTTGATTGTTTTATTTTAAATATGGGGTTTACATGTTAGGGTGTAGGGAGGGGGATGAGAATTTGGTTTTGGATTTTAATGATCCTTGAATGACATGTTTCATGTAAAGTCTAACTCACCACCCATTTATTATTTTCATTAAATACTAGTTGTCTTAGTTAGGGATGAGATATCTTTATGTAAAATTTGGATTATAAAACATATATCTTCTCTGGTATTGGAGGCCAAAGTAGAGTTCTAATGGTGAGGTCAGTTTACGGAAGTCTGGTAGTTATAGACTTATAAATTTATAGGTAGGCCAATAAATGGATCCTTAATTAGTATATAAAATGTCCCCTCATGTTTTATTTAGGAATTACTCATGATTAATTATATATAATTGTTTTTTACTTAATATATTTTGATTCATTACTACTTCACATTATAATAGTTATTCGATGATATTCTCATTTTGTTTTACTTTTATTTTTCTCTTACTTTTGATACATTTTTTTGGATGATTTGGTGTGAATTGGGTGTTTTTACTAAAATATGAATTCAAATTTATATTTCTAATGTGTATGGTTAATAAATTCTTTAAAATGTAACATTGAATATTTTTTTATCCATAAATATTATTTTCTAGGAAAACATGTATTTGATTCTTTTAAAAGGTAAAAACATATTCCCTAGTATTTTCTAAATAAGATTTTATATTATAACAAGGTAAAGAAAATGAATGTAATATTTGGTTCTTACTCACTGATTTGTTTTATGATCACAATGTATTAAAGACACTCATAATCAGTAGAATCTATGTGTATTTAGGTACAGTTTATGATTCATAATCTCTCAAGGAGTGAGTCGGTCCTTGGGATGTATAGTGACAAAGAGGTCTTATTCTGATATTTTTGGGTGTTTCATATTTGTTTCTATATCTTTTTATCCATTTCAGTCTCTTATATTTCTGTAGATTTTATATATTTCCCTTTTTTGTGGTCTATTTTTATTTAGAAATTTTTAATTCTCTAGAGATGTATATTTTTAATAGTAATTCCCTATTGGGTTATTTTAAATTTTAAAATTTATTATTTGTTTGGCACAGAGGTCCAATGATAGAATTAATCATGCTAGGATTCTAGTAAAAATATTATTCTTTGTTAAATCATATTTTTTGGGATAAATCGCCCCCTTTGATTGAATTTTATTCCCTTGAACATTTTTACATCCTGTGGGGATCATGATGCCCCTCAACTATGACATCAGAGAGCTTGACTTCTATGTTTAGGTGTGTCCTAGAGTTGTTTTGTGTCCCATAACTAGGACATTATCCCCACATATAAATTATTTATAAAATAAATTTGAATGATCTCATAACCCCTTTTACTGAGGTCATAACTTGGCTTGGTGGACTTAGGGGAAATCTCTCCAAAGTTTCAAAAACTATAAAACCATTGAATTCTTATAGATCTTAAAATAATTTCATAGCTAATACTTCATTGGGTAGAATCTTAAAAAACACTAAAATTTATTCCATACAAAATTCTCATTTCCTGTCATATTATGGAGTGGTCATCACCATTATGGAATGACTAATCGAATTGTAGTGTGAATCCATTCATCTTTTAAACTAGTTCTAAAATAATATCTTAAGGCCTCCACGCCAAGGGGAGATTATTCTCTCACATATTCTTATAAGATTCCCTATAGTGAAATAATGAATTTTCTAACATGACACTCTATCGTATGATTATACAACTCCTTTGGCATATCTATTTCTATGATAACATGATATGACTACAAATTGATTTTTTTATAAGATGAAACCCACTCTTATAATAAGACCATACACAACATGATGTCATTCTCATAAAAACTATATTTATTTAAAATTTCAATCATATCTAATGAACATCCAAAATATCCATGATCTTTTTATCAATAACTACAAAATTAAAAAATTTACAAACTCATTAATTATTAACTCAGCTGAGAATTCATAAAATACTCTAGTGGAAAATTGGCCTATAAAACACATCTATCATAATAGTCAGCATTGAACATGTCTATATTTCACATATAGTGATAATTTTGTGAAGACCAAGGCCATTGGTGACATGGGCCCAGGATCAAATCTTATCTATGGTGATATGTTTACATAATGATGTGTGGGTATTTTTGTTGTGAGTGAATAGTGTAGGAAAGAACATGTGGCCTTGATCAGTCTAAGACATTGGTTGTAGAGTCTCAAGCCTTGAAATATAGCCATGGTGTGCCTCTTACCATTGTAATAGCCCATAGGACTTCACTATATTATCATAGTAACTTATTCCCATGGTTGTAGAGTCTGTGGATAGGGGATAAGGCTATAGTCAGAGGATGATCATGGTTATAGAGGCTAAATGTCCATGTTCATCCATTTCCATAGTGATTAATAATAATATTTAAATATGTTTTTAAAAAATTATATATAATAATATATATTTCTTTCTGTCTAAAAGTGTTTGTATCTATATATTCATAACATCAAATTAGTAAATTTGTAAGTTTAACTTACATGTATAAGAGAGACTAGCCATTAAAACTAAGGGACGTCATTTTTTTAAAATAATCCTACAACCATGGGCATTGATGGGGGATATAGGAGTGATATAGACCAATCCACGCTATAGTGGCCACGGATATTGATTATAGCCACAGGCCATTCTCAGGAAATAATTTATGGTGTTTATTTAAATTGTAATAGCCTCTATTATTATGGGGCCTGTAGACATAGCCATGGACTATAAAAATAGGGTTTTTACAATAGTGATACCTCTTTTTTAAGGATTTCTGAACATCACATCATAAAATAGAATGATGTTTTATTATAATTATTCTTTATCTTAGTGTAAATACCACTATTATTTTATCTATGGATTAATTGAGATCAACAATAAATTTCCCAATTATAAATTCACTTCAGGGTACTCATCATCATTCTTAACATTGAATGGTTATTCAATCTATGAATTTGTATTTTTTTTTATACATATGAATCAGTAATCAATAACCTCTCCAAAAAACTACAAACTCACCTAGTCCCACAATTTAATATCACATATTAAAGAAACTGTAGTCACACCTCATAATTAGATGTCAAATCATATTCTCACCTTTTATCAATAAATGAAATGAAATGAATGAGAAAACAATTATTGGTATTTTGGGAGATAATTCACTCTAAAAAACACTTTATAGTGTTGGGAGGCACCATTAATAGATTCATAAAAAATTCTATGACACTCTTTTGGTTGACAAAGAGTCAAATGAAATCCCTTCTTGTTCTTGAATAAAATATTCCTTAAATATTTATATTAAATTATATTATATAGGCAGGACATATTATATGATATTCATGAGTCTAAGGCACATCATACTCCTTGGTATAGAATATCATGTTGTTTATTATAGTAGATTTCATAAAACTAAAATTATAATATCATATTATTTGATTGAGATGGTAGTTAAGTATTAAAATTTCATATTTGGAAGTTCATTGATGTTGGATTTTCTTAATAGGATTTTTTTATTTATTTGAAATGAATAAGATATTGAATGATGTATTCCTGAAATGAATTCATGTTTGGTCATGTGGTTAATAATATTTTATATCTATATATAAAAATACTAATTTATATAATTTATGATTTAATTCATGGATGCCATGGGAGTTTCTAAAGATGATATAAAAAGATATTATCACCCTAATATGGAATCATAATTGTTTCCCAAGCCTTGGATGAATCCCACTTCTATTAAAAGCTCTTGTTATTCATCATCATTTTCCTTGGGATGTACAAGAAGAAAAGGGATAAAAGGTTTATCCTACCCATATAATGGAATATTATTTCCAACTATTGACACACTCTTTGGAAGGTATTTTGATATATTCCTTTGATTTTATTCCTCATACATTTTTAAGAAGTCAGATGTAGAGGAATATACAATAAAAGGTACACATGAATATTCATAATTTTTATAAATAAATTTTTTTAGATCAATACCTTGGTTGATATTGGTTTTAAAGGATTCTAAATTCTTTCCACAATATTACGAAAGTGTTATTTGATCATAATACACCTATTTATTTCTGCCTTCTCTTTAACGAATTAGTACATTATATCCATATTCATTAACATTAAATGTTACCCTATATTCCATTACAAGTTTATTGTTCATTTATTATCACTCCTAACTATCAATGGGTAGGATAAATTCACCCTCTTGTATAAAATATGTGAATTCCTCCACATAATTTTTTTATAGATTGTGATATTAAAATATATTTATCTTTATTTATATTCAATGTAATTGAATTCTAATTCTTAAAGTTCCATGAAACACATCATTCATCTATAAATAACCCAATTCTCTAAATACACTACCCTTTACAAATATATCAGTCTCAATCAACTATGAAATATCCATAAAAAATAAATGATGTGTTTATATCATAACATAAACAAAAACAATGATTTATTTAAATGTTTCATAACATTTTTCTCATCAATATATGATGTGGCTCCCATTCAATTATAATCATGAAAAAAAATGATAATACAATTCCCAATTAAAACATTATCAAATAGATTAGACTTCATATTTTCCTTGAAAACACCATTTGATCTATATTCCTTCCTTTCTCATAAATGTGAAATATAGTCTCAGGAGATATATCATAATAGCCCTCTCTCAATTTCTCTATCAAAAAATTATTTAATAACTCTTGAGAATATTTCTATTATGAAAGAATATTAGAACCAATATTGTTTCTTTATTTTAAGGGAAAAAATAATGTCATTTCCTCAATCATTGACATATTGAATTGATTCCTCAATTGAAAATAAAATTCTCATAATATGTCGCTTAGTTTTTATAAAAATAATGTCATAAATATACACAATCTCAATTAGTGGGATAATTTCATCCCACTTGACATAGATATTTTAATTATCAATTTATTTATTGAATTTTATTCTATATAATATATTAAATATCATCATATAATGCGGTTGGGGAACTTTTTCCACCCATACAAGTTCGTTATCATCACAAAAGTTAATGATTCATCACCATCAATGATGAACTATTCCAATTGATCAATGTGGACCACCCCCTAATGTTTATAATTTAAAAACATTAAAATCACATAAATATGGAAACACTTGAAATTACTTCATAAAAAATAATAAAAATTATTATTACATTGATCCTTGAGGATGGAGAAAATGTCTCATCAAAATATATAGCCTCAATTTGAGGGTATCCTTTGTAAAAAATAAAATCTTCTATTCATACTAATTTTCCTTTATCATTGATTTTATTTATGAAATCCCACATTTTACTTATCTTTATCTTGTATTTTGGTTGTCACACTAGTTTGAAAATGTAATTTTTCTCTTTTTTATTTAGTGCTTCTACAATAAAAATTATCTTATCCACATGTTTCAAATCTTCTTTATCACTTTTCAAAGAATATTAAAAAGAAAGGGAGTATGATTTTAATTAATCAAACTCCCCCAGTTTGAAACACCCTTGTTGTTTTCCCTATGATATTTATCATTATATACATACTTTCAATGTATTTAGAACATAGTTTCTTATCTACCTAAGCATTCATTATCACTAGATATTTCAAATTCATCATGAGACTCATAAAAATTTTAATTTGAATCCAGATTATTCCAAGGATGTCTAATGATATAACATTAATATTAGTCAATGTTATTCTTGATAAAAAATGATTATTATGAAGGGTTTTTATTACCAAATATAATTATATAAATTTCATTGGATATCATTATCAAATTTATATTATAGCACTGGAAACTCATTCCACTTGGTGTGTTCCTAGGAAATTTATCATCATCAATTATCATATAAAAACATTCATATAGTTTTCCTTTTATCATGATATATAAAATGATTCTAAATAATTTAATGTCATTACCCAACCTACTGGGGTCCGAATCATGACTATTCCTAGCCCACAACCATTAGGCTAGGGGATGGTAACCAACACAGAGTATTCATATCCCACAAATGGGAGGCATTTCCCTAATGCAGATTTACCCACACACATCTCTAATCCCATACAATGATGAAAAGTAAAACAACTAAAAATAATGCATGCATACAACTATAATCACCAAAATAATGTATAGTAGTAAAGTAATGAATGTAAAAATAGTGCCAAATATAAGCCCAACCAAAAACAATAAAGAGTCCAACATCTACTAAGGTTGAAAACAGTGATTAAAAGAAAACACCTAGAAAATCATCTATCAAACAAGCACAAGCTATGATCCACCTACTATGTGTCCTCCTAGGACCCTATAAAAAGAGTCATCATCTATATAAGACTCTACATGTGAGGGTATACCCCGTATAGGGGTGAGTATGAAAATACTCAGTAGGACACACCAAAAATAATAAACACAAAGAATCATTTATAAACAGAGAATATAAGGATATAGAAATAAATTGATAATAGAAAGCACCCAGATATACTCAGGAAGAACACTACAACACCAAGTGGTCACAAAAAACTATCAACCATAGGATTCATCTCAAATAAATTCTATTTTGGAGAGAATTCACTTCATGAGTCATGCTATTAAAAAATTCACTCATCAATGATTTCTAGTTCAATGGGGCCCCGCAAAATTTTTACTTTTATTCGAAGATCATAATACATAGATAGGGTTCATGCATAGAACCATTGGGGGATACCCTGAACCCAATATGGATCAACCCACTAAAAAGGTGATCATATACCAATGATACCATGAACCCTGCATATATGGCCTACTAGATGGAGGATCGATGCCCCGCTCAAGGATTTCACAATTATTCTGCAAACCCAACCATGGATATAAAGATGATAGAGGATCGCACTCTAATCACATGAAGGGATATGACAAACTATATTTGAGACTCATCTTCTATATGATATCACAATCATATAATGTGGATGTAATGTTGAATTATACAAATGAGGTAATGTACATAGGGAATACACTCAACCAAACCTAGTCCAGACTAATAATGAAAAGAGCTAAAAACACCCTTAAAGAGGGTACACTGTGTGTACTGAGGGAACACGGTGTGTACTGAGGGTGCACGACGTGTAATGAGGGTACACAGTGTGTCCATATATCCTCAGGTCTTCCTTTTAAGTAAATATACACAGATTATGTAACCCTCATCATACATGGAATGTAGAGGACACTCGACTCCTTCCCATATAGTTCGGCCATTCTTGTTTACCGATGGTCATGCATGTGTACCTACCCATGTACACCTGGCTGTTTTACAATCCATGTACACAGTGTTTCCATTCCTATTTATTCCTAGCCTTGTTTTTTGTATCTTATGAGGTACGGGATAATACATCATGGAAGGGTCACATGGAATGACACTATGTCAAACTGTGTGTTATACATAACTTTTTTTGAAACCCTATTGCGGTAGCTAAGTGTCCAACACAGTATGTAAATCCGAAAAACAAGCCATGTTGATCACATTTTTCTAAATCAATTGGATATTCCTCCATATTGTCTCATGTATTACTAGGGCCACCAATATCACTATAAAATAACAGATCGGGGGTTTTATTACCCCTCCATCATTAATACAGGGGATTCAGTTTCTAATATGCTCAGAAAACAACACTGTTTAGCTATTGATCATCATTGCACGTTAGAACTAAGAAAAATATGAACAAAAAATCTATCTGATCTAACTTTGATCATCAATATTGATCATTATACCTTGATCCCACCATCAATCATGAAACACAGTAGTAGTATCAGTTCATTTCACTGAATAAAGATTTCACAATGATAGAATATGAAGTATTTGTCGAACCATGGTCCAAAAGAAATTCCCATAAAGAACATGTGGTGAATGGGTGAATAAAACCATAACACATAAAATGTGAGGAAAAATCATCATTTTTTTCATTTTTTCTTGATCTGTTTTCGTGGAATGAAAAAAGATTAAAATCTACATATGAAAAAATATTATTCATTTAAATTAAATTTGTTGATGATGTTCTAATCAATTCACTTCGTGGAATTGAACTACGTTCCTCAAAAATTAATGAATGGGATTAAAAAAGAAATCAACAACCTACTTGGATATTGGATCAATAATTGAAAAATAATTTTATTGCATTTTCATCCTTGATGTGATCAAAAAACAATATTGGCACAACAATCCTCAATTCGGTCCAGATCCATGTTCATCCTCCAAGAATTATATCCATTAGTCATCTAGATCATGATGGTTTTAGTTTCGAACCTTAAGTAACTTCTCATAACCATATATTTATAGAAGATCTTGGTGAATCCATTGAAATCAATTAAAACAAAAAAAAATTAATTTGATTCATTTTCTCACACAGAAACATTTTTCACAAATTCATTTCACCGACAAAGATTATATCATATATAGGGTAAAACCCATGTTCTAAACTCAATGGTTCCCTTATATTCAACAACTAGGCTCCCTCTTAAGTGTTGTTAATAATTTTCAAGAAAACTATGTGTGCATATTATTTAATAAAGTTTATCTATTTTAATCATTTATTATAGACACACCAGGCCTCAGAATCACATGTCTTATTATCTCCTATACTCTAAAATAATACATATAGTATCCAAGAATAATAAATGAAAACATTGAGTCAATACATTCTCCCTACCGTAGTTATTTTCATCCCAAAAATAGAAAGACCTACTAAACAAATATAAGGTTGTTGGGATTGCATATGGGTCTAATTCTCCCTACATATCTCATAAAGGTTCTCATGAGGCCACTAGACATGAATTAGGGGAATAAATAACCCATGAAATATCCTCTCTTGCAGATCCTCGATCTCTGTTTAGTACTTTGTAAATGTATCTCTATCCTTGATGGCCAGCTCTCCCTAGTCATTAACATGTAATGAGTCATGAACATACCTCCTACGTTGTGACACATGGATGATGTGTAGTTCTCGATTGAACTAGTGTGGTAGAGATAAGTAGTATTCCACCTCTCCAACTCTATGGAACATCTGGAATGGGAAAATGAATCTCGATGAATACATTCCTCTACGACCGAATCTCCTTGATATACACTAATGGTAGACCCTTAGGAACACATGGTCTCCCTTGTCAAACTCTATAGGACTCCATAATTGTTTTTGATAACACTTTTGATGGCTCTATACAATCCTCATTAACTCCAGTATGATCTTCACCTTCTTTGTACTACCTCTCTCTAACTCAGGGTCGATGAGTGTTGACCATTATGGATTAGTCCATCATAGTGGTGACATGTAGGGTCTCCCATAAAAACCCTCTAATAGTGTCATTACAATGGTGGGTGGTACCTGTTGTTTAATGAAAAATCCAAGAAGTTTATATGGATCTCATAACTAAATTTAATGTCCTACATGCATTCCAACAACATGTCCTCCAAGACATGAATGGTCTGCACGTTCTAGCCATCCATATGGGGTTGAAAGACTGCGCTCAAGCACAATTGATTCCCAGAGGCCTCCTTTATTCCAATCCATAATCATTATGTGTAGTGAGTGTCATGGTTTGAAACAATATTTAAGAAAAAATCCACAGAGTCTGACAATCTTCTACAAATAGAGGTGTCCCAATCTATCTACTAAACATTGCTATATATTAAATTGAGCATGATCCAACATGGTGAGTTGGTCTAGGATTAACAAGATGAAATTATGTCCCCTGTACATATGTGGTAACCCTATCATTAATTCCATGTATATCCTCTTCCACTTAACATTGGCACTTCAAGGGGTTGAGCTAAACCTGCTAGAACATGGTGCATACTCTTCACAGGCTCAAAAGTTAGGCATTAAGAGATAAACACTGCAACACAATTCTTCATATATGGCCACTAAAAAAATACATCATTGAGACTAGTACATATTAGCTTCACATTGACATACCACCAATGGGGATTTTTGAAACTCACTCATCACCTCCTATTGCAACATCAAAGGTACCATCATTTGTACTATGAAAGAGCTAGCATGATCCCTACCATCAATATATCCATCTAGTGCATGTACAGTGGATATCTGAGTATGTAATGTCTTTCAGTTGGTGTCACCATGATGATAATCCATAAAACACTATAAAGGTGGTGAGCTAAAAACCATCAACATCATATATGAAGAACCATCCCTGTACACTAAGGAAAATAATAATTAGGCCAAAAACTCCAATGCCTTGGCCAACAAAATAGAACAAGATCTCTAGCACAGAGCGTGTTCCACCACATTCCCCTTACCATGAGTATACATAATCTTGATGTCATAGACCTAGATAAACTCTACTCATCACCTCAACCTCATCTTATGGTCCTTATAAGAGATGAAATACTTGCAATTTTTATGGTACGAGAAGATTATAAATTACTCTACCATCAGATAGTGTCGCCATATCTTTAGTGTGAATACCACTGATGCCAACGTAATATCATCGGTTGTGTAGTACCTATCATGTGGTTTCAAATGATGTGAACTAAATGAAATCATTGTATGCCACTGCATCAGAGCACAACCCATACCGATCCATGATGCATCCTAGAATACTTCAAAATGGACACCCTCCTCTGGAAATCTCATGTTGGGATCACACATCAATCTCTCCCTCAACTCCTAGAATCACTATTAGTACCCTTCCATCCCCACCAAAGGATTCCCCTTCTCATTAAATGATGTCAAGTGTGTTCCTGATCTAGATAAATATCGTCAAAACCTCTAATAGTACCCTTCCAACTAAATGATACAATGAAACTCACTAACACTATTATGGGGTTCCTATGAAATCACTGCCACAATCATCATAGGGTCCACTACTAATCCTTCCTCTCATCATATGTGTCCTAGAAAGTGGACATTTTTAATCCATAACTGACATTTAGAGAGCTTCCCATAATGCTGGTGCTCTCGGAGTGCATCTAAGGCCATCCTCAAGTGTCCCACGTGTTCCTCCTCAGACAATGAGTGCAATAAGATATCATCGATGAAGACTACATGGAACTGATCTATTAAAGGCTTCATGATCCATTTCATGAGTCCCATAAGCACTTATGGGGTTTTCATCATGTCAAAAAACATCACCAAGTAATCATATTGACCATAGTGACACCTGAATTTAATATTATATATTTCATTGTCCCATACACTTAGAAAGTGATAGCCTAATTTTAGGTCTATTTTGAGAACCATTTCACCCCTCTCAATGGATCAAAGAGGTCATATATCATTGGTATTGGAAATTTATTCTTCATGGTGACCTATTTCATGCTTCATTATTCCGAAAATAACCTTAGAATCTCATCCTCTTTCATTGAAAACATCACTACAACCACTCAGGGCGGAGCACTAGGTCTCAAAAAGACCTTCTCCAGTATGTAATCTAATGACACTCTCATATAATGAATACCATTGGGAGCCATATGATATGCTTATAAAAATATCTGTGTAATCCTAGGATGTAATTAAATTTAAAATTATAGATCTAGATAGGGATGTAAGCTTAGAATGTATTTAGGAATGATCACTTCATAGTCCACCACCACTGCAAGAAACTGAAATCTCATAGAATCCATTGCAACAAGATTCATTCTCACCAACTAAGGAGTCATATTCTAAACACTTATATTCCTGAACATATCTAACTTAGTGAAGTTTTATTTTAACCCAAAAAGTAAAATCTCAATCCTTCTCTACCGTCACACCTCATCCTCCACCAAAAAAAGTCAGTCTGGGAATGTAATGTGGATAGCTAGTCCATACCTAATTTTATTTTATAAGGCCTCATAAATGATCCCAATATATCCCATACAGAATCCACACCTCAAGTGTTAGATCTCACCATCTGTATATGTAAACCATATCTAATTCATCGCCTATCAGAGTCTCCTACCGCAGTGGTCGAACTAATGGCTCAACCAAAATCTCTACGAGTCTAACAAAAGAAGTGAGGAGGATGTAATGAATCAAACATATGTCAATAAAAACTGAATCTAATGTATAATTGACATAGATCATACTTCGTATCATCCCTAGATTTTGAGGGTTATAGGCCTCCATATCCTATAGTCGGCCTTGTCCAATACCACCAACTCCTAGAGCCGGGTGTGGACCACCTAGGGGGGTGGTGGTGGTAATATGTCAAACCTCCAATAACCTCCTTAATCTCTATAGTCCCCTCTTCAACATCCACTTCCCTATGGCCACCCTACTGTACCATTTTTTTCTACCTCGATGGTCCCTTAACCATCTCTAGAATAGTTTTATGATGTGTCATAAAATACCAAGCCCACTCTTCCCCACCGTTGAATTATAAACACAACATCTCCCTCAGCTAATTTGAATCATTCTATGATCCCTTCATCACTAACCATGTTTCCTTGAATACTGTCTAAAATCATCGGACATGCTTGGATCCTTGTGAATATAACACACTGATATTATAATGAGATATTTTTCTATAAATTTTCTTTGTCATCTTGTGCTATATGCTACACCCAAATAACCTTGAGCTACATGCAACACTTTATTAGCTTTCAGTATATTAAACACTATGTTTTTCTTGTGTTAGACACCATTTTAAGTTCTTTTGATAGATTTCATTTCTCATAAGTCCGAGTTTAAGCGAATAACTAAATATTATTATGTTAACACTTAAACACAGCCATTATAATGCTTGGTATGATCAATTTTAACTAAATGGTGAAAATATTATATAAATAGGTATAAATAATTAATTATTTGGTGATAAATTTATAATAAATGAAAATATAACCATTTCTAAATAAAAGGAAATTTATTTCTTATTAATTGAAAAAAGTGAGTTTATTAAATAATAAAACCACTATTGAGATATTTTATTAATGAAATGTATATTTAATATACTCAATTTAATGTTCAAAATTCCTTTTATTTGTTTTATATACATGATATAAGAACAAATTCAATTTATCATATCAAATAAGTAATTATCAAAAAAAATGTTTTTTCACCACCTTTTGATGGAGCACAAATTTTAAATCTAGATATTGACACATTTATATATTCTATTTTACAAAATAAACATATTATTTTTAAGAGAGATATAAAAATTTAGTTTGGGTGAATTTTTTATTTTTCATCATAAGTTTTATGTTTTGATGAACAATAAAAATATGAAAAAATTTAATTGAAAAGAAAATTCATCAAACAAATTCAAGATACATTATATTATAGATTTATTCTAAATTAAAATATCATATATATTTCAATCAGTTAAAATAATTTTGGTCATTGGAATTAATTTTAATATTAATTTTTATGTGAAAAATTTTCAATCTGTTTTCATTGTTTTAACTTCTAAAAAATTTATTTTTCATTTCGATAATGGGATTAATTTTAAATTATTTACTACAAATTCAGGGATTTAAATTTCAAAAAATATATTCTATATATTTAATCATTATGTACAAATTATTTAAATATAAATCTTTTATTTTTGGTAACTATGAATTCTAAATTCAGTATATTTTTATTAATAAGGTAAAAATGTAATTATGGTAATTAAATGTAAATATAGTAATTTAAAATTACAATAACACTTGTCCTAATATTATTGGATTGTTTTTTATAACCCAAAAACATCCTTGAGTTTAAATTATACCCTTTATAAGCCACTTGGATTAGATTAGGACATTTAATATATTTTATTTAATGAAAACTTAATTGTGTATTACTCAAATTTAATAACTATATCATTTTTAAAATAAGGTAATAAAAAAGATAAATTAGACTATAAATACTACTTTTAATGATAAAATGTTTTTATTTGTCATGATTACTGGTTTTAATTTTTAAGAAATAAATAATTACCTTAAAGGATTATACATTGAGGTTGCGGAAAATATTTAATTGGTGGAAAATCAAGAAAATAATTTTTATTAAAATAATAATTATTATTAAAAGACCAAAACACCTAACAAATCTTATAAGTTGAGTAAATATTGACAATAATCCACCGAGGGTCAATTTAGTGACCATTTAGAGCTATATAGTGATGATTATGACACCTATAATATTTTATTTAATGTGATTTTAATGTTTTCACATTCACATTTTGATACATATAACATTTATAAAGTAGGATTTTCCAGAATATATATCTGTCTATAAGTATTATCATGAAATATTGAGGATTTATATTCATCGTAGTATTTTATAATTATTTTTTACCCATCAAATAATTATAATAAATTATTATACAAAAATTATGTAGTAATTATTTTATTAATTGAAATATCAAATTAAATTTATTAAAACAATAAGGTAACTATAAATTGGGATAATTCATATATCCAAAAAACATTATATATGACCACGAACCCAAATAGATGTAATAAAATATATTTTTTGTTCAAAATATTTTATCGTGATATTTTTAAAAATTCATTAAATAAATATTGTCAAAATGGACCCTATAGATTTTTTTTCAAAAAAATGTTTTATTAATTTTTTAAAAAAAACATAAAATGTTTTGAAGAATATTAAATAATCATTTTTTTACTCTAACATGTCATATATTATTCATTTATAGTTTAATTCACATCTTATAATTAAAAATTAAACTATTTTAATATTGAACAATTTGTTACCTTTGTTAAAATTAAAGGAGAATAATTAGAGGTAAAATGAAATGATTAGTTTTAAAATGAAATAAAAACATGACTAAAAATTATTGGTTGATGAGATTAAAATCTTTTATCATATCATATTCAAAACAATGAGATTTTTTAGTTTTTTATGTGGTTTTAGTTTATAATACAATATTATCTTTTGAGTTTCTATAAGTTCCCCTCATGTCAATTATAAAAGGAAACAATCTACCTCAACTCGACACTTCACATTGTGCCTACAAGCTCGGTCATCTCCAGAACATTTCCCTTATCAACTTTCCTAGTTACATTCTAGAGGTTTTTTCTTCTAAAAATTCTTAATCTAGTACCATGAAGAGCATTTCTGGATATAGCTTGTCCAAGAATACATAATCTCTTCTACTGATTCATTAAAACATCT
This sequence comes from Viscum album, assembly GCA_963277665.1. Classification (NCBI taxonomy): domain Eukaryota; kingdom Viridiplantae; phylum Streptophyta; class Magnoliopsida; order Santalales; family Viscaceae; genus Viscum; species Viscum album. Next base: position 1,233,589,339 of record OY728152.1, read on the forward strand.
TTCTTCTTCTAAATCCCCTTCATGTTTTTTCCCATTTTAAAGTAATAAATCCGTTATAAATTATATAATGATATGTTATTATTAATATTTAACAAACAAATTATACCTCATATTCATCCTAAAAATTGAAATAACCACACGTGTGAAAGTATGACTTACCATCTCCAAACTATGGTCTAATCTGTTTCTCACCACCATCTTACGAGGTTGAGAATAATGATGAAAATAATAAATTTATATGATTATTATAACATTATATGGATTTTGGAAAAAATATATTTTTTTTCCACTTCCATACCATTTCATAATTATGGGAACGACACCATCGCTCATGTGTATGTATGGCCTACAATCTCCACGATTCGATGCGATTAATTCTACAAGATATCCATTAAATCATGATTATATAAAACTATTGAATTAAAAAATATGATATATATTATATTAATATAATTTTTTTAATGATATAACTATAATTTAAGAACAGAAACAAAAAAACATTCCGTCCAAAAATTATATGAAAATATAGCAGTTAACACCCAATGTATGTATGATAATGTTACTAGAAAATGGATGATAGTATAATCATATATGATATAATAAAAATAACTATTATTCTGGATTAATTCAATTACATTATTTAAATCTTTATACATGAGTTTAGAATAGAAATAAAGGATACCAGACCTAAGGTAATGGATAACATCGAAATATCATTTTTTATCTATGATTTTTTATACGTAAGTATTTATTGGGTTATATTTATAATCCATGATTTGTACATATGTAATATAAAATGTAATTTATATTATTTAACTGTTTTTTTTATAATATTTTACCCATTGGTAATTTTTTATGAAATAGTATAAAAGGAATCTTTTGTCGTTTTCAATACAAGGTACTTTTTGACTTTCTCACAAAAGTATGAGAAAAATGATTTCATTTAACATATACGGCATGAATGGATTTTTATTCATTCATAATGACTTATTTATAAGAATATTAATTTGAAATAAATCATGTTTATATTTAAATAAATTATTTTATTTGAAAATTTCATGCCATTTTTGGGAAAAGAAAATATTTTTGAAGAAGAAAGGATATTTTCCACAAGAATTAATATCAAGTGTTTTACCAAAAATAATCTCAATCTATGATGTCCTTTATTAAATAAGGTTATCTTTATATCCCTATTATAAGTATGATTTTATTGTGTTTATGATAATATGTTATTTATGAAATCCATTTGTTATATATGTATTATAATGGAGTGATGTTTAAGAAACCCATTTAAGTCATTGGGTTATGATGTGATGAATGATTTATGTTTTCATGGAACCAATAAGAATGATTTAATTATGAGATGTTTGAGACCTATATCTCCCTCCAATGCATTGGATAAATATTTATATCTCATGGGATAGACTTGGACAAAATATTAAATTATCTTAGTTTAGTAATACATGGCTAGAATGAGGAGTGAACTCAGATTAGAAATGGACTTTGACCACTATTATGATATTGGAAATGGGAATTGATTAATTTGAAATTATTTTATATACTTATTTTTATGAAAAAAAACTCATTTCATATTTCATGACTATTAGAAATATGTCCATTTATTCTTTATGAACATCTATGATTTATCCCTTGACATTAAATCATTATCTTTCATATGCAGGATAAGACGTTAAAATGTTATGTTATTATATCTTATGATTATGATATAATTGATATCTCTCTTGTTTAACCGAAAATAAAATCCAAGATCACCCATTAATATGTTTATTTTCCCTAGATTATGAAAAATGATATTAAGTGAGATATGTCAAAATGAGGTCCATTTATGAAGGAATAAGTGGGAGACAATGTAGATGTCTTATTGACCAGTTGTTTATGTTTTCTAATTTCTAAATACACTATACATATACAATAGTTTCGATGCTTTGTTATATTTTGTAATGAATATTTGTCAATTTTTAAGTAATATCAATGCATGTAAAGTATGGCTCGATATATTTTGTATCAGAGGAATGGTATAGTTAGATGATGGAAACTAGGATGAGAAAACATTAGTGAGATCCCTAGAGATATTTCAAAAGATATATCTTGGGATATACTAAGGGTAAGTCTATGTATATGTCACAATCCTAGATTTTTGTGATAATCACGAATAACCTAGGATTAAACCTAAGATATCATAGATTGAAATATTATATGTAATTTACCTCACCTATGTGTTTTTAATCATTTATAAGTATTTCTCACACATATCTTTCTAGTCATAGACAATAACTATAGTTTGATAGAACATAGTTAACCTCAAATGTTTTTGATATGGGATATATTGGAATTATAAAAACTGATTTCTTGATTCGAAATATCATAAAGATAATCATAATGGTGATATGACTTTTTGTAATACTATTGAGGATAAAAAGATTATGCATGTCGTGTTAAAGGTATGGGGTGTTCTACAATTATTATTTACTTTAATACTATGATTCTTGTATATATTAAGTGTGATAACCTTACGACATTATTCATATTTTAGGAATGATGATGATGATGGATACTGAGTAATGGTTTAAGAATAATGTTGGATGATTGAGCTGTATAAGTTTCATAAATCAATGATTAGGTTATATTAATCATGATTTATATAAGTGTTTTTAGTCTACGTTTTTCATTAAGCATTGGACAAGATATTTTTAATGGTTCTAAGGACCTAGAAAAGTGATTTATGGTTAAGGTGATATAATTAGATAACACATATTTAAGGACAAATAACCATTAATATATCATTTATGGTAAGATAATTATGATTGGATAATGATATGTTGGATTTAAAAAAGTAAATTGGATGATGCTTGTTTTTTGGGAACTAATTGGGGCTTTTGTTCAAGAGGATTATGCTATCAGGGATGACATATAAAACTATTAAGGAGTTATGAAATATATTGAATAAGGTTTTGAGTAAGGAATGTTGAATATTTTAAATAAAGATATTTGGTAATTTTGGTTATTACCATTACTCAAGATAATACATGGTGAAGGTGAATACATGTTTGGAATATGACCAACAAGAGATACCTTATGGTATATAGAGGATAAATGTTAAGTTGAGTTAGAGAAACCCATTCCAAACATTCAGATTTCATAGGGATTATAAGGTTATCAATTTATTGATAATTTATGTTAAATATGAGATGATGTTTATTAGAATAATGTAATATCTCACTGTATTTGGGCTTATGTATATTTTATAACTTCTGATAATCTTCTCATAGACAAATTCAATGACCTATCATCCTATTTATAGATTCCATGATCCGCTAATGATTCAGAAAAATATAAATTCTACATCATTTCATGGAAATTGAAATGAAGTGGAAATTGATCAAGGTATAAGGAATGGATGATATTATACATAATCAAGTAAGGATTTCTTCTTATTATTCAACCCTAGATAAAGGATCATAAAACCAAACCAATTTTCATAGTACATTCATTTATGATTAATTAAATGGACCTCTAAATCATCATAGTTTTATGGATTTCTTATTTTTATCTTTCTCCTTACCTTATTCTCTATCACAAACCATCAAAAATTTATAGTTATATTCTTCTTCCATATCCATGTTTTCACTTCCCACATATGATCTTCTCTGTGGAAAACTAGTTAATAGTTACTTTCTGTATCCTTCATGTTTATAAAATTCATTTTCTTAAACAATGTTTTATAAATCCTTTTTATGATGTGGGTTTGTATCAAATAAACATTCATGTATTAAAACTTTTATAACCCTGACAAACATTGATGGTTAAATTCATTTTACGGGTTGTAGAATGTGACTGCTTGATATTTTTATGAGATAATTTTTTTTAATTTCATTGATTTTTTGTGTCGTATGGTACACCAAGAATACCTTCGACCAAACGCAACATTGTCTTGGATTTTGGTATACGCAACAAAATTATTTACATGTTTTAGACACAATTTTATGCTCTTTTGATAGAGTTCATTTCACACAATACCAAGTATAAGAGAACAAATAAATATTATTTTGTTACCTTATATCCTGACCATTATCATGGTGGGTATGAAAAATATTAATAGAATTTTCAGATTATTCTACACACATGTATATATAATTAATTCTTAAGTGATATATTTATAATAAATAAAAATAAAACCAATTTTTATAAACGGAAATTTTTTTCTATTTAAATGAAAAATAAAGTTTATAAAATAATAAAACCACTCATTATGGGTTTTATTATTGAAATATATATGTAATATATTCAATTAATTATTTAAAAATCATTTTATATGTTTTCTAGACAAGATATAAGAACAAATTCAATTTTTCATATTAAAGAAGCATTTTTCAAAAAATGATGTTTTATCGCCTATTTATGGAACCCCCATTTTAAATCTATTTTTGACACTTTTATATATTATATCTCCAAAAATAATCATTCTATTTGGGATATGAATATAAAAATTTACTTTGGATGATTTGTTGATATTTTTCTGTTATGTTTTAAGTTTTTATGAATATTTAAAATCTACTAAATTATAATTGAAAACACATTTTTTCATTGAAATAATTTATCTGGATATATTATATTATTGAATTATTTTAAAGTAAAAAATATAATATATTTTTATATTTTTATATGTCTTTGGTCATTGGAATTAATTTTATCATGAACATTGAGGTAAAATCATTTCAATCTTTTGCAATGTTATAAATTTTAAAAAAACCCATTTTACAAACAAACAACATGATTAATTATAAATTTGTTGCTAAAAATTATTTGTTTCTAATTTTAAAAAATTTATACCATATTTGGAATCAATAGGTAAAAATTATATAAATTGAACTCTTTTATTATATGGCATTATGAATAGTAACATCAAAAATTTTTAATATGCTGGTAAAAAGGTAAATCAGGTAATTTATGGTAAATATGATATTATAAAAGAACCTTAACAATTTGTTATAATATAATTTTATGATTTAATTCCTACATAGACCATACTTGGTTTGAAATGATACCCTTTTGAAGCCACTTGGATGATATTATAATATTTAATATATTTTATTTAACGAAATGTTAAATATTTCTTACTCAAAAATTCAATAAATTTATCCTTTTTAAAATAAAGTCATACAAAAACTAAATTATAATATAAATACTCATTTGAATGACAAAATGTTTTTATTTATCATTATAATTTATTTGTAATTTTTATCCAATAATTAATAGCCTTAAAGGCATATACATTGATGATGCAAAAATTATTTAATTGATTGAAAATCAATAAAATAAAATTTATTAAAAAATTAATAAATATTAAACGACCAATAAACCTGACCAAATATTATTCAGCGATTATATATCGACCATAATATTCCATGGCTGGATTTATTAATCATTTGGATCCGCATGTAAAATATTATTACACTTATAATATTTTATATAAAGTGATGTTAAAGTTGTAAAATTCATATTTTAATACATATAATATCAGTAATGATGGATTTTCAAGGATATATATTTGAATATAAGTATTAAAATGAAATCTATAATATTTTATTCATCATAGAAATTTAAATTTAAATTTTACTCAACAAATAAGTATATTAAATAATTTCAAAAACACATGTAATAATTATTTTATTAATTTAAATATCAAATTAATGTCATTAAAAATACTATAATAAATATAATTTCATATAATTAATAAATCCCAGAACATATATACATTACCTTTTCGACATATAGATTTAATAAAATATTCTTTCTAAGTTGCCTTTTTATCTTGATATTTTCTAAAATCCATTGAATTAATTTTGTCAAAATTAACACTATTGATATTTTTTCAAAACAATGTTTTATTAACATATTTAAAAATCATAAAATATTTTAAAAAATATAAAATAATTATGGTTTACCCTAAAATGGTCTATATTGTTCATTTATTTTCAAATTTACATCAAAATAAGTAAAAAATATACTATTTTAATATTGAACAAATTGTCACCCTAGTTAAAATTAAAAGATAATAATTAAGGGTAAAACAAATTGAAAATGTTTAAAATAAAATCAAAAAATGTCTAAAAATTAATTTTTTATGATATTACAACCTTATCTTATCTCATATTTTAAATAAGAACATTTTATATGTTTTTGGATATTTTTTTAGTTTATTATAAATTAATATTTTTGGAGTTTCCAAAAGTGCCCCTAAGCTCAATTATAAAAGGGAACCTCCTCCCCCACCTCTTCACATCACAATGAACTGTCATTCTCATCTATCCCCTACCCATTTCCCTTATAAATTTCAATATTTACATTCTGGATTTTTTGGTATTCTCCAAAAATGAACTCTAGTACCTTTAAGGGGAGGTATAGACGTAGCTCATCGAAGAAGTTGTAATACCCCCTATTGAATCATTCAAACATAATTATTATTATACATCTTCTTCATGAGTTTTTTTATTGATAATTAATAACTAAAATATCACTTGTTTTCTATGATTTTATTATGATTATGGAACAACCATATTCTGCATTCCATGCTTTCTATGAGAAATGAAATCACCACGTGTACTTACATACAACTTACCATCTCCATGTCATAGTGTAATCTGTTTTTCACAATCAAATTACCTGAATTGGTATAATTATTGAAATAATAAATATATATGACTATTATTACATTATATTTATTCTAGAAAAAATATATATTTCAACCACTTCCATACCATTTCAAAATTTTGGGAATTATATTTTTGCTCATGCGTGCGTACGGCCTACCATCTCCGCAATGCGATGTGATTCATTATACATGATATATATTAAAGCATGATTATATAAATGTACTGAATGGAAAAAAATGATATATATTAGGTTAATAACATTCTATAAATTATATAACTATAATATAAGAATAGAAATAAGAACTTATCCGAAAAAACAGGCATAAGATAATAAAGAAGGTAATACTCGATTCATGAGTAGTAATGTTTCTAACAAATGGATGATAATATGATCATATATGATATAATTAAAATTATTATGATTCTATAATAAGTCAATAAAATTATTTAAATAATTATATAGGAGGTTTGGACACGTAAAAATGATATCATACCAAAGGTGAGGGATAATTTCATAGTCTCATTTTTTTGATATTGTTTATACATGAGTATTTATTGGGGAATATTTATCATCCATGTTATATATATATATAATATAGAATATTATTTATATTCATATATTATTTTTTTATCTTAAATTTTTCTCATTTTTTAAATTTTTTACGAAATGGTATGAAAGGAATATTTTTTCATTTTCAATATGAGGAACTTTTTTAATTTCCTATACAAGTATAAGAAGAATGTTTTATTTTAACTTAAACAACATGAATAGATTTTTATACATTCATAACTCCTTATTTACATTAATATTATGTTAAAATAATTCATTTTTATTTTCAATGAAATTATTTTCTTTTAAAATTTCATTGAATTTTGATAAAAGAAAATGTTTTTGAAGAAGAAAGGATATTTTCCTCATGAATTAATTTTGATTGTTTTAGAAAAATTATTTTCCATCTAAGATGAGATTCTATAAATAGGGTTATGTTTATATCCCTATTGTCACTATAATTTTATTGTGTTTATTATGGAATTTTATTTATCAAATCCATTAATTTTTTATGGATTTTTATGGAATGGTTTTTAAGAAACACATATTTTCTATAGGTTGTTATGTGATGAATGATTTATGTTTTTGTGGAACATATAAGAATGATTTTAATATGAGTGGGGTAGGAACTATATATCCATAAAATTTATTGGTTAAAGAATTATATATCATTACATAGACATGGTTAGAATGGTAAATTATCTAGTTTTAGTAATACATGGCTGGAACGAGGAGTAAACATGGTTCAGTAACGGACTTTGTCCATTATGGTAGTATTGAAAATGATCCTTGAGAAATATGAAAATTTGTTATGCTTATGTGTATACCAAAAATTTCATGTCATATGTTATTAATTTTGGTAATATTTCCATTTATTCTTTATTAACTTCAACTATTTATCCCACTACATGATATCCTGATCTTTTATATGCAGGTTAATATTTTGAGACGTTATATTCTTATATCATATGATTATGATATAATTGATATCTACATTGTTTAATCTTACTGAGAATCTATTAGCATCCTTTCTTATGTTTCTTTTCCCCATTTCATGAATAAGGGTATTAAGTGAAATATTTCAAAAAGGGGTATACTTGTGGAGGAATAAGTTGGAGACAATATAGATGTATTATGAACTATTTGTTTGTGTTTCTCAGTTTCTAAAAACATTATATTAATATTTTCCTATCGTGGATTTTTTATATTTTCTAATGAATATTATTCTATTTTTAATTCATATATATCTATGTAATGTATGGGTCATTATACTGACTATCATCAGATACTTGTTTCCAAGGTCTTAGCTTATGTGTTCCCACTTCCAACACCCACTCTTTGTTCCTCCTATGTTGGGAAGATTTCCACCACCAAGACTCGCTCAATCCCCCAGCATAGGTCGGACTGAAAATGGATTCCACTAATGAACCGATGTCCTAGTGCAATAACGTCTCAATTTTTAGTGCTCTGTTGAACAGATCCTACACAATATCCTTAGAGTATCGTGAGTGATTAGTAACACTCGGTGATTATTATGCCACAATCAAACTTCCCAACTAAAAATATATAATCATCTGGATACACACTAATTGAAATATTTTTGGATATAATTCCTTCTTGAAGATACACTGAAAGTATTACATAGAGAGATCTATCTCATCATGTGACTGAGTCACTGAGCTCCACTATTACCCAGTGGATCCCTAAAGAAAGCTCACTGTGAGGACCAAAATCCGATCTGTTGGTTTACATACATAGAGAAAAATGTAATTGACTGCCTCTATACCGGCCTAAGTCACTTGGGGTCTAGATCACCCAAATACATGGCAGTTCGATACCTCTCAAACTCATGAAGTATGATCAACAATCATACATCCTCATCTAGAGCTTCTAAGGCTAGATTCTTATCAACGAGTGTCAGTATTATTTGTAAACCATCGAGAGGTGGTATATCTAGTATAGGAATCTATACTAAAGACTTTTCACCCAAAAAATCATCATTTTTATCAAACAGTAGAATCTTGGTTGGCTGGATTCATGGAGGAATCCTAAAATAAACAAGATATACCCCAGTCTATGAGTATATATAGTGAGATTACTCAATAACTGCATTGAAAACACAACCCATTCCAATATGATGAATGTTCCAAATCAATTCCCTCCAGCCAATGTCAACATGTACTAGGATTAAAGGTAGGTTATCAGAGTCTTGATGTATAGATATGTCAACTGTCACCCCAAACACTACGGGAAATGGAGGAAATACTAATAGATTTATCCCAACGGTTTATGATAACCATTGGAAAAGGGATGTTGAAAGGTCTTTACCCAACAATTTCAATAAACCATTGGGATAGAGAAGTTTAGTTGAGTTTTAACCAACAGTTCTACAGAACCATTGGGATATGTGATGTTTTTGGAAGCCATTTCCAATGGTTTCAAAAAAACATTGGTAAATATCACCTTTCCCAATGGTTTTAAAAAACCATTTGGAATTTTTTCTCCTCAAATTGTTGTCTTCCACAATCCCCCATCCACCCTATTGCATACCTAAATCTTGAGACAGAGAGCTCTCTCTCTCTTATAAAACTCTTCCACCATTCAATTAGATAGTGGTTTTGTTCTGCACTACTAATCTGTAAGTGTTACCTTAGGTTCAATGTTTTCCATCTATTTTTTCATTTTATGTTTTGATTTGGCCTAAACCAGAGGTCTGTCCACTTTGGTATAACCATGAATTGTAATTTGTTTTGTTTTATATTTTTGTTCTACACTTAAACTACTTCATCATGTTGAAGATCTATTAATTTTAAAACTATAATATATCTATATGTTCTTTAGTATATATTGTCTTATAATCCTTAGTGAGTATACATCCAAGGGAATTGTTGAGACACTTTCCTTTTATGATGATACGATAAGTGTATGATAATGGGAGTTTTGGTGTAGACCCCTATGACTGAAACATCTATTGACACATGGTGCTTGATCTATAAAACTTTCACTAGGATATTTCAATAGGATTGAAAAAAACTTATTTAGTGTCATGATTAATATAAATATGTTCTTATTCACCAATAATAGGATTACAGAATTAGACCACCTATTAATATTTAAATGTTAGAATATGTTTTTCATAATCTATATCATGAGATTAGTCATTAGAACCTTGTCAAAATTCATTATACATGGATGAAATTATATTTATTGTGATGGAGGAAAACTAATTCTCCTCCTTGGGATGTGATACCTTTTGGTAAGATGGTTAACATCACAATGTTTGTTTGTTTAGTGACTATTGCATCACCTAATGAGATGGTTCCCATTGTACAGTTTGATTCATCCTTTCCCAATATATCATTTAGTGGGTTATTTATTCTTTGATAAATTAATTGGTTTTCACCCATTGAACCATTTCATGGGATGGTTTCCATTCATTATCCTTTAAGATAATTTTTTAGAGATATGTTGTATGTTCCATGGGATTGTGAAATACAGTTTTCCAATCATTAGTAGTCCATTCTAGATTATATTTGATGGTAAAAAATTATTAGATTGTATGGCCTTGTATATCATGGTAAGGGAAATATGATAGGTGATTGTTTACCCATGTTTTTATGGATTCTTATTTTGGATAAATGTTATCTTCTAGTTCCATAATGTAGAGATTAAGTATATAAGAAACTGACCTTCATTGAAGTAATAAACTTTATTCATAAAAAATTCAATTTTATATTGAATCAAACATTTTTTATTGACTGTAACGGTAGATACATATAAATTCCATGTTTTCCTCATTCATGATGGTGGTTCTCAATGTGTTATTAAATCTTTATCAGGAGTAACACCTTTGATTAATTATAGTTGGATATATCACATTATAGATGTTATAAATCTTACAAAAAACCATTGGGAAATTTTTTCACTAAAATTGTAACCAAATAAAATCCCTAATCTGCCTAATTACAGACCTAAATCCTGATACCCAAAGCTCTCTCACTCGAAAAATTATTCCACCCATCAATCATATAGATGTTTTTTTCTGCAATTCAAATCTTTATTTGATGCCTAAGGATCAATGTTTTCCGTTTTGTTTTGTTTTATGTTTTGATTTGGCATAAACTAGAGGTCTGTGCGCTATGGTATACCCATGAATTGTAATTTGATTTGTTTTCTCTTTTTGTTCTACACTTCAACTATCTTGATTTAGTGGGTCATATATTGAGAGTGAACTTTATTTTAAGTATTTATTGACACTACTTTTTAGAGTTAGTGAACCATACGAAGGGATCGGGGCCTGTTAGAGTAGTGGTGCAGGTGGAGGTGGGGTGGGGGGGATATGAAGGTGGGGTGGGCTGTGTAGGGTAGGGTGTTGGGGAGGGCTATGCAGGGGGAGTCTGTTGGGGTGAGGATGGTGTGGAGGGGGGGGGGGGCTGGATGTACAGGTGGGGTGGGTGGGGGGATGTGCTAATGGTGGTGGGGGGAGGGGGATGTGAAAGTGTGTGGGGTGCAGGTGGTGGGGGTGTAGTGGGTGGGGGGAGGGGGTGTGTACGTGGGGGGGGATGTGCAGTGGGTGAAGGGGGATGTGCAGGTGGGGTGTGTATTGTGGGGGAGCTTTTTGGGCATGAGGTGGGGGTTCTACAAGTGGGGGTGGGGGTGGGCTGTGCATGTAGGTGGGGGGAGGGGGGCAGTGCAAGTGGGGGTGTAGGTGGGTGGGGGGTTGTGCAAGTGGGTGGGGGAAGGGGAGTGTTCAAGTGGGGGGGGGGGGTGGGTGGGGAAATGTAAAACCATATTATTTGAAAATTATTCACTTGAAATGTAAAACCAGATTATTTGAAAATTGAAAGAAAATAATTTGGTTATTTTGGTTTTGTAATCTTGTTATGGAATCATTAGTGAGACTGTACTGGGATATTTATGTCACACACTGACTGCGGATTTTGGTTTCTTTAGATTATCAACTTCCTAGTTTGAGTAGGGGAAAGTCACCACAGGGAGGTATTTCTATTTGTTGACAGGCTGATTTGGAGTCATACATCTCTTGGTATTCTTGTAGTTTTCCTTCTTATTTTTATGGTATTGTTCTGTAGTACTTTGGATTGTTTATTCTTGTTTTACTTCTAGTACACATCTCCCATTAGAGTTATTTTTTATGTATATTTTATTTTTATCTTGTTTTCACAATGCCAGTGGAAAATCATTCCAACATTCACTTTTTATTATGTTAGGTCCTATTCACCATCCTATGGGGATCATAAATCCTTTTAGACAGCCCGCCCACCCCCTTGACACCCCCTACCCCCTAGACAACCCCCCAACCCCATGGACAGCCTACCCCCTAGATACACCAACCCCCCTAGACAGCCCTGCCACCACTGTGGATAGCCCGCCCACCCCTAGGACACCATGTACCCCCCCGGGACATCCCTTCCACCCCTAGGGAAAACCCACCCACACCCCTGGACACCCTCTACCCCCTGGACAGCCCCCCAACACTGTGGAAAGCCCACCCCATGGACCCCCCAACCCCCTGGATAGCCCTGCCACCCCCCCACGGATAGCACGACCACCCTCTGGACACCTTGTACCCCCTAGATAGCCCCACCACCCCCTTAGACAGCTCACCGACCCCCTTGACACCCTTACCCCCTAGACAGCCCCCAACCCCATGGAGAGCCCGCCCACCCCCTAGACACCCGCCCACCCCCAGACACCCCCACCACCCCCCCCCAGCCACCCCTATCCCCCCAGACACCCCCACCCCCTGGAGAGCTTGTACCCCTTTGTATAGACCCCCCCCCCCCTGTGGACATCCTTCCCACCCCCTTGACACCCCCTACTCCCCTGGACAGCCCTCCACCACTGTGGACACCCCCCCCCCCCCACCCCCTTAGATAGCCCTCCCACCACATGGACACCCCCGACCCCCTGGACAGCCCCTCCTTCCTGTCGACAGCCGTCCACACCCCTAGTCACCTTGTACCCCCTGGACAACCCTGCCACCCCATGGACTACTCGCCCACCCCCTGGAAACCCTTACCCCTAGATATCTCTCAACCCCATAGACAGCTCGTCCACCCCCTAGACATCCCCACCCCTAGTCACCCCCCGTCCCCCTGGACTCCCCCACCCCCTGGACACCCCGTACCCCCCCTGGATAGCCCCCCCCCCCCCCCCCACACCCACCCACCCTTGTGGACAGCCCGACCACCCCCTGGAGACCCCTACCCCCTGGAAAGCCCTTCCACCCCTATGGACATCCCATCCACCCCCTAGACACCCCACCCCCTCGACACCCCCACCCCCTTGGGTAGTGTATGTGATCACGCAAATAATCTACTAAAATATAAAAATTTTCAATATAATATGTACTCCACTACTGAATAATTCTCCTTCACAAGTGTAAATGTCCTTGTACACTCATGTATAGTTCATCATAGATATTTTTTTATAAATATAGTATTTTTTGTATTTTATTTTACGATTATCATATAGAGTAGTGTGTCAGTTATGGTTTCATATAATGTGAACAATTCTTGTTTACTTAAATATATTTTCAACGAAACATCAATCTTATTGAATTGATTTTGATGAAATGACTTATAAAAATTTTTTGATAGAATAGATTGATGTTGGATGTTTGAAACTGATCGGATATCATGTGATTTTCAAAACAATTGGGAGAGATTTTTAGATTTTTAATTTCACAATGCTTCAAGTAGTGGTCACACACACATCCCCTGTTATAATTGTGCTAGAATACCTTGGTTGATCCATGATGAATTCATCTACCACAATGGGGAGAAAATTACATCTCAATTTGTTCATTATCCAAATAAGAGGACTAGATTGCAGAATTTGTTATATGACCGGTTTCCGTTTATTCATCATCATGAAAAAGAAAAGAATTCTGACCCATGAATATCTTGATATGAGCACACATGATGCATCTAATAAAAACTATAACATTGTCAGGGTGAAAAAATTGAGATATTTTTCCACACCTCTAGTATATGAATAATGTGGTAAAATGAAAAATCTGGAATTTTTAATCCTATTGTTTCATGGAAAAACAATTTATGGGATTTATAATACTACAATAGATTACATTCTTACCTTCTTGAAGGACTTTCTTCTAGATGATTCAGATATTCTCTCAAACCACTATATGGCATGGAAGTCAGTAGAGGAACTAGGATTTTCAAGAAACAAAATTCAAGCTTGCCCAAATGATTTCCGTTTATTATAGGATGAAAATTATAAATGAAATGATTTAATAAAATGTGGCACATCCCGCCAGAAGACAAATGCTGATGGAAGACCATCCCGTGTGCCACAGAATGTAATGTGGCTCTTTCCATTGATCCCAAGACTCCATAATCTTATTATGTTTTATGAAATATCAATAAAATTGTGATGGAATGATATGAAGAGAAAGAATAATAATGGTGAGTTGGTTCACCCTGCAGATGGATTTTCATGCCAGAGATTCGATACTTGAAATCTGGATTTTGTAGCTAATGTACGTAATGTGAGGTTGGGACTTTCATGTAACAGTTTTAATCTATTTGGTAGGATGCTTAGGTAGAACAACACAGGGATAGTTTTTATACATATTTATAATCTTCCCACATGGTTGTCTATGAAAAACCTTTCAATTTCATGAGTATACTCATATCTGGACCTTCTGATCCTATCAATGATATATAAGTATACATGAAACCTTTAATAATAGAGTTGAAACGTCTTCGGGATGTGGTTGTGCGCACATACAATGTATGTTCGAAAGACATATTTCAGATGCATGTTGTGCTTATGTGGATGTTCAATGGTTATCCTACATATGCAATGATGTATGGATGGAGCACGAAGGGAAAACTATAATGTCCTATTTGTATGAAGAATACATGATCCGAAGACTGAAACATCATTGGATTTCCAGTTTTATGGGACATCGATGATTCTTTCCAATGCACCATCCATAGAGAAATAATCATCGAAGATTTTACCATACCATGGAGACTGATGATCCACCTCAGTGTAAGTCTAGAACAAATGTGCATAATTAATTGAAAGATTTCATTTAGTCATTCAGGAAGGGTCAAATGAAATCTAGAATGAGAAAGAATGTTTCCACTAAAACATTTTACTATTGGATGAATAGAAGTTTATTCTTTTTTTTCATATTGGTCAACCAATTTTTTATATCTTTTCATAGAAGTAAATAACATTGAAAAAAATATATTTGAAATGTTGCTTTTGATTTATCAAAATTTTAATTGAATGAAAAAAGATGATTTACTATCTCGGTGTGACTTGGTGGATTGGGGCATCAGACCAGAATTGCATCATGTGTATATTTGTAAAAATAAATGGAACGTTAAATGTGCTTCCTATGTGTTTACACCTAGAGAAAAAAATAAATTTATGGATGTACTAGAGACTATTAAAATTCCTAATGGCTATTCAAGCAACATATCCAAATGGGTCAACAGAAGAGAGTTGAAGTTAAAATCATTGAAGACTTTTGATTATCACATCCTTCTGATTTAGTTGATTCCAATAGAAATGTGTCATATTATTTCCAATAATGTAAGGGTGGATGTTATTCAGTTGTTCCATTTGTTTATAGATATTTATTATAAGATGTTTTCTAAGTCTTTCTTGCAAAACATGTTGGCAGATGCCCCATTAATTTTGTGTGAGTTATAGAAAATATTTCCTCCATCATTTTTCACATGAATGTTGCACCTGAATTTCCATATTCCAACAAAAATACTTCTCGGAGGACCTATTTATTTTCATTGGATGTATCCTACTGAATGCAATATGTACACTTTAAATTTTGATGTCCATAACATAAATTGTCATGAGGGTTCTATCGTGAACGGTTACTTGGCTTAAGAATGTATGCATTTCTGCTCTATGTATTTGTCTGATCTTACTACAAGAATGAATAGAGATATGAGAAATGAAGAAGAACTGTATGAGAAAAATGAACGCAGTTTTTCATCACTTCGTCAAATAAGAGGAATTCTTGGATCATATACATTGACGACATTATGCCTTGAAGGGAGGGAGATGGCACATCGCACAGTTTTCTTCAACTATGGTTTGTTCGATGACTATATATTGAATTTAAATTCAATATGTATATCTTATACATATATGTATATATATATTAATATATTACTATTTTTAACTACAAGGAACATAATGATATTATAAATAGAAACAATCGTTTTTTATCTATGAGAAGGAGAGAGACTTTTCTTAGCTAAGAGTTTTCTGGTTGGTTAAAATTGAAGGTAATATTATTATTATTTAAAACAATTAAAACAATATTTAATTGATTTTAATATTGATTTATATTTCAGGTACTGAGTTTTCCTACTGACTCTGTCTCTGGGGAAGTAAGATCTTTGGCTTTTGGTCCTAATACCGTGGTTCGTGATTGTAAATCAATTGTTATAAATGGATACATATTTATTAGCAGTGAATGAGAAAAGAACATGAGAACCCAACATGATAGTGTTATTGTTACTACCACAACAGAATATCATTCTAGTGCATCAGATAGTAAACCGTGATTTGAAAATGTAGGTTATTATGGAGTCGTTGAAAAAAATAATAATATTGGATTATTATTCTCAAGGACGAGTCACATTGATGAAATTCAGTGGTTTAATTTGATGAAGAGGCAGGGCATATTTATTGATTATTGTGGAATTTGGGTAATTTATATTTCTCACACTCTTGCTACCGATGAACCATATGTATAGGGATCAATGGAGAAACATGTTTTTTATGTCAAATGCCATCTTCGACCTGAATTTGGTGTAATTATTGAAGTAATTCCAAGAAATATTTTTGATTATGGTGATGATGGAATTGAAACCATCCCTAATTCCATTAGAAACGTTCCATTTATTAATTTTTATGACTCCGATAGATCAATTTTCATAGTTGATTGTGAACCTGAAGTTATGGTGGGAAATAAATAAAATCATCCTTTCATGTTCTCAATTATTTCAGTTTGCCTCGACTTGGGATGTTATGGATGGTAATATTCAAATAGATTAAATATTGATTACAAATATGTTCTATTTGACAAGACCGTTATGTGAATTTTCAATGTTTATTGGTTGCAATTTTATTTGAATTTCATTTTCTAATTTGGAATTGAACTGTATTCACACCTACAAAACCAACATTTCTAACATAGTGATTATTTCAGTGCTTCTTCTGTGATTTGTATAAAATTTGTAAAACTCCAAGACCTCTATTTTACATTTTACCAGGTAATGAACACGATGGTTTTTATTCTTCTGCAAACCTGTATTGAATCCTGCATCATCTACCTCGAATAATGAAATTTAATTTTTCCTTAATTTTGACAACTGGATTACCCCTTATGAATCCGGTAGAATCAATGTTCCATGATTTTAACAGACTGATGACACATAGAAAATAACCATCCTAATAAAAATTAAATTTTTTTATTACATCTTATACTATTTATAAACCTCATTATATATTTGTTCAAGATCACTTAAAACAATGAACACTTAAATTATCCCTAAATTCCCTTATTCCCACTCATTTAATTTGTTTTTAAGTCACACATTAGTTATCCTTTTATATTTAATTCCATATTTTTTTTAAATGAAATAAATGATACCAATTTAAGATAGGTGGTGAAAAAAATTATGGGCAACAATTGTCCCATGACTGAGCTGGGCATTCCATGACTACTACCTACAGTGAGTATTTTAATTCAAATATTTTTTTTAAAATATTATATAATGTCATGTGATTAATTTTTTTAAAACATTTTTTCAGGATCCATTTATTAGGTGATGGTTCATTGATGAACATCCTAGTAGTGTTCCCAATACTCGGGGTGTCTATACCAGGGGGTGGTATAAGAGCTAGACGATTTGGTCGGCATACCCGATTAGACCATGCCCCTCCCACAAACACACCATCCATCCCACACTCTAATCCCGGTGTGCCGTTAGGGACACACTGGATATTTAGGCCTCCCATGTTTTCACCATCCTTTACATCTGAGACTCCTCTCCTATCTGTATAATATCTGATGATGATTCCCACTCCCCATCCAACATTCGACTAGCCATCACTGTCATCATCATTTACTTCTGTTTCGTTCTCTCTGGGATTGTATATTCCATCTTCATTGACTCATTCTCTGCTAGAGTCTGTCGCAGTTGAGAATACATTGGGACTCACTCCATCTATACAGGGTGTTACTTCAGTTTTTTCAAATCTAGTGATACCCATCAATCAGACTACTGTAGGTATACATATACAACCTAGACAAATATTTACACCTTTATTTATTTTTATTAAAACATGTATTGATAAAAAATTTAGTATTCCTCCATAATAGATACATAAACCGATAAGAGGCATGGGCGGGGGCATACACGCTGGCATGTGGTGTGGAACTGCTGCACACAGTTGATGGTGGACTACAATGAAGATTGTCAAATGATTGAAAAATCAGGGCAGCAGTGTAGGATTTTTTAGTCAACCCTTGAGAAATACTCTGATATCATTCCTATCAGCCTGCTCTCATGGAGACTCCTGCCAAATGATGCCAAGGATAGTGTTTGGGCAGAGATATGGGTAAAAATATCTATTGTATTTAATGCAATATATTATTTTTTTATTTATATGAATTAATATTTTCGTGTCAGCTACGGTTTAATTTCCCCAATGGTGAGGTTGTACAGCCAGCATGTCTAAAGGATTTAGGGGAGCTTTGGAGAGATTATAAGCACGAAATCTACATTGGATGGCGTGATAGTGTGAGCACAAAGTTAGAGGCAGTCCCTATCATGAATGATTGTCTCTTAGAACATTACAGACTAATGATTGCTAATTGTACAAGTAGCCAATTTAAGGTATTAATCACATTAGATATATCTAAAAGAAAAATTTTCATATTTTTTGTAAATACTAATTATTAAATTTTATTTAGGATTCACCAGAAAGAAATAAAAATATATTGATTCTAAAAAATTAATCCACACATTGGGGTGTACTACGATGCCAGATCATGAGAGGCAGTAGGTACGACAGTATATAATTTTTCATTACGAATTGCACTTTCTATTACTACCTTCATAATTTATTCAATTTCTAAAGTTGTTATATAATTTTAGTTATGTAATTAATTATTGGTATCGTATTTTTAATTATGGTTTTTTACTTTCAATGTCCTTGTAGAGGTATAAATTTAATATAGAAGGGCATGTTCCTTGTGCAAATTTTTTTTTCTCTAGTAGAAGTAAGAAAGATGGAAGTCTGGTTAATGAACTGACTCAGCAGCAGATTGTAAGTTTTAATTTGTAGATTTAAAATTTTAATTTCTATTTTGTAACTTATTAATCTATTTATCTTTGTAAAAGGCTTCTTTAGAGGCCCTTGATGCCTAGGAACCTGACAATTTTGGGCCAAACAATCACTTACATCAGGTGTTGGGAGATGAGCACCCGGGTAGAGTATGTTTCCAACCTTGGAAATTTATTGTTCCAATGAGGTATTGGCCCTTCTCAAGTAAGAGTTGTAGTGACACTAAGTTCCAGATGGTTAAGGCATAGGCAGAAAATTCTTTAAAAAGGGCCATAGAGATGGGGAGATAGTCTTCTAGGGAAAACACTGCATTAATGAAACTAATGGATGTTTTACATCCAACACTTTAACCAGAGGCTAGAACTAATTGTGATGAATATATGTCATCGATGTGTTCTATATATGGTACACCAATTGGAAGTTCTAGTGGAAGTAGATATGACGAAGAGGAGGAGGCTGAGGTGGAGGAGGGGGAGGGTGAGGTGGAGACCAAGGCGGAGTAGGAGGGCGAGGAGGAGGGCGAGGCAGAGGAGGATAGTGATGAGGAGGCCGAGGCTGAGTATGAGGGTGAGGAGGAGGGAGTTGAGGAGGGAAGGGATGATGATGAGGATGATGATGATGATGAGGGTGAGGTATATGATGACAGTGATGATAGTTATTGTGATGAGGGACAGATTGATCCGTTATATTTTTTACTAATATTACTGACCTTTGATGCTTATAGATTTTTTGTGCCAGAAAATATGTGTGATTAGGTAGGTTACATTATATTAATTATTTTTTATATAAATAATAAAACATGAATTGATGATTGGCTGTGACTAATTCCCCCCACCCCCTAGATAGCCCCCCACCACCGTGGACAGCCCGCCTAAACCATGGACACCCTATACCGCCTAGACAACCCTTCCACCCACGTGGATAGCCCGCCCACCCCCTGGACAGTCCACCCACCCCCAAAGATATCCCCTACCCCCATGGATAGCCCCCTACTCTTTTAGACAGCATGCCCGTACCCCCTTGTGGGGGAAAAATGATTCCAAACCAAAGATCTCCATGGTACCAAAACAAATTTCTACCTAGGACCATACCAAACCATGATATGGGAGAACACATTATATCCATTAGATAGAATCCTTTCACAATATCTTCCATGCTCACAAAAATGAAGGATCTCCAGACCAATATCCATGATATTAGTAGAAAAAACAATTGGTGGATACTATGGTCCATTATAGCTAATTTCCACAAATGAGGGAAACATGGATAACTTTGAATCATATTTTATGTTGTCATCGATAGAGAAGAAAATAGGTCCCCTAGGAAGTGAAGATTCAAAACATAAGAAAATAAAAGATACATTCCCTACCAAAATGGAGTTGGTATCTATGAAGATCTCATATCCCCAACACATTCCTCCATGTCCATGATAAATTCAATTGGAGTTTTCCACCCAATACATGGAGCGACCAAGTAGGAAAATGTGATCCTATTCAATCAAAAATGATGAAAAATAAGGATTAAAAAGATCCCAAACATGTTTATCCATGGAAGACTTATTCTAGTGCTCATCCCACTTAATACCTAAGCATCCCTCCACCTTAGTATAATTCATCAATTCCAACTCCACTTGATCCCTAGAAGTAACAAGATAATGGAATTTTGAAAGAATTATAAAATGATTGGATTTAATTAACTTAACCAATTTATTTGGTCACATTAAGTGGTGACACTTATAATATTTCGTCCTAAGTAAAACATATTTTAAAAGTTGTAATTGTCCAGCAATGGAAATAAATTATTTTACTAATCATTAATTCTTCTAAAAAATATCTCCGCCAAAACCATACAGTCTATAGATATATGCATGGAAGTAATAATGTGATTCCCAAGGTAGATAAGTGGAAGGAATCCTCCCTTAATAACAATAGCATCATCAAAACTATTCCAGACATTTGAATAATTTCCATCGAAGAACATCATGGATTTCGAAAGATTAAGATTCAATCCCAAAATGGAAGAGAATAAATCTATGTCATATTTCAATACTGATAAATAATATAGATTTCCAAATCAGAGTAATAAAATATCATTCAAAAAACAAATATGGGAGATGTAAGTCTTACCACAATGCTAATAGAACTTGAATGAGCATCAAATAGATATTTGAGACTTTAGAATGTGACAAATGTTCTATATGAAAACCACCAATGAGGACAGGCCGACCACCCACGAGGATAGCCTGCCCACCCCTGGACCCCCCGTACCCGCCTAGATAGTCATCCCACCCCTGTGGACACCCCGCCCACCCCCTAGACACCCCCTACCCACCTAGACAGCCCTTCCTCCCCCATGGACAACCACTACCCCCTGGATAGCCCCCCACCCCCGTGGAAAGCCCGCCCACCCCCGTGGACAACCCGCCCACCCCCTGGGCTGCCCCCCAATCCCTTGGACACCCCACCCACCGCCTGTGGACACCCCCACACTATGTAGACATGTCGCCTACCCCTGGACACATCGTACCCCCAGTACAGCCCCAACCCCCCCTGTGGATAGCCCCCCCTGGACACCCCTAACCCTCGTGGACAACCCGCCCACCCCCCTGCACACCCCCTACCCCCTGAACAGCCCAACCACCCCCACGGAGAGCCTTCCAACCCCCGTGAACACCCCCTCACCCCATGGGCATCCCTCCCACAACTGTAGATAGCCTTCCCACCCCATGTACACCCCCTACCCCCTAGAAAGCTCGCTCACCCATGTGGACAGCCCGCCTTCCCCCATGGACACCTCGTACCCCCCTGGATAGCCTGCGCACCCCCATAGACAGCCTTCCCAACCCTCTAGACAACCCATACCCCCATGGACAGCCTTTCCCACCCCTGTGGATATCCCTCCTACACCCTTGGACACCCGGTACCCCTGGATATCCCGACCACCCTCGTTTACAGCTCGCCCCCCTGGACAGCCCGACCACCCCCGTGGATAGCATGCCCACCCCCTGGACACCCCTCCCCCGATGGACAACCTCCCCTCCACTCGTGGATTACCCCCTAGACACCCATGCCTCCTTGGATAGACCGCCCACCCCCTGGACACCCCTACCCCCTGGACAGCCCGACCACCCCCATGGACAGCCCGACCACACCCCTAAACACCCCTCCCCTGGTGGAAAGCCCCCCCACTACCGTGGACAGCTATCCCACCCCCCTGGATAGCCCGACCACCCAGGTGGACAGCCCACCCACCCCCTAGAAACCCCATACACCCCTGGACAGCCCCTCTACCCCTGTGGACACCCCCTACCCACTTGGACAACCCCCCACCCTCGTGGAAATCTACGCACACTACACTAGACACCCCTACCCCTTATACATCCCCCACCCCCATGGACCGCCCCACCCCCTGGATAACCCCCACACCCCTTGGATAGCCCCCCCCCCCCCCCCCAACCCCATGGACCACCCCCACCCCCTAGACACCCCTACCCCTGGACACCACCCACCCCAAGGACACCCCCTACCCCCTGTACTGCCCGCACCCTCGTGGATAGGCCACCCAACACCTACTCCCTTGGACAGCCCCGCCACCCCCGTGGATAGCTCACCCACCCCCTGGACACCCTGTACCCCCTGGACAATCCGTCAACCCCCGTGGACTACCTACCCACCCTCATGGACAGCCCTACCCCTTTAGACAGCCCCTCCACCCCCGTGGACAGCCCTCCCACCCACATAGACACAGCCCCCACCCCCCGACACCCCCACCCCCGTGGATAGCCCGCCCACCCCCTAGACACTACCTACCCCACTAGACAGCACCGCCACTCCCATGGATAGCTCTCCCACCCCCTAGATTCCCCGTACACCCTTGGGAATTTCCAACACCCTCATGGACATCCCCCACCCCTGGGTAGCTTGTACCCCTAGAAAACCCTACCACCCCGTGGACAGCCCGCCCACACCCATGGACACCCTCATCCCCATGGATAGCCCGCCCACCCCCCTAGACACACACCCACCCTACCCCCTAGACATCCCCCACCCCCGTGGAAAGCCCACCCACCCCCCAGACACTCCTACCCCAAGAGACAGCCCCCCCCACCCCCCCCCCCCCCAGGACAGCCCCTAACCCCCTAGATGACCCCCACCCCCTGGACACCACCCAGCCACATGGACACCCTCAACCCCCCTGGACACCCCCACCCCACCCCAATGGACAACCCCCACCCCCTTGGACGGCCCCCACCACCCTGGACACCACCCCACAAACTAGACACCCTACATCCCCTAGATCCCCCCCCCACACCCCCTGGACCTCCCCCACCATGGAAAAACTCCCTCACCCAACCCCCTTGACAACCCCCCCCCCCCCCAGCCCCCACCACCTGGACTTCCCGTACCCCATGGACATCCCCCCCTATGGATAGACCTCCCACACCCCTGGACACCCCCTACTCCCTTGGACACCCACCCCATCCTCCTGGATAGCCCCCACCCCCTGGACAATCCCGACCACCTTAGATAGCACTTATAATACTCTAGACCCCCCCCCCCCACCACCCTTGTCATCAATATCTTATTTCACTCCTAAACACTATATCATGCCAAAATAATTGATAAAAATACAATCCATTCCATAAGAACATCAAAGTCCGAATTTTTATTTGTTTTATAATACCAACAAACAACTCTTACACCAATATTTTTGTATCTTTTTCCACATTATTACTAATAAATTCATAGGATATATTGGGATCTTCTCATTTCATTTAACTTCTCTAAAAATAAAATCTTATCCCTATTTTACGCAGAATTACACATTGCATCACCATTTGAGAGAATGAAAGTTTCACTGACAACATATCTAAGAGACTTTGGTTAATCTACATTATATCTATATGGGATAACATAAAAAATAAGAGATAATTGACCAAGACATTACCTTTGTACATTAATAAACACTATATGTGATACCATTTTGAAATAACTCAAATTAGGTGTTGTATAACAAATCCCTCATAAAGATATAGTTTTCAGTCAACTCAACACACAAATTATAAAATTCAAGCATAAGACATAATATTATATTTTATGATTTTGATTGGGGGATATCATTATAAACCTCAAGTGAATTTATAGACCAGTGGTATATAATGATAGGTATTCTGTATTGTGAACTCTTTGTTATTCTGTAGGTAAATGCATACTACTTCTAGACAAATTGTAGGCACATGAAAGTTTCTTGCTTCTGGACAAATTATAGGCTCTATACCAATAGTTTCCAGAAACTATTTTTATAGAATTGAATAACCAAATCATTACCAATGGTTTACAACCATTGGTAAATTTATTAGTTCATCATTTTCCAACAGTTTCTAAAACAGTTGGTAAAGGCCCGGTATTCTCAATCTTTAGCAACAGATTTCATAAACCGTTGGTAATGATCTATTTCAACTATTTTGAAACCGTTGGGAAAGATAATATGATTTCTGGTGGATTCTCCCAATGGTTATTTGATAACCTGTTTGTATAGGACTATCCCCATGTCTTGATTGACAACAGTTGGCTAAATAATTGGTATACGTGTTACAAACTCTTATGTAGGGTTTACCAATGTTTTAAAACAATTGGTATATACTAAATTTCTAGTAGTTAACACATAATTCCCTATCCAAAAAGCTGAACTCGAAACACAAATCAGTATTTCCTGAAACCAATATCACAAACTCTAGTCCTAAGGTAGAATAGAATGATATGATACCACTATTTCATGGCCCATCCCACTGGGATCCAACCCGTGACTACCCATGATAGCTTCAATAGGTCAAGGGTTAGCGACCAGCACTGAGTAGGCATATCCCAAAAATGAGAAGAATCATCCTCATTTACTTGTTCACCCATAAACAACTCCAAGCCCATACAATTATAAAATGTAAAAAATTAAAAATAATTCATTCATACATCTTAAATCCCATAAATAGAGTATGATAGTAATGTAATGAAAGAATAAAAGGGTCCACATACATTCCAAACCAATAACTATAAATAGTCCAACCTGATCAATGGGTGAGGACTATGATCAGATGAAAACTCCTAAAAAAATTTAGTTTGACTATATCAAGCTATGATTCACCAACTCTACATTCTCCAAGGACACTATCAAAGGGTCATCATCCACATAAGACACCACACATGTAGGTAGATCCCATGCATGTGTGTGTATAAAATACCCAATAGACAACCTGGAAACACTAAAAATAAATCATAAATTATAACCATATCAATACAAAGATATAAAAATCATTTTATAATAGAAAAAACCTATATATACTCTGGAAGGACATTGCGCCACCATGTGGCCACAACCAACTATCATCCATATGATTCTACTTGAATCAACACTCATTCAAAAATAATCCACTATATGATATATGCTACCACTGAAGACACTAATCAGAGAGTTCTAGTTCATTGTTCCCCACCCATGAGGATCACTACTATTATAATAACCTAATTCTCAAATTGGGGTCATGCCCAGATTCTTTAGGGTGCACCATGAATCCAATCTAGATCAAACCGCTGTGTAGGGGGTCATATAACAACAATACCATGAACTATACCATTATAGCCTACTAGATGGAGGAGAAATTATCACATCGATGAGGTTACACCGATTCCACAAACCCTATATAGAGTATAAAGATGATAGAGGATTATAATCTAGTCTCATAGAGGGACACCACAAACATTATTTTATACTCATCATCTAGAGGTGATAACAATTATATGATGCGTATGTAATGATACACTATAATCACAAGGGAATGTAACCATGGAATACACTCAACCATGACTGGTCCAGAATAATGAATCCAAGGGATACAAATACCCTTAAAGGGGATACATGGAGTGTACTGAGGGTACATGGAATTTTAGATATCCCTCAATTTACCAATGTGGTAAATCCTCAGATGAAATTTAAACCTCAATGTATATAGTGTTTTTGAAACTAATAATGTGATGAAGTTTCCTATCACTTGAACATGACATTTTTTTTGTGAATATGTACGAGCCCATGTACACCTAGCTGTGTTCATGTTTTAGTTTATGGCATTATCATGACCAGGTATTCCTAGACATGCTTGTGTGCCCTATGAGGTACATGTCGAGCCATCATGGAAGGGTCAAAGTGAGTGTGACCATGTAACATGACATGTGATACATAACATCATCTGAAACCCTAGAACCACAACCAGGGGGTCCCACAATATGTGTACATCTGAAATACACTTTATGTTGGTCTAGATTTTCCTGATCCATCACATCTTCTTCTACATTATCTCATGCATCACCGAAGCCACCCATATCGCTAAATAATCCCATATATAGTGTTTTCTGACCCATTACATCATTGATCATTGGGATCTACATTAATATATTTCTAGAAAATGTCACAATTGAGCCATATATAACTATGGAACGTTAATACTAAGAATAACAAGAATTTAAAATCCATCTAATCCACCTCATATAATCCACCACTATCATTGAACCTCAATTTCACCATAGATCATGAATGAAACATGTTATATCAATATGTTGTACCAAAGAAAAATTGTGGAAAGATCGAATACCAGGTATTCATCTAACCAGAGACCAAAAGAATCACCCTTGATGAACGTGTAAAAAATGGAGGATTAAATATGTTATCCCTAAAAAGTAAGGAGTGAACCTTTACCTTTGTCTATTCGTTATCAATCTATTGTTTTAGAAGAATAAAGAGGAATTGGAAAATCAACACAATGAAAAAATATAATTACATTGATTTGAATATACCAATGATGAATGTATCAATTATGTACCTAGAATTGATCCTCATTTTTTGGGATTAATGAATAGGAATAGAAACCCAAATTTACAATATACCTTGATTTTGGATTGACTATTTATGAAGAATGGTTTTGTGTTGCCATTATTGATTAGATCATAACATTATGTTTGTGCAACGGTCCTCAATCTATTCTAGATCCATCATTGTCCACTAAGAACGATCTCCAATTGTAATCTATATATATAGAGATTGAGAGGCCAACTATAATAAAGTCATCATAAACATATATTTACATAATAACACAATCAATGTATTGAAACCAAATAAAATAAATGTATTTAATTTATTTAATTAATTTTTTTATTCTTTTTATTCATTTTTTCATGAGAAAATATTTTCCAAAATTCTTCATGATGAAAATGGTCATGTCATGACTAGGGTAAAAAACACATTATAAACTCAACAGTGCCCTTGGATTCTTGATCTAGAATCTTGTTTGAGAGTTCTTCCAATTTTTTAGGAATTTGTTTTTTCATGTGTTATTTAATAAATTTAATGTAGTTAAAACATTTATTCCTAGAACAGCAGCCAATAAAATCACATGTTTTCGTAATGTTAGGACATGAAAATAATCCATACAATATCCAAAAAATATATATGGAAAATTTGAGTAATTACGTTTAAATATTATCTAGCACATCTTCTTTCGAAACAATAACTCATAAGGAAACTTTTTTAATCTGATCAAATTAGTAATTGATTGAGAATATATATAGTATCAATTGTTTCATGCCAAAAAAATTACATTTATGTTCCATAATCAGATAAACATCATTCCTATTATATAAAAAACAATCTACTTCTAAAAATGATCTGTAATTTCTTTATTATTTTATTTGAATCCATGTTTAGACAACAATACTTTGATAAAACATCTAGTTTTGATCTCAAAACACCACTAAATATAACTATGTAAAATAAATATTTTTCTTTTTCTTTAACACCACATGATTATCTCTTAGATTTACCATTTTTCTTTTTGACATGTTTCCCTTGTATTTATCCTTTCATGATTAAACATCATGGTATTCATCACATATTGATACATGGTGAGCTTTTCCACATTATTTTTCACCTAGTAGTCAAATTTCAAATGAAATTGCTTATTATAATCCTTAATGTTGATGTATTATTTATATTGGTTGTTATAAATTTCAAATATATTTATTCTGGTTCATTATATATTCATTAATTTTGTTAGATCATTCGTCATCCTAATAATAGATTCTTTCATTAGAAATAGCAACCCATTCCCAATGTCCAAAATCGTAGAAAAACTAAATAGATTGATCTTTATTCCATGAATAGTGAGGTCATAATTGTATTCATGTTTCTTCACAAATATCAGGGTGAAACTAGCTCCATCTATATTGAGTTATCCAACATTATCAAATATAACATGATTTTATTGATACATGTTTTAATTAATGGTATCAAAATCGGTCACCATAAAACCTTAGGAACACATCTTGATCTCTATAGGATAGCTTAAACAATTAAAATAAATATCAAAATCATTAGTATATGATTTATACATCATATAATAACAAAATATCAATCGGGTTGATGCCTAAATTGGCATAGCCAAAACTTACTGAGAACCATGGAACATAACTGGTCATAGGGAAAAAGAATTTGTGATATAGAAAGATACATGAGAGGAATGAAATATGTTAAAATAACCATATAAACTAAACCAATAAAAAACATTCAAAAAATATATCAATAATTCATACTATAAAACAAGATATACATTGAGTGGGGTAGAAAAATGAGGCCTAATAATCAAAAAAGGAAACTCTATGGTAAATGTATCACATGGAAAGAAAATTGTAACATTAATTGATGTAATATATTAAAATTATATAATTAAATTAGAAACTATTATTTTTTAAAAAAAATATAACTTATCAATCCATTACATGGGAAAACCCTAATGATGATATTAAATATCATTTTTAAATTAAAAACACACATTGATGTAACCCTTTAAAAATTGTGTAATGTCCTTATCTCATTTCACAATGAATAATAATAGGATGGGTTGACCATTTTTCCGCATGTGTTCCTCCTCGTATAACAAAGGTTGATAACCAGAAGTAATGGTTTCATGCTATGGCATGTGGAGACTATGCACTCATATATATTTAAAACATAATGAAAAAGAAAATGAAACATCCAAAATAATGAAAGAAAATTTATGCCATTGAAATAAAAGTAATAAAGTTATATCAAAAGTAAATGTTAAATTATATTGTCATATTGTCATGCCAACATATAACATATGATCACCCATTATATTGATCACATATATAGATAATAAAAGTATAAAATGACTCTGAGGTTTAACTATTATCCTCATGATTTACAATATTAATATCAAGTCATGTTTGATATGTCCTTCTCAATCATGAAATTCTGGGCCACATCCAAACTTCATCCTTTGATGATGGATACTCTCTCTAGTACCAAATTAGCATGGCCCCCAAATAAGGGTTTGAGTACAACTTTGTAGGGAACCACCATAATTGTATCATACTTAACCAAAATTTTAATTTAAAAAATGTTATTTGGTCAGAATATAAATAAGGAACACTATGGAATCATAAATTTATAACTATTTTCAATCATCAGGTTCTAATATAACCACTAGGATGAACCAAGCCCACTTCTTACTATTTTATTGCTTCTAAGAGCATGTTATATAATCATTACAACCAATATTTATCATATAGAAGATTCTTAGGATAATTTCCTAGTCATTCTAGTAGTATCATTTTCAATAGATGATTCATATAGAATGTTCTAGACAATCCAAATAAATGTCGAAGGCCACTTTGGAGGCTTGCATCACATACCAATGATTTGAAGGATAAAATACAAGGATATCCACATTAATTTCATGTCTAAATATAAGAATCAATTGAAATGCATTCTGAACTGATAGAATATCTAAACACACGGGGAGTTTCAAAGAAATTATAAATCCTACTATATCCATCTAGAGGTTTTCATCCCCTACATTGTTTACATGAACCAAATCCACGGAAATTATTAGAATCATTCTCAAATGTCAGATCTTATGATCATGTCCTTGGAATCCCATGTACCTTTGTACATCTAAGTAGGTAGTTCGTCCAACTTGCATCATCCCATAAGTATTAGGCATGAAGGTCATATCCAAGGACAACATCCAATATATCCCATGTATTGGAATAAATATCTATATACAAAGCAACCTTTATGAATCATATCTTGTTTCATAATCGATTTGGTTTATTTGGTGACACCCACAATCACCACTATGAATTTCCTATACAGAAACTACTAGGTGGAAATATATCACTAGGTAATGCACAGGGTCCCTAGGGTCTCATGTATACAAGGACACCCCATGAATTTTCCTATATCTCATTATTATCACATGGTATCATTGGCCTCATAGGTAACATTCTACAATAATCAGTCATGGTAGATGGCCTTAAGCACATCCGCATCGCATGTAACCACAATTCAATCATCGACCCAACCAATGCATCAATCTTTATTGGGCCTACCAACCCAGGTGACCACATCACAATGGGTAGAATTCTTACTTCATGGTCATCTCTACTTTACCAAAGTCTTCATGGAAAATTTGGGTTCTCACATGTCCTACTCAAGACATTTTTATCAATACAATACTCTCCTATAAAAGGACATATATAATTCTCTTATACTTGGCCCACTACATTGTATTCATTTCATTTTAATTATTTTCTTATCATTTAATTTCATTTCATATACACCTCTCTAGGTCAAAGTGTCATAGAAAGGGTTTTTAAATTCATGTCTTTTACCATCGATATCTGAGGTAGTGAATCTAGAACACAGTGTTCTATTGATTCCTCTGGAACATCGTTGAGTCCATTCATTTCGTTTAAATTAATGCAATTCAAATTAAAAAATGGTTGATCTCCCTTAGTAGTTAGACATAATAACAAATTCATATAATAAAATGAATAAACCAAAGGGTATTGTATAATGACCACTTACCGTTTTCACAATGTCATTCCCTTATAATTCTCCACCCAATAGCTCCTCCCAATATCATCCAATCGAAATTGTCATCGTCTAAACATATGAGGCAAAAAAATCATAACATAAAATAATTAATTATAAACAATTCTTAATTAATTAATCAATTTATTTAAAAAAATTATAAAATTTTCAATTTAAATCAATAAGCCAAAATATAAAAAAATATATACTAGCTTCCATAATCACATAGAAATTGTGACCAACCACATTAGGAGGTCCCTGATCCACTCCCAACCCAATACTTGGAAAAATACCATATTTCATAAACCCATATAATAAGAAAATCAAGTTAATTTAATAAAAACCCAATGAAAAATTTAATTTGTTATATCTTTATCATAATGATGTGATAAATCATGAATATACCATATAGAGATATCCTATTTCCCATGAAATGAAATGAAACAACATATCATGAAAATTACACTATGAATCGATAGAATCGACCCCAAAATCCTAAACTGGGTCACCCATGTGAATGAATGATAAATCTAGAGTTATGGGTGACAAAAGAAAATACATACCAAGAATAACTATAAAATAAAATCAAACATAACCCAAATTGAATGGGGTAAAGGTGGAGGAGGGGTAAAATCCCCTTGGTCTATGTAAAAAAGAGGGGATGGAAAATTTGTGAGAGTTTAAAAGATCAGAACGGGGAATGGGGATTTCCAACTAAAAAAATAGAAACCCAATTAGTTTTCAAAACTCTATAGTAGTCACTATCTGGTGAAACAAAATTAAACATATTTCATGAATAGTTTATAAAACTATCCACCAACCATTAATATAACCTCCATCTCCAAAACATAGGTCCAAATTGATTTTTTTTCAATGACGTGGTGCTCGTATTACATCCTCCCAATTCCAAAAAAGTCGCATAGTATTATATAATATTTTTACGGTTCACACATATCCTTATGTTAAAAATGTATTTAAACCATGTATTATAAAAATTAAATTAAAAAACACACCCCATTCATGGTTTTGTTTGGTATACTGAAAATATTGCACACTAAACTACACATGAGGGGAATAAACTTTAAAAAAACCATCAAAATTTTAGTCGGTGCTCTTAACACTCACCTAAGAACATGAGGAACCTTTTATGACTTAATCAATATCCACATAAACCAATTCTGGATGCTCCAATTCTCATCATTTTATCCAAAACAATATATATAAAAAATGACCCATTCACTAGAAATTAGAAAAATAAAATTAATACTAATAACCATTACCCAAAAAGGAGTGTGGTTTTACAACATCCCAACCATAGAGCTTATCATCCCCAAGAGTCCCCGGTGTTCATTAACCTTAATCCAAATATTTTATTGATCTCCATTTTATATTCAATTCACTGAGTTCTATTATCATACATTGAATGAGATACTGATGTGCAACACCAAACACAAGTTGAACTCTACATTGGAACTTGAGCCATCACTTGATACCAATACCAAAATAACTAGATAAATCTTAATCACACCCATCTACCCTGGTTCACCACTATGTTATCCATCACTTCATCATTTAGATTGTGGTTCTCCCAAATATAACCCTTTTTTCTCAAAGCCCAATTATAAACCATAGTGCTCCCCACCATAAGAATTTCCTACTAAAAAAAATTTCCATTATTCCAAAAAAACTACCCGGTTATGATTTCATATCACCATAGACAATTGTAAATCGAAACAATAGTTTCATATTCCCTAAAATACTATTCCTAACAAAGATCATTCCAAAGCCTTGATGCACTCTCCCATCACCCGATCATGATGCATTGATACCCTAATGTATCCAAATATAGTCTAAATAACCACACTGATATCTTTACAAAACTCTCAATGAAATTACATGATTGGATTCTTGACCAACCAAACCTACCTCTATACCCTCACCCAATGCACCATTGCATCCTAGACCTAACTCATGCTCATATCCAATCATAACATCTCAATCATGGATCTGACACACAAACTCCACCCCTCATTTCATTCATTCAACGAACCTATAATTATCTATAAAACAAACTTCAATCAGATTCATCCACTCATCAGTAACCTACTTCCATCTCAACCATCCAATGGCGGGCCTAATCACACCCATGAACCTACCAACAATGGTTCATGACTTTCTGAATCATGCTCTTTCCATCACCACACATTATGTATGAACATGGTCCTATCTCTCATACCCAAATGCTATCATCAAATATCAATAAAATTTCCTTCCTAGATCAATAACTACATCATCATTGAACCCATCCAATATTAAATTCATATAAAGAGTGACACAAACTACTAGAAAATCATGCACTCCACATCATATATATTTAATCATACCTCTCTCTGAGCACAACTTCAATAGTTTCCACCAACATGTGTGTCACTCCTCCCTATCCATGATCATTGCATAATTGGAAACACATATCTAGCTCAATGATTGTATTGACCTCTCCACCACACTTCTAACCACATATGATATCACCTCTCACTACATAGAGAGAATTCCCATTTTTATCAAGAAAATTGTCTAAAAATTTCCATAAACATTTAGTTAATTCCATTAATACCCATCTAGCATGAATCCACTCACTAATCGAAACTATAATGACACCACACATAACAAAAATATACCTCCATGATCTCTTAAAAAACCAATATGTGTATTCACCAATACCACCAAATAATACACCAAGACTCATTACCAAATGATCCTTACATCCTAGATCCTAGGACCACACATTGACTTTCTAACTAAACTCCTCCAACATCTTAGTGACATTTATCCAAAAGCACTATCAGTTCTCCTCTTCGAAATTGAAGAATTAAACCTACTATGTTCTACCACACGATCTCCCATCAACCAAATGACATTACAAAATAAAAAGTGTATACCAACATTCTATAAATCCTATATCTTACCCTCAATTATCACAATCCAAGTCTCATTATGAACCGCATATGGAATCATCAAATTTTGGTATCCCAAAAATCCTTCCCATCAAAAAATCCTTGATAGCTAATCTACACTTTTTTCATACTGAAAGATCAAGGAATCACTATTCTAATACCATGTACCTAGTAGAACCTCACAAACATAGATACTATAACCAAAATAATCTATAATTCCTTATAAAATACAAGGAACACATAAACCTAGGATGACCCATATATTGGTATAATTACATATTACACATCTCATCTCATACATAGTACTTGGATCACCTATACCTTGATCCACATCTCAAGGAACTACTATCTCCAACCAATACCAAGAACCACATCTCAAACTCCTCATAACTAATGGGAACCACCTCTATTTTCCAAAATCAAATTTAACATTGAAACTACCATTCCAAACTATGAACTATAGGGTTATCATATACATAAATTGGGAATCTAAAACTATTTCATCCACTTACCAAGGCACTAATATTCACTGAGAATCCTCATGAAATAATACCCATGTGATAATAATAATCTAATAAGAATCCCCATTGGGCCTCTATATATTTTAGCTACCCAAAAAAAGATAATAATTTTATCCTTGTATATAGGTAAAAAAAAGTATCACCCTATGATGGTTTTTGTTGAGTATCTAATATTCACATGGTTCAATTATGGATAATCCCAAAAGGAAGCTATGTAATAACTGAAACTCAAAAAAGTCATAGGTTGTAGTTATATTACATTATTGGTAAATAATAAAATACTTCATATAGGATCTAACATTTTAGGAGTATTATAATACTAGATACATACATACATTACAATTAAAAGCATAATATACAATATAAACATATTAAGAGAACATAATTAATCCATATGTCTTGTCATTGAAAATTACATATTGTTATTCTATTTTATTCAAATGGAAAGGGAAAAAATAATGGAGATATAAAATAAATATTATGGAGTAACATACAATAGAATCTACAATTTGATAAACATGTAATAAGTTATATATTAAGAATAATTAAATAACATAAATTCGTAGTCAACTATAAATGAGGGAATGTTATATCCATGATTTTAAATGAAATCATCAGTAAAAATAATCATTGTTTATCATACTAATTAATTTCATAATTTTAGACATAAAAATATGTTCTTAAGGCCTTGTACTAAGACACTATGTAACGTCTCGGTCACGTAGGCACTAAAACAGTGCTTCGAGCCAGTTCATCATAAGACCTCAACTGTGCCTCCTCGTACGCCATAGTATATTTTGTATAAGAAGGGGTCTAAATAAGATATATGAGGATATTATATCCCCATATCATTGTTTACAACTATAATTAAATAACCAATCACTATACACATCATATAAATCAACAAAATAAATAAATTGAAACTAAACATGCCATTATAAAATATAAATGATGTAGTGGATGGAACAACCATGTCATATATATGACATTGATCACCCACTAGTCTTGACACACATAAAAAACCCAATAACTAAAAATTATATACAATAGTTCCTACTTCCAGCATCGGTCCATAACAAATATCCAATCTTTAGTACCTTGTCAATCTAATGAAGCCTGACCACTGGACTAGACACAAGAATCCCAATCATCCAAGAAACATGGTTCCTTAGTCTGATCCATAATCCATCTATTATCAACATGAAATAAGGTCGAAGGTCTATACATACACCAATGTTCACATAAAGGTGGTGAGAAATAAATCTTAGTAGGACACCCCCAATGGTGAACCTAGAAAATGCTTCCATAAGTGCATGCTCAAGAAATAAGCTCAGCCTAGTTGATAAACATCTAATGAAATGATAAAAATAAAACAAATATTGATCTATATATATGAGACCTCAATAGACCATACCAACTTTGGACATTTAAAGAATATATCTATGCACATTTCATGGAACATGCATCTTTAAAAACCTATGGGCTAGACAGCCATGGAATACACAATCAAACCCTCACAAAAATGGTGACTCATCCCGTAATTTCTTATCATAGAATCAAAAATCTAATTAATCCCAAAACATGTTCCCATGACCCATAAATCAGTTCATTCTTAGGTCCTTGACACATCATTCCCAAATTACCACTGAAATGTACTACCAATCCTAGACCATTTTTCTGACATCTCCCTCATGTATAAAAAAACAGTGTCTAGAGACTCAATACAAAAAAATTATCATATATAAAATTAAACATGTTTTGAGTATAATATTTGAATCTATGCCATAGATGTCGAGCATCATTCCACCATCTATTCCGGCTAGTCTACAATCAATGCCCAGATCCTTAGTCTGGAGCACTAGCCATGAATTATACTATTAGTGTCTAGAGCCTCATTTGGATACCATCTCAGTATTTACTTTCTGTTCATGGAAACACAGTCCAAAACACTGATATATATAATGTTAGTGGGGCCCAAATCATCAATTATCCCATACCCATGGAGAATGAGAATCATTCCAACATCCTTTTCACATGGCAGGCCATCATTGCCCAGATCCTCATTCTAGTGCACCATCCATGAATTATACTATCTATTTCTAGATCCTTAGTTTGACAACATCCTAGTAGTATAAATCATGTTCCCAAACCCTTATTCTAGAACCATACCATGTACATCTGATGTCACATCACTATACTTCCCAATATCATAAAATGTTCTTAAATCCTCAGTACATCGCTAAAAACAAAACCAAACTATCTATACTGATACGAAGCCTTAGTACAACAATCCTAATCACAAATATCTGGATCCACATTCATGGATCTTCTATCAACCACTCACATTAATCTCATCCCTTACTAGTAAACCAAGTTTCAATAAATGGAATCTCATCCATATAAAACCCACCATATGCGTATAATCCATGTCTCAACCTCAACAATCACATATAATATGGGATGGCTAAATATTGACCTCAAAACTCATCATCTCAACCCCATAGGATCATATATCAACTCATGTACCTAGGGAACACAGAGAACCAATGTACTAAAAAACTTGTGACTACTTAGGGTCATCCTATCAATCAGGAATACACTTGGACCTCTGGTACCACACATTAATAGAGGCATACCTCTTTGGAACCACTTAACAAGAACCCATGTAGATACACACACAATAAAACATTGTTACAACCAAACTCTTAGAACAATCCCTAACTTAATAAACATCCTCACGATATCATAAATGGCCTCCAACCAATCCTCAGTCAAAAAACTCCAACACGTAAATCCATACAAAACATTTTCCTTATGATCATTCTCAACATAAAACCATGATATCCAATGATCACATAATTAGAAACCATCCCACAAGGGAATCCTCAATAGTCCCTCAGAATCACCTCAAAATCAAAAAGCTACTCATCCATAATTGGTATCATATGATATCATATTGTCCCAAAGGCTCTGACCACCTTGATCCTCAAACATAGGGTTTAAACCTCAATTGATCTAACCTCAAGAAATAGGTCTCGGTGAAGGTTTTTGGAGAAATATATGTTCTAATAGAATGGTTCCCAAATTTAAATATTCCATATTCAATGAACAATATGAGATCAATGATATGATGAACACCAAGATCCAAAAAATTGAATCTATTAAATAAGAAAAAGGAATAGAAACCCATAACCAATATAGGGGATCAACATATACTGTTAAAAATTAATTTAACTAAAAAATAATTACTTCCAAGTTTTATTATTTCTTTATTGATGTGTTCATCCATTTATCTTCACTTCATCATTGTTTCATTGTATATATATAGCGTACATCTCCTCTAGAGGTGATCTACATGTGTTCCAAAAATCACCAGATGTTGTCGAAGGAATATATAGGTGCTATCATAGAGGATATTTATGCTTGTCTCGTCTGCCTTCAATCTCATTGAAAACTACTTACAAGTCATTCTCCTTGACCTGGTGGTGCAGGATCGCTCTAATTCATGAGATCATTCATAGAGAGGAAATAACACTCTATGAAAGAGTGGTTTTCTCCAAAATATTGTGCACAATACAGTCAGGGTCACTTATATTTCCCTAGGATAATGAAAAAATAATATATCTGAAAATTCATTTTACTTGGGTAATAGTAAAATAATTTCTACAAGCGCATTTAATTATTGCATTAATCCTAACCAAACCACCATGCCAAATAATAATTGTAATATTATTATTTCCTAACATGTGCCTAACTTGTGAGATATATGTAAATATTATTTAATCAAATAATATTCAATATTATTATTTTCCATTGTACCCTTAAACTCAGTCCTAAAATACTCCTTAATATTTATTAATTATTCCACCCACAATATATTCTCTATAATAACTAGTGGGTGAATAAATGTGATCAAGAATACATGAATAATTATTAAAATAAATGGGATTAATATTTATTCGAATTGATAAATAATAAATTATTTAACTGGGATTCTGGGTACCCTTTGTGTGTAACCCTCTAGGTCTCTTTCTTAGTGGTGTTAGGCAGATCAGCCAAAACCCCATGGATTGCATCTAGCAACATGCCAAGGAACCCATACAGAAATAAGTCTATTCCACTATGACATGTCACCTCATAAAAACATTTACCGTGTAATATAGTCCCTTTATCACAATATCTCTAATCGAGCAGGTTTCATGCCAATGCCATCAACTTCTATTATCAATATCTATTTCCTTGACTTTCTAGAAATAGAACTTGCCTATAGAACCCCATGGCCATGGATATATTTAGGCTATATAATTTCCATCAAAGGGACTAAGATATTATCTTTCTTTAGTAAACATAATGGATAAATCCTTTCACACATTATTCGTTAATGAAATATTACTAATGATGCATGAAACAAATCATACCTCACCGTGAACATATGTTATCATGGTTTTCATAAATTCATCAAAGTACATGACTCATAATATCCATTAATAAAAATATTAAACTCTATGGACTAATACAAATTTCCATAGATTGGAACATCCAAT
Organism: Viscum album; assembly: GCA_963277665.1. Classification (NCBI taxonomy): domain Eukaryota; kingdom Viridiplantae; phylum Streptophyta; class Magnoliopsida; order Santalales; family Viscaceae; genus Viscum; species Viscum album. Next base: position 1,233,628,900 of record OY728152.1, read on the forward strand.
TATACTTATAAATGTTTATTTCCTATTATCGTATCCCGTTTTAATAAAATCCTACCCAATATCACCAAGGGCATAGACCATGAGAAGGTTCCCCAATGTCCTATGAGTTTCCACCACTGATAGCATGTATCATTTTTGTCCCTAAAATGATATCATATGTCCATATAGCATATATCTAATAATAGTTTCATAGAACATCTAGGTTCTCGTCATAGTAGGGAACTAAAATCTTCTTTTAGTGCAACAACATACTCTTCGAACATTAGCACATACAATGTTTCATAGAAGAAAAATCATGATGTGATAAGAATTTATTGATATTAAAAAACCATGAATATAATTTATTATAAAGTACATAGAAGTTGTTTCTAGGGAACCAAATCCAATAGACTCTCACTTTAAATAGAGTGAACTACTAACAACCTTCCTTATTCATGCTCTCACATGATACTCATGCTTCTATTGAGATAGGCCTTTAGTCAAGGGGTATATCATGTTCTCTTCTGTAGATACTTTTCTCACTACAACATCACCCCTCTAATGAAAAACCCTCCAGGGGTGATACTTTTGGAGTATGTTCTTTGTCCGTTGATGTGATGTTGACTCTTTTTGAAGATCCATCACTGTACTGTTATCACAATACAATGTGATAGGGTATTTAATACTTGGTACCACATCATGATCCTTGAAAAAGTTATAAATCCAAATAGCTTACTTGGATGCATTAAAAGCTACCATATACTCAGACTATATAATCAGTGAAAACTAGATAATATGAACACTTATATCTCACTACTCCCCCATTGAGACAGAAATCATATCTCGATTTTGATTCAGGTCATTATGACCTTTCTGAAAACCATCATCGACATACCCTCTGATGAAAAGATATTTGTCTCTTCCAAACACTACGAACATATCCTTACATCTTCTCAGATACATAATGATAGCATTAAAAATAGTCCAATGATGTTCTTATGGATATTCATGAAATATTCCTACCATTATCAGTGCATTGGTAACATCCAGTCTAGTAGATAACATAGAATACATGATTGATCCTAATGTGGAATTCTATGGGATCTTACTCATCCTCTCGTTCTCTTATTTTTTCTTGGGACATATTTTCTTAGAAATATGTTAGCCATGTGAAACTGGAACCAATCCCATCTTGGATTTTTTCATACTAAATATCATTAGTATATACTCAATATATGTACATTAACTAAGTCTGTGTTGCCTCATGGGTCTATCACGAATAATCTTGATCCCCATAATATAGGCTAATTCGCCAAAGTATTTCATAGAGAATCACTTATTCAACCAATCCTTAACTGACTGCAAGACTGGTATGCCATTTCTAATAAGTTATATTTCATCCACATTTACTACCAGGATAATGATCTCATTCACACTAAACCTTTTGTAAACACATCCCTCACATTAATTTTTAATGAAACCAAGTTCTCTTATGGATTAAACAAATCAAATGTTTCTTGATTTCTATGCTTTTTTAAATCCATAAACGGATCTCTAAAACTTCAAAACCATTTTGGAATCACCAGGTGTCACAACCGCTTCCGATTGTGTCATATAGACATAATTCAGAAGGTTCCCTTTAAGGAATGTAGTTTTTAAATCCATCCACCAAGTCTCATAGTCATGGTAATCTAATATGAAACATAGTATTCTGATGGATTTAAACATGAAAAGTGGAGAAAAGGGTCCTCCATAGTAAATTCCTTCATGATTTTTGAACCTTATAGCTACTACCCTTGACTTATATGTACTAACTTTACCTTTAATGTCCATATTCCTCTTGAATACCCATTTAAATCTAATTGTATTTACATAAAATAGTGCATCAACAAAAATCATACATTCCACAGAAAATTACAGTAACATATATTGGCCTTATAAAATAAACAACTTTTATTTATGTACATGAAAAAAAACCTTCAATATCTAAACATGATACAGAAATTATGTTTTTGGTAATAGTAGGTACATAATAAAAATCCTGAAAATATAAAATAATTGTCGTTGGTATAGAATGGTTGTAGTCACCAATGGTAAGGGAAGCCATCCTTGCACCATTCCAAGCACGCAGATCCGCCTCTCCTCTCGAAATTTTCAGAATCTATGTGGTTCCCACATTAGAATATAAATGTTATCATTACAAGATATATCTAAAAAACCATGTGAGAAAGTAATGATTTCACCCGATAATGAATTAATCTTTGGATTCCCCTTGCCTTTGGGTCTTGTTTCACTTCTTATGGCCTGACTTTCCAATTGAAAAGTGTACTGCATCCTATTTCTTGCCCTACATTTGGATCATCTTATTCTTGTTTGTATGGTTCTCATGGGATTTAGATTTTCTATAAGTGTTAATCCCATTTTCCTTGTCCTTCCTCATCCTATTCACCATAAGGATTGTAGGTTTGTCATGACCCATGTCCTTATCCACTTAGTGAATCAAAGATAGATGTTTTGATAGACTCTTATCATTATTTCTCAAATTATTGTTCACAATAAAACTATATAAGGCCATTGGATGTGATGAGAGTATGATATTTTTAGGAAAATCATCTGGGAATTTAATCTCTATGATATCCAGAAACTCAATGTAGCCGATAAGATTGAATACATGATGCCCAGCTGGCACAGACTCTCCATGATTAGTTGTGAAAAAAGTATTGAAGATCTAATAGATTTCTGGTCTCACCTTCTCTTGAAAGAGATACTAAATGTGAGAAAACGTGCTATAAGAATCCATTTTATCATGTCACTTTAAGATCTCATTGAATATCGATGATAGCATGAAGAACTGAACATATTTAGCATTATTCAGATATTTCTCATAAAGAGAGAGCTTTTCATCACTTGCCTCATTTTTATGTGCAACTGGAAAAGGTTCATCTAGTACATATAATTTCCATTCATGGAAAAGGATGACACTTGGGTGACTTTACCACTCTTGTAAATTCATGACGGTGAGAAGGGTTTCCTTCTTGAGTATGAATCACAATAATATGTTTGATAAAATTTTTAATGATGTTTCTACAATTAAAACAAGAAAAGATTATGTTATTTATCTAATATATTTGTTAAAAAATATTAATATTATATTTATTATTCCCCCACGTTTTTATTGAAACCCAATACCCCTCACTATTGGCTTCAGAGTATCTTGATTCTCAGATATTCTAGTAGAAATGATATATATTACATTTTCATTACCCCAACATTGGGTGGTCAAAAAACTAAAAAGGTTTATAGAAGGAATTCCAAATTCCAACGACATTAACTCACAGTTCCTTGATCCATTTAGTGGACTCCCCAATCCAGAAAACATTAATTTAGATATCCACAAACATTGCCTCTCAGTTACACCAAATCATACATTGGTAGTCTACCCTTGATGTCACCCAAGTTATTTCAACCAAAAAACTCAAATTATTCATCCCCGATAATTGAAAGCACCCCAGATTTGTTGGTCAAGTACATTGAACTATTATTTAATTCTAACCAACTGTAATGGGAGGTTATACCAAGTGAATATTTTATTGAGTTATTTTATCCTTTATGTGTAAATTTCCAATTTTTATATTTTACCATGCCTGTTAATATTAATTATGATATGGTTAAGTTTTTAACCATGTATTATATAATATATATGCATAAGGAAGTTTGTTTTAGTTTCATATTTCATTCTTGTTAATTCATTAATTTTGTGGTCATGAAAAAATATCTATAATGAATTTCCATGCAATTGATTGAAATAAAATAAATGGTATGATCATGATCTTTTCCTAATGGTTGGTTTATCTAGAGGTTGATAATATAGCTAATGAACTATAGGATAAACACCTTGAACCATTTAAGGTTAGTGTTTACAACATTTTACATGTCCAACTTTCTATCTCCTTGGATTTTTATCACCTAGGCTCCAAACTTGATTCATCTCCACAAGATTTGGAGCTCCATCCATTACATATTATTTTATTCGCAAAATAGTAATGGGTAAAAGGGTTTAACATAAAAGTACCCATGGGGATGCATGCCCTAAATATTAAAGAAGATAGAAGGCACATATGACCACAATTTAATTTAAATATAAATTAAAAGGAAGAAAATAGCATACAATGGGCTGGTTTATCATATGATTGTCCACATTCATGAAATGAATTGATTAATAAATAAAACTAGAATTAAATTATTTTTTAGTTATTATTTAAGATTAATCACACTCTTATCAATTAACTATTATCTTTAATTAATAAATCCTCTTATCATAATTATTTTCAGAATTTACTTGATATTCCCAATCATTATAATTTTTAAATAAATTAAAATTCATCTAAAATTAACCTTGTACATAAATGTACCTTGGAGGTAACCTAGTGAATCCCCTTCCAAATCAACTCAACATGTATAATACTTGTATATACATTCTTCTTCTTGGCATATAGCATGTACAAATAATCACAAACTTTCATGATGTGTGCTTCATATTTGATTACATGAATTAAATTAATTTTAAGTAAAATTTAATTATTTATTGAACATAGAATAATAACTATAACACAAAATATATAAGATATACAGATCTAAACATTATGAAGAAATTAAAGTTTTAATTAAACATAATTTGGTAAAAGTGTATAGCGTGTAGATCTGATCTACACAGAGTGTACTACCTTCACTATCTATCTGAATTACATTCCCTGGGACTTAGTTTGTGAGGCTTACATTTTAATTCTCATAGTACACATAATGACCACTGGGTCAAATGTTGGGTTGCCTCTATGTTACACAATCACTGATTGGATAAGATATGTATGGGATACCCAACCCAGCCCTGACATGAATGGGACTACATGCCCTGTCAAGTGGGCCACATGGAATATAGTCAAGATGAATGTGCACTAATCTACACCGGTCAACATGTACTGTAATAATTAACTACATCATATGTTTTTAATGAACATTGGTTGAGTAATTGATGAATTAACTCTGGGTGAATTCATCCCAGAAACACATCATGTAACTCCGGTTACATGGCGTGTACTACTGTGTTATCTGGTAAGAATCCTTGTCACCTCTGGATTAGATCCTTTATTTTATTTTAATCCTAAAATTGAGCATTTTTTTTAGATCTACAACAAATTATGGAGGAAAAAAAGGTCTTATAATTCAGATTTAAAGAAGGATTAAACATAATTGAAAAAATGATTTATGAATGCATAAATCACAAATTAATTTAAATAAATATAAGCAGTAATATGCCCACTTTGATACCACATATAGTTTCCAGGTGAAATGGAAGCATAGAAGGGATGATGCCAAAATTTTATTTTTCCATATAAAACGAACAATCTATGATTAATGCAATGATGAACCCCATGATCCATGGAATTGAATAAAATAAAATAGATAAAAGAAATAGAAACCCAGAACCAAGATAGGGGATCACCATATATTCATCACAATTAGTATAATTTAATAAGAATTACCTACAATGTGTATTATTTTTACATTGATGTGTTCGACCATAGATCTTCAGTGCACCATCATTTTGTTGTAGAGATCTAGGGTAGATCCCCTCTAGTAGTGATTGACATGTTATCCAAGAATATCCAGACATCACTAAAGGATTCATAGAGTTCTAGTACCAAAAATCCTTGCACATGTATATTATTCCATTGATCTCCTTGATAACCACTTACAAATCATTCTTCTTGTTTCATTGGAGGAGGATTTCCCTCTTTCTTGAGAGACTTCTTGGATATGAAATAACACTCTTGGACTAAGATCTTTTCTCCAAAATTTTGTGCACAAAACAATTAGAATATCATAGCTTACGCATGGATAATGAGTGAATAATATAATTGGGCATTCTTTACTAGGGTAAGAATAAAATAATTTTCACAAGTGCCATAAATTATTTCATTAATCCTAGAGAAACCCCCACGTCAAATAATAACAACAATATTATTATTTCCTAACAGTAAAATAACTTATGAGTTATAATTAAATATTATTTAATCAAATAATATTTGATATTATTATTTCTCAATGTACCCATAAGCTCATTCCTCCAAGACTCCTTAATAATTATTAATTATTCCAACAACAATATATTTTCTCTAATAACTAGTGGTGGAATAAATTCCATCAAGTATGCATGAATAATTATTAAGCAATGAAGTTGATTAATATTTATTAAACTTTTTAAATAATAAATTATTCAATAGGGATTATGGATACACTTAGTGTGTGACCCTCTAGGCCACTCTCCCGGTGGCATTAGGTGGAGCAGCCTAATGTCCAAGGATAGTATCTAGTAGTATTTCAAGGAACCCATATAGTGAGAAGTTAATTCCACAACAATATGTCTCCTCATACAAATGTTTACTGAGTAATGTAATGCCTTTATCATAATATCTATTATAAATCATGTTTCATGTCAATTCTATCAACCTATATTCTAGATATATCTTTTTTTGACTTTTTGGAAATATAACAAGACTATACAAAATTGTGCCCATTGATTTGTTTATGAAATATAATTTCCATAAAGGGCTGGGGATATTAAATTCTATTTTTGAACAAAAGGGATATATCCTTTATTATATTATTCATCAATGAAATATTTCTCTTAACGCACAAATCGTATCCTACCACACTGTGAACATTTGTCATCATGGTTTTCAGCAATAAATCAAAGTACTCTACTAATAATATCCATTAATAATAACATTAATGTATAAGTACCAATACACAGATCCGTAGATAGTAACATAAAATGACAATTATAAATGTGGATTTCCTACTGTCAAGTATCATTATAATAATATCCTACTCGATATCACAAAGGGTGTACACCATCCAAAGCTGCCACAAAGTCCTGTGAGTCTCCACACCTGATAGCCTATGTCATTTTCATTCCTAAAATGATATCATCCTGTCATAGAAAATATACCTAAGAATAATGTCATAGCACTTCCAGGTACATATCATAGAGAGGAAATGATATAAACGTTTAGTGTGACAACTTAGTCTTGGGAAATTATCACATAAAATGTTATGCAAAAGAACAATCATTATGTGATGAATAATTTATTGATATTCAAAAACCATGAATATAAGATATCAAAAAGTACATAGAATTTGGTTCTATGGAACCAACTCGAACACCTTATTTGTAGGGGAAAACCAATATCTCTTTATAGATACTACATGATCCCAACACTCTAGATCCATCCACAGAAGCTCAAATAACTCACCATGGAATGCTCAGGACAGGCCAGTCACTAAGCTCACAACCCTCACCTAATCCTCCTAGCTCACAACCCAACTCTATTGAGGATTCTGATCCCAAATCTTAAAATAAAAACTCATAATAAACCAACATGTTCTAAAACAGCATCCCAGAAACCTCTATATGCCGAATGGATTCCACTATTGTTTTCTACATTGGAAAAGAATCAAAATTAACTCCACTCATTCCCAATTCCAACTATGGTGTTTCAAAAGAACGAAAACCCATCTAAATGGCTAAATGGGGTAGTACACAGTGTTTCAATTAGAGAACATGATGTGTACTCCTAGCACCCCACATGGTCATGTACTCTATCTAAACATGGTGTGTACATCTCAGGTGTCGCGCATGTATGTTTGGTACATAGTGTGTACCTCACATGGGCTACCTACCCATTCATCCCACCTGAAAATGGCTATATACCACTATGTGGAAATGCACCAACACACACTGTTTCATAGACCCAGGGTCTGACTGTGTACTATGAATGGCAATGTACCCAATACCTTGGTTATATGGCTATGTACTAAGCCACACGCAAAGTGAAAACACACAGTGTGTCCTCCAAACTACATGTCGTGTATAAATATTTTTATCTTCATCCCAAAATGGTAATAACACAAGGGATGTGTTCTTAAAACAATATTTCATATAGTTAGGGTTTTCTATTGGGAAACCCCTACGAACCTCCAAAAACACCCATTTTCTAAAAAATAATCATAGATCATCCCTTATGGGTTCCTTAGAGTCCATAATAGGGATTTGACACATTAAAATAACTAATATATGGGGATTGGAGGATAAAACTAAAAACATATCCACCTTATGACGTAAATGTCAAATCTCTGTGTCCAAACCCACTCTTAAAAGCCAATTCACATTGATCTAGTCTTAATCATTGAAAATGATGAATTATAAAGACATCTCCCTCTTATCCACATCTTGGTACAACCAACAAACATGAGAGAGGTTCCCTCCCATATCCTTTCATGCGTAAGAACCCCAAATGGGGGTAGGTAGATATGTTTTACTAATTTTAATATTTAATTTAATTAATTAATTAGTCACCCATTTAACTACTATCCCAAGTCCTGAAACCCAAAGATTTTTTATAACTCACCTAGGGAAAACACCCCATTATGGACTCAACAATCGATTTAGAATCTCAATATGATTTTCCATTGAAATGATACATCTACCCAAAATTTCCTGATCAATTTAATATTTAATTTAATAAATATTAAATATTCTACCAAACCTTAAACAACTAAGGACTCCACTGAACCCATCACCTAGGGTAACCACCTATTTTGGGACAAATTGGGTGGTCATAAAAAATTATCTGAGATCATATGCTTTTGATAAATTAATATATTACCCTTTATGATCACCGAAGAACAAGAATTAAAACTTCTACTCAAATTTCAAAATCCCAAACACTTCAGTCTCAACAAACTCTCCACAATAATCCTTCTCATCATTGAGAAGCTTCAATGGTCTTCCAACCAAACAACCCAACTCATCTTGTTCATAGACTCAAAGTAAAAATTTTGTGCTCTTCCCAAATACGCCAACCCAGTTTCCCTGGATAACACCAAAGAGAGGGTGTAAAACTCATCAAAGGACTAGCCATCACATTCCAAAATTAGAAACCCACTAGGATAGTGTATAATTGCACTCATCCATCCCGACACATCATGACATTATCTAAATCATTTCATTAAACTCGTATATATCACCACTATATAAATATTCATTTTTTTTCTCTCATCCAAATAAATTTTGTAAAAAAAATTCCCTGAAGACAACAAAACCTCAAAACCGAACCCAGTCATTTCACACCCACCATTGAAATAAAAAAAATAGCTACAATTTCCCATTCAAGAAATATGAGAATAGAACACATTGTATTCCTTAATATCTAATCTGTCATAGGGGCCTCACCCACATAAATCTGATGGTGTGCTCCTTACTCTGGAGATTCACATACAATGCTCCATGAGCACTACCACCATGGTGGCAACAATAAATCTATGAAAATATCTTTATAGAATAACTGGAATTCAGTTCTCTCTTACCATAATCAAGATGATTTCAAAATATTTTGTATGATCTTCTCTACAATGTGTGTATACTAAGATGTAATCTATGAATACCGCCACACCCTTATCTATTTCATAACATCACAGTTCTATCCAAGGTCCTCAAGTCCCCATTACCAAAATACTCGCAACACATTCACAATGATTATCATAAAACTCATGGTTGTCTTACCAACTGAATAGCCTCATATGTACACACCTGTAATGTCTGATCCACAAACCATATGATACAATGCATCACAAGTGCTCATATCTCTAAGATTACACTATTTAACACCCCTTACATGCCATAGTGTATCCCATCCAAAAATAAATGCTTTGACTTTAGTGAGTCACATCTCATTAAAACACTGATCAAAATCCTAAACCATGCAATCTCAAGAAGATATTGTGTTTTAATCGAAAACAAATCCACTATGCTCAACTCACCTACACAATGATTTCCTGGGCAAGACACCTGAATGAACCTTCCTTCTTGAAATAAAAAACAAGGTAGAAACACAGGCACACAAGTTCACCATCACAAAATCAAAAAGGCATCCAACAATCCTAATCCTCAAAACCCATAATAACCCTTCAGGTACCATTTTCATGAGTCCAATAATCTATATGTACCGTAAGTACCCAAAAGAACATGTAACTCAGTCAACCACTCTCATAATTCAGACTCAAAAGTAAAAATTCTCTGACTCCCTACTATAGAGTCACATCAGAAAGTCCATTAGGCTCTCCCACCAAGCCCAACTGATCATGTCCCACTTAAAGTTAATTAGTTTAACCAACTAGGTCTATGCCAGCTGAAATAAGGTCACAACTCATGGGGCCTCACACATACCTATCCCATTGTCACATGACATCTGCAATAGAAATCACCCATTTCTAGGGTCTCACACCAAAATGAATCATAAACCAACCCACTTCCCACAAATAGGTTTCCCACCCTCTATGAGCATAATCACCTCAGACCACTTCTTGTATGACTCAGACATACAGCCAAACTCAATCAAAAATATCCACAAGGAGGCCAACGATTCTATACTTTCTGAATATGTACCCACTAGGGTCACTGTACCTACTACACACATATACCACACAAGAGTCCTCATTGATGAGTGGCTCACTATGGTTCCACCCAACCTTCCATCAAAAATTAATCCATAAAATCACACAATAGAACGCCCTTAATATGTGGATCCTATATGATAATAATGATGCTTTGAGGCCTCTTACCTCTACGGGATAAAAGTAAAAAACAACTCAAATGCCTCCTTAGTATAGGAAAAGGGCCTAAAACCATCATAAACTATAAAATCCAAACAACATGTGTTCCACTAAAAGCAAACATATTATACCACAATTACATAAAAAATACATTACATAAATCCCAGTCACTGGTAGCTTAGACATCCTACTGGAATAGGTGTTCACAATGAACCATCCCTATATCCATCACATGATCTGACTCATTCATATATCTCATGTTTACCAAACCCAAATAGTGAAATAACAGGAATATAACATATCTGATACTACTTTTCAATAACTCATCTCAGTAGCCACTAAACTGGTTCTCCATGCCGATTTGAAACAATACCTCAAGCGGGCCTCCTCGTATGCCATAGGTTACCAAATAGAAGTAGGGATCTAAATTGGATCTGTGAGGAGGCTATTCACCCATATCCAAGTGAACAACTAGATGTAAATAACCAAACATCATACACATTAGAGTATGGATAAGAATAAATAAAGTGAACCTAAACATTATATAATACAATGAAAATTTAGTACATTGCAAAACATCCATATCATACATACTTATATGATCATCCAGATGGTCAATCACAGATAAAAAAGTAGAAAAGTAAATAAAACACATCCTAATACCGACATTGGGCCATTAAACATACCTATTCTCCAGTACCATTTCATGTTGTTCTAGATCGACCAGTCGACTCCGCATAATAATCCTACGAAAACATGAAACACTGATCCTTATCCAAATCCCTAGTGCATCTATGCTCAACCTAAAAGAAAAAAAGAAGTTTTGTACACACACCAAGGTGAATGTAATTGGAGTGATAAATAAACCTTAGTAGGTCACCCCCAAAGGTGAACCCATAAACTATTACCATAAGTGTATACTCATTTACTATTCTTATCTTATCTGATACATAATTGAACAACAAAAACAAATAAAACAGTCATTGATTTGTATTTCTGAGACCTTGATAGACCATACCTTCTTCGGCTAAGGCCAAAAGATCTCTATACATGTCTCAAGGATCATGCATCTGAAACATCATGTGGGCTCCATACCCATGAATTCCATAATGATACCTTCACAAAAATAGGGACCCATCCAGATAATTCCTATCATTAGGTTACAAATCTATGTTTTCCCATACAATTTCATCATGGACCAAACATCATCTAATACTCGGAACCTTGACACATATGTCCCAAAATACCCAATGAAGGTACTAACAAGCCTAGAACATCTGTTTGACATCTCCATAATGTATCAAAATAAAAGATTCCAATTCCACAGTCCAAAATCTTTACTATATATCAAATTAATCATGCATAGAGCATAAGTCTGGAATCTAAGACATGGATGTGGAGAACCTTTCCACCATCTATCCTAGCAGGTATACCATAAATTCCAAAATCCTCAGAATAGATCAAAATCCATGAAGTATACTATCTTTTTCTAGAGCCTTATTCTGGAACCATCTCAGTAGTATACTTCCTGTGCCCAAAACCACAGTCTAGAAACAATAAATATATATAACTGCAATAGGTCCTAGAGAATCAGTATACTCCAACCCAAGGAGAAGGAGCATCATTACAACATCCCTTTTCACATGTAATTCCATAATTTCCAAGAGCCTCATGTCACACACTATCCGTGGAGTATACTATCAGTGATTAGAGACTTAGTCTGACACTATATTAGTAGAATACTTCATGTTCTAGGAACCTCGGTCCAGAACCATACCACATACATGTGATGTCACATCACTATACTCATCAATATCAAACAATGTGCCTACATCCTCATTCCAACACTCAAACCATAACCAATATATCGATACTGATATAGCACCCCGATCCAAAAATCTCAAACATGGATTTCTAGAACTGTACTCATGTACTGTTTCTCTAGCTATCATAGTTCTCACAACCCTTACTTTAATATAGGTTCCAAAACATGGAAACCCGGCAATATAAAACCTACCCAATTGGAATAATCAATGTATCAACCACAACAATCACATATAAAAAGGGATCGATAAAAATCCATCTCAACCATCATCATCTGATCCCCGTCCACTCATTTATCAACCTGTGACCCATGTGAACACACATAAACAAGCTACTAAATTGCACACTCCTCCTCAGAATCATCCAATCATTCATGAATGAAAATATCCCTCATGTTCCATAAATAAATAGAGGTATCACACATAATATCTTTATAATTATCACTTAAGTGGAGAATCCACTCTAAACCCTGGTGACAACCAAATTATCTGGCCATGCCCTAACATAAGAAACATCACCAAGTGTCCCTCAATGGACTTTGGCCGATCCTCAATTAACAACATCAAAATAATGAAATCAAAAAGGCTTGTTCCATGTGGGAATTCTCAACATCTAACTATGAAATTCAATGGTCATTTGATTAAAAACCATCCAACTATGGAATCCTCAGGAGTCGCCCAGACTCAACTCAGCACCATAATGACACTCTTCCACAATCTTCATCCTATGATATAAACCAAGCCCAAAGGATCCAACAACCCTGATCCTCAAACGTTTGGTCTAAATCTCAACTACTCTAACTTGAGCAATAGGTTCTGATATTGAGGGACAAACAAATATCTCCCAATAGATACTATATGATCCCACCTTCTAGGATCCTTATAAGGAGCCTCAAAAACTCACCATGGAATACTCAGTCTAGGACATTCACTAAACTAACGATCCTCTCCCAAGCCTCCTAGATCACAACCAAACCCAATTGTGGATTCTAAATTGAAATCTTAAGTAAATAATACTACTAAACAATCATTGTCCAAAACAACATCCCAACAACCTCTATATGCCAAAAGGATTCCACCATTGTGATATATGAAGAAAATAACTTAGAATATACTCATATCAACTCTAATTTCGACTATGGTGTGTCAAAACATCCAAAAACAATCAAAAGGATAACAAGGGGAATTACACTATGGGTTTATTGGAGAACACAATGTCCACTCCAATCATCCCACATGGGTGTGTACTCAAACCAAATATGTGATGTATAACCCATGTACATGACATTTATGTTGGCTATATGTTGTGTACCCACATAGGATACCTACCTATGTACCCCACATGGCCAATACATGTATCAATGCCTATCCATGCACTCACACATGACAGGTCACCCACACAAGGTCTGTCCATATAACCTACACAACCATATACCCTGTAGACAAGTCATCTATCCACGTACATGGAAAAAATTAAAATGAAACTACATAGTGTGTCCTTAGGACTATATGTTATATATTAATATTCTTATCTTCTTATATGAATTGGAAGATAACATTTCATGTTTTCTTCAAGCCAGATGATGTGTTTTCTGGGTTTCTAAACAGGAAACCCTGAAAACCTCCTAAAACCACCATTTTCCCAAAACTAATCATAAATTGACCATCATGGGGTCCTTAGTAGTCATTATTGGGCATTAATAAATGAAAATAACTAATCTATGTGCATGGGGTAATAAAACTAAAAATCTTTCAAACCTTGTGGTGTAAACGCCGATGTTTCAAGTCTAAATCCACTCCTATAAGATTTTGCACCATGATCATATCATGATCTATGCCCAGAAAATTGTCTCTTAGAACATCTCTCTTATTCCCATCATGTTCTAGCCTTCATGTTCAAAGTAGGAACCCTCCCCTCTCCTGACATTCATTGGATCCCCAAATGGGGGGAGAGATATGTTTTATTAATTTAATTAATTAATTAATTAATCACCAATTTAACAGTTGTCCTGAATCCTAGAACACAAAGAGATTCCACACCTTCCCTAAGAAAAATAATTCATTCTAGAATTGAACATCGAGTTATAATCTCGTTATGACTATAGTTGAAATGATACATCCACCCAAAGACACCTAACCAATTTAATATTTAATTAATTAAATATTAATTATTCCTCTAAAACTCCAACTACATGGAACTCCACAAAACTCCTTTCCTAGGGTAAAACCCCAATTTTGAGATTCAATGAATGATTAGAAATATTTTCTGAGATAATATTCTAGGGGAAAATTAATATTTTATCCATTGTAAGAAATTGAGAACAATGATTTAAATTTCTGATCAAATTTCAAAATCCTAAAAACATGGGTCTCTATATAGTATATTGATATGGGGAGAGGTATACAACGATACCCAATATGTTTTTTTCATTATAACTATTTGTACATTGAGGATCTATATAATTCTATTCCACACCCATTACCTAATTTAGTACAACAAATTCTCTATAAGAGTCAACAAGACATCTCATATCATTCTCCAAGGAAACGCAAATTTAATAAAATATTAGATATTTATATGATAAAAATATGGAAAATAAATAGTTATCTAATCAATTTAATTATATTTTATTTCTAGGATAACATCCCATAAAAATATTATAATTTGTGGGGTTTCCTTAAGGTAGCAAGAAGTACCCATATCATGAAAATTTTGGCATGAGGGTACATTCAATATGTTGGGTTATCCAGGAAAGATAGTAATTGGATGAAATATTTTTAATTCGTAGGATAAAAATGAAATTGTATTAAAAATACATTCATCGTGGTTCATATAGATCAAGTGAATATTCCAAATAATGTCCCTTGGGTGTGCCTATCTAAGTGTGTTGTCTTAGGGCTAATCATCATGCATTAGGGTAATGATTTATTCAATGATCTACCAAATATTTTGTGGTGATTTCACATAAATATTTTACTAAAACAAATACATTCACTTTATAGTATACATATATGGATTTATTTTCATAAAATACACACACATTTACTTTTTCCAAAAATGTGATGATTTTATCACAATGGAAAAGATTGAGTTTTACAATGGTTATGGTAACTATTAAATCCCAATAATATGGCGGAACAATAAAAATATAGAATTTTTAATCCATTTAAATTCATAATGAATATAGATAAAAGTTTTCTATGGAAATTTACGCACCATAAAAAAAGGAAATATGTGGTGAATATAGCTTGATCACCAAAGAAAGAGAATTGAGATAGAAACTCTAACTTATGGTTTGGGTAGTTGTCCTATAAAAATCACTTGAAAGAGAGGGATTCAAATTGATCTTAACACAACCTAATTATAATTAATTTCACGATCTAACATCTCTCATATTCAATATATACAAAACATAATGTAAATTTCATGCATAATGAAAAACATTTCTCAAATAGTAGAATTTGTGGTGGAAAATTCTTTCCACTTATCTGGACATACATGAATATATTATAACCTCATATATAACAAATATATATATATATCAATAAATTAATCGATGACCTTATTTGTTTCCATTTTTATTTATACCCACCATATAAAGTCATTCATTAAATGTATTGTAACTATTATATCTATTTTATCATATTGGGTATTTACTATTGGATCGTTTGTACAAATTTATTAAAAAGAGGAGTTATTAATTATTATTATACCAAAGTTAATCACTAAACATTTATATAAGTTATTTTAATAGATAAATTGTAATAGTTTATAATTCTATTGTCTAATTCAATTTTTTCCAGTTTTTTGTGTCAATAGGGAATAAGTGTCAGCTTGTTTTCATAATTTTAGAGATCGAAGCTGATATTAAAATAATAGGTCAAATACTTAAAATAAATATTAAAAATACATTAAAAATTATTATTATATTATTTAATTATGATAATATTACAATTTATGTTCCTATATTGTTACAAGATGGACTTTTATTTCATTTTCAAGTAGGTGGCTACACCAACCCAAAAATGAACATACTAAAATTAATAAATGATTTTGATAATGAAAGTGGATCATTTCTTATATTATATAATTATTTAATTATAACAATTAAACTATTTATATAATTTTAATGTTTCAAATTTTTTTAAAAAAAATTAATAAAAATTAATTAAACTTGGTGATGAATGAGGAATGTTAGTTCATAAAGGCAAAACTGTGCACAACGAACGATTAAAATTTTTATTTTTCTAATGAATTAGATGGAAAATTTTATGTAAAAATATAAAATTTATGATTCATATTAATATTATATATAACATATTTATTCATAAATTTTGTCATTTAACGCAACCATGATTGATGATACCAAAAAAACAAAATATGTTGATTATTCGATACAGTAGTCTGTGTACACGCACTAACATCACTTTTTTCTTAATTTATGTGGATGAATACATAATTATAATTCAATGAAAATAATAAAATATCATTATGATAATGATAAAAATTTAATTTTATCCATATTTATATATGAGGTTAGCAAGAGAAATATTAAGAATGAATTACAATATTTGTGTAAAACTGACATTGAGAACTTGAGTATTCCCATAGAAATAACATTTGAAATTGAGAGATTAATCTAAATAGTTGTATAGAAAGGATTATTATCATAATATTGGGTCCTAGTAGTCATATAGGTTCATAGTTCCTAGAATAAACTTGAATGAAATTATGTAGCATGGAGTGGTGGAAGGTGGAAGTGACACCCTTTTATATGTGATGGAAGAGTAGTTTTGGAAGAACCCGTTTCTTTTTAAATATATCATATCTCTATTAAAGATCAATAACACAAAAATTTATAATAAATGGGTTCTAGATGACTCTAATGCTAAAAAAATTTATACACTCATTTTGGGGACAAATTTGAGTGATTTAAGGATTTCACCCATTACATTTCAATTTTACCCAATTTTAATTTTTCATAAGTATATTTTCTATTTACACATGGTAATTAATTAAAATAAACACAATTAAGTTTTTAATTATTCACAACATTGATCATTTTAACCCCAATATGAAAATAATTTTATCAAATAATATATCTTTAGATTATTCATTTTGTGATAGTCCATGACACGATGTTTTCCAGCTAGAGTAAGGTCTTCAGTATTGAATTATTTTCCCTCCATAAATAATTTTGTCCCCAAATTTGGGTCATATATTAGCTATTAGAAAAATGTAGATATTAATTAATCATGTATTCATTGGGGACCTTAGTTACCTCTTCATGTTTTTATTTCTCCAAAAGTACTTTGTAAATTGGTTTGTCTCATTCCATAACACTTGATCTCTATTTTCACGAATGTTGTCAAACTCTTCATTATAATCCAAGTCAATATCCAACTACATTCCCTCAAATGTGAGCGCATGAATTATATTATGTAGGTATTTTCTCAATAATTAAACATAAAATACATCATCTAATTTAAAAAGGATGGGAAGTGTACCCAATTGGTAAGCTACATCTCTAATGCCTTCAAGAATTTCGAAAGGCCCAATGTACCAAGGGCTTTAAATGTCATTTTTTCCAAATCCTTAAAATTAATTAAATGAGGAATCCTTCATAAATACAATATATACTATTAAAAATTACAATTTATTCCATTGATTATAATAATATCTATTTTCCCTACTTTCGCCTCCTTCAATATGATAAAAAAATAATCTATACCGTAATACTCATCTCATGCACAAGATCTAGGCTAATAAACATTATTTCTCCAACTTCATCCTAACAAGTAAGAGTACAAAACCTATTCCCATATAATAGTTCATATGGTTCTACCTGGATACATTATTTGAGACTATTATTCTTTGAAAATTTCAACAGGTTTAGATATTGATTGTCACGAACCGTCCTCGGGGCCCGTGCCGTGACTACCCCAAGCCCGCCTTCCATAGGCCAGGGGCTGGCGACTAGCACCAAAGGCGTAAAATCCCGATAACTGGGAAGGCATTGCCTTTATAAAGAAAACAAGCACCACAGAGTACAAGCGGAAGTAAAACACTAAGTACAAAAAGAAGAGCTGAAAAGTAAAAAGGGGCCGGAAATACAAGCCCAACTGTAAAGTACAACTCGAAAGGGAAAACAACGACTGAAAAGTAAAGCTGCTACGCTGAGATGTCCACTGGAAATCCCAGCTGAAGGGTGGGTACAGATAGCTCCTCTGCTCCTCGGGTCCCGCCATCCGCTCCGAGTATGTCCCGCCCAGTGGTCCACCTCCGGGTACCGCCTCGTCGTATAGTCCACCTCCAGGTACCGTCCAGTCCTCGAACCTTCGGCTTCTGTCAGCACTATCCGTCGTCTGCAACCAACACAACGAGGTGCGGGCATAGCCCGTGCAGGGGTGAGTATAACGATAATCAGTAGGGACCCCGAGACCCTCAAGGTCTCACTAAAACCAACAAGGATAAACACAAGAAGATCTCAACAGATAAACTCTACTTAGGTATATGCCCATACATATACCTAAGTTATCAAGTAACCCATCTCAAGCATGAGGAAACACAAGGATTGTGAAAACGATGGATAACCACTACCCGGGTATATGCCCATACATATACCAAAGTTAGCAGGTGACCCATCTCAATCATGAGGTAAACACAAGGTCAAAAGTCTCAGCTCAAACCAGGATTTTCATTATCGAAACCATAACTGCTGAAGAGCTCCGTCTCTAGAGTGTACAGTGGTCCTGTCACGACTCCGAGGTACTGCTCACTAACCTAAGACTGCTGAGGTACTCCTCCTGTCGAGTACTGCGGGTTTGCGGCCAACTACCTGGCGCTCCGTCCGCTGAGGGTCTGTCGCCAAATACCGGGCGCTCGCCCAAATAGCCTACTGAGGTACTCCTCCTGTCGAGTACCGCGGGTTTGCTGCCAACTACCTGGCGCTCCGTCCGCCGTGGGTCTGCAGCCAAATACCGGCGCTCCGTCCACTGGGCTAGTCGACTCACTCCAAGTCGAGTCGGTCAAGCAGTCGTCAGGTCTCAGTCGGCTACACGGTCTCCGTACTATGCACGCTCGTCTCTGGGAGGGTCCGCTCCACGAGCTACTGGTCGATACTCCAAGTATCTCAAAGTCCCACGAAGAAGTGTCTCAAAGGTCCGTCTCGTCACAGGGGTCTCAACGCAACAGACGGCGCGTCGATCGGACGCCCGGTCTGTGAGTTATTAGCCTTTTCGTCCCAGGGGCCCGGTTGGTTTCGAGTGCGAACCAATCTCGGCCGTATCTCAACTGTACCCCGAACTCCCATAGGGTATACTCATAGGGACCGTTACTAAATGTAAACACCAACGTCGCTGACGGCTCGTCAAGCGGACGTCCTGTCTGAAAGATATCAGCTTTCCCGTTCCAGGGGCCCGGTTGGATTTCGGGTACAATCCAACCCGGCCATACTCCGACTGCATCCAAAACTCGGGCGGAGTATGTCAAAAGTTCCGTCTCATCAAGAGAAAGTAAACGAAATAGACGGCGCGTCAATCGGACGCCCGGTCTGTGAGTTATTGGCATTTTCGTCTCCGGGGCCCGGTTGGTTTTTATGGAAAAACCATCCCGACCATACTCCACCTGCGTCCACACCTCGGGCAGAGTATGCCAAAAGATCCGTCTCACTAAAAGGAACACAACGCGACTGACGGCACGTCAATCGGACGTCCGTATCTCAAGATATGAGCGTTTCCGCTCCGAAGGCCCGGTTGGTTTCGTGAACGAACCAACCCGGTCGAACTCAAAGTAAACCGAAACCTTGAGTGCGATATACCGAAACGACCGTCTCAATCGAAGGATCGCGTTTCCGCAGACGGTTCGTCATTCGGAGGTCCGAGGCTCAAGTTATGAGCCAAAAACCAAAACTGGTTCGAAAAAGGGGGGTCCGGGTCCGGGCCGACCCGGCCCGACCCTCCCTGGGCGGCGCGGTGGCCGGCGGCGGCGGCGACGGCGGTGCGGCGGCGGCGGCGTAGCGGCGCGGCGGCGGCGGCGCGGCGGTGCGGCGGCGGCGGGCCGCGGTGGCGGCGGCGGCGGCGGGCCGCGGTGGCGGCGGCGGCGGGCCGCGGTGGCGGCGTCTGGCGCCGCACGGGTTGCGCACGCGGGGGCTAAGCCCCGCGATTCATCAAGTGGCGCGGCCTTTGTGCCGCGCCGGTCCTTTTAAACCCCCCCCCCCCCCCCCTCACATGGGGGGGGCCTGCTGGCGCCGAACCAAGGGGGCGCTGCCCCCTTCCCTCAAGAACCGCCCCCCCTCATTAAGAGGGGGGTTTTAATGGATGGCCGGGGGATTAATTCCCCCGGTTTTTAAGACATCCGGCCGGCCAGCTGGCCGGCCGGTTTTCTCAAACGGGACCGGAATTTCCGGTCCCCTTCTTCGGCATCCGACGCCGGCGGCCCGGCCGCCGGTCTTTCCTTCCGCCGCGGCCCGGACCGGCCGCGGTCTCCTCATCCCGCCGCGGCCCGGAACCGGCCGCTGTCTTCTCGTCCCGCCGCGGCCCGGAACCGGCCGCGGTCTTCTCGTCCCGCCGCGGCCCGGAACCGGCCGCGGCGTTCGTCATCTGGCGCGGTGCGTCGGCACCGCGCCCCTTCGCCGTGCTTCGATTCTTTTCAACGCGGCGCGACGGCGTCGCGTTCTTGAATATTTTCCCTCGGCGTGGCGCGACGGCGCCGCGTAAATTAATTGTACGATCATCCGCGTGGTGCGACGGCACCACGCTACTTGCTTCCACCCGCATGAATAAAACAAGAACGATGGAGGGGGGTTCGGCCGTGTTCGTGCGGTCCGGCCCCCCTCACGTTACAATAAAACGCAACTTAAAATAAATCAAGTCACACGTTAGTCTTGATAGAATCACGATCAAGAATAAAAAAAAAGGAAACCAAAAGAAAACGACAACCCCTACCTCGGGTTTAAGATTCGAAGAATCGTCTACGTCCCGCGGAAGACGACGTCGCGGAGGTCGGGCGTCGCGGTCGTCGTTCGTCAAATCCGTTGACGAAGTGTTATGCCTGAAGAGACACGACGTTGGCGGATCTTCGTTTGCCGACGAAGAAGGTCCGAGGAGGAAGAAGAGGTCCGAAGATACCGGGTCCCCGAGTCGATGATCCTTGACGAAGTGTTGTCGTTCTTCGTTGAGGATGAATACGTTCTTCGTTCTTCGTCAGAGCTTGAAGAGGAGCTCTCAAAAAGACAAAACAAAGAACTCAAAATAAAATAAGACTACCTCTTATTTTATTAACACAACACAAAAGAATTTCAAAGTTTGAAATTCAAAAAGACTTAACTCCCACAATTAATTAAGAGTAACTTAAGCCAATTAATTAGGGGTTAAGTATGTTGAGAGAATTTGAAAAGGTTAGGGGTTCGTGTGGGCCCCACCACACTTAATCCTCCCAAGGGAGGTTAAGTGGGTGTGGGTCCCACTTCCAACCTCCTTTGGTAGGTTTTTAATAAGTTAAAATAAAATTTGTCTTAAACAAATTTTATTTAACTCAACTGAAAAACCCCAAAACTAACTTTCAACTCGCAACAAACGCAACTCCCGAAAAGGTCTCTTTAAGCGAAAATCGGCGCTGCGAGTTCATCGGTGCCCTCGGATTTCAATTCCGAGCACCGGATCAAAAGTTAGGAATTCCCGCTCGTTCGTTCACTGAACGTACCCGAGCCAAACTTCGGAAATTAATTCCGGGCACTCCGGGCCTCGGAATCAGGTGCCGTCTGAAACCGCGCTCTTGTAAAATTCTAAAGAAAATTAAGAAAAAATTTCCCTTGAATTTTACGGGTCTTTACATTACTCCCACCTCAGGGCTTTACGTCCCCGTAAAGCTACATCAAAAACTAGGGAAACAAAAGAGGGTACTGAGCACGCATCTGAGCCTCCCGCTCCCATGTGCTCTCCTGGAGATTCCCGTGCCGCCATCTGTTGCGCACAAGAGGAATCGATCGCCCATGTAGGACCCGCTCCTGTCGATCCTCTATCTTCTCCGGGACCTCCGTAAAAGTCGCACCATCGTCAAGGATGTGCGTCGGGTCGTGCACGTATCTCCTCAGCTGTGACACGTGGAAGACGTCGTGCACCCGGTGCAACTGAGGTGGTAGAGCCAGGCGATAAGCCACCTCACCAACCCTGCTGAGGACCTGGAAGGGTCCGATGAAGCGCGGAGATAACTTGTCGCCTCTGCTAAAACTCCGAATACCACGTCGAGGTGAGACCCGCAAGAAGACGTGGTCACCATCCTCGAACTCTAGTGGCCTCCGCCTCCTGTCAGCGTATGACTTCTGCCGGCTCTGTGTTGTCCTCATCCGCTCCTGGATGACATGGACCTCTTCTGACGTGGCCCGGACCATCTCTGGTCCCAAAAGAGCTGCGAGATTTCTTCTTTGCCGATAAGAGAAACCTGGTCTCATCCCCTGGATGAACCACATTCTTTGCCTAAAACAGTCAATCCTAACATGGATGATACTAATCCATACCAAGGATGACGTCGTAAGGCCTCGACGCTACTACTAAGAGATCCAACCGTTACTCTCGCCTCCAAGGGTTGAGTCACACTGTCGGCATCAGTGTGTGGTAACTGGTCTCCTCCAGTAGATGTCTCACAAGTGAGGGTCAAGTCAACAGTCAACTGGAACCTCTTAGTAACATCACAAAAGAGGACAGGAAAGAAAACATCACAAAGGTATGCGTCTTTTATTATTGCAGCTCATATTACAAGACGCTACACAAAATCAACATCAACATGGAACTAGAAGTACAAAAGACGTATCCACTAGTTCCTCCCCTGTCCACCTGCTCCCAGAGCTTCAGCATTTGACGCTGCCTCAACCTCGGTGGCTCCCTCCAAGCCTCCGGATCAAGGAGTCGGACAGTCACGTGCCAGGTGACCCTTTCCGCGGCATGAGTAACACAACCTGCTCCTTGCACGGCTAGCTCTGTTCCCACTCCGGGTGCCCTGCACCACTGGTCCTAAAACCCGAGATCGCCCAACTGCTGGTCTGGTCCTCCTGGACCTCTGCATCATCTGTCTACTGCCCACAGATGAATCGGCTTCTGATCGAAAAACATGCGGCAAAGGCAGAATCTCCTGTACACGCTCGGGGTGTAGAGATACTGGCACAAACTCCACCCTGAAGAAGGTCTCGAAGTCTTCCCATGCGAAGTCCATCTCATCGCAAAACTGAAACAAGTGGCTCCACCACCTACCTGCTGCTGCCTGAAGGAGGCTGGTAGCAAAGATCACCATGAAGTCTGCCGGCGTCCCCACTAGCCTGAAGACTCTCACCACAGCCTCCAGCCAAACCTCAGCCGCCTGCGGGTCCGTCTCTCCCCGGAACCTGGGTGGCCTCTGGCGCTGGAACTCGTGCAGCGCGCTCAAGCGTCGTGCATCGCCTACTGCTGGGGCTGGTGGCATCGGTGGCCCAACGTATGGTAGTACCGCTGGTGCCTCCGCTGGTGCCTCAACTGCAAGAGGGCCCTGTACCGAAGCCTCGTCGCTCGACAGACTGTCGGTACGCTCATTCCTCCGGGCTCTAGCTGGTCGTCTGAGAAAAGACATCCTGAAAGAAACAACGTAACACGATCAAACGATTATACCTGGTGAGCTGACCTGGTTTGAGCTGTTTTAAGGGGAAAAACCTTTGAAAACACACACGCAATCAGTGTTTTCGTGCACAAAGTCGGAAATCAGTTGTCAGGGTCCTGGTGTATGGATACGTCGGCCGCCCGCACCAACACTGGACTCCCTGAACTGAAAACCACACTCGGTACTCTCAACACTATTGCTTCACAGAAAGAAACATCAGAGTTATATGTTCTGCGGTAGAACCGAACTCCTTTGATACCAATTTGTCACGACCCGTCCTCGGGGCCCGTGCCGTGACTACCCCAAGCCCGCCTTCCATAGGCCAGGGGCTGGCGACAAGCACCAAAGGCGTAAAATCCCGATAACTGGGAAGGCATTGCCTTTATAAAGAAAACAAGCACCACAGAGTACAAGCGGAAGTAAAACACTAAGTACAAAAAGAAGAGCTGAAAAGTAAAAAGGGGCCGGAAATACAAGCCCAACTGTAAAGTACAACTCGAAAGGGAAAACAGCGACTGAAAAGTAAAGCTGCTACGCTGAGATGTCCACTGGAAATCCCAGCTGAAGGGTGGGTACAGATAGCTCCTCTGCTCCTCGGGTCCCGCCATCCGCTCCGAGTATGTCCCGCCCAGTGGTCCACCTCCGGGTACCGCCTCGTCGTATAGTCCACCTCCAGGTACCGTCCAGTCCTCGAACCTTCGGCTTCTGTCAGCACTGTCCGTCGTCTGCAACCAACACAACGAGGTGCGGGCATAGCCCGTGCAGGGGTGAGTATAACGATACTCAGTAGGGACCCCGAGACCCTCAAGGTCTCACTAAAACCAACAAGGATAAACACAAGAAGATCTCAACAGATAAACTCTACTTAGGTATATGCCCATACATATACCTAAGTTATTAAGTAACCCATCTCAAGCATGAGGAAACACAAGGATTGTGAAAACGACGGATAACCACTACCCGGGTATATGCCCATACATATACCAAAGTTAGCAGGTGACCCATCTCAATCATGAGGTAAACACAAGGTCAAAAGTCTCAGCTCAAACCAGGATTTTCATTATCGAAACCGTAACTGCTGAAGAGCTCCGTCTCTAGAGTGTATAGTGGTCCTGTCACGACTCCGAGGTACTGCTCACTAACCTAAGACTGCTGAGGTACTCCTCCTGTCGAGTACTGCGGGTTTGCGGCCAACTACCTGGCGCTCCGTCCGCTGAGGGTCTGTCGCCAAATAACGGGCGCTCGCCCAAATAGCCTACTGAGGTACTCCTCCTGTCGAGTACCGCGGGTTTGCTGCCAACTACCTGGCGCTCCGTCCGCCGTGGGTCTGCAGCCAAATACCGGCGCTCCGTCCACTGGGCTAGTCGACTCACTCCAAGTCGAGTCGGTCAAGCAGTCGTCAGGTCTCAGCCGGCTACACGGTCTCCGTACTCTGCACGCTCGTCTCCGGGAGGGTCCGCTCCACGAGCTACTGGTCGATACTCCAAGTATCTCAAAGTCCCACGAAGAAGTGTCTCAAAGGTCCGTCTCGTCACAGGGGTCTCAACGCAACAGACGGCGCGTCGATCGGACGCCCGGTCTGTGAGTTATTAGCCTTTTCGTCCCAGGGGCCCGGTTGGTTTCGAGTGAGAACCAATCCCGGCCGTATCTCAACTGTACCCCGAACTCCCATAGGGTATGCTCATAGGGACCGTTACTAAACGTAAACACCAACGTCGCTGACGGCTCGTCAAGCGGACGTCCTATCTGAAAGATATCAGCTTTCCCGTTCCAGGGGCCCGGTTGGATTTCGGGTACAATCCAACCCGGCCATACTCCGACTGCATCCAAAACTCGGGCGGAGTATGTCAAAAGTTCCGTCTCATCAAGAGAAAGTCAACGAAACAGACGGCGCGTCAATCGGACGCCCGGTCTGTGAGTTATTGGCATTTTCGTCTCCGGGGACCGGTTGGTTTTTATGGAAAAACCATCCCGACCGTACTCCACCTGCGTCCAAACCTCGGGCGGAGTATGCCAAAAGATCCGTCTCACTAAAAGGAACACAACGCGACTGACGGCACGTCAATCGGACGTCCGTAGCTCAAGATATGAGTGTTTCCGCTCCGAAGGCCCGGTTGGTTTCGTGAACGAACCAACCCGGCCGAACTCAAAGTAAACCGAAACCTTGAGTGCGATATACCGAAACGACCGTCTCAATCGAAGGATCGCGTTGCCGCAGACGGTTCGTCATTTGGAGGTCCGAGGCTCAAGTTATGAGCCAAAAACCAAAACTGGTTCGAAAAGGGGGGTCCGGGTCCGGGCCGACCAGGCCCGACCCCCCCTGGGCGGCGGCGGCGGCGCGGCGGCGCGGCGGGGCGGCGGCGGCGGGCCGCGGTGGCGGCGGCGGCGGGCCGCGGTGGCGGCGGCGGCGGGCCGCGGTGGCGGCGGCGGCGGGCCGCGGTGGCGGCGTCTGGCGCCGCACGGGTTGCGCACGAGGGGGCTAAGCCCCGCGATTCATCAAGTGGCGCGGCCTTTGTGACGCGCCGGTCCTTTTAAACCCCCCCCCCCCCCCCCCCTCACGTGGGGGGGGCCTGCTGGCGCCGAACCAAGGGGGCGCTGCCCCCTTCCCTCAAGAACCGCCCCCCCTCATTAAGAGGGGGGTTTTAATGGATGGTCGGGGGATTAATTCCCCCCGGTTTTTAAGACATCCGGCCGGCCAGCTGGCCGGCCGGTTTTCTCAAACGGGACCGGAATTTCCGGTCCCCTTCTTCGGCATCCGACGCCGGCGGCCCGGCCGCCGGTCTTTCCTTCCGCCGCGGCCCGGACCGGCCGCGGTCTCCTCGTCCCGCCGCGGCCCGGAACCGGCCGCGGTCTTCTCGTCCCGCCGCGGCCCGGAACCGGCCGCGGTCTTCTCGTCCCGCCGCGGCCTGGAACCGGCCGCGGCGTTCGTCATCCGGCGCGGTGCGTCGGCACCGCGCCCCTTCGCCGTGCTTCGATTCTTTTCAACGCGGCGCGACGGCGTCGCGTTCTTGAAGATTTTCCCTCGGCGTGGCGCGACGGCGCCGCGTAAATTAATTGTACGATCATCCGCGTGGTGCGACGGCACCACGCTACTTGCTTCCACCCGCATGAATAAAACAAGAACGATGGAGGGGGGTTCGGCCGTGTTCGTGCGGTCCGGCCCCCCTCACGTTACAATAAAACGCAACTTAAAATAAATCAAGTCACACGTTAGTCTTGATAGAATCACGATCAAGAATAAAAAAAAAGGAAACCAAAAGAAAACGACAACCCCTACCTCGGGTTTAAGATTCGAAGAATCGTCTACGTCCCGCGGAAGACGGCGTCGCGGAGGTCGGGCGTCGCGGTCGTCGTTCGTCAAATCCGTTGACGAAGTGTTATGCCCGAAGAGACACGACGTTTGTGGATCTTCGTTTGCCGACGAAGAAGGTCCGAGGAGGAAGAAGAGGTCTGAAGATACCGGGTCGCCGAGTCGATGATCCTTGACGAAGTGTTGTCGTTCTTCGTTGAGGATGAAGACGTTCTTCGTTCTTCGTCAGAGCTTGAAGAGGAGCTCTCAAAAAGACAAAACAAAGAACTCAAAATAAAATAAGACTACCTCTTATTTTATTGACACAACACAAAAGAATTTCAAAGTTTGAAATTCAAAAAGACTTAACTCCCACAATTAATTAAGAGTAACTTAAGCCAATTAATTAGGGGTTAAGTATGTTGAGAGAATTTGAAAAGGTTAGGGGTTCGTGTGGGCCCCACCACACTTAATCCTCCCAAGGGAGGTTAAGTGGGTGTGGGTCCCACTTCCAACCTCCTTTGGTAGGTTTTTAATAAGTTAAAATAAAATTTGTCTTAAACAAATTTTATTTAACTCAACTGAAAAACCCCAAAACTAACTTTCAACTCGCAACAAACGCAACTCCCGAAAAGGTCTCTTTAAGCGAAAATCGGCGCTGCGAGTTCATCGGTGCCCTCGGATTTCAATTCCGAGCACCGGATCAAAAGTTAGGAATTCCCGCTCGTTCGTTCACTGAACGTACCCGATCCAAACTTCGGAAATTAATTCCGGGCACTCCGGGCCTCGGAATCAGGTGCCGTCTGAAACCGCGCTCTTGTAAAATTCTAAAGAAAATTAAGAAAAAATTTCCCTTGAATTTTACGGGTCTTTACATTGATCTTGCATAAATTGAATGTTAAGAGAACGTGATCTCAGCATATCATCCAATGACTATAATGTTTTTTCAGACTCTCTGTCAACTTGGTAATGATATGTGGTTCTTAGATGTATATCAGTTTTAATATCCCATTTTCTTTACTTAAAAAAATTCAATGTGAACCTAGTTTTTTGAAAAGATATAGTCGATAGAGATACGCTATAAATCATTATAGTTTTATTAATATATAACTAAGAGAGGAACTGAAGGGGTAGATCTTCTGTTATTGTTATGAAGTGATAAAAATTAGTAAGATGATTAATAATTACCCATATAGCATCATTCATCCTTAGAGGCGTTAGGATTCTAGTGATATAGTCTATTTTAATATATTCCCACTTCTATATAGGAATTGGAAGAGGTTATATTACTCCCTTAGGATGTTTCCTTTCAACCATTACCTACTGGAAAATTAAGCATATAGAGACATTATTTTCAATTTCCTACTTCATACTACCCACCCATATATTTTCACGTAAACCCCTATACGTCTTCTCTCTCCCATGGTGTATAGATATATTTAGCTTTTCTCTTTATCATGGAGTTCTCTTCACTGCTTTAGTAGAGTTAGGGGGGCATATTCTCTACCAAAACATAAACACTCCATATTGATAAATAATGTTAATTGATTACTAATTATTTAATATTTTAATCTACCTAAGTGTTTTCATATCATACTATTGGGAATTCTATATATTTTATAGTAAGTATGGTTTATCAATTTCTTATAAAATCAATAATTTATCCCCTTTCCTAGAACCATAATATCTATATTTTCTAGATCTCTATATAGAGTTTCCTTGTTAATACTCATCAGGTTCAAAACACTATATTCCTTAAAACTCAATACATTAGCCACCATTTTTTACATTACATGGTTATAGAATATCAAGAAATCATAGTCCATGTGTATTTCTAACTGTATGTTTTACCTCATTTTATGCTCCCTCTGAGAGAAGATGTATTTCAACCACTTTTTTCCATAAAGATGTCAGTATATCACTATAGAGGTAGATTATTCATATTAGAAAAGTAAATACATTAGCTATCAACTCAATTTCATGAGTTGGATATCATTGTTAATGGATTTTCAATTTCCTTTATTAATAAAAAATTTCCATATCATTTTATATTAGAAAATAATGAAGTATTTCTTTGATGCATGACTATATATTACAAATCCTTCCTTACATAATGATATAATTTATAGTGATGCATTAATTATTCTCCTATACATATATTCAATAAATTAATCATTTTCCTTTAACCATGTCAATTTATCCCCATTACATGTTAACTTCTTTAACAGGTTAGTTAACCTGATTAAATCTTGAACAACCCCAATTATTAAGCGGTTAAAACTCAAAAAGATCATATATCAATTTTTTTCATCAATATAGTCCATTAATTTATAGGCTTCTTTAATGATTAATATATTTTCAATACTTGTAGTTAATATATCCAAGAAAATTATATTCATCAATCCAAAATTCATAATTAATATATTTATTTTTTAGGGTCTCTATAATTGTTTTAAAATGACTCCCATTCTCTTAATTTCCCTTATATTATATCAGGAAATTATTAGTGAAAACCAAAACAAATTTACCAAGATAATATTTGAATATTATAATCACTAGATCTATAAATATGGAATTTGAATTAGTCAATCCAAAATTGATTACTATACACTCTCAATGTCCATAACATGTTCAAAAATCCATATTTGGTATATAATCCTTCTTCATACTTAGGTGGTGATAAAAAAAAGTGATTATCAATATTGGAAACATTTTGGGCTCCATGATGTTGATCAAATAAGTCATCAATTAATGGTAAAGGATTCCTATTCAAAATAATAATGTAATTGATCTCCTTATAATCAATTCATAGTCTCATAGTCCAACCCTTCTTTTTAATTAATAAAATAGTGGCTCCCCATAGTGAAACACTATGGCTTAGGAATCCCTTATTACATAATTCCTACAGCTTCTCTTAAACTCCACCCAATCCACTAGTGCCATTAAAACACACTATGTTTTTATAAAAAAAATCTATACTAAATTAATATTATTTGATTTATTTCATTCCAATTTATGCTAATTCAAACATTATATATATGTTATACCAATTTAACCTTGTGCTACAAAAAATGTTGACTTGTCTTGCGTTATACACATCATAGAGTTTCTAAGAAACAATATTTTATTATTATAAATATTTAAATGAGATAGTTCTATCATAGTCGTTAAACATAGTAATATGAATATTAATAAATTATTTTTTAATATTATTTATAATAGTTTATATAAATAAACCATATTGATAATAATACATACATATTTTTTGTTAATATCTTTATATGATTGAAAAAACAATTTTATTCAAATAATTACTTTTTATGTCCTTTTGTGAAAATTAATAAAATTATTTTTAGAATATTTTAGTAATTTAATTTTACAAAATAAAAATAAATTTGTTTTTCGTAATGGAAGAATTATCTTAGGGTAAGATATTTTTGCATAATATCATTTTTGGATGAATAATGAAAAATTGAGAATTTTAATTCAAAACAACATTATCATCCAAATTATTTATATAGTTAAACTGTATTTTAATTTTATTTAAAATTGTATTGAGATGAATGTTACATAAATAACTGCAATTTAGATCATTGAAACAAATTTCACATTGAAATTGGATATCAAAACATTCCAAGCATTTAAATTGTTTTCTTAAAATCACTAATGTCATGTAACACCCCAAGCTTGGATGATACATTTCCCTTTGATTAATACAGTAGCTTGTGTTGTATGAAACTTCGATTTCAAACACACCATAACCAATCAAACTAGTCGTTTTGAATAATAATACAAACTTTTTTAAATTTTATAAATTTTATCTTTCAAATTTGACTTCATTTTTGGATTAGGAATATTGAAATTAGCTTAGGGTGAAATATTTGTATATTTATGAAAACTTTCAATTTCTGATGTACAGTGAAAAACAATGATTTATTGCGTAAAATCAAATTTTTATTTAAATAATTATTTATTATATTTAAATTTATTTTAGGTAAAAATAGATACATAATTCCTATGTACATTCAATGTAATTCATTGTAGTTTGTTTATAATAATTTTAGATATATAAAAATTTCATTGAACCTTTTATCTTCTTTTACACACGTCCTTTGAGAATTAGTAAATTTACATAAAAAAACATCACCGTTATGTGAGTTTATTTTTGAAAATCCAAGAGATATGGTTGATATCAGTATGTAAAATGTGGTTCAATGAGATGAAAATAATTTTTGGTGAATGGTAACTTTTGACTTTTATTTACCAGGGTTAAAAGTAAATAGGGAAATTAAAGTTAAAAATGATATTATTATTACCCTAACACATGTCCTATTTCTATTGGATAAGTTTAATTCAACCAAAAACAACCTTAGGAATAAAATATGATCCTTTAGGTCCACATTCATTAGATTAGGACATTTATTATTATTTAATTCATATAAGAGGTAAAAATGATAAATTCAAAGTTTAATAACTAAACCATTTTTAATATATGGTTAAACATAAGATAAATTGGATAATAAATATTCATTATAAAGATAAAACGATTTTGTACATAATGGTATTTTATTAACATTTTTTGGACATTAAATAATTTAATTTATTTATGACACAATAATGATGCAGTAATTACCTTATTAATTAAATGTTAAAATAATTGATATTATAAATATCCAAATAAATGTAATTTGAGACTTTCTATGAATTACACTATATTTATAAGTTAAGATTACACGTTAAGATTTATTAAAGGAATTTCTTTCGATGTAATAATTTTGTTATTAATTTAATAAAAACAAAATAGTAAATAGTGTCAAAATTGAAATAAAAGAGTTTTTGAAACAAATATTATATTATTAATTGATATTCTATTACTAAAATTATATGGTTCAGAAAAATGTATTAAATAATATTATATATGTCATTAATGAACCACTGGAGGTTATCTTCGATGTTTATAGTATGTTTTTGACCATATAATATAAAAATACAAAGAGACATGATAAATGTCAAACTAATTAACTAAGAGTTAAATCTAAAATATAAGGATAATATAGTGACCCAAACCTGCCTAAAACTAATTGGTTGAGTTTTTTAGACCCATATACACTTTCTGAAATAATTCATTTTGGATCTATTAGAAAGTGAAAATTATTTTATTAAAAAATAATATTTCAATAATTTCCTAAGGTGCCTCCCCTCACCCCTCTTATAAAAAGGCACTTCATCTTCTCCCAAATTCACACCTTCAGAGCCATTTTCCTCATCCAAAACCTACCCAAATAGCCTTTAAAATGTCCTCAATTCATCCTAGAGGCCTTCTTTTAGTCAAAAAACCAATTTAAGGAGCCATTTTTATCAAATCAAAAGGAAGAACCTGAAGAAGAGGTATATATTTCTTCACCTATTTCATGTTCCTTTCTTCTTACACTTCTTATTTCTTTGTTGTATCCATTCTAAAATAATAAATTCAGTATCTTATATATATTGCGATTTTTTTATAAATATTTTACAACCATATTCATTTTTCTATCCATCCTTTGAATGACATGTCACCATACATGTGTACGTATGGCTTACCATCTTCACGTCGTGGTGTAGTTGTTATTCAATATATTATTATTTACATGTGTATACTAATGATGTATAATTCATTTAAATAATAAATATAACATGATAATTATTCATTATATATGATATACCATCTAATTATATATTATTTTAATATCAAAAGCATGATATTGTTGCTCGTGCATACGTACGGATTACCGTCTCCACGAACGTGATGAGATTCATTCCCCATCGTATCCATTAAAGACTAATTTTCATTTGATGATGAAAAATAATTTTTAAAGACTTAATATAATTATTAATATGAATAGTATACATCATATCCACAACCAAAACTACTTATATAACAAAGAATATAATGGAAAACGAATCAGTTAACACCTGAAATGATAATACTACTGAAATATCATTAACAAAGCAATATTAGATGATCATATATGATATCATATTAATGGATCCTGTATAATTTAATAAAAATTATTTCACCATTATACAGGATGTTATCCTACCCTTGACCAAGGAAAAGAATAAGGTAAGGGTTAATTTCACAATCTATTTATTATCCAAGATTGTTTTTACGTAAGAATCTACTGGGACCTCTTTATCATCCACATCCATGTTTCTTAAAAATGTATTCCAAAACATTTTTACAATTTACTAATCTATGGGTTAAAATCATTCATTCCCATGTTTTACTTTTTATAAAATGGTTTTAAAGGAATATTTCTGTCGTTTTCCAAACAAGGTACCTTATGACCTTTTAGACATAATTAAGGTAACAATGTTTTTTTAACTTATACGGTGGGTGCAGCTATTTTCTTCCATTATAACATCATTGAAGCTTCCCTTTCATGATTATAATAATATTTTTAAAATAAATGTTATCTTTTATAATTATATAACTTTTAAACGATTTTAAAATAGAAAGAGATATTTCTCTAAAAAAATGATTTCATCTATGTCAACAAACATTGATTATGTTTAATTGAAGTTGATTTATTATGATACAAAACAACCATATTTTATTCAATGTTTTGTGATATATTTGACTGTCGATGTGTTATTTCTACACCATTCATGGTTTATGGAGAAAGTATTTACATTTATTATGCTAGGTTTAATACTAATGTTTATGTTATGTTTGAACCTTTTTATATAAAGAATGAATTGGACTTAGTATGTGATGGGTGGAGCTCACTATAACACCTCAATGCATCAGTTGGTCTCATGAGACAAACTAGTGACGTTCCACAAGGCCTTGACAAAATCTTATTTGTAGTCTTTGCACAAGGCCTTGACTATGTGGTTATGAAGTATGGAATTATGCATTGCATCATTATGAATGTGTCTATTGATATTTCTTGTGATTCTTCTACTAGTAGAATATCCATGTGTGTAAGTAAATGGAATTATTTTATTTTTTTCATTTAAATATTAGTCTGAAGTTAGATTTTAAATGGATTTTTTTTAGTCGTATACATTGCCTTAAATGTTTATGCTTTTTATGAAAGTTTTTTCTATATTGGTATCCTTACTGAGCATCTGATCTCACCCATTTCTATGTTATATTTTTTCCAAGATGTGAAGAAATATTTTATGACTGACCTGTAGGGATAGTCTGAGGGTATATGAGTGTGATCTATGGAAATAATTTTGTTTTATTTTTTCATTTTATAAGGTAATTTAAAACCTATGAATGTATCTAGTATTTTCAATCTAATAAAATGATTGGTCTTTTAGGACATAATTTCATTGTATCATGCCAATGTTATGTAATAATGAACTAAATCTGGGTAACTATGGTCAAGGTTTTACAGTTGGTTTCAGAGGAAGTTTATTACAAACCTTGGAAGATAGATTTAGAAAAATTCTGATTAGATCAGGTTATCTTAAGATAGATATTGAGGATTATTATAGATGAACTTCCTAGAATTTTGGTATTGTAGATATTTTGTGAGTTTTCCAAGAAATACATCCATGTATGGATACAAGCAGGTAAAGGTAGATCTGGAACAGATGTACCTAAGGGTTAAACCTGAAAACACCACTTTGAGATATACTTGAATGGGAACTGGTGCATTACAACAATACTTGCAGCACTGTTGGTTACGACACTCCCAGGGGATATTCTTAGGATAATTATCATTTTATTTACAAACCATTATGAAGGGTTTATGAGTATATACTTCCTCAAAGAAAACATTTTTAAGTTTATGGATTATATCCATAAACTGTTAAATTTATGTTAACTATTTTATAAGTTTGGAATTATGTGTTACGATTCATAAACAAATATAGTGTATGCCATTGTTTAGAAGTGGCATCTAGTGGAAGGAATATAAACTGTATCAATGAATGAAATCCATGTAGGGATTTAACTCAAACTCACGATAATTATAGTGCAGCTGGTGAAGTAACTGTTGCTGATCTACTTATCAACATACTGGGATAACTCACACAGGTTATGAATAATAACCTAAACCCAAATGGAGCACCCTGATCCATAACATGGAGGATTGATGTTAGACCGCTTCATGAGGAAACAACCACCATCATTAAATGGTATTTTAAATCCATTAGTAGCTATGCAATGGATAAATTCCTTAGAGAAAATATTTCACACTTTGGGGAGTAGTGAAAGAAAAAAAGTTATCATGGTATTTTATCACCTCATGGGAGATGCAGATCAATGATGGTTATTGATTCAAAACACAAAGGAAGATGATGAAGTATCAAATATGGAATGGAGGGTGTTTAAAGAGATTTTATTTGAAAAATACTTTCCTCATGACCATTGATCAGATATGGAAAGGCAATTTATGAGTCTGAGGCAAAAGGAGGATGAGAATGACGTAAAGTATGAGGCTAACATTACAAGGTTATCAAGGCATGCAGTAAATTATATACATAACCCAAGGAGTAAGATTGATCGATTCTTTGATGGGTTAAAACCACTTCATTGGTGAGCATTAGGCTCACAATCAGTTTTTTCATACGAAAATATTGGCTGATGAGCTATCATGAAAGAAAATGAATTCTCTTAGTCTTACGACATTAAAGCAAAGCAATAGAAGAAGAGATCAGCTGAACACTCTGGAAATGGAAATTAGTGAAAGAAGGGAAAAGTTTAATATCCTTCCTGTAGAAAATGTGGGAAGAAACAACCTGGTACATTACTGAAGGGAATGGGAGTCTGTTACAAGTTTGGTGAATAAGGCCACCAAGAATGTGATTGAAAGGGGAAGAAATAGGATGTCAATGTTTAATGCTACAATTACAGAGAAAGGGGGCATTATGAAAATGAATTTCCTAAGTTCCAAGGAAACATTCCTCAAAAATGCCAAGGGATCAAGGCCAAGCTTATGTTATCACTACTACTGAGGTTTAAGCTATGAAAGACGTGGTGGTAGGAAATTTAATGGTTTCATCAAGTTTAGAAAATGATTTATTTTATTCTGGATCATCACATTGTTTCATATCTTCCAAGTTTTATATGAAAAGTAGATATTTTCAATCTGAATTAACAAGGGAGTTGTCAGTCAAAACACCTAAGGTATGTTTAATTGCAACAAAGTTTTGTGAATCAGTTCCCATTAGGGCATATAAATGTTCTTAATCTAGTGATATCATCATCATACCCATGATTTAATTTTATATAATCCTTGGAATGGATTGGCTTTTGGGCCATGATGCCAAAATTTATTGTAAGAAGAAAGAGCTTACAATTTTCAATGATGATATGAAGTACCTTATATTTAGAGCAGAAATTTTACCACCAGATTCTTGTCTAGATCCAAGCTTAATAGCTCTACTAAATTCAACTATTGGGGATGAGGAGAATAAAATAATTATGGGTGAGGAAATGAATTTTCAAATAGAGGATGTACCTATTGTGCAAGAATATGTTGATGTGTTTCTAGAAGATTTACCTCGATATCTTCCAGAATGAGAAATTGAGTTTTCCATTGATTAAATTACTGGTTCAAGGCCCATATGAAAGACTGCATATAGAATGGACTCTGTGGAATTATTGGAAATAAACAAACAATTAGAGGTATTGAGTAATAAGGGATTCATTCACCCTAGTGTTTCTCCATGGGGAGCCCTATCCTTTCTGTTAAGAAGAAAGATGGATCTATGAGGTTGTGCATTGACTATAGGGAGATCGATGCTATAACAATAAAGAACAAGTAACCCCTACCTCATATTAATGATTTATTTGACCAACATCATGGTGCTTAATATTTTTCAAATATTGACCTTCGATCTGGATATCATCAGTTGTGCATAAAGAAGGAAGACATTCTGAAGACCGCATTTCGAACCAGGTATGAGCATTATGAGTTTACAATAATTTCTTTTGGATTGGCTAATGCACCCTTTGTCTTCATGGATCTAATGAATAGGGTTTTCAAGGAATATCTTGACGACATGGTAGTGGTATTTATTGATGATATCTTTGTATAATCCAAATACTATGAAGATCATTAAAATCACATGTGCATTATCCTGAAGACTCTTAGAATAAATGACTTATATGGTATGTTTATAAAGTGTTAATTATTCCATCAAGATATTCCTTTTCTTGCCCATATTGTCTCTAAGGATGGAATATCTATTCCTCCTTCAATGACCAAGGCAATCCGAGATTTTCCAGCACCAACGAGTATAACTATTGTATGCTGTTTTTTTGGTTTAGCAAGTTATTATCGGCATTTCTTATAGAATTTTGAGGGATTGGATAACTCATTAACCAATATCACACTTAAATGGGTTAAATTTGTTTGGAAAATAGAGTGTGAAATTTTTTTTGATGAGCTGAAGTGAATATTAGTAAATTCTCCTATATTGACTCTACAATCGAGGAATAATGGGTTTGTTATTTATAGTGATGCTTCAAAGAAAGGACTTGGTTGTTTCCTTATGCAGAATGACAGGGTTATTGCCCATGCATAAAGATATATAAAAATTCATGAGAAAAACTATCCTACTAATGATCTTGAGTTATCATCTGTAATCGTTTCTTTGAAGATATTGAGACATTATCTCTATGGTGAAAAATGTGAGATTTATACTGATCACAAGATTTTGATGTATATTTTCTCACAAAAAAGAACTCAACTTGTGGAAAAGGCGATGGCTTGAACTACTCCGGGATTATGATTTCACAATACACTACTACTTGAGGAAGGAAAATAATGTTTCAGATGCTTTGAGTAGAAATAATCATGGAGTTTTGAACAAGATGAGAGTCGAATAGGATCCTATGTACATGGATCTAGTAAAGTTGGATGTGGGAATAATCATATAAGGTGAAACATCAATGATTTTTCAAATGGTTGCCAAACCATCATTATGAGAAAGGATAAAAAGTTCTCAGTCTGATGATGAGGAGTTTCTAAAGAAGATTAAACCTTTGAATGATGGGAGAGTGAGTGACTTTATATATGAGGATGGGATTTTAAAATTTGGGAAGAGACTTTGTGTTACTGATATACCTGATCTAAAAAGAGAATTGTTGGATAATGCTCATATCTCCAATTACAATATACACCCTGGGAGCACCAAGAGGTATAGAAATTTGAAGGAACATTTTTTTTGGGACAACATGAAGAGGGAGATTGGTGATTTTGTGTCAAGATTTATGGTTTGTCAACAAGTGAAATCTGGAAGGCAACAGCCTAGAGGAGTCATGAAACCGCTTCCCATACCTGAATGGAAATGGGATAACATTACAATAGACATTGTAATGGGGCTAACAAAGACACCTAGAAGGAATTTTGCAATATGGTTCATTTTTGATCGTCTTACCAAGTCAACACATTTTCTTGCTATAAGAGAAGATTTACCTCCTGAACGTTTAGTAATACTATATATTAATGAAGCCTTAAGACTCCATTGTGTACCTCTATCGATTGTTTCTTATTATGATCCCCGTTTTACATCACGATTCTAGAAAAGTCTTCATAAATCCCTGGATAATGATCTTCATTTGAGAACTTCCTACCACCGTCAAAAGGATGGAAAATCAGAATGAACTATTCAAACCAAAGAAGGCATGTTGAGATCTTTCTCACTTGACTTTCAAGATATGTGGGATCAATATTTACCTCTGGTAGAATTTTACTATAAAAATATATTCCATTAAAGTATTCAGATGGAACCATATAAAGCGTTATATGTAAATAGATCTCACAAACCAACCTATTGGGATGATGTTGGTGAATGAAAACTCATAGTCCCCTAACTTGTTGAAGAAAATATGGAAAATGTGAAGGTAATCCAAACCCAGATCAAAGCAACTCAATGTAGGAAGAAGCGTTATACTGATAGTAGAATGAAGGATTTGAAATTTTAGTTAGGATATC
The DNA here is from genome assembly GCA_963277665.1 of Viscum album. Classification (NCBI taxonomy): domain Eukaryota; kingdom Viridiplantae; phylum Streptophyta; class Magnoliopsida; order Santalales; family Viscaceae; genus Viscum; species Viscum album. The sequence goes on from OY728152.1 coordinate 1,233,668,227, forward strand.
ATGTTTTCTTGAAGGTATCTCCATCTAAGGGTGTTATACATTTCTGTAAGAAGGGTAAATTGAGTCCCAGGTACATCAGACCTTTCAAAATTCTAGAAATAACTGTGGCTATAGCTTACCGTTTGACAATGCCGCCAAGTCTCTCCAAAGTTCATGATGTGTTCCACGTATCACTAATGAGAAAATACATGTCTGACCCAATGCATATACTTACCTATGAAGATTTAAAAGTTCAAACTAATTTTTCTTATTGATAAGAACCTGTCAAGGTTCTTGATACAAGAGAACAAGTGTTGATAAACCGGACGACTCATCTAGTAAATGTTCATTGGAGAAACCATAAGATGGAATAGGCAACGTGGGAACCCAAGGAACTTATGATGAAGAACCACCCAAATCATTTTATGTAGTAATGTTTTAGAAATTTCAAGGAAGATAGTTTTTGAATGAGGGGAGAATTTAACACCCCAAGATTCTAAGTTACATTTCCCTTTGAATAATATTGTAGCTTGGGTTGTACGCAACTTCGAGTTTAAACACACCACAACCAATCAAACTAGCTGTTATAAATAGTAATACCCACTTTTTGAAATTTTATAAATTTTATCATTCAAAATGGATTTCATTTTTGGATTTCGAATATTGAAATTATCTTTGGGTGAATTTTTGGTATTTTTCTGAAAACATTCAATTTTTTATGAATAGTGAAAAACACTGAGTTATTGTTTAAAACCCAGTTTTAATTTAAATAATTATTTATTTCATGTAAATTTATTTTAGGTCAAAATAGATACATAATAGCTATATAATTTCAATGTAATTCATTGTAGTCAGTTTATAATAATTTTAGATATATAAAAATTTCAGTGAACTTTTTACCGTATTTTACCCACCTCTTAGGAGCATTTGCAAATTTACATAAAATATAATTTTACTGCTTCTGTGTGTTGAATTTAAAAAATTTGAGAGACACTATTGATATCAGTATGTAAAATTTTGTTCAATTAGTTGAAAATAATTTTTGGTGATTGGTAACTTTTGACTTTTATTTACCACGGTTAAATGTAAATAGGATAATTAAAGGTAAAAATGATATTATTATTACCATAACACATGTCATAATTCTATTGGATAAGTGTAATTCGACCAAAAACAAAATTTGAAAAAATATTTGATCCTTTAGGTCCACCTGGATTATATTAGGACATTTATTATTATTTAATTCAAAGAAGAGTTAAAAGTGATAAATTCAATGTTTAATAACTAAACCATTTTTTATATAGGGTTACACATAAGATATATTCGACTATAAATATTCATTAGAAAGATAAAAGGATTTACTAAATAAAGGAATTTTATTTATATTTTTTAGACATTATATAATTTATTTTATTTATGACACAATAATGATGCAGTAATTACCTTATTAAGGAAATGTTAAAAAATTGATATTATAAATATCAAAATAAATGTAATTTAAGACATATTATGAATTCCACTAATTTTATAGGTTAATATTACATGTTAGGGTTTATTAAATAAATTTTTTTCTAAGTAATAATGTTTTTATGAATTTAACAAAAACAAAATAGTAAATAGTGTCAAAATTGACATTAAAGAGTTTTTAAAAGAAATATTATATTATTAATTTATATTCTATTCATAAAAATATAATGATTGGACAAAGGTCATAAATAATATTATATATGTCATTAATGAACCACTTGAGGTTATTTTTGAAGTTTATAGTATGTTTATTAATCATATAATATTAAAAAACAAAGAGACATGGTAAATGTCAAAATAATTAACTAAGAATTAAATATAAATGATAAGGTTAATATAGTGACCCAAACATTTCTAAAACCTATTGGTTGAGTAGTTTTCGACCCATCCCCACCTTATACATGAAATACATCATTTTAATCCATTATAAACTTAAAACGATTTCATTATAAAATATTATTCCAATCTTTTAATAAGGTTTCCCTCACCACTCTTATAAAAGGGCACTTCCCCTTCTCTGAAATTCACACGTACAAATTCATTTAGCTCAGAAAACCCCTACACAAATATCCTCTCAACTATCCTCCCTTAATCCTAGAGTCCTTCCATTTTTCATAAATCCAACCTAAGAATCTGTTTTGATCAAATCGAAAGTATGATCCTGAAGAAGAGTTAAATAGTCCATCCCCTCTTTCAAGTTCCTTTCTTCTTCCACTTCCTCTTTACTTATTATTTCCGTTATAAAATAATAAATATAGTATCTTATATATACTATGATGTTATTATAAATACGGTACATCCTTATTCATTATTCTATCCATCCTTTTAATGACATGTCACCATGCGTACGTACATACGGATTAATGTCTCCACGTCGTGGTGTAGTTGTTATTCAATACATCAATATTTGGATGGGTATAATAATGATTTATAGTTGATGTCAATAATTAATATAACATGATAAAGATTCAGTATATATGATATACCATCCAGTTATATATTATTTTAATATTAATAAAATGATATTTTCTTTCCTGCGTACGTATGGATTATCGTCTCCACGAACACAATGAGATTCATTCCCCATCGTATCCATTCAAGACTAATTTTCATTTTATGATTAAAAATAATGTTTAAAGACATAATATCATTCTTAATATGAATAATATAAATCATATCCATAATAAAAATTACTCACGTAACAATGAATACAAAGAAAATGAATCAGTTAACACCTGAAATGATGATACTACTGAAATATCATTAACAAAGCATTATTAGAAGATCATATATGATATCATATTAATGGTTCTTTTATAATTTAATAACAATGATTTCACCATTATACAAGAGTTTGACCTACCCTCGACCAAAAAAAGGAACAAAGTAAGGGTTAATTTCACAATCTCTTTATTATCCAAGGTTGTTTTTTTGTAAGTATCTACTGGGACCTCTTTATCATCCACATCCATGTTTCTTAAAAATGTATTCCAAAACATTGTTACTATTTACTAGACTATGGGTTAAAGTCATTTATACACTTGGTTGACTTTTTATAAAATGGTTTTAAATGAATCTTTTCGTCATTTTCCAAACAAGGAACCTAATTACCTTTTCGACATAATTCAGGTAAGAATGTTTTTTTAACATATAAGGCGAGTGTGGCTATGTTCTACCTTTATAACATCGTCGAAGCTTCCCTTATATTTTTATAAGAATTTTTTGAAAATAAATGTTTTATTTTATAATTATATGACTTTTAAATGATTTAATAATAGAAAGTGATATTTCTCTAAAAAATTATTTTGATTTCATCTATGCCAACATCCTTTGATGGATTTTAAGCTTAATTGAGGTTGATTTATTATGATACAAAAAATCCATATTGTATTGAAGGTTTTGGGATACATTTGACAGTGGATGTGTTATTTTCACACTATTCATGGTTTATGGAGAAATTATTGACATTTCATATTCTATTTTTAATATGAATGTTTATGTTTTGTTTGAACCTTTCCATATGAGGAATTTGTTGGACTTAGTAAGTGACGGGTGGAGCCCGCTATTGCTCCTCGATGCATTGGTAGGTCTCATGAGACAAACTAGTGTTTTGGAACTAGTCCTTGAAAAAAATATTATTTTTTTCATAGTACAAGGCCTTGAATATGTGGTTATGATGTCTAGAATTATGCATTCCATCATTATGAAAGTGGATACTGATATTGCATTTGATTATTTGACTAGTATAATATCCATGTGAATAAGTAAATTTCATTATTTGATTTTATCATTTCCATATTATGCTGAAGTTCATGTTTAAAAGGATTTTGTTTTAGTCTTATACATTGCAATAGATGTTTATGCTTCTTTATAAATGTTTCCTCTATATTGTTATCCTTGCTGAGCATCTAATCTCACCCCTTTCTATGGTTTATTTTTCCAAAGATGTAAAGAAGTATTTTATGACTAACCTATAGGGATAGTCTGAGGGTATTTGAGTGTGATATATGGAAATAATGTTGCTGTAATTTTTCATATTATAATGTAATGTAAATCTTATGAATGTATCTAGTATATCCATGGCTACTAAACTGATTGGACTTTTGGGACATGATTTCCTTACATCATGCCAATGTTGTGTAATAATGCACTGACTCTGGGTAACTAGGGTTGGGGTCATACATGTCAAGTCCCATTTAAAGGGTTAAATTTAAATTAATTTCTACCACTTATATGATTGTAATTTGTAAAAATATATTACATATTTGAAATCATAATAATTTATATTTTCTAATATTTTCAATTTATTATTTATTAGAAATAGTAGTGAAAGTGAATAAAATTAATTTCAACGAATAATAGAAAAATAGCATAACAAAGGAATGAACCTTGAACATAAAGACCAAACTGATCTAGAAATTTTTCCGATGTCTATTTAATGTTAATATTTCCACTCTATCCTCTAATTTATATAATTTGGAATATTATTTCAGACACTTGACATTAGAATAAATGGGGATGGAATTCCCTTTTCAAAAATTTATAAGAATGTCACTCCTCCTCAACAATAAAAAGGCATTAACCCCTCCCACATATTCAAATATCTAAAGATCTTTTTATCACCCAAAACCTGCTCAAATAAGCTCCCAAAATCCCTACCTTAATCCAATCATATTCCATTTTTGCATAAATCCATCCATTTAATCACATTGTTGCATACCAAAACAAGTTACCCAAAGAAGGGGACATATCATTCATCAAGCTCTATTGTTTTATTATCATTATTAACGACATAAATTCTTCTAATTATATTATTATATAATAACCATAGTATAAAAAATATACTGATATTTTTTATTCTATTATTTTGACCAAATATTACACACACTTCCATATAACAGGTCATGAACTTTCTATTCTTGTGAACGGCAAACTAAAACCACATGGAATAATATCGTTCATTTTTTCCTTTACCTCATCTCTTGGATGAAAATTATGATGGACACTATATTTTTATATTATATTTATTTTTTATTTATTCTTTTGTAATTATTATATAAATCATACCTTCATATTTTCCATTTTGTGTAAATATGACAATTTCATTTGGGGAGATGTGGACTACAGCCTCCTCAAAGTGATGGGATTCATTCAAACTCTACACAGAATGTATTAAAGATGTGTTCAGTAAAATTATATGACATATACGAAAAAATAATTATTTTGTAATTATTATATATATACATATCTTTCATTTATATTCTTTATTTCAATAATATAAGAAAATGGAAACAACATCCATGTGTAAGTACATCCTACCGTCTCCATGACGGTGTATTTCATTTTCTATTTCAATCATTCATAGATTATTATAATTAAATATATAATTAATATTAATTAAATTTATATAATTTTTTAAATTATATAAATCATTATATAAGTATTAGGACTATAAATATGTCAAAGATGATATTACCTGAAACTAAACATCACATGGATGTGTAAATAAACTGGTGATATTAATCCATATGTGGTATTAGATATAAGAATATTGTTTGGTGATAGATGTATAATAAAATTATATTAATTATATAGGATTATTCGTAAGTATAAATAGATTCAATACATAATCTAAGGGTATTTCTAATCTCACTTTTATTTCTATGACATTCACACCTTATTCACCACTCATTTTTTTATGTTGTGTATAAGCCAACCATGAATATAATCTATGATTATTATCCATAAATTTATGTCTATTTACATAAAAAATGTTTGATCTATATTTCATGGTGTTTATGTTTCAAAATCTACCAAATTATTAATGTTTTTTTTGTCTCAATTTTTCTTCTTTGAGACACATGCCTTGAATTTCAAAAACCATGTTTTCGAAAATATTTTTATTTTTTTTTCAAAACAATTTTCAATATTTTTTAAAGAATATATTTAAAGATAATTTTTTGTTAAATGTTATTTTAAAAAAATTCTTTCTAATAATCTTTCATATTTTCTCAAAGGTATTTTCAATGAAAACTTTTTTCCCAAATTATTTATGTTTTAAATATTTTTTTCGAAGAAGTTGCGATATTTTTCTCAATAAATATTTTTATAATATATTAAAAAATTATTTTCCATCTTAGATAAAATAAATTAGAGTTATAGATAATTTAATTGTGGGAAATGAAACCAATTAACCATTCATATTTTTCTTTTTTAATGGGTTATGTTTTGATGGCTTGATTTTTATGAAACTCGTTTCTCTTTCTTGAGTTATATGCTTATTAAAACCTCCAATTTTCAAGGGTTACACTTTGATGAAATGATTATAAAACATATATTTTTATATTGGTTAATAAATGATTACATGTTTATGATGTACACTTCATTTCATAGGTTATGATATTATTTATTATGAATGTTTTGAAATTTTATGTCAGATTTCATTATGAGATGGGTGCAACCAATATCTCCCTCTATTTAATTGGGTAAGGATTTATATCTCATGATATAATGGTGGGATTCAAGTTAATGGTCTTGATCCACTATGGAATATGGGGAAACCAGTTCTAGTATGAGAATATGTGGAAACATGATCCACTATATGAACATGGTGAATCTCAGTCCACTATAGGAAGATAAGGAAACATGATCCATTGCGGGAAGATGGGAAAATCTGACCCACTACCGGAATATAGGGAGCCTTATCCCATAAAAGTAAATTACTGTTATTAGGGATGTTATTGTATCCTTACTAGTAGGTTAAGACCCAATGAAGTTCCCTTTTATGTTTTGGAAATGTTCCTTGACTTATAGTTAATGATATTACATGTTAATGTGTCTACCACAACTCAATGTCTTCTTCCATTATTACGATTACATGGATTATCCTCCTGATTCCCTTATTATTAATGTCTTATTAAAGTCCAATATTTATGAAATTATTCATATTTTTGATCTTTGATATGAAGGGTATGATATTCTAATGTCGTTATCACATTCTCATTCCCTTCTGCCCATATTTATGATTACATATCTCCCTTGTTTACCGTCACTGAACATCTAATCTCACCTGTTTCTTTTCCATTCCATAGGTTATGAGGATTTATATTATTTATAATCAACTTAAGAATGTTGTTAGTAATAAATAACCAAGTGGGAGATAATGTATCTCACTTATGTACCTGCCTTTATGTTTCCTTATTTCCAAAGTCAGTAAACTTATACGGACATTGGGCATCCGTTGGTGTAATTTTCTAAGTATTTTGAAAAAAATTATTTAATGGTATTGTATAAAAATTAAGGGTCACTATAGTTGATATTTAAGAAAAATTCTAGTTAATCATTGGAAACTATGATATGAAAACATTAGTATAAACCATAAGGGCATGTCTATATATAATTCTATGGATAATAACAAGTATATTAAACTATCCTAGAATTTTGGTAAAATATAGAGTGACTATTTTCCAAGTAATACATATTTTTATTATTATTTAAAGTGGATGTGGTTGTGGCACAAATGTACATAGGCATAAAAACCCCAGAAAACATTACTGATTAATAATTGATTAAGAAATGGTGCATAAAAATGGGTGTTACTACACACCTAGTTTGAAACTCCAAGTGGATATACTTTGGGAATTCACCAACTCTTCACGAGCCATCATTAAGGTTTTAAATATTATTTTTCAATGAATATACTAGGATAGTCCTAAGGTGTCATAAATTAAAAAATTTGTCATAATGTATTGATCTTATATGTTTTTTTTCAAGAATATGTGGTTTCTCATAATGATAACTATTTCTTACTCTAGGAATTTTGGTTTTAGTCAATGGTTTGAACTTGAAGGAACCATGTTAATGGTGATTGAAATGTAAAATGTAATGATTTTTCTCCTGAGGATCTGAATGTTATGGTATGTGGAATGAAAAATATCATTTCTCTGATCACCCAAAATTCTCAATCTATTAATCATGTTGTAATTCCAAATGAGTGAAGTAGGGAACACCGTTATATTATATCCATCATGTTGAAACATCTTCCTTCATTCAGTGGGCCTTATAATCTACTTATGGCTAAATAATGGATTTGTACCCGTAAAATGATATTCTCCATTATCTAATTCTTGGAACAGGAAAATTTCATTCTAGATATTTATTGTTTAAAAAGTGAAGGTGTCCAGTGTTGGACTTGAATCAAGAATATGTGGAAGTAAGATGAAATTGAATCCACAGATTGGGGAAATATCATGAACTTATTATTATATATGTATTTTTCTCATGTTCTTTATATGACGAGGGAAAATGAGTTACATGAGTTAAAGATAAAGGATGATGAATTTATGGGTACCTATAAGGATAATTTCATAAGACTTGTGAGGTACACATATAGAATTCTCTTCTAACCCAAAAGTACAGTTGATAGGTTATTCTGTGTCTTAATGCTTGGTCTTAGAAGTGAATTTTCCACAATATACTTTAGTAGTTAGGAAGATATTGTTAATTGTGAAATCATAGATGAACACATAGGTTGGAGTTACATATCAATCTCATGGTTTTAATAAGAAAGAGAATATAGAGTATAGAGGAAAATCTAAAAACCATAAGGAGAAGAAGATGGGCCTTCCTTTATGCTTCAAGTGTGGAAAGAAGAATGGAGGAAATTGTTTTATGGGGTTTAATAAATTTTTTATGTGTTGGAGGGAAGGCCATCTAAAAATTGATTACTGAATTGATAGGATTAAGTGGCCTAATGATACAAAAAGACATAAAGTTGTATAGAATGATCCTCCTAAATATATGTGCTACAAGTGAAAGGAGAATGGGAATTATACTAAATAATTCCCAAACCTAGTGGATATAGATGATGATCGGTTTTAGAAACCACTTAAATTTAGGGACAGTGGAAAATATCACGTGATCACCATTTCTGAAGAGGGGTGAGATAATGACATGGTTAAAGGTACAGTTACCCTCAAATACAAAACTACTAATGTCTTATTTTATTATAGATATAACCACTCTTTTATATATAATGAATTTTATAAGGGTATTTAGATTTAACCAAAATGATTAGATATGGAAGTAGTATTGATACCCCATAACAGTATGATTATTTCATCTCAAGTCTATGATTCCTCTCTAGTTGACATTTGTGGGAATGTTCTTCTTCCAAATCCTATCATTCTTCCTTTAGTGAAATTGTATGTATTATTTGGCATGTATTGGATTTATCTTCATAAATACCACATCAATTGTTGAGTAAAGGAATTTACATTTTATATTTAAAATTAACTTATGATTTTGTATCAATGTGACAATAATTATGAACTTCTAAGGGAAATGACATCTATTTTATGGGTCTTAATTCCCATTCAGTAGGTGTGTTTGTCTCAAATGGTTGGTGATAATATAAGAATTGATGATATTGCTATTGTTCATGAATTTTTGGGTGTGTTATTAGAATTTTTTCCAAGTATTTAACTAAAACATGAAGTTGAGTTCATGATATAACTCATTACTCATTCCACGCCAATTTGAAATACTCCATATAGAATGGACCAGTTGAGTTTCAGGAATTCAAGGAGAAACTCCAATATAACTGTAATATGGGATTAATTCGACCAAGTGATTAACCACAGGTGAACATGTTCTATTTTTTAAAAATAAAGTTTGATCAATATGACTCTGTATAGATTATTTGGATTTGAAAATTATCATGATCAATAATAAGTATCCACTTCCCCATAATGATTACATGTTTGATAAATTGCACGAAGCTCAATAATTTTCCATGATTGACCTTAATTTTTAATATCAACATTGGGGGGTCAAGATATTTGATATACCCAAGAAAACATTCCCTAAAAAGTGTAGACACTATGGATATATAGTGATGTATTTAAATCTTACTAATTACCCTATTGACTTTATGGATTTTATGTATATATTCTTTAGAGATTACCTCAATCATTTTCCAGTGGTTTTTATAGATGATATTTTTATCTATTAAAAGAGATAATAAGAGCTTGAATACCACTTGAGAGTTGTACTGAAGACCCTGAAGAAGAAGAAAATGTATGAATATTTTAAAATGTTTTAATTTTTTCTAAAAAAAGTCTGATTTTTGGATAATATAATATCAAGATATTGTATTGCAGTATTTCCATTAAGGATGGAGGCTATAAAGGTTTTTCCTTTAAAAACCACGGTGACTGATATCCATAAATTTCATGTACTATCTAGCTATTATTGATATTTTTTGGATAATTTCACATGAATATAAAATCCCCAGACTGTGGTAAATTTTAATGGTGTCAATTTCCTATGAAAATATTAATTCGAGCAAAATTTCAAAGAGATAAAGAGAATTTTGGTTAGCGCATCTATTCTTATATTACCATATAGTGTAGAAGGATTTGTAACAATATTAATGCAAAAAAGAAGGTATTTGGATGTGTTCTTATGAAAAATAACATGGTTATCTCTTATACATTGCGACATTTGAACATCCACGCATAAAATTACCCAACACATGACATGGATTTAGTAGCAGTGATTTTTTCATGAAAGATATGGATTCATTATCTTTATAGTGAAACGTGTGATATATATACTGATCATAGAGGTCTAAAATATATATTCACATATAAGGTGTTGAAAATGTTCCATATAAAATGGATAAAGATGATAAATCATTATGAATATTGAATAGATTACCACCCCAGTAAAGAGAAAACAGTGGACGATGCTTTGAGTCGAAAGGATAATGCTAACATATCTATGATAAGGATAAAACAATATCCAACATTTCTTCATTTTCAATATATAGATATAGAAATCCTGAAGGAAGGGTAAAAAATTTATCTTTCTCACTTGAATGATCAACCCTTTATCTATGTTACGACTCATGGGACACGTAAGGAATATGAAGAGATGAAAAAGAATGTTAGAAATGTTAATGAATTTAACCTTGATTACGATTAAATTATAAGGATCCAGAACTGTGTATATGTTCCTTCCATATTGGATTTGATGAAGGATATATTAGAGGAAGCTCATTGTTCATCATTCTCTATTTATCTTAGATGTATGAATTTGTATATAGATTTGAAGGAATGCTACTGGTGTGATGGAATAAAGAGGGATATCATATAGTTTTTATCTCAGTTCTTGGTATTCCAACAAGTTAAGGAATAAAGAAAAAGTATATTGGGATGTTGCATCCATTAACCATACCATAATGGAAACTAGATAACATCAATATGGATTAGTTCATTCAACTCCCAAAAAACCATAAATGGATTACTGATATATTTGTTGTATTATATTCACTTACAAATTCATTTCAGTTCATTTATATTGTAGAATAATTCTCTCTGGATTAGCTTTCCAGGATATATTTTAATGTTCTTTTAAGGTTTCATGGGGCACTAATTTCCATTATATTTGTTCAGGATCTAAAGTTTAACTCAATGTTTTGGTGAAGACATTAGTAATCAATTGATTCCAAATTGTGTTTGAGAACTACATATCATCTTTAGACAGGTGGTTAGTCTAAAAGAACAATTCAAACCCTATATGATATTTTTAGATCTTGTTTGATGGATTTCAAAGGTGGTTGGGATCAACACCATCCTCTAGTTGAGTTTTCTTACAAAAATATATTTCACTCATGAATTCATATAGATCCTTATTAAGACATATATAGGATTACATGTAGAAATCTGACTTTCTGGGATGATATTAGAGAATGAAATCCATTATAACCTATGATAACTGAAGAAATGTTAGACAAGGCTAGAACCATTTAGTAGCATATCAAGGTATCTCAAAGTCAGTAGAAATTTTTTTCTGATAACCATTATCATTACCTATAATTTGAAGTTGGTGTCTATAGTTTTCAATTAATTTCTCCATAAATAAGTTTATGAGGTTTAGGAAGAAGTGGAATCTAAGCCCTAGGTATATCGATCCATTTCATATTATTTATTGTATTGGAATTGAAGTGTATCACTTGGGACTTCATTTAAATATACCTCAAGTTCAAGATCTGTTCCATATATCTTTCTTGAAGAAGTAAATACCTGACCCTTCAAATGTAATGAACTCCAAATTCATACTTCTAGAGCAGGATATTTCTTACCAAGAACAGCCAGTTAAAATTATGGATCATACAGAGAATGTTCTACGACACTAGCCCACTCAAGTGGTCAATGTTTCATGGTTAAATAACCAGTTGTCAGAAGAAATGTGGGAACATGAGGATATGATGAGTTATAGGTATCCTCATTTGTTTGTATCAGAATGACGAATTGTTTGGTTGAAATTCATTTTATGGTTGGGTAGAATGTAACACCATGAGTATTAATAAACCTTTTTTTTAATAAATATATTTTTCATGATGTATTTAATTGAAAACATCAATAAGGCAAACCTTATTTATACTATATACCATGTTAAGGTTGTGATACATGCAACACTAACATAGCTTGTACTACAAACAACACTACGTTTCTACGAAACAACATTTTATTATTATTATTATTTAAAATGGATTGTTATAACATCGCCATCAAACATAGTAATATGAATATTAATAACTAATTTTTAATTTTATTTATAATTTTTTTAGATAAATAAAACATATTGATAATAAAACATGCATTTCTTTATAATGTCTTTAAATTTTTCAAAATACTATTTTAATAAAAGTACTGTTATTTATGTCCTTAAATTAAAAATAAAAAAATTAATTTAAGAAAAATGTAGAAATTTAATTTTATAAAATAAAAAATAAAAATTAATAATGTCAAAATTATATTCAGGATAATCTTAAGGATTTTTCAGAAAAAACTTCATTTTTTAATGAATCGTGAAAAAAATTGAATTTTAATTTTAAACATCATTTTCTCAATTTTATTTGTATAGATAAATTATATTTTTATTCAGTATTAACGTCTAATGAGATTAATTTTACATAAATTAATCTAGTTTAGATCATGTGAATAGATTTCACATTGAAATTTGATATTAAATCATTCAAAACCTTTAAATATTTTTCCATAAAAAACCATCTATCGCAACTCATTTGTGTGATTAAATTAAAGATTATTTCTACTAATTATTTTAATATAATTTTGGAAAAATAGATTTCATAGTTTTAATATGAATAATAAAAAATTTATAATAATATCATCATATTTTTTGACCAAAAATATTAGTGAAGTTCATTATAATTATTTACACTGATTAGGAAACAAATTAGCTTATTAAGGGGCTAAACTAAGAACCGAGGGCCCAATGTGACCTAGAAATTTGTCAAAAATCAATTTTTCATTAATATAATGACCTTATACTCCCATGGATATTATATTTATAATTATTTGAGCCACTTTAAATGGAAAAATTGTGGTTATAATTCCCTTTTCAAAAATTTACAAGAATGTCACTCCTCCTCCACTATAAAAAGGCACCCACCACCACCACTTATTCACTACTCTCAAGACCATTCGATTACCAAAACATTGATAAAATAATATCCCAATAACCCTAAATTAATCATATAATCCTATATTTGGGATGAAATCCATCCATGTAATCCCAATGGTTCAAATCAGTAGGTGTTTCCCAAATAAGAGGTAACATCCTTCCACAAGCTCCTTTGTTTTATTTTCATTCTCCACCACCTCAATTATTCTTATTACATGATTATATAATAAACTAAAAACCTAAATATACCTATATCTTTTTATTATATTTGTTTTAGCTACACATATAAAAACATCCCTTTAATGGGTATCAAACTTACCGTTATTATGTACGGTGAATTAACACCTCACAGAATGATGTTGTTTGTTTTTTCATGTACAGCCTCTCATGGTTTGGAATTATGATGGAAACACTATTTTCATATAATATATATGATATTTATGATTTTATTATGCTTATATAATTATTATTTAATACATACCTTCATTATATACCTTTTGTTTAAATTTGATAATTTCATTTGGGGATGTGTGGACTACCACCACCTCAAAGCGATGTGACTCATTCACACTCTACATTGAATATTTTCAAGATGAGTTATTAAAATTATATTATATATATATATATGTATATGTGTGTAAAATAATAATTATAATGGAATTATTATATATATATTTAATTTAAATTATCTCTTTAAATATGATAAGAAAATAGAAACAATGATTATGCAAACATACGGCCTACCATCTCCATGAACAATGATTTTTTGTCTATCATACATATATTTTAATAAATACATATATAATAAATATAAATTATATTTATATCATTTATAACATTCTCTAAATCATTATATAATGACAGGAATAATAAATATACCAAATTAAGACACATGTGAAAAACAAAGCAAATATTATAGGAAACATAACCATAACATGGAAGAGTTAATAAATGGGTGATATAAATCCATATATGTTATTAAATATGAAAATATATTTCTATGTTAGATGTTTAATAAACTTTTATTTATTATATAGGAGGTTTGAATAAGTATGACGAGATTCAAGACATATGGTAAGGGGATTTCTAGTATCACTTTTATTTCTGTGTGATTTTTGCCTTATTTACCACTCGTTTATTTAGTGTGGTGTATATACTACCCATGAATATATTATATATTTTTAACCAAAAGATTATGGTTATTCACATAAAAATTTTATGATCTATCTTTCATGGGGATTATGATTCAAATGTTACCAAATCAGTAATGTAGTTTTGTCTCAATTTTCCTTCTTTGAGACACATGCCTTGAATATTAAAAACCTTGTTTTAAAAAATGTTTTCAATAATCCATTTAAATATTATATTTTATGCTCATTTTCATGTAAAAAGGATGTTAAATTTCTTGGGGGGTTTACAAGATTCCTCTAAATGTTTTCAAGGATATATTTAAATAAAAAGGTTTTCTAAAAATGGTTTATGTTTTAAAAATATTTTTTAAAAGAAAAAATTATATTTTCATCAAGAGATGTTTTTAAAATATTTTCCAAAATTATTTTCCATATAAGATAATGTATATTAATTTTTACACATGCCTTTATGTGGAATTGTTCCAAAGGATCCATACATATTCTTTCTTTGAGTGGTATATGTTTTTATAACATTCTTTTTATGAAACATGTTTCTATTTTAAGGGTTATATAATTATGAAACTCACTTATTTTCATGGGTTATGATTTGATGAAATGATTTTGTAACATTTATTTCTTCCATACATTATGATATTATTACATTTTTATGAAACCCATTACATTTCATGGTCTATGATATGATTGTTTATTCATTTATGGCATATATATTTATGGATTCATTATGAGTTGGGTGGGGCTTGTATATTCCTCCAATGCATTGTTTAAATATTTACATATCATGAAATAATAATGGAATTCAAGTCTACAGGCCTGATCAACTATGGAATATGGGAAAATTGATCCACCATGGGAAGATAGGGATACCCGATCAACTATAGAAATATGGGGAAACACTATACACTATAATAAAATGGGGAAACTCATTACACTATGTGAATATGGGAAAACATGATCCACTAATAGAAGATTGAGAATCCTAATACCTTACCAGGAAAGGACCATTACTGTAGATATTAGTGTGTCCCTACCAGTAGGTTTAATCCCCATGAATTTCCCTATTAATTTTTTTAGTGTTCCTTGACTTATAGTGAATGATATTTCATGTTTATGTTTCTTCCATAGTTCAATGTCTTATTCATATGTTATGAATTCTTGTTTTATAGTCTTGACTACCTTAATATTCATCTCTTATGAAAATCCAATATTTATTACTTGATTCATTTTTAGGATATTTGATATAATGGGTATGATCTTATAATTTCATGATCACATTACCATACCCTTATGCTAATGTTTATGCTTATATGTCTCCCTTGTTTACCCTTACTGAGTATCTGATATCACCCCATTATTTTGTTTCCATTCCCTTGGTTATGAATATATGTATTATGTATGATGTTTCTGAGAATATTTCTAGTCATGAAGAATAATGTGGGTGATAATTCATCTCACTTATATTCCTTAATTTATTTTTCTATGTTTCCAAAGGAACTAAAATAATATGATATTTGGTAATATGTTTTTTAAATGTTTTATGTTTTCCAAAAAAATTATGTAATGTTAATATATAAAAATAGAGGGTCCCTATATCCATTATATTTATTGTTTTATATATATGAATTATATTATAAATTATATCAAAAGATAATTCAACTTCATGCTCTTGTGAATGAAAAAATAAATTATTATAGAAAAGACCATCAATGAATTTTTGTTCCATGGGTATATCTCATATTCATAGGATATCTTCCTTATCTATAGATAATGATTGATCTTAATCTCTTCCTATAATTTCATTAAGTACTTTATATTGGGGGATCCTAACGTTATTTAGATGATGATTGTTTCCCTATAATAAAAATATATTCCTCCTCACCATCATAAATCATAATCTCCATCTCCTGGGAATAATTGTTTCCATAGAATTTGAAATACAACCCATACTAAGGTTCCTATAAAATTAAACAATAGGTATAATAACCCATTTTTAAAATAGGATACAACATTTCCCTTTAATTGTAATAAACTCAAATATCACTTTCATATTAATATTTCCACTTAGTGCCATAATGGATAGCTCCCAAACTAGAGTGATAGGAAAATATTTTATGTTTCAGGAAAACATAGAGGATATAAAATGTTATGGAGATAACAAATCATGTTAGTTAGTTTTGATTCTAATTTTAATGTACCTTCCACAAGATCATTAGGAACAACAACTTCAAATGTGGTAATTTCATAATCTTATCCTTCCTTCCTTGGCCTTTTTTGGGGTAAATTCACTTGATGATTCGGGAATTGGTTTTCAAAATTTCCTTTCCCTGTATAGTGAATGAATTGGACTTAAATATTTTTATCCCTTTTTTCATTATTAATATTTATGTTCTTTTCCTCATCATTTTTAATAAAATCATCTTCTCTACCATTACCAATTTGTTTCTTATAATAGTTTTTACATGTTGCAAATCCCATAATTATTTTCTTCCCGTTTTTCTCGTTATTCTTTCTATGATGCTTAGTATTCCACTCTTCCTACTTATTTACCTTAAATAAATACATACTTGATAAAATATTTAATGTATTAGTAGTGCTTGAAGCTATATACTCTTATAATGAAATTGTATAAGATACTGACTCCATTTTAAGGGTCATCATTAAATTATCGGAGAAACAATAAATATTAAATTATGTTCTATATAAATAGTCCACATGATTCCCATATGACCTAGTAATGTTATCCTCATACTCAGTAATATTTTCCTCCTACATTTTTCTATGATTAAGGAACTGACATTCTATTTCTACTCATTTATCATGAGGAGATTATTTTTCCTAGAATACTTTCTCAAATGATCCCTATTCCGTGACCATTTTCTCATATTCCTCATAGGAGTCCTGAATTAGTGACCACCATGGGTCTGAATCTCCATTTTGATGATAAGAAATCGTGAATATGTTTTCTTCGTTACTACTCAATGGGTGAAAGATATTATCTAGAGACTTGATCCATTGTTCATTTACCAATTTATTAGTAGTTCCACTAAATACATGAGGTTATTTCCAGAAGAAGTGATCTAACTTGGTTACATTGTGTTTTGGATCAATAGGACGCACAATTTGGGTGAGTTTATTTTTTATAACATGTTAAAACTACCCTAATTTGGTTATTATAAAATTATTCTCAACTACAATTTCATTGACATGTTCAGGGGGAACTTCCCAAAATTTACTATGGATGTAAATATGGTCCCCATTCCTCGCATTGGTCACTGTCTTTCTAAAATGTCATAAAAATAATCATCTCATGATATTAAATTATAAAATAAAATTCCTATTAATTATTATAGAGTGTTCCATAGAAATATTGAGAGATTTTAATAATACTTATTCTATCAAACTCAATTCCTCTCGATCTAGAAACTATATTTTCTATTAAATTTGACTTGATACCAATTGTAATAGATCGAACCCTAGAAAACCTATGTTGAAAATTATATTTAATTATTTTTATAGAATAAAAGATCTCCCAAAGAGGGAAAAACTACCTCACTCGTGAATCCACTCCGTTGTAATTTTCCTCCTAATAACCTTTCCAAATATCATCCAAGTCCAATGGGTATCATCCAAACATCTAAGGCCTGAACTAAAATCATAACAAACAATAATTATCAATTAAAATATATAATTATTTATTAAAATAATTTCAAAATTCACAATTTATTTCAATGAAAATAATTATTCATAATGATTAAAAAATTTTCAGATTCCATCATCACATCAAAATTGTGAAGAACTACAATCGGGAGGCATGTGACACACTCCCAGCATATTCCATATAAGAATCCAATATATACTAAACCTGTTTAATAGGAAAATTGATTAAATTTAATAGAAAATAATTCTTCTGATGATTTATCTTTATCAAAATGATGTGTAGTGGCATCCAGATACCATCTCGGGATATCCCTTTTCCACATCATGAAAAAGAGACATCAACTCAGAATGATTCCATAATAATCCATTGTAATTTTTTCTTCATTGCCGAATCGGGTCACCAATATTAGAGTAAAATAAATAAAAATAATTAATAATGGAAGATGTATGGAGAGACCTACCAAGAATAACTAAAAATAACCTTAACAACACCCGAAATTGAAGGGGTGTTATAGTAGGTGGAGGGGGAGAATCCCCCCAGTCTACATACATGTGAGGGAGGAGAAAAGGGGACGAGGGTTTAAAATTTAAGAGGGGGAAATGGGTATTTTACACTTATTAACAAAAAATCACGAAATAAAATGTTTTTAAACTATATAGTAGACACTATCCTAGAAAACTCGCTCCACATGGTTTGGCCACATTGTTTACAAACCCATCCTCTAACCATGAATATCACTTATGAAATTAAAACATAGGTCCCACAATGTTTGGTTACGAACATGTGGTTATTGTACTCCATAAAACCAATTCCAAATAAATCACACAACATTTTCTAAGATTTTAATGGTTCACCCATATCAATTTTTTAACCATAAATCTCAATGATGAATTATAAAAATTGAACTAAAAAAGTGACCCACGCTAAGGGTTTAATATAGTTTTCTAAAAATGGTACACACCAAACCATGAATCAATGAATAAAATCTTTAAATAAATACAAATTTAAGAAAAATATATGGAGAGTCACCCACAAACTCAAGATACCTCTTATTCCTTGATCCATGTCCACAAATATCAACTCGAGTTGCTCCAATTCTCATAATTTTGATAAAAACTCAATTAAAAACCCCTTATCTAGAATTCAAAAAAATTTAATTATTAATTAAACCATAACCCATAAAGGGGATTGGTTTTAAAACATCCACAACATATGAATTCTCATCCCCAAGAATCCTTGGATGTCTTTAACTATAAGCATAAACCTTTCTTGGCCTCCAATTAAATTTAAATTCACTAACATAAATTTTTTACATCAAATAAAACTTTTCTATGAAACTCTTAACATAATGTTAAATATAAATTGAAATAAGATTCATCACTTGTTAAAAATTCCAAATCATAAAACTGTATCTTACTTACACACATCTTCCATGGATCTCCTCTATATAACCCATCAGTTTATCATTCATATTATAGTATCCCCTATCATAATACTTTTCATCTCAAAGGTTAACTATGACCCATACTGCTCAAGGAAATCATAATTTCTTACTAAAACATAATTCCCATAATAAAATGACCCATTCAATGTATATTTAAGGTCAGTACACATAATTGAAAATGGAAACCCCTTTTGGATCTTCTCAGGATAGCAATTCCAAACAACTCTTGGTCCTATGAATAGATGTACTCTCTTATCACTAGATCATGATCCCCTATCACCTAAAGAAATTACGAGATTGTATAAGAACCCACATAGATTTATATACCCAAATCATAGAGAAAATACAAGAATGGATCCTTAACAAACTAAACCAATCTTCATACCATCTCTCTAAAGACTGGTGCATCTCTAACCTAACTTACACTCTGATCCCATCAATCATTCTCAATCCCGGTGTTGGTGTACTAACTCCACCCAACATTACATTCACATCTCAGACCTTTTATTTTTCTAAAAAATATATTTAATAGGATATTCCCACTCACGGTACAATAGTTCTATCTTGGCCATACAATGGCTGGTCTCATTACATCCATTACCTTACCAACACAAAGCCATCAATCCATGAATCATTGTCTATCCATCACCTGACATGATGCTAAATATGGTCATACATCTGATACTAGAGAGCCATCATGAAATATCAAATACCTATCATAATTATCTAAATAGGTTCATCATCCTTGTAACCTGCTGAAATTCCATTAAAAGATTGGTCCACACCCTCAACAAGAAAATATTACAACCCCCACCATATAGATTTAATCCTACCATCCCTGGAGCACAACCTCAACGGGTTCCACTTACACATGTTTCACTCTTACCAATCCATACTCATCTAATCCCAGGAAACACCTATCTATGATCATGGTCAAATTATCTATTCCATAGAAAATCGATCCACTTATGATGTCACCGCTCACCATATTTGTATAATTACAATTTTTATCCAAAACCATTGGTAAAAAATCCCACAATAATAGAGTTATTTATTTTAGTACTCAACTTTTATACAATCACTCAATGATTGAATCACTAATCATACCATCCATAACTAGAATGTACCACCAAGATCTCATCCAAATCTAGTAGGTGTAGACTCTCACACTATCACATCATACACCAAGACTCACAATCCCATGTGTCTTACATCATTAATCCTTGTCTCACATTCCTAAAAATTTTCCATTCTCCTCATGCATATCATACACATATAACCAGAATCCCCAATGTTACTCCTCATCAAAATCAAGGTATTCAACCTACCATTTTCTACCACATGATCACCCACTAACCTGGTGTATTTACAAAATAAAATGTTTCTAATTGTGCTCTATCAATCCAAGATCTGACCATCCAGGGTAAAAATCTTCTCCTTCATTTGATACCACAACTGAAATAAAAATACCATTCCCACAATCCTTCCCATAAAAACCATCCATGATGCCCATGATCATTAATGTATTTACATAATAAATGCTCAAAGAATCTTTATTCCTATAAAACATACTTGGCATCACCTCACAAACACTTTTCCTATAACATAAATCATTTATCCAAGTTTACCACCTATAAGGAACAAAAATACTAATATGAAGCCTATATTGGGTTGCCTTCACGTGACACATCTCACAACATCTATTATACTAGGATCAGCTTTATCTTGAGCCACATCTCATGGAACTAAGCTCTCCCTTCCAAACTATAAAAGACATCTCAAATTATTCATAACTAATTAGAAACACATATTTATTCCCATATCAAATGTCTCATTGAAACTCACATTCCATACTACCCACTCTGGGTTTATCATATACTTATATCGGGATTCACATGATTTTTCATCCATTGAGCAGGCCACTGATCCTCACCAGGAATCCGTCTATGAGTAACCCCTATAGAATAATAATATTAGACTAATCCCCATCACGAATCTATATATGAGGGACACCCTGAAAAAAAAACTATTTAATCCATGAACATCTATATAATTGTATCACTATATTATTATCATTATTGGGTATCCCATAGTAATATAGTTTGGTTAAGTTGAACTCCACAAAGAATCTATGTGACCGCCCATAATCCAAAAATTTGAAGATGGAAGTTATATTACATTACTGGTATATAATAAAATAGGTCATATAGGATAAAATATTTTAGGAGTCTTAGAAAATTATGCATATACATACGTTACATTTTAAAACATTAGATATAACATGAACGTAGTGTTGGAAAATTATTATCTATTCTATCGTATTCATAAAAATGAATCATAGTTCTTCAGTTGGTTTTCTTAGGAATGGAAAAAAATAAGGGGGATCTCAAATTCAAAAAAAGGAAATTCATATTGTGGAAGATATCATAACATAAACATTACATCAGTGATGTGATAGGAATAAATAGATAACATAAATCCATAATCTACTAAAACTTAAGGCATTCCATATCCATGATAGTAAATTAATAGATGGGTAATAATAATCATTAATCACATAATGAGACAATTTAAAATTTTGAACACCAAAAAATGATATCAAGGGCACGTTCCAAGATACTAAGCTGATATAGGAAGAGGTATTCACAAAAACCAATGCTATTTTTTTCTATGAGATCTGATGATCAATCAAAGGGATATATAATTCAATGCCCCACTTATCATCTAATTTATTCCAATGAATTCTTTATAAGAGTCAACATTTCATCTCAAACAATTACTTAAGGAAACTATTGATGAATAAATACATATATATTTGTATAATGAACAATATGGAAAATAAATTCTTCCACATTCAATATAATAATGTTGATATTTGGGAGAACAACCCTTAATAATTATATATGTTATGGGTTATCTTTATTATAGTAGGAATCACCCTTTTATATAAATATTTGAAAGTGGTTAATTTAAATGTTATTGGACATCCATGGAAGATGGTAATTGAATTAAAAATATTTTATTTTGGTATGATAACATGGAATTGGTATGAAAAATCCTTCATCGTGGTTCATAACATGCCTATGAATATTTGAAATCATATCCTTTATGAGTGTCTATCCTAGTGTGTGGTCGTAGTCCCACTCATCACTCATCATAATGATGATTTAGTCAATGATCAATCAATAATTTTTGGGTTATTTCCCCTGGTTATATTTTTGAAACAACCACATCCATTTTTGGAATGTAGAATGGGACATATTTTATAAGATACTACACACACATTTAACCTAAACATTAGATGATTATTTCACCATAGAAATATTGAGTTTTAAAATTGTTTTGGTATCTCTTGAATCAAAAGAATATGACGGATTGATTACAATATAGACTTTAGATTCAATTAAAATTCATGAGGTATATGGTAAAATGTCATGTCACACCCCGACCATGGACGCCCATGTTTTTATTTTATTTTTATCGGACCTGCAACTTGGGGTAGAGTCGGATTTGGGTATGGGTTTGAATTTTTGAAGTGTTGATGTTTTCAGTGGGTCTCGAACTCGGGCGCAGTCACCGCACTAGTAGCAGTCATCGCACATCCGGTCTGGGTGGGTGCGCTGTCACCGCACCACTAGTAGCGATCGTGCGTTTGGAACCAGTGAGTGCTCGGTTGCTCGACTTCTTAGATAAAAAATAATATTAAAATAATTAATTAAATTAAAAGTAATTTTATAAAATATTTAACAACAATAATAACAATAATTTGTATTATTGTTATTATTATTTTTATTATTGTTATTATTATTATTGTTATTATTATTATTATTATTATTATTATTATTTTGGAATTATTATTATTATTATTTTCCTTGTTATTATTAGTACTAAATAATGTTATGTTTTAGTTTTTATTTATTTTTATTTATTATTTCCCCCAAGTTTTTCCTTTCTCTTTTTTTTCCACACGAGTTTTCCCTCCCCCCTTTCCTTTTCGCGGCGTGCCACAGCATGGTCTCCCCTTCTCACCTCCCTGTTCGGCTCCACCATCCGCAGTGCCTGCTTCTGGCCTCTGCCAGCCCCACCGTCTGTCCTCTGCCCTGCACAGAAACCCGACCCCGCCTCCCTGTCTGGATCCCACCTCCATGCTTGCCCGAGACCCCATGCAACTCACCTTCACCTCTATCGCGCACACCTATACAGCGTCTCCCATGTGCTCCCCTCATGCCTTCTCTAGTCGGCCTTTCCCAAGCCCTCCACCAGACCTCCTGCTCCTTCCTTCGTTGCCTCGACTGCATCCTGGCCTCCAGCGCGCACCTCCACGCTCCAACGGCGCTACATGGAAAACCAACAGCCTGGGAAACCTTCTCCTATTTGCAGTAGCATGGGGATGCTTCTCCTAGCATGTGGCATATACAAATCGAGCAGGGTAGTTGGAGAAATTTTCCATCACACATATTGACTATGACAGGTAGTGCATGCCCACAACCAATGGTCCACGCAAACCCCTCTTTGAATCTGCCTTCCCCCACCCGCATTTTTTCATTTCAGCTTTCCCAAGATGGTGCGCCCTTACACCCTGGTCATGACCCACCAACCAGCTCTGGCGCCCCCTTGTCCTGTGCGCTCCACCTTCTCTGTCCCTAATATCCTACTCGATCTAACCATCCGCGCCTTCCTCATGTGGCACCTCTCTAGACTCGGCCTCTCTCTACGCCTCTTGCTGCCACCTCGAGATCACTTATCTGCAGCAGCCCCCTTTCCCTAGCCTTCGACCAGCCGACGCTGAAGAATTTTCCTCCTTCTAGTTTATGCAAACCAACAGACTTTAAAGCTCCCAGCCAACCCTGACTCCCCCTTAGACTTGTAGCGTGACCTAGTACCCCATAGGTGACTTCCAGCATGGCCCCGCCTTCCTGTCTACCCCTTGGCCCTGCTTCTCATTGGCTCAGCCCCCTTGGACCCCCTGTCTTAGAGAGCAACAACCACTCCAGCTGACCCATAGCCTCCTCAACTGACCCCTCTTCCAACCAGCACCTTTGTGCACCTCCAGCGACCCTCTCTAGTGGACCGCCTCCGGTCACAGCCCCTCCTTCTCATGCGCATAGTCCTCTGGTATACCCTATGTCCAGTTCTATTATTACTCTGGTTTTATCTATTTGATTTTTAGAGGTTTTGACAAATAAGTGTTATTTTTTTGTCGTGTTGGGTTGGTTTATGCTTCTATAGTACGCTGTTGAGGAGAGAACGAGAACTCGCACTGGTTTCAAGTTTGAATCATCATCGTGCTTCGGTTTCGAGGACCAGTGTGGGCGTTTCTGAGTGAGTTCCATCACTGTTCCTGGTTTCCGAGCATGCACCGTCGTTGTGCCTTAGTCATGAGGTAGGTCCCCCACTACAGTCACCTTTAAATTTAGAATTTATTAATTGCTTTATTTTTTATTAATTTTAATAAATAGGAAATAATATAAGATAATTAATTTTTAAATGATTATTTGGTGTAAAAAGAGATGTTTATTTTATAGACGGCACTTGGAATATTTTCGTGATGAACTAAAACCCAGTAGTTAAAGAATGCTCATTTTTATTTTGAACATAATTTACGTAATTTAAAATATAGTATTGGTTTAAAAGATAAATGATTTCTTCTGAACAATTGTTTTGGGTTTTCTTGAGAAATGATGTTTTTTCTTTAATGTTGGTGAAGGCCCATTCAACACTTTAACAAAATAAATTATTTTTGAAAAACTCACTTTGGGGATAGTAAGGGGTGATCTTTGGTGTGAGATTATTATGTGAGTTGTGTGTGATATTTTTGCATCGTGATTGATTGATTTACATTGTGGATGCACACCTTTTTACTGTATGTGTTGACATGATAACCTGGCATAGTAAGTGATTATTCTGAGAACAATTGTTGCACTAGTTTACATTATGCACTGGATATTGGCCCCATAGCAGGGGAATACTGAGTTATTGCTACTATGGGGATTGGTCCCCTCTGTTGGTCCATGAAGGGCTATACTGGGCATTAGGGCGTTATGAATTCATTGAGTTAGAGAATTCTTTCAGAATGAGTCACATATATAGTACATTATGGACTTTTCATGATCTCTTAGGTTATACCCATGTTTCTTTTAGTGTTTATTTGTATGTGGTGCACGATTGAGAGGTCTAGTTTAGTTGCTGGCCACGGTGCGCCATTTTTTCCATTGCCCATACTGTGTGATGTGTGTTGTGTGTGGTTTTCCATATTACTAACACTAAAATTTGGATTTCTAAACTGTTCACAAAAATATTTTTAAAATGCAATGCACCATTTCCTTTAAAATATTAATCTTGATTTAAAATTAAAAGGGGCAATGGAATGATACTTGTTTTAGAAATGAAAGAGTGTGTGGAAACAAATATTTTATATAATATAATTCAAACCTGGAATTAGTAAATTTATATATTTTAAACGTATTGCAATGGGAATAGATATCGGGCTAGCCTACTGAGTTTTAATACTCAGGCCTATAGTTATTTTTTTTATTATTTGTGCAGGCTACAGCTTGGGTGCGTTTTCCTTGGGCGATGATTGGTTTTGAGTTCGAGAGTGACCAAAGAGGTCACATGAAGATAGTGGGTTTCTCATTTAGTTAGTTTTATTTTCTCTTTGTTCTTGTTTAGTAACTTTATTCTGTTTATTTATTTTGTGTTGCTCTGTTTTATTTCTACTGCATTATTTATTTATTTTCATTGGGATAAATTGTTCCCACTTGATCTTTATTGATGCCCCGGTGCTAGTTACCAGCCCGAGAGAATTGGGAACGCCTCTCGGGTCATGTCACGGACCGGCTGGGGTGATCGGTTCAGGGTCGACGCGGGTTGGTTCATGATAAAATGGTATTACAATAGGTCATCCCTTAGCATACCTCTCTTTTCAGATCACCCATTGTTATTTGGGATGTCTGGTAAAAGGAGATTAGGATTGTTGGGGCTCAGGAAGTAGGTTATGGGTCTGTTCATGATCACCACTGCTTGCAACGAGACCTGAGTTACCAGGGGTAGTCCGGGATGTGAATCTCTTTTCCTTGGTTGTTTTGGATTGAGGGATGACAATGGAGGTGAATCAGTTCACTTTGAGGCCTCACATGGGGTGGTGACCCAGGTGAAGTACAAGTGTTCAGCTCAAGTTACTCTTAGCGTTATGCTTTACCTAGGTCATGGCTCACCACCATGTCGTTGGGTCAAACATATTCACTAGTTTCTCATTCTACTGGGTTATTACTACTTGTGTTTTGTTTTATTCTCAGTTTATTTGAGTGTGCGTTAAAAGTAAAATTGGTTTTTAAACAGAAAAGTGTTTCTTCCAAATTGTTTTTGAAATTACTATAGTGGGTTCTTAAAGATAAGGTGTATCAGTTAGGAAAAACATGGTATGGGTTTGGATTTGATAAGGTAAAGAAGTGTTTGAATCTTGGAACTCCTTATGGAGGGTCACATGTGTGTGGCTAGGTGTGGAAAGTGAGTGGGGGGCACTTGTTCGCAGAATATGTGACCGGGATTGAATAAACGCACTTGTGACGGTTCATAAGGTGCTATTGGTGAGTTTTTAAAATTGTGAAGAGATAATGGTTTTGGAAAAGTGATTTCTCCTTGTGTTGTCTATGATTGGATTATGGGCCTATTGCCCTTATCTTGTGTTGTTGTTATGATTGAGATTTGGCTTGGTTCCGGTTTCGATGGTGTTTTTCGTGTAGTTATGATTATTCTGCCCAGAAAGCCTCCCAATTTTTTCAATGAGTTATGCTCAGTTCTCAGTTTCTTTTGTATGTTGCCAGGTTATTGAGGTAGTTGAAGACTTTTAGAGGTATCTGTATTGTTCTGAATGATAGTCTGTCTTCGATTTATTGGGAACTCCCAGGATTGTTAAGGTTCGTACCACCCTAGAGTAATTTGAGGGTTCAGTTTTGGACTACTAAAGATGAGATGTCTCATCATCATTGGAGTTTTGGGTGTGAAAAATGGTGGTCAACTTCTGCGAAGGTTCACCACCTGGAAAAGAGTGCAGGCCAGTTGAACTTGTCTCTAAGAAACTATCCTCGTCGGTACCGGCTCCTAGTTCATTGAACCCATCTCTTGTGCACCACCAGTATGGCCTATCTGAACATTTTATGTCTTCATGTTGCATCTCTTTGAAAATTTACAACCATCGTGGTTGTTTGAATCATCGAACTGAAGGAGGATTTTGAGACCAGAATATGGAAATGTCTGACTATGAGGAAGAAGATGCTTCAGCTATTAGGGCCCCAACCACAGGTCTCGGGGTGAAGCTCACGCAGACTCAGGAGATTCCGAGGGTGTGTGGAACCTCGGTCCAGATAATTTCTTAGGATTTGGAATGGAAATCTCCAATATTTCCCTTGTTCTATTATCATCACTATCATAATATCATCCTTGTTGTGGCGTGATGATCTAGATCCCCCACAATCCAAGCGGTCTTATATGCTCTCAGTGTGGTTCTTAAGTTTTTTGGTATCATTGAATTGTGTGGGCCCGTAAATAAATGGACCTGTTCTGATTTTGAGTTGGTCCTAGCTCTGTTGGTTTCGTGAAATTGATGGGAGTTGTTGAGTTAATTTCTCATCCTCAATTTGTTGGATTATTCCGTATCAATAATTCCATCAAATCCATAGGTGTGTTGTTCAGTCCATGTGGGGAAATGAATGAGTTTGGTTTGGGAGTACCCATGGGGTCCCCCCTAGGGTATGGTTTGTTCGGGTTTAAAGAGTTTTTGTATTAGTGAATTATTGTGGTGGGGAGAACCCTCTCATGCTCTCCCCTTAATCTCAGGGAGTGCTTTTTCTTGAATTGGTCGGGTGTGACATTTTTTAGGAATGGTTACCCCGAAGCTCTCGATTCTTTATGATTTCATCTGGGTGTAAGATCAAGTTGTGTTAATTGTTGTCTTGGTGAATTTCTGGGGGCAGAAAGTGTTTTTGGTGGGGAGAATTGTCACACCCCAACCACGGATGCCCATGATTTTATTTTATTTTTCTTGGACTCGTGACTCTGGGTAGAGTTGGATTGGGGTCCAGGTTTGAATTCTTGAAGCGTTGATGTTTTCGGTGGGTCGCAGACCAGGTTGTAGTCACAGCACTAGTAGTGGTCACCGCGCATCCAGTCCAGGTGGGTGCACGGTCACGGTACCTCTAGTAGCGATCATACATTTGAACCTAGTGAGTTCCCGGTTACTCGACTGTTTAGATAAATAATAATATTAAAAGAATAAATTAAATTAAATGGAATTTTATAAAATGTTTAATAATAATAATAATAATTTCTAATATTATATTTATTGTTATTATTATTGTTGTTATTATTATTGTTGTTATTATTATTGTTGTTGTTATTATTATGATTATTATTATTATTATTACTTTGGTATTATTATTATTATTATTATTATTATTATTATTCTCCTTGTTATTATAAGTATTAATAATGTTAGGTTTCAATTTTTATTTATTTTTATTTATTATTTTGCCCCCTAGGTTTTCCTTTCTATCTTTTTTCCCTGCGGTTTTTCCCTCCCCCCCCCCCCACCTTTACTTTTCATTACACGCCACAGTAGGGTCTCCCCTCCTTGCCACCCTGTTCGGCACCAACATCCGCAGTGCCTACTTCTAGCCTCCGCCAGCCCTGCCGTCTGTCCTCCGGCCTGCGCAGCAACCCGACATTGCCTCCCTATTTGGATCCCACCCCCCTGCTTCCCCGAGACCCCGCGCAACTCACTATCGCATCTGTCTCACACCCCTTCACATTTCCTCCCATGCGCTCCCCATCTTCCTTCTCCGGAAGGCCTTACCCAATCCCTCTGCTAGACCTCCTGCTCCTACCTTCGCGGCCTCACCTGTGTCATGGCCTCCAGCACACCCCCCCCCCCCCGCTCCAATGGCGCTACATGGAAAACCAATAGCCTCGGAACCCTTCTCATGTTTGTAGCAGCGTGGGGATGCTTATCCTAGCCTATGGCCTATAAAAATCGATCATGGCAGTGGGGGAAATTTACCATCTCACGGATCGACTGCGACAGGTAGTGCATTCCCACAAGAAATGGTCCACAGAAAACCCTCTTTGAATCTGCCTTCTCCCACCTGCATTTTTTCAGCTCAGCTTTTCCCAAGCTGGTGCACCCTTCCACCCCGATCACGACCCCCCAACCAGCTCTGGCGCCCCCTGTCCTGCGTGCTCCACCTGCTCTGGCCCTCGTCTCCTGCTCTAGGAAACCAGCTGCCTCTTCCTCTTATTGCGCCAATCTAGACCTGACCTCTCTCTCCACCTCTTACTGCCACCTCGAGATCACCTATCTATAGCAGCCCCCTCGCCCTCGCCTTCAACCAACCGATGCCGAAGAACGCCCCTCCTTCTATTTGACGCAACCCACCAGCCTTCACAGCTCCCAGTTGACCCCGACTCCACCTCGGACATGCAGCGCACCCGATCACCCCATAGAAAACATTTGTCAAGGCCCCGCCTTCCTGTCTACCCCTTGGCCTTGCTTCTCATCGGTGCAGCCCCCTCGGACCCCCCATCTAAGTGCGCAACAGCCGCTCCAGCTGACACGTATCCCCCTAGACTGACCCCTCTTCCAACCAGCACCTTTTCACACCTCTGGCAACCCTCTCTGGTGGCCCGCCTTAGGTCGCAACCCCTCCTTATGGTGTACACAGTCTTCTGGTATTCCCTACGTCCATTTCTATTATTACTCTTGTTTTATCTCCTTGATTGTTAGATGTTTTGACTGATAAGTTTTATTATTTTGGTCATGTTGGGTTGGTTTATACTTATATAGTACGTTGTTGATGTGGGAACGAGTTCTCGCATCGGTTCTGCGTTTGTGTCATCATCGCGCTTCGGTTTCGAGGAACCGTGTGGTCGTTTCTGAGTGAGCGCCATCACCACACCTGGTTTCCGAGCTTGCATTGTCGTCGCACCTTAGTCATGAAGTAGGTCCCCAACTGCACTCACCATTAAATTTAGAATTAATTAATTACATGATGTTTTATTCATTTTAATAAATATGAAATAATATAAGATAATTAATTTTTAAATGATTAATTGGTGTAAAAATATCCGTTTATTTTATAGACGACACTTAGAATATTTTCGTAGCGAATGGACACTCAGTAGTGAAATAATAATCATTTGGGTTTTAAACATAATTTACAGAATATAAAATGTATTTTTGGTTTAAAAGATAAATTATTTCTTCTGAACATGTGTTTTGAGTTTTCTTGAGAAATGAGGTTTTTATTTAGAGTTGGTGGAGGCCCGTTCAACACTTTCATAAAATAAATTATTTTAGAGAAAATCACTTTGGGGTCAGTAAGGGGTGATCTATGGTTTGCGTTGATTGCATGAGTTGTGTGTCATATTTGTGCATCATGACTGATTGATTTACATCATAGACGCTCCCCTTTTTATTATATGTGTTGACATGGGAACCTGGCATAGTGAGTGAATCTTCTGAGAATGATTTCTTCACAAGTTTAGATTGTGCACTGGCTAGTGGCCCTATAGGTGGGGAATACTGAGTTATTGCTGCTATGGGGATTGGGCCCCTCAGTTAGGCCATGAAGGGCTATACTGAGCGTTAGGGTATTATGACGTCATCTAGTTAGAGCATGCTTTCAGGATAAGTCACATGTATAGTACGTTCTGGATTTTTCATGATATCCTAGGTTCGACCCATGTTTCTTTTAGTGTTTATTTGTATGTGGTGGACGATTAAGAGGTCTATTTCAGTTGTTGGCCCCTGTGTGCCACTTTTTCCATTTCCCTTAGTGTGTGATGTGTGTTGTGTGTGGTTTTCCTTTTTACTAACACTGAAATTTGGATTTCTAAATAGTTCACAAACATATTTTTAAAATGAAATGCACCTGTTCCTTTCAAATATTAAACGTGATTTAAAATTAAAAATGGAAATGTATTGATACTTGTTTTAGAAATGAATGCATGTTTGGGAACCAATATTTTATATTAGTTAGTTCAAACCTATAATTAATAAATTTATTTATTTTAAATGTAGTGCGTTGGGAATAGATATCGGGCTAGCCTACTATGTTTTAATACTCACGCCTATAATTATTTTCGGTTTTTAGTGTTTTTGTATGATATAGTTTGGGTTCATTCACCTTGGGTGATGTTTTTTCGTGAGTTGGAGAGTGACCCACATGGTCACATAGAGATAGTGGTTGTCTCTTTCGGTTAGTTTTATTTTCTCTTATACTTGTTCAGTTAATTTATTCTCTTTATTTATTTTGCACTACTCAGTTTTATTTCTGCTGCTTTACTTATTTATTTTCATTGGGAGAAATCTTTCCCACTTTCTCTCTGTTGATGCCTGGGTGTTTGTCACCAGCCTGGGAGGATCGGGAACGCCTCTCGGGTCATGTCGTGGACCGTCTCGGGTGACTGGTCAGGGTATACCCAGGATGGTTCGTGACATGTCACCCATGTAAATATGTGTACAACATAAATGGAAATAAGTGGTGAATATAGCATGAGTCCTCAAGAATTATAATTGAGATGGAAAATCCAACTTATTGCTCAGGTAGCAATTCACCTGGAACCTACTAAAAAAGAGGGTTTAAAATTGATTCTAAAATACCAAGATTAAATTAATTTCATTATATAACATCTCATATAGTACATATATACATAATATGATGGAAATTGGGTGCATAATATAAAATATTTCTCTGAGAGTGAAATTTAATATAGAAAATCATTTCTTCTTTTACAAAATTAAACTTACATTAATCTATTGTATCAAAAGAATATATGTATTAATAATATAATAATAATTGTAATAATACCCATTTTCATTTATAATATTTGTATATAGTAACTCTCTATATTAATTCTCATTAGTTTACCAATTTTCCCATTTAAGGAGTTTACAGACTGATCATTAATTATCACTAGTTTCATAAAAGGTTGTGTTTTCCTTAATTATTCCCCCAATGTTAATGATTCATATATAATTTAAGGTATTGGAATAGGTAAAATTTATTTATTTATAATTAAATTTTTTCATTCCATTATTTCTTAATCTTGTTGTGTGAATGTGGAATCAGTGTTTAGTTATTTTGGTAATTTTAAAGATAAAATGTGATATTGAAATAATAAGTAAAAAATTAAATATAATATTTCAGAAACACTAAAAAATAATTATTTTGTTTTTTTTTCATAACATTGGTATTTAATTTCTTATGGTATTCTATTATATTTAATTATATCATTTTCTATGTTGATGGATAAACGACCCAAACATGATCATACAATAATTAATGGAAGGTTGCGATTTTTGAAGTGTATTTTAATATAATATTATAATAAAAAGAGAATAATGATATTAATTATAAAATTTTACGTTATTATTAATATTTTAAATAAGTTTTAATAAATAATTATGAAACTATGTGAGAAACAGGGTATGTTACCCCATGGAGGTGGAAGTGAACCTAACAAACATTTACCATTTTAATTTGTCAATAAATTATTGGAAAATATGTTATCTGATAATTTTGAATTTATGAATCATATTTATGTTATATATATCATATTTATTCATCAATATCATTATTAAAATCAACCATTATATGTGATATAAAAAATAGAATAAGTTGATTCATGGATGTGGAAGTCAATTCACACTCACTAATGATTATTTTATTTCTTTTCTTAATAGATAGATAGAAATAAATAATTGTTGTTACAACCATATTATAACATCTCATTATAATAATTATACCAATTTATAAATATTTTCATTGATATAAGTGACTTTGAAGAGGAATATTAAGAATAAAATACTAAGAATAATGTAAAACTAGGATTGGGAATTTTAGTTTTCCCTTAGAAATATATTAAGAAATTCAGGGATTAATATGAATATTTATAAAGATGGGATATAGATCATGTAATTTGGTTCTATTAAGATAACATGTATAAAAATTTGGGAATAATTTTTCAATAAAGGGTGTATCATGAAGGGTTGGAAAAATCCACTTTTAAATGTGAGGTAATGGCGGTTTTAGAAAAAAACCTTTACATTTAAATTATATTTTTTCACTAATCAAGTTTTATAACACCAATATTTAGAAATAATGGATTTTTTAATATCTAAATTTAAAAAAAAAAGCATTCCCATCATATGGAGAAAAATTTGTGCAGTGTAAGGATTTCCCCCTATGCATTTCACATTTAATGAAGTTTAATTTTATTTTGGAAACTTTTATTTTTTACTGTAGTAATTAATTAAAATAACCGAAATTATGTTTTGAATTATTAAATGACTTAATTATTTTACCCCCATATATTAAAATAATTTTATCAAGGTAAGGTTCTTTATAGTTTGTATTCTGTTATAGTCTATGATATGGTGTTTACCAGCAAGAATAAGGCCTTTGGTATGACAACCACCCGTAGATAATTTCTTCCATAAAATTTGGTAATATATTAGCTATTGAAAAAATTTGGATATTCCATGCTCATTGATTATTCAATATCCTTGTTCTACTAATCAATTTTTTTTATTTCTCTAAAATACTTTCAATAATCGAGTTATTTTGTTCCACAACACTTGATCTCTATTATCAAAAATATCGACCATCTCTACATTATAATACAAGTAAAGATCATACTCTATTACCTAAAATAAGATTACCTGAAATGAATTTTTCATATATTTATTCAATTATTAATCATGGTAGATATCATGTAATATAGAAGGTTTTTATTATATAACTTATAGGCAGGTTATATCTTTAACTCATTTTCGTATTTCAGAAGGCCCATTGTACATAGGTCTTAACATACATTTTTTTTAATCTTATAACTCCCAAACATATGGAAAAATAATAATACAATATATCATACTAGAAAATCCAATTCATTAATTAAATTTCAAGAATTTCACTTTCCTTTATCTAGGATGCTTAAATATGATCTTGAATATTCCATACTTTAATAGGCATCCCCTCCAATTGAACTGGGTGAACTAGCATTCAGTCTCCTACTTAATCCCAACTTGTTTAGAGTATAACTCCACTTCCAATACAATTATTCATATGGATTCATTTATATGGGTTAACGAAATATTTTTTTTTATGAAACTTTTAGCATATGTATATACTGATCCAAAATAAATTTCAAGTTCATAGGACATGATATCAACATGTAATTCAATTCCAATATAGTTCTTTATTATTGTAAATTAGTATGGGGATGATATGTGGTGCTTACATGGTTCTATGTATCTTAATTACTTTGAAGGATCATCCAAAATTTCAATGTGATCTATTTTTTATGAAAATATATAATTGATAGAGTTTCCCTATGAATCATTATGATTTCATTAATGTAGAGCCAGGTAAGGCACATAAAGGGTATATCTTCTCTTATCTTCATCAAATGAGTATAATTTGTATAAAAATTAATGATGACCTATATAGAATTATTCTTCTTTGAAGTCTTTTAGAGTCTAGTGAAAAAATAAATTTTAATATTATCTCACATGGATCCCTTAGGGTGTTGTATTTTTGGCATTACCTATTTGAATACTAAGCATCTAAAAACATAGTTCACAATTTCATGTTTCATACCATCCCATAATAAATTTTATCTCAAATATATATATACATATTTGTTTTACCATGGTTTATATTGAAATTTGATAATTGTGTTTTATCTAGTATTTCCCTTTTCGTCTCCTGTATGGATGGACCATATAACCTCTTCCAAAAATCCTACACTCTATCTCTATAGATAAATATTATTAATATCAGATCATTTAATTCTTTAATATTCCTTTCTATATTTATATAATCCTATTTGTACTTCTATATATTATATAGTAATGATGGTTCAACAATTTACTATAAAAGGAATAATGGAACCCATTTAAAAAATCATATCCCTTATTCCTATATCTATTTATATAAGATCCTTGTTTATCCTCATCATGGTCGGAATATCCTGGTCCCTCCAACTCAATGCATCAGTTAATTTTTTTGCCTTCATATGGTGGTAGTGTATCGATTAATCTAGGAACTTATTTAGTTTCAACCTTTTTCTCTGATGTGTTTTTCACTCCATCCAATAAAATATATTATTCAAACTCTTATAGTTCATATGTATATCGCCCATCTATCTCAATTGGGGTAATGTATCAATATTTTTCAAAAAGACTATTATGACTAAAAAATCAAGGTCATGACTTGGATAGCTTAGATAGTTGATATTCAATATCATTGAATAATATTAAATCAATATTTCATTACACATAAGGATATATAAAACTCCTTTCATCAATACATCATTAAATATTATAAATTCTTATTTAACTGATGGTATATTTAATACTAGTGCATTAATTATCCTCTACCTCATGTCTTCAAAAAAGTCCTCAAATTTCATTCATAAGGAGAATTTAACCCCTTTACAATATAAATTGGTTACTTGGTTTCCCAAAGGTGAAAATCTTGAATAACCCACCGATTATAACCTGTTAAACCAAATAAGTATCAGATATTAGTTATGTTCATCGGTTTAGCTCATTCGTTGAGTATCATTACAATTTAAGGGTTAAAATATTTTACATCCTTGGAGATAATATTCCAATTAAATGAAAAATCATTGAATCAATATTCTTACTTAATATATTTTCCATATTGTTTTTCTTTCTGATGGTCTCTAGATTTATTTTCAGATGAATATCATGCTTTTAAAATATCCTAGAGTATATCACGATATCATCAAATAATAAAAAAATTATTAATATCATAATTTAATACTTTATTCATCACATCCATAAATATAGAAGTTGCATTAGTTATTACAAAGGCCAATTCCCTAAACTCATTATGTACATACACTGTTGGAAATGTCATATACTTTATATCATCATTTATCATGCTTAGCTAGTGATAACCTGAGAAAATATCATTATTAAAGAATTATAGGTCTCTATGAATTTGATAAAATAATTCATCAATGTTTGTTAACCCATATTAATTGAATTGATATCCCATTAACCAATTCCAAGACTCATAGACCCATCCTTATTTTTTTGAATAAAATTATGGCTCCCTATGGTGAAACAATAGGGATTATAAATCCCTTATCACACAACTCATCCAGTTATTTCTTCTACTCCATTCACTCCCACTATGTCCCCTCTATAAGGAGTTATAGATATAGGTCATAAATATAAAATAAGTTCAATAGAGAAGTCAACTTCAAGATTTTGTGGATTAATAGGTAAATATTCTAAAAAATATATTAGTGAATATTTTGTTCCATAGATTTATACTCTATTATTAGGATATCATCCTTATTTGTAGATCATGTTGGATCTTCCACTCTTCCCATAATTTATTTAAAAATTTATATAGAGGGGATCCATAAATTATTAAGATAATTAATTTTTCCCTCTAATGATAATATATTCTACCCACCTTCATGAATAATTTTATCCTTCTCTTGGACATAATTTTTTAATTAAAAATTGGAATCTAATCCATACCAAGGATCGTATCAATGTTCACCATCTTTATAATAGCCAATTTTTCAAATAGTGTATTTCTATGAATCATAATTATAACATCTCAAATATCATTATTACTTTAATATTTCCCCATGGTGAATTAATCGATAACTCCCTTACTAGGGTTCTAGGTAAATGTTTGATGTTTCTTGAAAACAAGGAAGATATAAATGAGTGTGAAGATTTAGAATCAAATAAAACAATTGTTCACATTGAGGTTATGATAAATGTACCATCCACAATGTACTTATGGAATTAGAACTCATATTTGGTAATAACATAATATTATTCATTGTCCATTTAAATTCATAGAGGTAAATTCCATTTATGTTTAGGTGATTAGTTTTCATAACATCCCTTATCAATATAGTTAAAGCATTCAAAATAATCAATTTCTTAATTACCTTTGCATTCACAATCTGGATAGAATGTTTATCAATATTTGAATCATACTCATGTTCCCTTCTTTCCCTGATGTCTTTTGTCACATAGTTATACAAGTAGGCAATATCATCCTTCCATTTATTCCCTATAGTCATATTATTCTTCCTATGATGATCAATTGGACTTTTCTTCTATTTATTTCCCTTGAATACATACATTATAGAGAAAAAAAATATCTTAATTTTTCTACAGACTATATCTTCATATGAAGAAATGTTCTGAGAGACCAACTCCTTTTGAATGATCAAATTTAACTAATCAATGAATCAATCAATATTTATTTCCCAAAAATATACATAGTCTTAAAAAAGCCTTGATAACCTTTTAATGTTAACCTAGTACTCAAAAAACATTTTCCTCCTCCTAGTATATAAGATTCATGAAATACCTTTACATATCTACTCATTTCTCATGAAGAAATTATTTTTCAAAAAACAACTCGTCAAAAATTTTCTATCCAAAGCACTTTTCCTCATCTTCTTAATTATTTATTATAATTAGTAATAAAAAAATTCATCTGCAATTAGATAAAAAAATGTTCATAGAGACATTTTCCTCTTAAATAATTCCCAACATGTTAAATTTCTTCTCTAGGGACATGATCTATTACTCCTCTTCAAATAGATTAGTAGTTCCACTGAATACATGATTTTTTATCACATGATATAGTCCAACATAGTTACATCATGTTGTGGATCCACATGTCATGCTATTTGGGACATATTATTCTTTATAACCTAGTAAAACTACCCTAATATAGTTATAATCTTATTATCCTCAACACAGGATTAATTAGCTCTTTTAGGGTAACATACTTTTATTGAATATTGATGTTAATATGGTTCTATTTATTATTGTTATTTTTCATCTTTCTATAATTAATATCACATAATTATTTCATGATATTGAATTGTAATATACACTTCCCGTTATGTTTTCTAGAGTGTTACCTAGAAAAAATGGTGGATTATCAATGTACTTATTATTTCTATCTAAGTTACATTAAGACTAGTCCTTGATGTTACTACTAAACATTCTTTGACACCAATAATAACAACTCGGACTTCAAAATCCAGATCCAAAAGTTATATTACATAATTTTTATAAAATGAAGGAGTTCCCATATGGTCATATAGTTTAGTCTTAGAATATAACATAAATGAATATATTTCATTTAAAAACATTAAATATAACATAAACATATTATGATAACATGGTAATACCTCCTATTATATTAAAAAAATTAAATCATTCTCCATTATGTTTCCTGTGGAATATTAAACATATAAGCGTGATCTCATATTCACTTTAAAGAGTTATAAACAATGAAAAATATAATAACATAAACATGTAAAAAGTTATGTGGAATTAATAAATATATTACTTGATTATATAATCAATTAAAACTTCAGGAATTCTATTTCCATGAAAATAAATGAATAAATGGATAGAAATAATTATTGGTCACATACTGATATAATAAAAAATTTCAGACATCATGAAATGATTTTAAGGCCTTGTGCCAAGACACTATGCTAATTTGGGAAGGGATATATATTAAAAACCAAGTTGTTTTTTCTCATGAAACCTATTGAGGTGTGGAGGGGTTATATAGTTTTTGGACTCTCCCATTAGTAGATTAGTCCCAATACATTCATAATAAAAAATTTCTAGAAATATCACACCATTTTCTATAGAATCACTGGTTTAATTAAAACATATATATCCATATAATGAAGAATGTAGAAAATAATACTTCTCCTTTCAATGGAATTATATGGATGTCTATGAGAACATCCCTTAATAATCTTATAATATTTTGGGTATAATCAACGTTCCAAGTAGTACCCTTATCAAAGAAATATTTTGGTGAGGGTAATTTCAATTTGTTTTTATATCCATGTAAGATAGTAATTTTGATTAATAGTTTGAATTGGTATGATGAAAAGGAAATGTGAGAAAAAAATTATTTCAATATATTTCTTATAGATCATTTGAATATTACAACTCATATCTTCTAGTTGTGTGTATTTAGGTGTGTATTACTAGGCCCACAAATAGGAATGTATTTAATTGGAAATTATGAACACTTTTACCTTACCAATACTTGGGATGATTCTTCCACAATGGGAAAATATATATTTTTACAATGGTTATGGTAACTCTTAAATCAATAGAATATGAGGGAGGGAAAAAATATTAAATTTTGAATCCCTTGAAATTCATGAGTTATATGGGAAAAATTATTTTATGGAAGTTTATTCACCACACAAAATTAATTATGTGTTGAATATGGCATGAGTCCCAAAGAATGAAAATTAATATGGAAAGCCCTACTTATGGATTGGGTGGAAATTAAATAATGACATATTGAAAGATAGGCATTCAAATTTATCATAAAATATGATGATTAAAAGTTATTTCATGTTATAAAATATCTAAGAGGAATTAAATACACCGTATAATAGAAATTATATTTATAATAAAAAACCTATCCCAAAGGGAAAAATGAGATGGAAAACCATTACCTCATCTCCTGACATGAATTAATAAAACTTATCCAATTGTATCTATACAAATATCTATTTTAATAAATTAATTAAATCCAAACTAATATTTTTTTTTATTTATACTCTATCCATATAATCATTCTTTATATTAATTCGTATTATTCTACCTATTTTCTCACATCTGGTGTTTATATTTTGATCATTTATACTAGTTTCATAAAAAAAATTGTATTTCTTATTATTCACTAAATTTTAATCATTAATTTATAATATAAGGTACTTTAATAGATCAATTTGATTTATTTATAATGATATTATCTCATTCCATTAGTTTTTAAATTATGTTGATTGAAAGTGGAATCGATGACTACTTATTTAAGTAATTATATCAATCGACATTATATTTAAATAATAAG
The DNA here is from genome assembly GCA_963277665.1 of Viscum album. Taxonomy (NCBI): domain Eukaryota; kingdom Viridiplantae; phylum Streptophyta; class Magnoliopsida; order Santalales; family Viscaceae; genus Viscum; species Viscum album. The sequence continues at coordinate 1,233,708,943 of OY728152.1, forward strand.
TTAAATAAATTATATAAACATTCCAAATTAATGTAAGAATTAATATTTTATTATTATCCTGTAATAAAATTAGAATTTAATTTTCCATTTTCATCCATAATTTGGTTTTATATCATTGTTCATGTAGGTGGTTAAACCAACCCAAACAAGAACATGCTATAAATAATAGATAATTATGATTATTAAAGAGGATTATTTTGGTCATATTTTTTTGGTTTTAGAACTATATTTTAATTATGTATTAATAAATAATAATGAAACTATACAAAAAATTATGTACATTACTTCAATGATATGGTATTCCGTACAATGCACGGTTAACACTTTTAGTTCTCCAATAATGAGAGGAAAATAATGTATATGGTAATTTAACATTTCATAATAATATTTTTATTTTATATATGTCATATTTAGTTATCAATACCATAATTAATACCAACCATTAAAGGTGGTATGAAAAAATGGAAGACACATATTAGTTGAGGTGTTAATCCATGCACTCACACTAATGACACTTTTGATTTTTTCTAAATGGATGGATTGGAATTAATAATGGTTGTTCCTGTCTCATAATAACATATTTTTATAAAACTTATGCTAATTTAATTATGTTTTTATGGATATAAAATGTTATTATGAGTAATATTAAGAAGAAAATATTAAGTTGAGTGTAAGACTCATGTTGGGAACCTAATTTTTCTCTCGAAAATCACCTTTTAAATGGAAGGATTAAGCCAAGTAATTGTAACGAAGGGGTTATGGTAGTAGTATAGGGTTATAAGAGGATGCAATTTTCCAATTTTTGGAATAATTTTTAATGAATGGTTGTATCATGAAGAGGTGAAGGAGATCATGATTTATATGTGAGTGAAGGGTAGTTTTAGAATCTCACTTTACTTTTCAATTATATCATTTTACTATTCAAGTTAAATAACTCCCAAATTTAGAAATATTGGGTTTTGGAAAGTGGTATTCCTAAAAAAATTCATCTACACATTTTGGTGGAAATTTCATTGAATTTAGGATTTCCCCCTTTACTTTTCACTTCTACCCAACTGTAATTTTAACTATATAACATATATTTTCACCCATGGTAATTAATTCAAATGACCAAAGTTACATATAGAATTATTAAAAAATTTGATCATTTTAAACTAGAATATAAAAAAATTATCAGATAAAATATATATGGTTAAAAATAAATTATTTCAAAACAAACAAATAACGTGTAAAATTAGTTTTTTAGATAAGTGTGTTTTTAAGATTAAAATATCTATGTGGGATAAAATTTATCCACGTGATTAATTTTTATAACATAATTGTTTTTATTTTGAATAAAATAAATCTTATATTCTTTTTTAATCCAATCGAAAAATAATTTTACTTAAATTATATTTAATTAATAGAAAATTCCAAATAACAATTTTCATTAAAGAAAACTATTACTTATGTTCTGTAATATTAAGAACATATTCTCTATGTTAAACCAAATATTTCAAAACTTATAAGGTTACTTATAAAATATTTAATTTTTCAAGATAATGGTTTATTTTCTAGTTTATTCCCACATCCTTGTGATTCTATAAAATTTGTGGATTCAAACTAATTGTTTTTCACTATTCACCTTAAAATAAATATTTTTAAAATAAATCCAAAAAATAATTAATAATATAATTTCAATATAATGAAATATTATTTTAAGATTATTTTTTAATAATAAAATTATAACATTTAAAAATTCATCTTTTTAATATAATCGTGAATAATTGATCTTTAAAGTGTCCATTATGCGATAGTCTAATATGTAGTGTTTACATGATAGAGTAAGTTATGGGTTTTTAAAAGCTATATGGGAAAACACCTTTCAGGTTGTTTTAACAATTTAAATAATTGAACCCCTATTTAGAATTTACCAAAATAACCTTAGTCGACCCAACTTGTCACATGATTTATTCCACCACATGACCTCAAGAATTCCACCACAAATTCTAGAGGATACCGACTTGTGGTTATGGTCAAAAAGATGTATTGGGGATACTATAGCCTCTATTAAAAATTAAATAATAGTGTAAATAACCAATCATATACACATGGGAAAACATCAGAGTATTCATAATTAATAAAATCATGCTATATTTAATGGAATGTCATATACAGTGTAACAGGTTTAAATGATGGAATACATACAACATAGGGTTCCCCAGTGGTCTGAACACATATACATTGTAAATAACATAAAACAAATACAATAGGATCTACTATCAACACTGATCTAAACCATACAGCTGATCTCCCGGATGGTCAACCTATGCCAACCTAATCATGAGACTCCAGATGAGCGGTACTGCTCAATCAAGAAACATTAGGGCTTCAGCCTATCCATCATGAAACCTATGATCCAACTTGAAATCATCCATCAAGTACATACAGACACACTGAGGATCACGTACAGTGGATGAGGAATAAAACCCAATCATCCACCCCTAATGGTGGACCAATAATCTGCAGTAATATTAAGTGCATGCTCACATGACACACCCGTCGTTGCGGAAGACTAATAACAATTGGAATAAAAGAAAAAATGAATAAAAAATGGGAAAAATAAACAAATAATACTTCTAACTATAGGTTCTAGTCTGACAATTGTGGTGAATCTACCCATACTCTAGCCCCCACTAAAATATTTATAGCATGTGTCTCACTAATCCAAAAAGAAATATGCATGTACCCCCAAATATAAACTAGAAATCCAATAATACTTAATATAAATGAATTGATATATGATCCCATGGAAAACCCATTAGATTCTATATGAAATATTACATATTTTGGGCTCTAAGACACCAATAGAATGATATGAACTGGGGAAAAGATAATCTAGGGCTACACAAATAGACAAATTCTCAGGCCTGAAGGACCTAAAAATGAATTAGACACTAGATAAGGACCCAAAAAATGTGGGATCTATATCATTATCTAGTTCCACATAGCATCCATGTCTCCATGATCATAACAACATATATAGTGCACAAATTCAACTCCATGAGTTCCTTGATATGTCACATGCAAGAAGCCACTCTATCTAGGGTACACAATCAACTAGAGGGTGGATTCACTCATCTAGATTTTACATTATCTCACTAATACCATATAACCATATTAAACCCTCAAAAGAGAGAACTAGATCACCACTCAAGACTAAATCTAATTCCCCGATATCCTAAGGGTCTCCTCCTCAAACCAATGTCCTAAGAAAAAACTACCCCAGACATCTCATCCAAAGAGAAACCAGTTGACATATGATTTAACCTAAACCCCACCATCCAAGAAGTTGAACTATAAGTGTCGACATAATCTTGACCAAAAAATGGTGGGGCCTCACTCATCACCTTTAATATCAATATCCAATAAGCATCCACCATGGGAACTTAAAGACCCACCATAGGGAAAAACCAAAACTCGGGGCTCCCATAGTGCTCGAGGTCATATCATAAAGGTTACATCGTACTAGGGACTCCCCTATATCACCCATGCACTTGGTCTATATTCATTTAAAGATCCAAAAATGACCCAAAATGTAAAAAAAAAGCCTGGAACCCTTTGAGTTTTCCTATATCTCGTCTGAAGCTCAGGATATGCCCATTGTGGAAAATGTCCAAATTGACCTTAGTGAACATCGACTGATCCTTGATAAAAAAACACACACAATGTGTATCCAAAATAAAATCACTCCAACATGGGATTTTATAATGGTCTTTATAACCCCCTCAATGTAGGACCCTATAAGGGATCCTTGACACCACCCAACCAATGCCACACAATAATTCTCAATAGTAAAAAATAGAACCCACAAATCACTAGATCAGTAACCAATCCAAAATGGAATCCTCAATATTCTCTTAGAATCGTCACAAAAACTCATAGATACCCATCCATAATCACCATCCAACAGTATCAACCTTGCTCAAATTCATGAAAATATGTACCCTCCCCAAACCCAAGAGTTCTGACCTCAAGAAACAAGTCCCAACATGTAGGGACAATCCCGGATCTCCAAAAATATACTACTTAATTCCATCTTATAGAATATATCTAAATAAATGTCGATAGATCACCATGGAACACTCGATCCTTGCCAACCAATGAGCTCACATCCCTCACTCAGGCCTCAATGATCACAACCAGACCCTCAATAGGATTCTGAAACAAAACCTTGGGGAAATATTCTAGAAAATTATCACCCATAAGAAATACCATTCATATGGACTCTATCCAATAAATTTATTCCAAAATTATAATCCACATGGAAAACCCTCATAATGGGGTACTTATAAGTCCACTTCCAACACATGGATGAAAAATAGAAAAAAATGGATAGTGAAGGAATATTTTTTGGAATGCACATAGGAAACACATTGTGTAAGCCTAATGTTCCTACCTAGTTGTGTTCCATAGGCCACATGAAATTGTCTTCACCAAAGTACATTTTGTGTTCCTCTTAGTACATTTTGTCTACCATAAGCGGGGTACCTGGCTACGTACCTCAGACACACCCAAAATGTGTATCCTCGAACTACTTAGAATTTACCACCCCTACATGGCATGTACTTCACCTGTGGTGTATATCCATGTACCTATCCATATACCCCATGTGATTTCTATCCAATCATAGTACATGTCCACTATTCGTGTAACACGTACGAGTTCTAGTCAGGTTCCCTATGTGGCCATGTGCTCCTAGCACACCCAGAGTCTCCATTGCCCAGCATGTACTCCCATATACATGGAGTGTAGTCACTAAATCTCATATTATATTATTATGATGAATACATGACTTGTTTTTTTTAACCACACAATGTGAATATTATTTTTATCAAATAAAAAACCCCCATAACTAGTTCTAAATGCATGATTTATCCTTATAATCCATAGATAAACCCCCTATGGGTCACCATTAACCCATTAATGTCTTAAAATCATAAAAACACTTAAAATAAAAGGATTTAGGGTGAAAAACTTAAAGTTGGACTAAATCCATACAGAAACTGCCAATGATTCATGCCGAATCTGCCACCCACCATCATCGCACTCCGATCAGGGCCTCAGATGAACCCCTTGCAGTGCATCCTCCCCTATCTCTCTCAATGATCTCTCACTCTCCCTCTCTTATGCATGAGAATATAGCCCCATGGGGGTATGAATGGGAATCCAAATGGAAAAAAGGTAAATGAAAAAAGGGAAAAAACAAAGGGTAATAGAAAAATGAAAATAAAAAGAAATGAAAAAGGGTCCTAGCCCTATCCCTAGTGCCCAACACAAAGTAATTCATCACCTAGGAAAAAACCTTTATTCTAGACCCAGGTGTAGAGACGGAATCAAAAAATTTCACTCCACTTATAATATATCACTGAACGAACAAACATAAATAAATTAATATTTAATAAATTCAGTATTACAAATTATTTGGAAATTTGAGCATCTCAAATTTCCCCCAAAATCCTATCCTTAAGTAAACATCCAATTTTGAGATGAATAGAGTTGTAAAAAAAACTATATGGGGTCATCATACATTAAAATCCATCAATTTCCCCCTGAAAAATACTAGTAGAAAAGGTTCAAATTTCCTCTAATTTTCATAACCTATAATGTCACAGATCATTAGAAATTTTCCAAAACAAATACCTATTTCCCTTGACAATCCTCAGTGAACAACTAGTGACCAAACTCTCTAAAAGGCCTAGCTTAGTCAATGCTCTCTCGATCATCTAATAACCAATATTACGGTATCCACAACTCTCCCCCAATATGAAATACATTCAACCACGAACAATCAGATTATATCCACCACCAGAGTATCCTTATCATCATACCACATACCAAATAGAAAACCACATCATCAAAAATATATTTGTCACTGAACACAATGGATATACATGGATAAATCAATCACACCTGAGGTCCAGTGTGGAACCCTAAAAACCATTCTCAAAAAACCACATAAAATGAGTCTCACGACCTCTAACATCTTATGGTGAACTCTCTGACACAATTAATTCCGTAAACTACTCTCGAATGAACATCAAGACTCATGCTTAGATGAGCCATGCCATAACAAAAATAATCTAACATACCTAAAACCATTGAGCATGCTCCTAATATAGGTTAGTTCAAGAAAATTGGTGCACCATCATCAATAATATTTAATATTGGGGAATCTCCATCATGCCAAGATCAATCACCATCTACTCATGCATTTATCTAAATCCACAAGCACCCAACAATGCTTCCTTTGTTCAACCCAAAGTGAAACCCAAATGAGCCGGTCCAGGGGTCCAACCAAACCTACCTAATCAATATAGTAATGAGATAGAGTGTACTGAAAGAACTCCACTTCTAAAACATTAGGAATCCTAATTTATAACCACTCCTTTGTGATAACAGACTTCAATGGCCTTACTATTGAATAAAATACATGCCCACTAAATCCATTCATTACAAAAAAAATGGTCCCCACCACCTAACTATGTAGATAACACGTGGAAAGAAAATATCCCTCATAAGAAAAAAAAATTATGCCTTAGAGTATCCACCATCATAGATAAACCTGATCCATATCAAAATGTTCCTAATGTCTCATTTCCCTCATCGATCCATTAGCGGGGAACATAGAGCCTATTACTGGCCCATTAGGGGTTTTAGGAATCACTATATGAATTAAATGTATATCCATCATCTAAAAATATCTCTATAAATGATCCATATGACCTACCATTATAAGAAAATATATACATGTGGTTTACTTGAGTATAATTACACCAACTACCTATACAAGAATACACTATATGAACCATTTCAAAGACTTTATACTACTGAAACTCCATCATAATTGAAAGAGAATAGACATGCATATGTCATGTGAATCATTCATTACTAGAATGGTGTAGGAACACTGGACTATTTCTAGTGGGCCTATAGACAAAAAATATGATAAACCAATAATCCAAAAATCCAAGTACATCACACTAGGTTCAATCACACAATCGTAGAAATGGATTCTATGAAGAGAAATCCCATTCCATGGAAACATGGACGTATAATTGGTAAAGATTTTTTCAACACACCAATTCGATATCTATCAAATTTTCTAAAACATTCCTAAACCATATATCTACCAACTCCCCAAATCAAAAAACAAAAAAATTCTAATACCATTTTTTAACGAACCAGTCTGGTTCAACCTAACACATCACCAATTCATTCCCTCTACATAAACTCTATCATGCCTCATTGAATGTCACAAGCTACCAGTTGGCGGTGAGGGTCTAAAATATGAAGTGGGGAGACTATACCCTTTGGATGGAGTAAGAATAATAGTGTAAAATTACATAACTCATTCACATGGGTAAACAAAATAGTATGGATATAAATACACTTAATCAAAATAATGTTATAATATTGATAATACCATATACCATCATATGGAATCAAAGAATTAAAACCATAAAACATATTCTCTCCCACGGAGTCAACCAAATATATAAAAGAAAAAATTGAAAATAAATACAATATTTTATACTTCAAATAATGATTCAAACCACATACCTTTTTTCCAAAACACTCATGATGAGATTTCCTGATCCTAAGACTCCACACGATCACCTCTACCCAATCAAGAAACACCGAGCCTCATACCTATCTATTAGGAAACCTTTACTCCTATCCAAAATAATATATTAGGTCTACACACACATCTAGTTTCATGTACATGCGGTGATAATTAAATCTCAGTAGGAAACCTCTAATGATGGATATATAATCTTCTATCATAACATGTGAAAGAACAAATTTTATTCCAAGCCTATCCAAATACTAATAAAATATATTAAAAAATTAAAACTATTGAAAAAATGGGTAAATTATTAATGAAAACCAACTGTGGGTTGAAGTATGACACCCAAGGTGAATCTACCCCAACGTGGGCTCCCACCAAAAGATTTAAAGCACAGGATCACTAGGACAAACAATAACCAGAATGAATTCCATACATACACTAGAGTTATAATATATATCTAATTGGAATGGAATTAATGCCAAAACACATGGCATAACCATAGGAATCCACATTACAATGTGAATCTATGAGGATCTATGACAAACAATTTGATCTGAACAGATGATAGGAACATCTTGGCCGACACAACTGGAGAACCTCTCAGTCTGGAAGGTCCTGCAAAATGAATTTGCTACTAATTATGGAAAGAATAATAGGTAGGATACATACAATAATTCATGATTACATATTATCCATGACCCTGTGAAAATAATGGAATCCACATTACAAAAAAACCCTTCATGAGTTCCTTAGTACCTCATGGTTTTGAATCCACTACTTCAAGTGTCAAAACTCAACTTATGTGGGGATACAATAATTTTGAACATACATTAGCTCCCAAAGATAGTATAACCACAACCAAATAGTATATGAGGGAACCAAATCACCACTCATGGCCAACACCTTATCCGTGATATCCCAAGGGTCTCCTACACAAAAAAAAATGCCCAAATAACAAACATCCTCAAGCATCCCAGCCAAAGGCCATCCAAACATAGGATAGTACAACCTCAAACCCACCATCCAATCATATGAACTAGAATCACTAATCCAATATCAACAAATAAAGAAACATTTCTCTCTCATCACCATTGATCTCAAAAATCCAGTAAGTTGTCACCACAATCTCTCAATGACCCACCTTAGGTCCAAAACAAAACTTGAGGATCCCACGATCCTTGGAGTCACATAAAAAAGGATACCTCCCACTAGGGACTCCCTTTCTACACAAAAGATCTTATGACACACCTTTCAATGGATGCATAAATGTCCCATAGGCCATAAAAATAATATTAAACCCTATGAGGGTTCCTTTGGATCATCTAAACCATGAGACATTCCTAGTGTACAAAAAATGACAAGAAATCCTTAGTGGCCTCCAACAGATCCCCATTCAACAACACACCCATGATGAATACCAAGGAAAAACATTCCAACCAGGTCGTTCAAAACAGTCCTCATGACCATCCCAAAGATGGACCCTACATGGGCACCTTGGCACTATCCAACCCAAGCCACATGGTATTTCTCAATAGCATACAATGACACCCAATGATCAATAGATTGACAACCAGTCTAAAAAGGAATCCTTAATTGTCCTTTAGAATCATCTCATCATCAAAATAGCACATGAATTTAACCACCATCCCACAGTTCCAACCCACCCCATAGGCTCCAATATCTCTGGTCACCCAAAACCTAAGTGTAAAACATCAAGAACTCAACCATGGGAAACTAGTCCCAACACACAAGGAAAAACAAATATCTCCCCAGAGATACTACTCAATCCCAAATTCCAGAATCTTTCCAAATAACCTTTGAATATATTACAATGGAATAATCAAGCCATGCCAAACAATTAGACCACAACCCTCACCCAAGATTTGTAGTTCACAACCCATCCCCCATGATAATTACAAAACCAAACATCAAGGAAATCCTCTTACAAACACTCATCCATAGAAAAACTATATAGATAACTTCCGAATTCTGAATGGATTCATTCATCATGATCTATGTATAAAAACACATATAATGGACTACTCACAATCCCAATTCCAATAGAAGGGAGAAAATATTGAAAAATTAACTAGGGTAGGAAAATTATATTGTTTGCCCTTGGAGTACATGACTTATAAACCCTAAGGTAATCCTTGACCATTTTACATATTCCACGTAGCTTTTACTTCTCCAATGTACATGGTGTCTGCCTCTTGGTACATGGTGATTACCATAAATAAGGTACATGCCCATGTACCTCATCCTCACTTAGTGTGAACATCCATGAATTATATAGTGTGTATATAATGACCCAGGCATTACATATATAGTCATTAAATTTTAAGACATGAATATTCATTTCGTAAAACAAAAAAATCATAAAGATCATAATGTTTTAGTGTTTTTAGATTCATGGATACATAAATAACTAGTTAATGAGAGAACTACATCACCTCCGACTAAATTATTCAAAACATGCACCGTTATTTGACTTATAATACTTTATACCATTATTCATAACCTCAAGAGTGAAAATATAAGAAAGGGTGATCTTAGATTATCAGTAATTGTAATAAAGGGAGATATCAATGATCATACAATATTAAAATGAGAATAAGGGCATATGGACATAACCATAACATTTGAAAACCGTACCCTATATATTATAGATCATAAATTTGAGTCATAGAATAGATCTTGGTAGTTTAAAAGACCAAAATCATAAAATAATCAATTTACATAATCCATTAGAGAAAAAAATTGGATAGGACATAGATTTATGGCATACACATAAGAATAGAAAATCAATTCCTAACTTTTCCAGGATAATTTCCAAGAATATAAAAATTTATTGGGTTTACACAAAAAATCACCATAGTAATCAATCAGAACTCCTAAGACTATCATAAGGGACAAGGTATTTTACTAAATTTGGTTCAATCCCCATTCTATAACTATTTATATCATGAGATATCAATCTTTACCTAATTAACTAGAGGGAGATAGATGTCACACCCATCAGATAAAAATAAATTTATATGCCACAATATAATAAATCATACATAATTTTATAATCCATTAAAACATTTGGGTTTCATAATTATTTCATCCTAGCATAACACATGGAAACAAAATGTGTTCAATAAACATTTCATCATTTAATCAAAACATTACCCATAGAAAATGAATGGGTTTTATAGATATATTTTCCTCGTTAATATTAGCCATACATAAAAATATATGGATAGTATCTATATATCATATCCCCCGTAAAACTTAAGTAACATAAAAGGATGTTATTTTAGATGGAACAAGGTTTTGAAAGATCACGTGGAAGTTTTCTTGAGTAATACAGCCTTTGAACATTGAAGATAACCTTTTTAAAAACCCTTTAAAAATACTTTTATTTGGAAATAACCTTAGACATGTATAAAGTAATATATAGAGTTCAATTAAAACATTTCATTAGGTAAATAGCCTTTCAACTTTGAAAATGGATTTTTAAAAACTAAAAAATCATGAAAACACATTCAAAATATGTTTCATTGAAAAAAAAAATCTTATACATGAATCATTAAAAAATTCTTAGGTCATGAAATTAGGGAATTTCATTCCTGTCGTACACATTAAAACTATGATTCCATTCTAATTTTTCATAAAATTAAAACATGCCTTGTTTGGAAAATGACATGAATATTTCCATCAAAACACTTCTTAAATAACTTGAAAATGAAAAAAAAAAATTAATTTTAAAACCCTAGAGAGTATTAAAAACTTTATTTAATTATTTTTATTAGAAATAGTTGATATGGAAGAAGAATGTTTTTCAACCAAATATATAAATAAATGTCAGTTTTCATAATCAATATTCTATTGGAATAGTGAGTACATAAAAAGATGAAAATTAATGGAAAACCTGTATTCTCAAGAAATAACCAATGGATAAAAAATTACATGCATTTCACGAGATTTAGGACTTAATATCACATCATTGAAAACGTAATCATAAATAATTCTGATAATCCATGAGATTTGAACATCAAACCAATACCAATTTGAAAATTTTGAATTATAGGGTGAATTAATTCATAACATAAAATGAAGCATTAAATATCATGAATAGAATTAGATTCATGATATATGATTTAAAATTTTAATTATGAAAAAATCATAAAATAATATAGTTTCATAACATTAAATACATCTCAATGAAGGTAAATTGATACAAAAATCATTACCTTATGTCTTGACTTCCTTCATACAAATATAAACCTAATATATAATAAATATAGGTTTATTATAAATATATTAAATAACCATAATCATATGTATCATATCATATATGATCTACTTACGATCATATATTACTTTTTTATTATCAATTCTTTCATAAAATCTGGTTTCAGGTAACAATTGCTTCGTTTTTTCATGTATGTTTTGGTCCGGTATCTTTTGTCATTTAATTTTGATTATAGTTCCATAATATCCATAATTTTATCCATGATATAAATATAATATATATTATTTATATATATATAAAACAATTAATTTTAGAGATAGAATATAAATTAAACCTTTCATATATATGGTAGGTCATACATATACAGGAGGGTTGTTTCTATTTTCATGATGGATGAAACAAATGGAAGATAAATAATATATTACCTTTAAAAATTATTTTGAATTCTTATTTATCACATATATTCATTAATTTTACCCTAATTACCTTTAATAAAAATAATTATTAAAAAAATCACATCGCTTCGTGGGAGTGTAGTCCGTTGTATAGTGGATCGACATTATAATATACTCCTAAGAATGTAAATTAACCAGATATATATAATATCATAATTATATAATTATATTTCTATTATAAATTTCATATATATTCATCTAATATTTCCTTATTACCATCCAAGTAAATCATAAAATAAAAACTAATCACATCGGTTCACGAGGTGATAGCCTACCATATAAACGAGTGATGATATTATTCTCCAATAAGTTGGGAGGTAAGAAGGTATGTGTGGTATTATAATTAAAAAGATATAATAATATCATAAATATAATATACAAACTTTAAACTCATCCTTATATCCATCCGTGAGAGATGTTGAGAGAACATGAATAACATGAGTTCCTAAGGTAAAGGTCTGTCACACACAAGATCAATGGTTTCACTTCCCATTTGATGGAATATGATATGGATATAGGTTTTGAAATTAACATAACACCATCTCAGAATATTTTAAAGGATTTTGATGATGAAATAAAACTAAACACAAGTCTAATAATTATACCACTTATTTGGAGAGCCTCTTTAGGTTTATACCTAAAACCTTATTAAGATGGATTAGTATACAAAATAAGGACAATAAGATGTGTGGTAGGACATAAGGAAGTTATTTTGTAAGGTATTTTCAAAAAAAAATGGTCTTGAAGTGTAAAGTGGGGAGGAGAGTGGGTTTAGTTTTATAAGCAGGGGATTGGACACTCATTTAATTTTTCAAAAGAATAAAATATACCCACATTTTTTATGAATAAACGGAAAAATGGGTTATTATAGAAAATTATAGGTTATAATTTCTAAATACAATAATTTAATGGGTTTTGGACATGTTTCTAGGACATTTTAACCCTTATCTTTTTGTTTTAACCACCAATAAACTCGTATTAACCTTAACAATGGTAATTACGTTTTACAGTTTCTCATATTCATTTTAACCAAAAAATATGTATTTATTATTATATAATATAATTTATTATTATTCAAAATATGGAATCAGTTTTTCAAATTCAATTTAAAAAATTGAAATTTTTTAATTTTAAGATAACACCAGGGATGCGATTAAATTGTGGTTTTCCAAAGATAGTGTTTTCATAAGTAGAGTCATTTTTTATTTGAAAACTCAATATCTAATTGATTCTAATGAAATTAATTTTATTAATAAATGTATAATTGAAAGAATTTTAATTTTTATAACCCATTAAAACAAAAATTAACTTTATAAATTTTATAATAAAAAATTATGCTTTCAATAAACACCAGTATTGTCCACTATTTATTGAAAAATTAATATTATTATAAATATTAAAAAAATTATCCCTAATATAATTTTTACATGTTGACTTAAAAAATCTTTTTTATTTTTTAAAATAAATTTTCTAAATTTTCAAAAAATAATTGTATTATATGTTCAAAAAAATGAATAAAAATCATTTATTTAGAAAAATGTATTTTCAAAGCATATAAAGGATTTATAAAAAATTATGTACTTATTTATAAGTATAGTTTATTTATCTAAAACCTTAATGAATATCCTTGAAAAAATTATTTGCAGTTATACTACTATATTTAATGGCTATGTTAAAATAATGTAAATAGTATATTGTGGTCTGTTAAAACTCTGTGTTGCATGTAACACAAGTTATCAAAGAAGTTAAATTTATCCAAAAGACATATTTCATAAAACCTTAGGGTGTAAGATTATACACCCTTAAATGAACTTTTTCCTCAATATTTTTCACTCTAATAGAAAAAATGATACTTTTTCCTCATAACATACTCAGGTTCCCATATAGCTTTCTTAATTTGGTGATTTCACCACAAAAAATTGACCAAGTGAGTGGTATTGTTTTTTAGCTCTTTCATTGAATAATCTTGTATCTACAATAGTTATTTTACATAATAAATACCATTATCTTGTGATATGGAATCTGAGTTCATTACATGTGATGGGTGAGTTATTTACTTCCCCAAGAGAGATACATAGACTACATTATGAACCCTAGAAATGTTAAATGGAAGCAGTAAGAAATATGATACGGTATCGATATGATCATGAATTTCAAAGGGCCCAATAAGCCTGGGGAATAAATTCCCTTTCTCCAAAAATCTCATATCCTTATTCCTTATAGAAATTCCAAAAAACACCTTATCACCAACATCAATTTCTAGATCATGCCAGAGATTTTAAACATAAATTTTCAGTTGTCATTATGTTTCCATTAATTACTGAGGAATGGCTCTAAATTAACCATATATTTATTTAGATAACTCATGTCCCAATAAATTTCTTTCACTAAATTCAATATTATACATTATATATTTCACTACTTCCTATATATGAATTTATAGGGAGCCGTCTGAATGTATTTGTGAAATCTATTGTTGTATGAAAACTTGACTATAAGAAGGTATTGATCCCAACCACAATTTAAATCCATAGAACAAGATCCTTACATATCATATAAGGTTTGATTTGTTCTTTAATAATAACTATATATTTTTGGATGATACAAATTTTTAAAACTCAAATCTATTTCAAGATCATGCTGAAGACTTCTCCATAGCTTTAAGGAAAACCATGGATCCCGATCAGATATGATTGAATGTGGCACTCCATAAAACATTGATAGTTTCTTAATATATATCCTATAAAAATAATATAGAGGGATACATTCTATGAAAGTGATGAATTATAGATACTTTTTAAGGATATTGAATATAAACCATATAATGTTGTTCCCTTTAGACGTTTTTGGGAGTCGGAAAACAAAATACATGGTGATGTTTTACCATTTTCATTTAGTGTTTGTGTAACGGTTATAACATACCCTTAAAAAATTCTCTAGTGATTAAGTTGATGGCATACCAATCATTCAGATACAAACTCTAGGATATATCCCTACATTCCATCCAACCACAAAAAATCTTTTAAATCACAACAAATATTTTTAAATCTAGTATTAATGAAGAATAATGAACTATGATCTTATTCTAATAGTTCCTCTAAATCAATAATGGATGGAACAAATTCATGGTTCTCAAACCATTTAATTCCCTTATAATGATGGCTAACCTTTGGAAAATTTCTCACCTTCTCTGTTTACTCCATTTCTTTCTTCTATCCTTATTTAATATTAATTTGGATAGATGGTTGAATACTTATTTGAGAAATATAATATTTCTCCTCTTCCATTAAAATTTTAAGATCCATTATTTTAATATAAATATATATAGGATCTTTTGTGATCCTCATCGCGGATAAGCTGGCATGACCCTTTCGACTCAAATAATTGGATGCCTTGCTTACATTCCTAAGGTGGTAATGTATTAAGAAGTCACAATCATTAATCATAGATAATCATAATCTTTAGTTCATATTCAATTCCTTTTTTGTGAATATATACTTTAAGCCTTTGTGATTAGTATATATATCACACTTTTGTCCATAAAGATAATTCCTCCATATCATTAATGAAAAAATTACCACAGGTAACTCCAAATAATAAGTAGAGTAATGTTTTAAGGAAAATTAAATTTTCATTATGCATAAGCTATATCAATGTCATTCCTCATGAAAATTCATCCCAATACCTTCTTGAATTCACCACATTAGATCGTAAACCCTTATCCATTATACGGTAATGTAAGCATGGGTATACTGATAAATTCTCTCATTTGTCCATTGAAATTTCCCCCATATTAATCTATGCAGAGAAATATGAATCTGTTTTGGGTTAACATAGTTAGTGGATTAGACATTCAATGTAAATGACCCTCATACCCTCAATAATATCCAGATAAAACATGAAAACTATGAATATCAGTCACTATGGTTGGTCGTGGAAAACGTTCAATAGCCTCCATCTTTTATGGTTCTATTGATATACCCTCTATTGAGATTGTAATCCCATAAAAAAGAAGCTTTTTTGCAATCAAAATTCACACATTATAGATTTTTCATACAGTTTCACCTTACTTACTGTCTTTAGTAAAATTATTTAGTGATCTCCATTCCCTTAATTTCTATTTGAATGAATGATAGTATAGTCTATAAAGAATTCCATAAACCTATCAAGGTAATCTCTAAAGAAATTATTCATTAAATCCATGATGATAGGAACGAAATTAGTAAGATAGAATTCCATTACTATATATTAAAAGTTACAATACATTTTATTAAATTTTTTATTTGGTATATCCTTATTCTTGTCCCTCAATTGATGATATAAGAAATAATGTTCAATCATGGAAAAGTTATGAGCTCCTTGATGTTGTTTAAACCAATCATCAATATGGGGTATCGGATAATTTTTCTTTATTTTGGTCTTGTTTATCTCTAGATAATATATATAGAGTCAAATTGATCCATAATTATATTTAAATTATAAAACAAATGAGTCCTAAGGTGACACACTTGTCTAAATTAATCCCTTATCATGATTATCATGGAGTTTCTTATTCAATTTAGGAAACTCACTCAGGGATATTCCATAGCGAGTCTGTGAAATATGTGTGGAACCTGGTATGAGTTCTATTGGAAACTCAAATTCTCATTTTGCTGGAAGTCTATAATAATATTCTTAGAAAACATTAATAAAATCCCAGTATAATCGGCATTTCATCAATGTTGATTTTCTCTCCAACTATGTGAGATAAACCCCATTTTTGAAAAGGAATCAAAACCCATACAAATTATTTGATTTCCATAAAAAAATTATATTTATCATCACATTGATATACGATCATAGGTTGGTTTGGAATATTAGACATAAATTTCCTCCATTGAAATTTTATATAGGCTATATGTAGTGAGAACCAATCCATGCCTAAGATGACATCAAATTCAACTAGAGGTAGAATAACAAGATTTTTGATGAAGCACATTCCCAAAATCATTAATATGGGAAGAATCATATAATTGTGATGCTATCATTATACCATTATGATTATTCCCTGATAATTCAATATCTTATCATTGGGGTGGTATTTTGATAATGTTATAAATTTAAGATAAAAAATAGTGGGTATATCAGGATTCAAATAAGTCATTAACAGTTCAAGAGTGTATGATAATTATACCTTTCACCATTTCATCATCTCAACCCTCATATAACAAAATAATCGAATGATATTTTCATTTTTATATCATGTTAAAAGATTTATTACATCAATAATCACCGTTATATTTTATATTTGGTAAGTAGTTAGCATAATTAAAATACTCCTTGAATATGAAGCACTAGAGTGTGGGTGGTTCATTAATTGGAACTTTATATCTATTCACATCAATATCTAACATCATAAAATGACACTATATACCAATTTCACTATGAAATTTATTCACACACATGAATCATTTACCATTCCCCATAAGAAAATTTCCTTCATATTTCCTTTAACATATTTTTCAATAAGGAAATATAATCTTCTTCCATCCATGTATTTTATAGTTTTCATTGAATTGTATATTACTTTTCTTATAAAAAACAGGAGAGTAATGGGAAAAACCAATATATAATTCTACATTGATGGAGAAATGAAAATTTTCATTAAATATAATTGAGTCCCTTATGGAGATCTCTTTTTAGATACTTGGTTTTAATCTAATAAATAATTGATCAACTGTAAATTATGGTTGGATGATAATACCAGAAGCACACCTCATGAGTCTTGTCAAATTTTCCCCAAGGGTTCGAAAATATTCATCAACAATCTACTTTAACTTAAGTAATTAATTCTACATTTTAATGGAAATAATATGAGTAAATTACATATTAAAAAATAAGTTCTTAAACTCATCCCATTCCATGTTTTCAATTTCATCTTTTTTACTCTTATTCTTGGTAAGATTCAACAATTGGACCACATTAACTTCTAAATAATAGTGAGTAAGAATGAATTTTTCATTCTCTAGACACTAGAGAGTAGAAAATATATTTCCAATAGTCCTAATCCATTTCATTGAAACCAATTGAACAGTAGAACTACTAAAATAAGGTGTATGTTTCCTCATAAAGGACTCAACATAACATTGTTCCCTCTGTTTCTCATTTCTAAAATTCTATATATATTTTTCTTGGGGAATTTTTCATAGAATGGAAATGATATTTTCAATCCTATTTCCCATAACATTTAGTTTCTAATGAGTCAAATCATTTAATTTTATATTTCACCCAGTATTCACACAATTTGTTTAGGTTCCAACCATTGACTAAAACCGAATATCATAGTGTACACAATAATAATCATAGTTTGTAACAACATAATTATGAAAAATCACTTATAGGTTATCTGAATCCTAACAAATTATTTTCAATCTATAGAACCATATTCTTAACCTAAGTCAATCATGGTCATTATTAAAATCATTTCTGTTGGTTCGTAATGAGTTTTTGAATTTAAAAAGTGTATCACACAAGAGTGTTAAACTAGTTGTACAGTAAGGCTCGTTATCGTATACGATGTAATGCTCTAGTCAAGCCTGAAACAACTTTTCATTGTTATTATCCAAAGATATATCTATTCTAGAAACATTTCAATGTGTAGTATCTAGTCATTAATGTATTATAAGGAAACAACTCAATTTATCCTTCATGAAAATTTTAATACGATTTCTTATAAGTATACTAATCTTTTTAGTTCTCACAAAAGTTTTCTCAAGCATGTTTCCAATGGTTTGAAAAAACATTTACTCTGATACCAAATATTATGAAAAAGGATTTACATAAATACAGTTTAAATCTCAAATGTCAAATATTCATTTCATAATACAAAAACATCCATGGGGACCGTAATCGTTTAGTGTATTTGGAAACATTGATATATAAACAAATAGTTCATAAGAGAACTAAATAACCATCAACTAAATTATTTATATCATTCACATTTACTATACATATTATACGTAATACCTTTATCCACAACCTAGGTAAAGGAATTATAAAAAAGGCTGAGCTCAGCTGATCAGTATGGGAAATCAAGTTAGATTTCAATGATCATATAAGAATAACATAAGCAGAAGGGTATGAGAAAATGAGCTTAATATTTAAAAACCATAACCTATATATCATATATCATAAACTTGAGTCATGTAATAAATATTAGGAGTTTCAAAGACATGAATCATAAATGAATCAATGTACATAATCAATGAGAGTATAACATTTGCATAAGAAATTGATTTTTTGCTTCCACATAAGCATAGAAAATCATATCCTTGGTATTTAATTCTTATTTACAAAACTATAATAGTGAAATGGATTCACCAACAAAACTATTATAGTAGTTATGGTTCACTCCCAAGACTATCATAACTGATAAAGTACCCTACTGAACGGGGTTCACTACCCATTCTAGTCTAGTTTATCTCAAGAGATATAAATCAATATCCAATTAATTTTATGGGGATATAGGTCCAATTCATCACATAAGATATATATTTTTTCATCCAAAATATCATAAAACATTCATTATTTAATAACCTATAAAAATAAATGGGTATAAAAAATATTAATTCATAGAATAACCTGTGGAAAAAAGAACAGGTTCAATAAAAATTTCATCATTTCATCATAACATAACCTATGGAAAAGGAACATATTATATAAAAAAATTACTCATAAACATAAAACATCCATATAAATAATAATGATTGTATCCTTGGATAATGTCCCCATTAATGAATAAGTGACATCAAAGTATGTCATCTTAAATGAAAATGATTTCGAATTATGACATGGAACTTTTCATAAAGAAAATATCCTTTAAACTTTTAAAATAACCATTTAAAACATAAAACATTTTCAAAACAATTTTTCTTTTAAAATATACTCTGACACTTATAACAGAATCTTTAAAGAACATTTAATACATTAATTGTGAAAAATATCCTTTCATCTTCTAGCATAATTTTTTTATAAGCATAAAATTCTAAAAACATTTTTTAAATCTTTTTTTTAAAATATTCTTTGAGTCATATTATGGAATATTTTAAACACTGTTTCTTCGTGATGCTGAATAATTATATTCAGGTCGTACATATTAAATCAACGATTCTTTTCAAAAAATTTGTAAAATCCAAAGGATCCTTGTTCCAAAAATGATATTAAGATTCTTTTTAAAACACATTTTTAAAAAAAATATAAGGGTAAAAATTCCTTTAAATAATTAGAATAGATTATTAAAAACAATATTTAAAATGTTTTTTAAAAAACATAGATATAAAATAAAAAAAATCGGGCTAAAGAGATATGTAATGTGAGTTTTCATTAAAGAAATGTTTTTATAATACTGAGAACATAAATAGAAGAAAATGAATGTAAAATGTGTATTATAAATAAATAAAAATAGGATAATAAAATTAATGTGACTCTTTAAATGTATACCAAAAGATCTCATCATGAAAATCATAATCATAAACAATCTTGATACACAATGAGATTCTATCATCAAAACCTTATCACTTTAGTAACTTTTAAATCTTAATCCCTATTAAATAATAACATAAAAATAAAAATTTAATATCATGTATATAATTATATTCATTATATAACATATAAAATGAGAATTATAGACATATTATAAAATAAGATATGTTTGTAACATAAAATATGTCTTAACGAAAAGAAAAATGAGACAAAAGTCCATAACCTTAAGTCCTGGTTTCCTTTGTCCATGATCAAACATACTATATGCTAAATATAGGTATATTAAAATTTTATTAAATAACAATAATCATATATATAATACCTTGTATTATACACATATGACATTTAATTAAAAAATTTATTACAAATTTCTTATTAAAACCATGGTTTGGGGAATAACTATTTCATATTTTCATATAAGTTTTTTTTTGGTATCTTTAGTCCTTTCATTTAAATCATGGATCAGTAATATTTATAATAAAAAACATGATATAAATATCATATATATTCCTTATATTATAATTTTTATTTATCCATTGAATTTATAGATAGAAAAATAATTACATTGTTCATGGAGATGTGATGTAGTACATACAAATGAGTGATGTTTCCATTTCATCAACGGTTCAAAGGAAATAATGTTTAATAATATATTAAATTTATATAATCATTAATATTTCATATTTATTACATATAATTATAAAATTTACCCTTACTACTTTCCATTCAATGTGTTACTGAAAAATCAATGACATTACTTCATGAGGTGGTTTTCTGACATACACACAAATGATAGTATCATATACCCCAATGAAGGTAAAGTAAGAATATATATGGGATATAAAAATTTATGAAGTATAATCAAGTTAAAAATATAATATATATTTATCTAATATATCTATATTACTATACAGGTAAAGTATAAATGAAAATCATATCACATCGGTTAATGAGGTGGTAGTCTTCTATACACACGAGCGATGTTATTATTTTCCAATGAGTTGGGAGGTAAGAAGGTAAAAGATGTATTATAATTATGGAATTATAATAATATCATAAATATAATATCTAAACAATAAATATATCATTATATTCAATTGTGAGAGGTGGTTGTGGAAAATTAATAACTTCAATTCGTGATGCGGTAGTCCCCCATACAAATGATTGGCAATTTCATTTCTTATTAGATGAAAGAGGAGATGGATAGATTATATACCATTAACATAATAATATCTTAGAATATGGTAGATATTTGTGTTATTATATAATCATAATTTAATAATATTTTAAGTAGGTGAATAAAA
The DNA here is from genome assembly GCA_963277665.1 of Viscum album. Lineage (NCBI taxonomy): Eukaryota > Viridiplantae > Streptophyta > Magnoliopsida > Santalales > Viscaceae > Viscum > Viscum album. The sequence continues at coordinate 1,233,731,074 of OY728152.1, forward strand.
AAATTAAACAAAATGCAAGGTTAATAATTTTTAACTCTTCTTCGGAGATATACATTTGGTTTATACCTAAATCCTTATATGGAGGGAAAAATAATCAATATAATCCCCCTTGGTTATGGTAATAGAATTAAGGAATAAATTTTATAATTTAATCGTTGATCCAAATGGTTTTGTATGTGAAAAGTGTGGAGGATAGGGGTGGCCTTTTATAAGTGGGGGAGAGGACACACATGAATTTTAAAAAAGAATAATGTATACCTAAATTTTTCACATTAAAAAAAGACACTAAAATGGGCCATTATAGAACATTATAGGTTATATGGTCTAAATATGTCCATAAAATAGTTTTTTGGACAAGTTTAAGGTTATTTAATCCTTAGATTTTTATTTGACCCCCCCCCCCCCAATAAACTCGTTTTTACCATAACCATAGTAACAAATTTTTAGTATTTTTACTGTACATTATGAAAAAAAAAATTAAATTTATTATATAATATTAGTTATTTTGATTTAAAATATATAACCAATTTTTCTAAATTCTATTCATATACTTGGAAATTTTTTATTTAAAATTAAATTTGTTGACACAATGAAAATAGAATTTCTCAAAAGAGAAAATTTTCATAAGTACGAAATGTTTAAATATCAAAATTCAGTATTAAAGTGATTAAAATGAAATAAATTAAATTAATAAATATATAATTTAAGTAATAAAATTTCCAAACCATTTTAAATTAAAAATAACCCTTATAAATTCATTAAACAAAAAAGGCAATTTTCAATGAAGATTAATATTTTTCACTATTCATCAAAAAATTAATCATTCCATAAAAATCCAAAAAAATCACCCTAATACAATTTTGACATGTTGATTCTAAAAATTATATTCATTTTTTAAAAAACATTTTATTAATGTTTCCAAAATATATTTTATTTTTTTCCCAAAATTTAATAAAAATTATTTCACAATGGTTGGTTGAGCCAAAGGGTTTGGGAAGTGTAAACGGGAGAGGGGAGGAGAGGTTCTTTTATAAGTTGTAAAAGGATCCCACATGCAAACAACATAAAAATTTCTTATAAGAATCTAAATTGATAGAATCATTCACATTTTAAAAGCATCCAAATGTCCCTATATTAAATCTTAGGAAATAGAATATTGAAATATGGCTACATAATTAGATTTATACAAGTTTGGATGACAATATGACCATATTATTTTTTGTGTAACCCCAGATAAACCCATTTTACCCATAACCATAATAATTATTTTTTATAATTCTTATGATTAATTTTGATGAAAAATTATATAGAACTTATTATATAGTATTAGTAATTATGATTCAAAATATGGAATCTTTTTTTATAAATTATTTTCATTTAATTTCAAAAAAAATATTTTAAAATTAAAGCTATAAATATTATTAAAAAGTGGTTTTCCAAAGATAAATATTTTTAAGTATAGAAAGTTTTAATAAAAAATTAAATATGAAATTCATTCCAATAAATTATTTGGGTAAATAGATATATAATTGAACTAATTTTTCATATAAACCAATCGTAAAATAAAATGGATCCGGTAAATTTTTTAATGAATAGGTGATTTTTAATAAAAATAAGTATTTCATTACTATTCATTGAAAAAATTAATTTTTTAGAAAATTATCAATGAAATAACTTCTAGATAATTCAAAATTGATGGTTTCAAAATTGATTTATATTTTTTCAAATATATTTTCTAGTAGTGGAAAAGCAATTTTATAATAAGTCTTCAAATTATGACAAAACTATTTTTTTCGAAAGATGTGCTTTTTATGCATAAAATTTGATTTATAATTATATCATACCAATAGAACATAAAATATGAATGTTAAATATATTATGGAATATATAATATGTATATTTCTTTAAAAAATCAAAAAAATCATTTATTTAATTTATTGAGATGAAACAACTTTGTGCTCAAAAAAAAATTTTTTATAAAAATATTTCTTTCATTTTCATATGGTTATTTTTTTAATCTCTAATTAATTTGTCAAAAAATAATTCATTTTATGTATAGGTAGAAAAAATATAATTTTATAATTTATTCAATCAAATTTATACCCATTATTCCAAATTTATAATCATATATATCATATTAGATAATAATATTTTTGTAGAATGTCACATGACATTAAAACAACCTCTCATGTAATGAAATCTAACAAATAAATTAAATTCATATAGAAAAAAATATTTTATTAAATATTAGTGTTTTATATTCTTACCCCCATAAAAAATTACATCCACGTATTCGAATTTTTTGTTGGTGGGGTTGTCATTTTAACATTTCTTCATGGGAAACCCACATCTTAAAAATAAATAATAAAACATCTTCTTGTTATAGAGAAAAGAAATTATAAATTTCATATTGAATAACACATAATTAGGTGGGCAAATTAGATAAAATTGTGAGTGAGTGATGTTTTGGACATATAATAATATTATAAATAATTATGGGGATTTATATAGATCATTAATGAAAATAAAGTGACTAATCTAAAAAAATTATTGAAAAAATATCTACAAATATGTGATGAGTTAAAAGACCATCGATTCCTTAGAAAATAAGGTATTATAGTAAAATTTCTATTTCAGTATCTTTCTCCTAAATTTGATGATTTCTTATGAGAAGATATAATTACTTAATTTCATTCAATTTCACAAAAAAAAAACTTATCCTTCGGTTGTGCTTTTATTAATTCTCCACTACACCCCTTACTCTAAAAGATGTATTTTTCTTGCATGGGGCACTAACAGATAATGAGACCCATAAAATAATGATAACACATTCTTTCTATATCTATTTTCTATCAAAAACAAAATGGTTGGAACAGGTTATCAAATATTCTTAAATATTCATCTTGTAAAATAATACATTAATATCGAAAACCTCATCCAAAATTAAAATTAAATAATTCCATAAATTTTTAACCTTATAAACCATCGAAAATTAAAATTTTATAAATTAATTCACTAATAAAGTGACCTCAATGAATCAGCCCAGATCTACTACCTTCTTTATTATATTGGCATAAATATAATTAATTGAATCCCAAAGGACCGAATAGTTTAGTATTCTTGGAAAAATATATATATTTTTTAAATTTAAATTAAATTTTATGACATAAAATACAAGCCGAATTTTCTTCAATAATTCCATTGTTCCCCATAGATTAATCCTACATATTAATCATAATATACATCTTCGTATCCTAGTAAAAATAAAACCTAAGAATGGGGTGCTGTTAGATTCTTAGTAGGGGTAATTGTATAGAGGAAGCTATGAATAAATGAGGAATTATCAAAATTTAATGATAAATAATTGAAAAACATTATATTAAAATAATAACTTGAGAATAATATGGCAGGAATAAAATGTGATCAACTAATTCCATATAAATAATCATATGAGAATTAAACTTAACCATGGATATTCTAACTAATAAAATAATCACATAAAATAACAATAATTGAATTAATAATGATTGAATGAATAATTATTGATATATAAAACATACCCTCAAATCATTATTCCAATAAATCTAATACCATGGAATCTTTCTGCCAAGAAATATAATATTTTCAAGGATTCTTTCTAGGGCATCTAATAAATGGGTAAGGTCACACCCAAAACAATATCTAGTTTGTCTCATGAAATCTTCCAATTCATTGAGGGGCTATATCTATCCCCTCCCATCACATATGAAATCCAATGCATTCCAAATATAAAATTATAGAATCATAATCAACATAAACATTCAAATTAAAAACTAGCATTTGAAATGTAAATACATTCCATAATCAATAAACATAATCATAGTCCATCCAATATAAAGTTAAGGGTATCAAAATAGTACATCCCAGTCATAATAATCACAAACCATGTGGATAAATAATAAAGATGATATCATTAAAATATATATCCATTGGAGTAAGGTTAAAGGGTTGTTGTATTTGGTGAATTGAAATACCAAAAAAATGTATTTAAAAATATTCTTGAGGAAAATATCCTTTTCATTTTGAAAATCGGTTTTTAAAATATAAAATAATTTCAATATATTATTATTTAAAAAAACTATTTATTTCTAGAATATAATAAAACATTTTTCATTAAAAAGAATCTTTTAAAATTTAAAAGGAAGCACCAAATAAATTATTCTTATATTTATAGAAAATTCCATATATGTCATACAATTTAAAAATAAAATTCCTTTTACACTGTAAAAATGAATTATTAGTGACTTGATTGTAAAATGATAATGATATTAGAATGAATATATTTTTATAGAAGAAGAAATGGGTGAAAAATTCTTTAATAAAACATTTTTTAAGACATTTTTAGAATACATGACTTTGGATGAAAACATTTCTCTAACCGAAGACAAAGATAATGATGTATTTTATTAAAAATATTCTCTCAATTATTTTAAGTAACAATTAGTTGAAAAAATTTACCATTAAATTAAAATATAATTAATCAATTCATTATAGAATAATTAAATTGGTTTCTAATGATATGATCAATTAATTTCCTTCAACTGATATTAAAGAATAAACAATCTCGATTAGAATGAGATTATGAAATAATTATTTAAATGATAATAAAAATTATGTGAAGATAAATCATTAAATAAATTATATTTAAAAACTATTAATTCACATAGATAAGTGTAAATAAAAATTAATATAACATAAATTCATTGTGCACAAAATCATATAAATACATAATCAATGAAGTATGAGTTTAGCCCAATTAGTGGAAATTTTGTAAAGCAATCCCTTACCTCACGCTTCCTTTTATTTTAACATGAATTAACCAATTTTATAGTTGTTCTAAAAAATTTAATAACTTATTATATATACATACTAATATTTATGACATCATATATTATCCTTTCATAACATTTTATTACTCTTCTATTAATAATATTTCATTATTTTCAATGTTTTAGGTGTTAATTGTCTGGTTTTCTCATGTGTATTTTATTATGAAAGTTATAATTCGTATGCATATTATATAGTTTTATAATATAAATAATAATATTCATGACATTATCTTTATATTTTTACCCCAATTTTACTTTTAATATCAATCATGAATGGTGGTTGTGAAAAATGATGTATGTTACGATCAGGGAGACAGTAGGTTGTGTGTATGCATGAGTAGCGTTTCTATTTTTCAATTATCAAAAAGAAAAGTATTTAATTAATATTTTACCCTTAAATAATAATAATAATATCATTAATACCAAACTATATACTTATATATATCATCCATGTGTTTTTTGGATAAAATATATTCACATCACTTCTTGAAGGTGATAGTCTACACGTACATAAATGATGTTATTATAATTATGAGAGTGAATAAGAATGATATAAAATGATATATATTATATTTAAATTATTTTAAATATTTCATTAATATAATAATTATGTGCTTTATATCATATATAGTCATTGAATTTATCATTATCACCTTTTATTTGAAGCGTTAGTGATAGATGAATCACATCACTTTATGAGGCGGTAGTCTGCCACACACACGAGCGATGATATCATATCTCTTAAAGAATGGAAGATAAATATATATATATATATAATTTTTTGAATAAATAGATATAAATATTTTATTATTATAATATATATAATTTTTATCCATTATTACACCCAACCTTGAGTGTTGGAAATGGAAAAAATTAACAACACCGGTTTGAAAAGCGATAGTATACCCTACACATGAATGATGATATTGTAACCCATTTGATTAAAGTAGAGATTTTTTTAGGTCATTACATTATTTTAAAAACATCTCAGTATATATAATATATGAATTTTATTATATCATCATGGTATAATAAAATTTTAAAAAGGTTGATAGAGAAGTAATATTTAAAAGCTCATTGAAGAACAATACCTCTTCATCAGGTATACGCATTAGGTTTTCACTAAATCCTTGATTGGTTGGCATTCTTCCCAAAGTATTCCTTATATTACAAGGTTAGTGAGTTTTGAATGTGATTTTTTTAGGTTTTTTATGATACAAATGTCTTGATTATAATGATCAAGTAAGGGGATTGAGTGCCATTTTATATTTGAGGAGGATTGGAATTGTTGTAAATACTGAAATGTATTCCCTATTGGGAGGACTCCCTTACCAAATGTGACACGAAGATGGATTAATAATAGATTTTAGGGTTTATTTTGTCAATAAACACCTCATGAATAGAAAAATAAATACATTTTTATCTAGTTATTCTTTATCTTTTACGTTAACTCAATTTTACCCATTTAGTTTTTTTACCAAATTAAGTTGTATTTTTTTATTTGCCTAGGTAAATTATAATTTAATAATAAAATAAAATTTTTATTTACTAGATATTTTATACCTACTAATTATTAATGTCAAATTTAATTAATTAAATAAATATCCTTTGTGTGTGTAAAATTAGTTTTAAAAAAAAATCGATGTAATTTGTAAAACCTTGTTTTAACCTTAATCGTGGTAATTATTATTAACTGTTTTCACTAATCAATATGTTAAAAAAAATTAATTTTAAATTATTATATTATATATTTTATTATGATTAAATATATTTCATTAATTTTCACTAATAAAACTTTCCTAATTTTCCTCATTTAATTTAATACTAATCCCATAGATGTGATGAGAATGCTAGTTTTTAAAGTGAAAATGTTAAAAAGCTTATAATGTTTATATATATAAATTCAATATGAAAAAGTTTCCATTGAAATAAATTTTATTAATGGATATAAAATTTATTTTCTTTTACTTTAAAACAATTTAAAAATATATTTTAACATTATAAATTATTTAAATAAAAAGGTAGTTTTCAATTAAAATCTATTGTTTTTCATTAGTGGTCAAAAAATGAAATATTTCAAAAAAACCCAAACATTACCCACAAGATAATTTCTATATTCCAACTTAAACAATTAATATTATTTATTACTATAAATTTTATAATATTGGTGGAAATTAATTTTAAATTATGTTTTCATAGCGCAACTAAATCGTCTTTTATTAAAATACAGTTTTTCTAAAAACATTTCTCTTTCTTTTAAATGATTATTATAATTATTAATAATCAATAGATAGAAAATAAATATGTGAATACTATATATTATAATAAGTTATTTAGTCATATTCATGTCATCCATTTTAATGGATGGGGGATAACTATAATATTAAATAATAATAATAATAATATATTATTGTTTGGTAAAACACGGTCTTGCATATAACGCAAGCTATCAAAGAAACTTGTTGTTTTCTGTAATGAAATATAATCTCAATTATTAATGAAATATATTCTCAATATTTTATTAATAATCTACCAAATAAAGTTTTATTATTTTAAAATTTTGGTTTGTTACATTCTCCCCACCATAAATAATCTACGTTCTTGCAATTTAAATGTGATCACACTAATCCAGGGTTTGATATCGGAAAATTAGTTTTTTTAAAAACCCACATCATAAAAGTGAAAATAAGATATATGAATAATAATATATATAGATAAGTACAAAGATCATATGTAATAACACATAACTAGGTTTTTATGTAGGTTAAAATTTGTGTAAAGTGAAGACATATACAAGGATGGAATGAATAAATATTAATAGGGAGTGGTTGAGATCATTAATCATAAGGAAGTTGGAGATCAATATAAAGTTGAGAGACTAAAATACATAAATCAAATAGGTGTGAAAATGTAATTTATTTCATCATAAATTATTCTAATAATATATAATTTTTTTTCTTGAAACTTTTTCTAAAGATGATGAATTATTTAACTATCTAATAATATAATGAAATATACTTAATTGATGTGTTTTTATTTGATAAGTGCAATTACATCATTTTTTTGTGATTAAATAAATATCCAAATCATCACTTACTCTAATAATAATTAATATCTATAAATTAATTCATTTATTCTTGAGGAATTAAGACTCACATTTAATGGATCATAAGTTCTTAAAAAGAGTTAAAAGTCTTTCTATATGACTATAAATATTTTTCCAAAACAAAAAATGTTAATAAATTAATATCTGAACATCCAAATTAATAATACCGGTTCATAATTAATATTTATTCATAAAATTGTTTAACTAAAAATGACATATTGACCAATACATCACGTAGGCCAATGGTGGACATGAAACCCTTACCATCATTCATTCAGGGGTTTATACCCCCTCCTCCTTTTTGGATGTGACAATAGTCAACCTGTATAGGGGTCATACTTTTATAAACAATATTAATATAATTTGGATAAATTTCCCAAATATATGATGTACATCCTTTAAATATTGTTAATTGGTAAATATCCTTTTTACTAATATTTTCAAAACAATTTAATTTTTTTACAAAATCTAATAATCTTATTATAAAATTATTACAATCTCATTGATTTTCATATTAACCCTAATGTATAACATTAAATTTAGACTTAGGTATATAAAATGTAAATTCATTATTCCTCAAATACATTTTCCACTAAAACATATGCAAAACCAATGGGTTGTATTCCAAAACATTGTTTCCCGAAATATATTTAATCTTTGTAAATTCACATAAAATATAAAAATATGTGTTTAATAATTTGAACTTATAATAAATATTAAAATCATTAACCCATGATTATATACATAACACTTGAGTTAATTAATACATATATGTTTTTAAAGTTTTTCAAAATCCATTTAAGTTTCATGATCCTTATAACCAAAATACCATTAGTAAAATACATCTATATTTTAATTTTTTTCAAATACCAATATATAAATACTTCATATTTTTATTTTAACATACATACTTCATTTTTCTAGGTTTTAACCTGGTTTATTCAATATTATTATTTATTAAAATAATTTATAGTTTTCCATAAAGAAAATTAAATTATCCTAAAAATATCCTCCAAGAATGTCAAACCAGGTGTGAAGTAAGGATTATTGGCATGTCCTAACTGGTTCTCAAGTCAATCTAAAAGATAATATTTTTTTGTTTTTAACCGTAAGTACATCTATTCTAGACCCACATCCACTTGTAATATCAATAAAAGGATTTATTGTAAGTGAAAACCACATAATACCTATCTTACCAAAACATTAAGATTTTACTCTATAGTTTTCCTCAAAGTATGTCATATGGTTATGTTTCCTAATCTATTTAACCTTAATCATGTTTCCAAGGATTATAAAAAATACACCCCTAATTCCATCTATATAAACCCTGACCCGAATTTCCCAAATTCATTGCATAGTTTATTATATTTTCATAAGACACAAGGAATCACATCCTAAAAGACTGAATATTTTAGTAGTCTTGGTAAAATAAAATCGTATTTGAATTTTACAATAAATTTTTAAACATAAAATACAAAAATAATTTTCATTTATTATTACATTATTTTAATTAGTGTATCCCTATATATCGATCAAAAAATACTTCCTTATATACTATAGAAAAAAATAAGAAATGTTTGATTCCAGATGCTCAGTAAGGGTAATTTTAGATTGGAAGTTAAAATTAATCATGCATAATAAAAATGGAAGGGTAAATAAATAAAAAATATTTCACTAAATTAACAACTTGAGGATAATATGGTAGGAATAAAAGGTGATAAAATAATTCCATATAAATGATCAAATGATCATGAAACTAAACCATGAATATTTTAACTATTAGAATAATCACATGGATTATGAATAATAGAATATATAATTATGTAACTAATAAAAATGGATATCTAAAAAACATTGTGGGTTTCTTCAATAATACTTTCGAGGCTTCAGGCCAAGAAATCTAATATTATCAAGTATTCATTCCAATACATCTAACTAATGTTTATGGCCTTGGAAAAAAACATATATAGTTTGTCTCATGAAATCTGCTGATGTATCGAGGGGATATAGTGGGCCCTTCCTATCACATACAAAATTCAATTCATTCCTCATATAAAAGGGGTGAAACATAATCAAAAAAAAATTATTAAAAATTTTCCTATAAAATGTAAATACTTTCCAAAATCAATAATCATATATCATATATCACATGGAGTAAACTGAATGGTATCAAAATACTACATTCCCAATCAAACTGATCATAAACCATTTCGTGAAATAATAATCATTATATCATTACAATATATTCCCATTGTAATAAGGTTAATGGTTTTTTATACCCTATGATAATAAATAGGATAAATATATCTAAAAAACATTCTTGAGGATGATATCCTTTTAATTTTTAAAATCACTTTTTCATACATAAAACTTTTTAAAAATTGTTTTATTTGAAAAAAACTGAGTATTTAAAAAATATAAGAAAAATATTTCTTTACAAATAATCTTTTAAAATTTTAAATAAATCTTCAAATAAATGACAGCCATTTTTGTGGGTAATTTTGTAGATGACATACAAGTTAATAGGATCATTCCTTTTTCATTTTAAAAAATGATAGAAAAGTGCTATAATTGGATAACAAAAAGAATATTCCTTTTAAAAAATATTTAAGCGAAAAAATTAATAAAAATGTTCTTTATAAATCATTTTTAAAAGGATAAAAAAAAATTAAAACATTTTGTTAAAACAAGGTTTTGTAAAAAAAATATTTCCAACAAAAGTGGGAAATGAAGCTAGATTTTTTTTAAAAACATTTTCTCAATTATTTTAAGTAATAAAGACTGTAAAATGATTCTATTACATAAAAATTTCAATAATAACCATAAGAGAAAAAAGGTTAATTTTTTTTGAGTAAGTGTTGATGTAATTTCTTTCAACTGATACTCAAGATTAAACAATCTCAATTAGAATGATATTGTGAAATAAAGCCTTAAAATAATGATAACTTTGATGTGAGAGTTAATTAATAAATCTATTATGTGTATCAATAATAAATAAATAAAAATTAAATAAAACATAATATAATCAAAAATCATTAAACACATAATATTATCATAACATAATTAATGAAGTAGATGTTTAACCCAATGACTGGAAATTTTAATTAAAAAATACCTTACCTCAAGCATAATTTTTATTGAACATTCTTTAAACTTCTATATAGTTGTTTCAAACATGATATTGAGTTATTATATAACCATATTAATATTCATGATATCATATATTATCCTTTTGTAACATCTTATTACCCATTCATTAATAATTTTTATTATATTCGTTATTTCGAGTGTAAATTGTCTTGTTTTACCATGAATTATTTGTTGTGAAAGTTATAGTTATAACACATATTATATAGTTATATCATACCTAAAATAACGATAATTCTATTATTATCATATTTTTAGATCAATTTTACTTTCACCACTAGTCCTGAGTAATGGTTATGAAAAATGAAGAACGTTGCAATCATGGAGACGGTAAGCCATACGTATGAATGAGAAACATTTATAGTTTTAATGATCACTATGGATTGGAGGAATTTAATATTATACCTAAAAATAATTATAAAAATATCATTAATACCATATTATATACTTTTAAATATCATCCATGTGTTTTGGCGATGAAAATGTAGTCGCATGGCTTCATGAAGGCGGTAGACCACACATACATAAACAAGGTTATCATCTATACATGAGTGAAAATGAAAGATAGAAAATGATATATAATATCTTTATATAATGGAACATATTCATTAATATGTTAATTATTTCATTTATATAATGTAATGTCCCAAACCTCTCTGGTCTATTCCTTTTTGAAAATGTGGGGCTAGAGGTGTTTTGGGAAATCAAGGTGACTTGGGGGTGTGTTTGGGTGGACTTTTAAGGAGAGCTAAAGGGAAATAGATTTTGCACTGCTAATGCATGGTTTGGCTAAACCGTGTGGCCAAACTGTGCAAGGTTGGTGTTGGAGGTAGTGGCTAACGCATGGTTAGCGCACGATTTGTCTAATAATGCAGACTAACCGTGCGAGGAGTGTTGGGCGAGGTAGAAGCTAAAGCACACGGTTTTCTAAATCGTGTGGACTAACCGTGCGGGCACTTAAATTTAGATCCTAAAATTGTGGATCTAAACTATTTTTCCTCTAAATGATTTGTTTAAGCCCCTAAGTGGCCATAACTCGGGATTACACTTCCTTGGAGGTAGAAGAACCTCTCCCAAGTGTTTTGGAGGCAATCCAGAGGCTTCTCTTCACAAATCAAAGCCAGTTTCTCAAGGTATGTTATCGTTCTTGTTGGGTTTTTATATCTTCATAGATCTACTCCTCACCTTCCCTAAGTTTCATAAATCTACACCCGTTATGGATAGATCTAAGTGTGTGGATATTGAATATGATGATTCTTGGTCTTGATCTTGCTAGGATGAGAGATCTAAGGTGGGGCTTTGGAGAATCGACTCGGGTTCCTTCAGCCTTCCTTGACCGTTGTGGTTTCCGTCAAAAACCGTTGAAGTAGGGATCTTACCTTCGTCTCTATGTCTCTTTTGTGCATCATATGGGGTGGGTATCCTCTTGTTTTCATGAGATACAGTTGAACCAATAAATTAAGATAATAATCGTTTAAATAATGGGGTTGGGGAAATTTTATTGATATTGTTGTTTTATTTTCCATTAATGCATATCCTTTGTTATGTTGTGAATTGAATAGGCTTATGCCTACTGAAAATCACAGTCGTTGGGGGCCTTTTCTTGCACAATTAAATGTTTCCCTGTCTTTCTAGAACATTTTTCTGGATGGAAACTTTGTGGAATATGCAAATTGGTTAATCACGTAAAGTTGGATGATTAAATGAATATCCGGAACCCTTGTGTGATCACCCTGGTTGAACCAAATGGAATAATTAAAATGTGGGTGTTGGTTTGGTTACGTGGAGTATAAAAAGGGGGGGTGAATCCTGGGTTATTATGAATAACATGGGAAGCGGAGCTGCAGTAAATGATATTAAAGTGGAAACGATGTGGAACGAGCCTTGTTTTGTGATACGATTGTGGAGATGTGGTTATAGTGGCAGCAGGGCTGCAGTAATGGATTGTGATATTAAAAGAATGTGGAAGGTTGATAAATGAAATATGGGGAATGATAATGAATTAAATGCAGGAAACAATCAATGGGGATTGATTGATGATAAAAGGGTTTCTTTTGTCTTTCTTTTGTTCTATCTAACTTGATTTGTGGTTGGCAGGGTTTTTCTACGAAATGCTTGATATGGTTTGGTTTGTTGTACCTCTCGTACCCCTCAAGGTTTTATTTTCATGATCACAATCACTCTATTATTTATCTAATATTGTTTTAAGTGTTTTTGGATGATAGGCATGATTTCAGGTGTCCAAGGAATTGGGCCAAGAAGGCCAAGAAGGCAAAAAGCCAAAATGGATGAAATTCAGTCCACCGGCCAACCGGTGGAATGACACCAGCCAGCCGATGGACCATTGAAAGAAAGGCTCTCCACTGTCCAGAGCACCGGCCAACCGGTGGCCTCAGCACCGGCCGGCCGGTGGAGCCCAGAAAGAAGAGGTTGCTACTGCCTCCACACCGGCCAACCGGTGTCACACCAGCGGCCAGCCGGTGGCACCCAGCCCAAACAGTGGAAGTTACTGCCTCAGCACCGGCCAACCGGTGGCCTTAGCACCGGTCAGCTGGTGGCACCTGCACAGAAGAGGAAGCTACTGCCTCACCACCGGCCAACCGGTGGCCTCCTCACCGGCCAGCCGCTGAGGCCTGAGCCCAAAGGCCTCTCCATTTTGCAAGTACCGGCCAACCGGTGGCTCTGCACCGGTCAGCCGGTGGAGGCAGTCAAACTAGCCGTTGGGCTTTTGACCAGCCTGTCCACTTGGCCTCCAACGGCTCCGAAAGCCTCTCCAACGGCTCCAAAGGCCTCTAACGGCCATATGAGGGTTCCCCCTCTATAAATAAAGGACTAGGAACCCCCAGAAGCCGAAGAAACATTGTCGGAACAATTGTAAAGCCAACGGACACATTTTCCATCATTTGGCGAATCTCTGGCGGACTTCCTCCAAGGAATCCCAATCGCTCCAACTCAATTCCACATCCAAGGAGCACCACCATAGAAGCTTGGGAGTGCACGTCTTCAACTCCAATCATCCATTGGCACCCAAGGCTTCTCCCCAATTACGGTTTTTATTGTTTTATTTATTTTGAGCATTAAATTGAGTTTGTGCCTACAAACTCCCATTTCTCTCATCCTCCATTCTTTTGGGTTTTCACATCACCTTTAAGGTGTGAAGAGGTTGGTCAAGCCTTTCCTTTAAAAGGCTTGAGACATAGGTGAGCTAGCCTTCACCTGTAAGAAGGCTAGTGGGTTCTTGCATAACCATATAAAAGCAAGTTGTAATAGGTTCTAGACTACCTGTAAAGTCTAGTGGGTTTCTTGCTAAAACCATTGAAAAGCAAGCGGTAGAATCTCTCAACGGTTGAGTTGGGAGCGGAGACGTAGGCCGGGTTTTAGGCCGAACTCCGTTATCAATTCTTGTGTCTTGCCTCTTTATTTTCGCTGCACTTTCACTTTGATTTTTAATTCGTTAATTAATTTTTAAAAGGAAATTCACCCCCCTCTTGCCATCATTCCTTTCTTTCTCCGCCCTACAATTGGTATCAGAGGCAAAGTTTGAGTAATACCCTAACCGGTTTCAAATTCAAGATCCATTTTTGATGGCTTCCACTTCTTTCGCCCCCGAAGGCTATTCCTTGGGTCGTGCTCCATTTTTTTATGGAACCGACTATAACTATTGGAAAACCCGCATGACCGCATTTCTTAGAAGCATAGGTTATCCCATTTATAAAATTGTCATGCAAGGTTACACTCTCTCTTCCCCCGATGAATCCAAATGGACCCAAGCCGATATTAAAAATTTCGAGCTTGATGGCAAAGCCATGAATGCTCTACATTGCGGCCTTGATCGTAATGAGTTCAATCGAGTTTCCACATGCACCTCCTCACACGAAATCTGGAAACTTTTGGAGGTTACCCATGAGGGGACCAACAAAGTCAAGGATACTCGATTGGATATGTTCCGTCAAGATTTTGAGTCTTTTACCATGCATCCATCCGAATCTATTACTGAAATGTTTACACGTTTTACTAATGTTTGCAATGGGAGAAAGTCCCTTGGTGATGATATTTCTGCAGAAACAATGGTCAAGAAGATCCTATGGATCCTACCAAGCTCATGGGCACCAAAGGTGACGGCCATCCAAGAGGCGAAGGACATCAAGAATATGCTGTTCGAAGAGCTCATCGGATCCCTCATGACCTATGAAATCACCATGAGGAGGCAAGCTGAAAAGGAAGGCAAACCGATCAAAGTTCCAAAGAACATCGCCTTCAAGGTACAAAAAGAAGAAAGCTCATCCTCCTCCTCATCTTCTTCCTCTTCAAGCGGCGATTCCGAAATGGAGAACCTTGCCCGCAAAATGCACAAGTTCATGAAGAAGCATAAGAAGAAGAAATCCCGGAAGGCTCAACCCAACGAAAAATCCGAGCCCAAGGTAAAATGTTACGGGTGTGGCGAGAAAGGCCATTACAAGCCCGATTGTCCACTCAACAAGAAAAATGCCAAGCAAAAGGAAAAGAGGAAGGCATTCAAAGCCACATGGAGTGATAGCTCCACATCCTCCTCCTCCTCCTCAAGCGACAACGGTAACAAATGCCTAATGGCATTACATGAGGTAACATCTTCCGACTCCTCATCCTCTAGTTCTTCCAATTCTTTCAATCACATGTCATATGAGGATCTCCAACATGCTAGAGATCAATTGGAGGAAGGTTTTCACGAACTTTCTTCCAAATTTGTTGCATTAAAAAAGAATTTCAAAAAACTCTCTTCCGAAAAAGAACAACTTCTCAAAGAGAAGGAAGAGTTGACCCTCAAAATCCACAACCTTCCCGATGTTGAATCATTGGAATCAACAATCAAAGACCTAAGGGAATCCCTTGCCAAGTTCACCCAAGGTGAACAAAATTTGACCAAACTCCTAGGTTCCCAACGCGTATCTTGAACCACCCAAGGGCTTGGCTATTCCAAGCAAGCTTCCTCTTCCCATGCTCCAACTATTTTTGTAAGGGGGAGCTCTCAAAATAAATTTTGCAATTATTGTAAAAAACTCGGGCACTTAATTTATGAGTGCAATTGCAAAAATGCCCGGTATGGGAGGCCTAAAACTATTTTCTTAAATGATGAATTTTATAGGAGAAGACCCGCCACTAGACAAATATGGATTGAAAAATCCCTTCTAGCGAGTCTCTCAGGGCCAAAATTTGTTTCGGTTTCAAACACCTCTCCCCGGTGATTTGTTGTTTTATTTAGGGGGAGTTAGGTTTGTTTAAGCATTTTTGTTTTATTCAAAACATTCTATTCAAACTTTCAATTTCAACACTTGGTATCAAATTTTTCAATTCAAAATTTTCTATTAAATTTTCATTTCAAAATTTTCAACTCTTGGTATCGAATTTCTCATTTCAAAACATTCAATTCAAACTGTTATTCAATTTTTCATTTCAAAATTTTTGATTCAAAACTTTCAATTCAAATTTCCAAATTTTTTTTTCAATTGGTTTAAAAAACTCTATCTTGTTTTTCAACGTATCCCTCAATCAAGTTATATGCCCCGTGCTATTTTGATAATCACAAAGGGGGATAAATTCTTGGTTGATTGGGGGAAAAATTCTTTTAAAGCATGCCTTTCATTTCAGTATTTTACATTGTTTGTTTTGGTGATTGTGATCATCAAAATAGGGGGAGATTGTTGTACCTCTCGTACCCCTCAAGGTTTTATTTTCATGATCACAATCACTCTATTATTTATCTAATATTGTTTTAAGTGTTTTTGGATGATAGGCATGATTTCAGGTGTCCAAGGAATTGGGCCAAGAAGGCCAAGAAGGCAAAAAGCCAAAATGGACTGAAATTCAGTCCACCGGCCAACCGGTGGAATGACACCGGCCAGCCGATGGACCATTGACAGAAAGGCTCTCCACTGTCCAGAGCACCGGCCAACCGGTGGCCTCAGCACCGGCCGGCCGGTGGAGCCCAGACAGAAGAGGTTGCTACTGCCTCCACACCGGCCAACCGGTGTCACACCAGCGGCCAGCCGGTGGCACCCAGCCCAAACAGTGGAAGCTACTGCCTCAGCACCGGCCAACCGGTGGCCTCAGCACCGGTCAGCCGGTGGCACCTGCACAGAAGAGGAAGCTACTGCCTCACCACTGGCCAACCGGTGGCCTCCCCACCGACCAGCTGGTGAGGCCTGAGCCCAAAGGCCTCTCCATTTTGCAAGCACCGGCCAACCGGTGGCTCTGCACCGGTCAGCCGGTGGAGGCAGTCAAACTAGCCGTTGGGCTTTTGACCAGCCTGTCCACTTGGCCTCCAACGGCTCCGAAAGCCTCTCCAACGGCTCCAAAGGCCTCTAACGGTCATATGAGGGTTCCCCCTCTATAAATAAAGGACTAGGAACCCCCGGAAGCTGAAGAAACATTGTCGGAACAATTTTAAAGCCAACAGACACATTTTCCATCATTTGGCGAATCTCCGGCGGACTTCCTCCAAGGAATCCCAATCGCTCCAACTCAATTCCACATCCAAGGAGCACCACCATAGAAGCTTGGGAGTGCACCTCTTCAACTCCAATCATCCATTGGCGCCCAAGGCTTCTCCCCAATTACGGTTTTTATTGTTTTATTTATTTTGAGCATCAAATTGAGTTTGTGCCTACAAACTCCCATTTCTCTCATCCTCCATTCTTTTGGGTTTTCACATCACCTTTAAGGTGTGAAGAGGTTGGTCAAGCCTTTCCTTTAAAAGGCTTGAGACATAGGTGAGCTAGCCTTCACCTGTAAGAAGGCTAGTGGGTTCTTGCATAACCATATAAAAGCAAGCTGTAATAGGTTCTAGACTACCTGTAAAGTCTAGTGGGTTTCTTGCTAAAACCATTGAAAAGCAAGCGGTATAATCTCTCAACGGTTGAGTTTGGAGCGGAGATGTAGGCCGGTTTTTAGGCCGAACTCCATTATCAATTCTTGTGTCTTGCCTCTTTATTTCTGCTGCACTTTCACTTTGATTTTTAATTCGTTAATTAATTTTTAAAAGGAAATTCACCCCCCCCCCCTCTTTCCATCATTCCTTTCATTCTCCGCCCAACATGGTTGTGGTTAGTTGCCCAGTAGTTAAGGAACTAATTAAATAATATTTTTGAAACATGAAAACATAAATGGGGTTGGGTTGGTTTTATGTATGCATGCTTCGTAGTATCAGTGCAAAGGCATGTGCTCAGGTTCTCTGTTTAGAAGCCATAGGTTGGGTTGTGTGATTGGTATACTTATATGTATCTATATCTTTGTGTTTTGTCGCACCCCCCCCCCCCTATATTGAGCACTTAGTGCCGTACACTCCCATTTCATGGGAGAGGGTGTTTTCCCCCTAGTTACAAGCTCCTTCCTGCTCCTTCTTCCTTATGATGTGATGGATTAAGGCGACCTTACACCCAAGAATCTTCGGGTAGGTTTCAATTGGTGTGATTTTAGCCCAAGACTCTTCGGGCAGGATTATTGTCCCCAAGAATTATTGGGATGAGGCCCAGGTGTGTTCAGGTGGGGATGTGATTGTGGTTTGTGAGGCCCAGGTGTGTGTGGGTGGGATATGTAGTTTGTGAGGCCCAAGTGTGTGTCTATGGGATATGTGGTTTGTGAGGCCCAGGTCTGTGCGGGCGGGATATGTGGTTTGTGAGGCCTAGGTGTGTGTGTGTGGGATATGTGGTTTGTGATGCCCAAGTGTGTGTGGGAAAGAAGAGTGTTGTAGCGTCAGGACGTTCTCCGTTAGGAAGAGCAGCTAGCTAGTGGGGGGAAATGGTGCGGGGTACCCAGTACTCTTGTTCTTATATACTACTACCTATTGTTTTGTGTTTTTGGTGATCGTGGCTAGTAATGTTGGGTGGATAGAATTCCTTGCCAGGTTTGGTTTCTTCTGTTGTTCTCACGGGACATTAGGATGTCTCCCCACCTGTGCATAAGAGATTTAGGTTTACCTACTAAGTATACTTGTATGCTCACCCTATGTTTAGTTTTAGGTTTCCACGAGTACTACCAGGGCCGTGAGGGACCCTACTAGTCGGGAAAGTTGGAGTTTTTGCAGTTGTTGTACTATTGTTTCTTTTGGTATTGGACTTTTGAGTTTTCTTGTACTGGTACTTTGTTTCAGAATTGTTTAAACATGCATGTGGGATTCGTTTGGGTTTATTTTCATTTACTTGTTCCTTTTTTCGTTTGGTGTTTGACTCATCCTATTTTCTGATCTTAATTAGTAAAAGGGTAATGCCTCCCATATTTGAAAAACCTAATACCCTTGGTGCTATTCTACACTTTGGGGCCTACTGGAGGCGGGACTCGGGGGGTCATTATCTCCCTTTCAACATTGCCAGCTCAGAACGGGCATCTTGGGTGGGAGCGGGGTCATGACAGAATGGTATCAGAGCTGATGGTTGAGAGATAGGATGGGGTCTGGAGTTAGGCATAGTGAGGATTGCATGGGACGATAGGGAAACAGTGTTAGGTGATCTTCGTACGTGACATAGGCCAGGGAAGACCAGCTAGGACACGGGATTTCAGGGCCCACCGTGATCCAATTCAAGTACCCTGAGCCTACTGAACGACCAAGTGAGACTACATTGATTGCAAGTTTGATTCCATAGGGAGGTTACATGAATCATCAAGTTTCTGTTTTACATGATTTGGGTGTTCTGGGAAAGAAATTGAAATAAAGTGATAAAATGAAACCCTAAGAAATTTTCTTACTACTTGAGCTTAGGCGATCTTTGTTTACCATACATCTATGGCACCTGGACGTCATCCCTAGGTGACTCAGACAGTCGAGGCCTAGTAGATTTAGGCGGTCGATTAGTTGAGGATTGACCAAGATGAGGAAGATGATCAGTGGCAGAAGACTCTTTATTCTTTCCAGCGACAAACCCTTAAGAAGTACGAGGGTAGTACTTCGAATATGGAGACAGAGGGGTGGATTGAGGAGCTAGGGATCGCTTTTACTTCGATCTGTGCTCCGAGGGTATACTGGGTTCCCCTATTAGTCATTCAGCTGAGAGGTGCAGTTCTTTAGTGGTGGAAGCTCTACCTCAGGGAGAGGTCAGAGGTATTGGATCCATGGGCTGACTTTGAGAAGGAGTTGCGAGAGGAATTTCATTGTTCCATGATCAAGGTAGAGAATCATCATGAGTTACTCTCCCTCCAGCAGGGGAGTATATCAGTATGAGAATTGGGGATCAAGTTCAAGGGTCTCTTACGCTTTTCTTCGGATCTCTTTCCGGACGAGGATTCTTGGGTGGGAAGTTTGGAGGAGGCGCTTTGTCCTTTTCTCCAGTATGTTGTCACCCCCTTCACCCTTCTGACGTACTTGGCAGTACAGAAGAAGGCATAGGTAGTAGAGAGGAAGCACTCGTAGGGAGGTGCACCACGAGAGGGAATCCAGTCAGGTTCGTTGAAGGGGAAGGCAGTCAGCAGCAGGTCTCCTGCGACAGAACCTTCCAGATTCAGTCCAGTAGGGAGCAGGCCCCATCAGTTCCAGTTCAAATCTTTGGGTCCTCGTCCCTTTTTCATGAGACCAGGACAAAAGTGTTTATATTGAGGAGTTCTCAAGCACATTAAGAGTTAGTTCCCGACCTGATCTTAGTACTGTGGAGGTGGACAGGTTCAGCGCCTACCCCAGCAGCACCAGTTGTTGGCGAGTCCCTTCCAGCAGTAGTAGGACCCTGCTTCTCTGAGGGTAGACTTTGAAGGAGGAGGCCGACATCAGGGTTCTCCTCATTGACCTCGACCAGGGCGTGGTCGGGGAGGTGGTCGACATCAGATAGGCAGAAGAGCTGGGCATGGAAAGTATCACGCAGCAGAGTTGGCAGCTCCGGTAGGACCCGAGGTGCTGCGAGGTATGATTTTTTTGTTCAACACTCTCGTTTATGCTTTTTTCTATTCGGGAGCTTCACACTCTTTTGTTGCACCTGGTCTAGCCCATTATTTGGGTCTAGACATAGAGAGACTTTCCATACTTTTGGTACTGAGTACACCAGTTGGAGGTCAGACTAGAGTATCTTGAGTTAGTCGGGGATGTGGGATCACTTTGGGACCACATCGACATAGTGGGGATCTTATTTTGCTACAGATGCAGCCATACGATGTCATCCTAGGCATCGACTGGTTGTTTTCTCTTAGTGTTTTTATCGAATACTTCCGAAGAAGAGTCATATTCTCCGACGTGGATGGGTAGCGTGTAGCTTTTGTTGGCGAGAGGAGCTATCAGATGTGAAGCTGGAATGTGAAGCCTCCCCATTCCTTGTTAGAAGGGTTATCAGTGGTTTCAGCTGATACAGATATGATGGATGTTATGGAGGTTTTGGGGGAGTTCCTTGATGTTTTTCCTGAGGAGGTTGTGAATCTACCACCCCCCCCCCCCCCCGATGTGAATTTGAGTTCGGGATAGACTTACAGCCTGGTGACCATCCGATTTCATTGGCCCCTTATCGGATGGCACCTTCAGAGTTGTGGGAGTTGCAGATTCAGATTAAACATCTGATGGAGATGGTTTTTGTTCGAACCAGTGTGTCACTATGGGGTGCTCTAGTTTTGTTCATGAAGAAGTCAGATGGTGGTTTCATGCTATGCATTGACTACCGAAGGTTGAATCAGGTAACAGTCAAGAACTGGTATCCCCTTGCAAGGATAGATGATCTCTTTGACCAACTGAGGGGAGCAGGGTGGTATTCTATGATTGATCTACGATCTAGATATCACCAGCTGAGGGTAAAGGATAGTGACATCTCGAAAACAGCTTTCAGGTGCAGTTATGGGAACATCGAGTTTGTAGTGATGCTGTTTGGAGCTACGAATGGACCAGCTGTGTTCATGGGACTTATGAACTTTGTCTTCTGAGAGTTTCTGGACCGGTTTGTCATTGTGTTTATTTATGACATCCTGATCTACTCAAGATCAGAGGAGGAGCACATTGAGCATCTCAGTGCATTGCTGTAAGTCCTTCGACACCACCAGCTTTATGGGAAACTGTAGAAGTGTAAGTTCTTGATGCAAGAAGTACACTTCCTTGGGCATGTGGGGTCTCAGCATGGAGTGTCAGTGGACCCATAGAAGGTGGAGGTAATTGTTTCTTGGGTGGCACCCAAGAGCGTGGCAGAAGTTCGTAGTTTCCTGGTGTTGGTAGGTTATTATAGGAGGATTGTTTCAAACTTCTCTTGAGTGGCTTCTCCATTGACAGCTTTGACTAGGAAGAACCAGGTCTTCCAATGGAGGGAGCAGTGCCAGAAATCTTTCGACTACTTGAATGAGAAGTTGTTCAGTGCTCCAGTACTCAGATTTTCAGAGGAAGGGTTGTTGTATGAGGTGACTTGTGATACATTTAGCCTTGGTTTGGGGTGTGTACCGATGCAGAAGAAAGGTGTGATCTGTTATGGGTCTAGGAAGTTGTTCCCTCACGAGTGTAACTATGCCACCCATGACCTAGAGCTTGCAGCTGTAGTGTTCGCACTGAATCTGTGGTGCCATTACCTCTTTGGGGAGCACTTCGTGGTCTTCTCAGATCACAAGAGCTTATGTTATATCTTCTCCCAGCATGACCTGAACTTACGGCAGTAGATATGGGTTGATTTTATCCAAGACTATGACTTCAAGATCTCTTACACTGACAGTAAGGGCAACTTTGTGGCTGATGCCCTGAGCAGGAAGTCGCATAAGGAATTTGTTTAGGAATCCACTGATGCATGGAAAGCGATGGGAGAGTTGGCTACCTTGAACTTGGAAGTAAGTGAAGAGAGTGTTAGTGGATATTTGTTTCAGATGATGGTGCAGTACTCTTATTTGCAGCAGGTGGAAGAGTCTCAGTGTGGAGACTTTGAGCCGGAAGTAATGCGGGATCATATCGATCAGGGTAATGCTCCAGAAGGATGGTCAGAGGATAGCAGACATTGGATGCTTTTTCATGGAAGGTTGTTTGTTCTATAAGCAATGTGTGAGGGAGATCTCCGTGTGTTCCAAAGCTCTACCTTGGCGGTACATCTGGGAGTTTCGGAAATGTATCATGGCCTGAGAGAACAGTTTTGGTGGCCCAGGGTGAAACGGGCAGTGGCGGAGTTTGTGGCTTTGTGCCTAGTGTGTCAGCAAGTAAATGTTGAACACTATGTCCCCAGTGGTTTGTTTCATCCTTTAGATGTCCCCAAGTGTAAATGGGATGAAATCTCAATGGAATTCTTCACTGGACTACACAGAGCTCAGGGTGGTTATGATGCTATCTGGGTAGTGGTGGATTGACTGAAAAAATCAGATCACATCTTAGCAATTAAGGAGTCGGGTCTGATGAGTACCTTAGCACAAAGGTACGTAGACGAGGTGGTGATTTTGCATGGAGTTCCAAATACTATCATCTCAGATCGTGATACTCAGTTTACCTTACAAGTATGGAAGGGGTTACAGCATGCTTTTGGCACCCATCTACGCCTTAGCGCTACCTTCCACCACCAGACCGATGGGTAGACAGAGCAGACTATCCAGACATTGGAGGATATGATGCGGGCATGTGTTTGGTATTTCGGAGGATCATGGGTGTGACACTTGCCTTTAGTAGAGTTTTCCTACAACAACAGCTTCCACTCTACTATTTCATGGCACTGTTTGAGGCTTTGTATGGAAGACCATTCCGTTCACCCATTTTTTGGGCATAGGTTGGTGAGAGAGGTGATCTTGGGCCAGAGGTAGTACAGAGCACCACAGAGAAATTCCAAATTGTGTGTGAGAGGATTAAAGCAGCTCAGGACCGATAGAATTCTTCTACTGATCATCAGAGGAGGCCCCTGGAGTTTGAGGTGGGAGATCATGCGTTCTTGAAGGTTTCCCCACGACGGGGGAAGCAAAGGATTTAGAAGGGGAGTAATCTCTCCCCTAGGTTCATTGGACCTTTTGAGGTGCTGAAGCGAGTCGGTAAGGTGGCATATCATCTGGCCATGCCACCTCAGTTGGAGAAGGTTCAAGACATCTTCCACGTCTCCCAGATTCGTCGGTACTTACACGACGACTCTCAAGTTATCGACCGGGGAGAGGTATTTACGGGAGATGACGTGACATTCATGTAGAGACCGGGGATTATCAAAGGTCATGAAGATAAGTTGAATCGTGGATGAATCATTCCTTTGGTCCGTTTTTTGTGGAGACATGGTGGACTTGAAGAATGTACCTGGGAGAAAGAGGTACAGATGCACGCTCAGTACCCAGAGTTGTTTTGGCTTGTGTTTTTCTTTGTCCTTCTGAGCCTTGTTTTGATGTTATACTCTTTACCTTTGATATATGGGATGCTTGGCTTGTTGGTTGTGAGAGGTTTTTTTTCCTTATTCTCTGGAAGTGTATAACATGTCCGGATTTGTGGGGAAAGGGAAGAACCTAATCCTTAATCAAGAAGCATTAATGCGGATGCGATTGAACCCGTGCGGGCGAGTCAGTGCTACCTAAGGCAGATAATATCTCGACATAGGAGAAGGAATTACCTTACTCATATAATTAGGATAGTGGTTGGTTTCCGTTATGACGAGAGCCCTGAGAGGTATCTTATGGGGTGGTTGTTTGGACCTTTCCCTTTTTACTGTATCGTTTTTAATTCTCGGGGACAAGAATGTTTGGAGAGGTATCTGATGTAATGTCCAAGACCTCTCCGGTCCATTCCATTGTGAAAATTTGGGGCTAGAGGTGTTTCGGGAAATCAAGGAGGATTGGGGGTGGGTTTTGGTGGACTTTTAAGGAGAGCTAAATGGAAGTATCTTTTTCATGGTTAGCGCACAGTTTGGCTAAACTAAGCGGACAACCCGTGCAAGGTTGGTATTGGAGGCAGTGGCTAACGCAGGGTTAGCACATGATTTGGATAGCTCTGCAGACTAACCGTGCGAGGAGTGTTTGGTGATGCAGAAGCTAAAGCACAGTTAGCGCACGGTTTTATAAACCGTGTGGACTAACCGTGCGGGCACATAAAGTTAGATCCTAAACTTGTGGATCTGAACTATTTTTCCTCTAAATATTTTTTTTAATCCCCTAAGTAACCATAACTCAGGATTACCCTTCCTTTCAGGTAAAAGAACCTATCCCAAGTGTTTTGGAGGCGATCCGAAGGCTTCTCTTTGCAAATCTAAGCCGCTTTATCACGGTATGTGATTGTTCTTGTTGGGTTCTTAGATCTTCTTAGATCTACTCCTCCTCTTCCTTCAGTTTCTTAAATCTACACCCATTATGGGTAGATCTAAGTGTGTGGATTCTGAATATGATGAGTCTTGGTCTTGATCTTTCTAGGAGGAGATATCTAAGGTAGGGTTTTGGAAAATCGACCTGGGTTCCTTGAGTGTTCCTTGACCATTGTGGTTTCCATCAAAAACCGTTTAGGTAGGGATATTACCTTCATCTCTCTCTCTCTCTTTTTTGCATCATGTGGGGTGGTTATCCTCTTGTTTTAATGAGATAAGGTTGAACCAAAAAGTAAATATAATAACAGGTTTAAGAACGGGTTTGGGGAAATTCTGTTGATATTGTTGTTTTATTTTCCATTAATGCTTATCTGTTGTTATGTTGTGCATTGAATAGGCTTATGCCTATTGAAAATAATGGTCGTTGGGGGCCTTTTATTGCGCAATTAAATGTTTCCATATCTTTCTAGACTATTTTTGAGGATAGAAACTTTGTGGAATATGTAAATTTCTTAATCACGTAAAGTTGGCTGATTAAATGAATATCTAGAACCCTTGTGTGATCACCCCAGTTGAACCAAATGGAATAATGAAAATGTGGGTATTGGTTTGGTTACGTGGTGTGTGAAAGAGGGGTTGAATATTGGGTTATTACGAATAGGATGGGAAGTGGGGCTGTGGTAAATGATATTAAAGGGGCAATGATGTGGTACGAGCCTTGTTTTGTGATACGGTTGTGGAGATGTGGTTATAGTGGTAGCAGGGCTGCAGTAATGGGTTGTGATATTAAAAGAAATTTGAAAGTTGATAAATGAACAATGGGGAATGATAATGAATTAAATGCAGGAAACAATCAATGGGGATTGATTGATGATAAAAGGGTTGGTTTCGTGTTTCTTGTGTTCTATATAACTTGATTTGTGGTTGGAAGGGTTTTTCTACAAGATGCTTGATATGGTTTGGTTGTGGTTAGTTTCCCAGTGGTTAAGGAACTAATAAACTAAGACTGTTGAAACATGAAAACCTAAATGTGGTTGGCTTTGTTTGTTGTATGCATGATTCATAGTAGCAGTGCCGAGGCACGTGCTCAGGTTCTCTATTTAGAATCCATAGGTTGGGATGTGTGTTTGGTATACTTATATGTATTTGTATCATTGTGTTTTGTCGCACCCCACCCATGTTGATCACTTAGTTCCGAACACTCCCATTTCATGGGAGAGGGTGTTTTCCCCCAAGTTACTAGCTCCTTCCTGCTCCTTCTTCTATAGGTTGTGATGGCTTGAGGTGACCTTACACCCAAGACTCTTCGAGTAGGTTTCAATTTGTGTGATTTTAGCCCAAGACTCTTCGGGCAGGTTTACTGTTCCCAAGAATCTTTGGGATGAGACCCAGGTGTGTTTGAGATGGGATGTGATTGTGGTCTGTGAGGCCGATGTGTGTGCGGGCGGGATATGTGGTTGTGTGTCCCAGGTGTGTGAGGGAAGGATATGTGGTTTGTGAGGCCCAGGTGTGTGTGTGTGGGATATGTGGTTTGTGAGGACCAGGTTTGTGCAGGCGGGATATGTGGTTTGTGAGGCCCAGGTGTGTGTGGGAAGGAAGAGTGTGGTAGCGTCAGGACGTTCGCCGTTAGGAAGAGTAGCAATCTAGTGGGGGGAAATTGTGCGGGGTCCCCAATACTCTTGTTCTTATATACTACTACCTATTTTTTTGTGTTTTTGGTGAGTGTGGCTAGTGAGGTTTGGTTGATAGAATTCCTTTCTTGGTTTGGTTTCTTATGTTGTTCTTACGAGACATTAGGATGCCTCCCCACCTGTGCATGAGAGCTTTAGGTTTCCCTACCCAGTATACTTGTATGCTCACCCTGCGTTTAATTTTAGGTTTCCAGGAGGACTACCAGGGTCGTGTGGGAACCTACTAGTCGGGACAGTTGGAGTTGTTGCAGTTGTTGTACTCTTGTTTCTTTTGGTATTCCACTTTTGAGTTTTCTTGCACTTGTAATTTGTTTCAGAATTGTTTAAACATGCATGTGGGATTGGTTTGGGTTTATTTTCATTTACTTGTTCTTTTTTCCTTTGGTGTTTGACTCATCCTATTTCCTGATCTTAATTAATAAAAGGGTAATGCCTCCCATATATGCAAAAACTAATACCCTTGGTGCTAGTCGCCACTCTGAGGCATACTGGAGGCGGGATTCGGGGGTCATTGTCTCCCTTTCACCATTTCCAGCTAAGAAGGGGAATTTTTGGTGGGAGGGGGTCATGAAATATAACATATAATCATTAACATTGTCTTATAACCTTTCATGTGAAGCATTAGTGAATGAATAATCACATCGCTTCGTGAGGCGGTGGTCTCCCGTACACACGAGTGATGTTATTATGTCTCCTATGGAAAGGATGGTAAAATGATATATATGATATACTGATCCTATATGTATAAATATGTTATAAATATCATATATATAACTTATATCCATCGTCACACACAACCATGAGAGGTAGAAATGGAAAAATGAATGACATCATTTTGCAAGGTGGTAGCTTGTCATACACACGAAATATACTTTTGTAACCCATTTAATGGATGTCGAGAATGTTTTAGGTCATCAAATTTTTGAGAAAAAAGAAAAATATATTGAATATATTGTGGTTATTATATCATAATGCTATAATAAAAATTAATATATGTGGATAATGAAGTAATATAAATAATCTTTTTGAAGAACATTATAACTTTTTTGGGTATCCCCCTTAGGATCGCAATAAATCCTTGTTTGGATGGATTTATGCACAAAATGTGGATTCGAGTATAATTTTGTATATTTTTTATGTTATTTAGGTAGTTTTTGGATGATCAAAATTTCATTATAGGTGTGAATAAGTGAGGGAAGTGGATTCCATTTTATATTTGAGGAGGAGTTGCATTCCTCTAAATGCTCAAGAGTTGTTACTATTGGTAGGTCACTCATGCCGAATATTCTACAAAGGATGAATAATAATAGATTAAAGGAATCATTTGGTCGATAAAAACCTCCAACATACATAAATAAATACATTTTTATCATGTTATTCCTTAGTTTTAATATTTATTCAATTTTACCCACTTAGTTTCTTTTACCTTTGTAACATGTATCCTTTTATATACCTTGGTAATTAATCATTTAAGAATACAATTTAAATTATCTATATTAGGTAATTTCTACATACTTAATCTTAATATTGAATCCAATTCATTAAATACAAATCCTATGTGTGTGTTAAATGATTTTAAAAAACACATGTAATGTGCAAAACCCTATTTTATCCTTAATTTCAATAATTAATTTAAACTATTTTCACTAATAGTTATGGTAAAAATTTAAATTTAATTTATTAAATAATATAAATTATTTTAATTCCAAATATTTAATCAATTTTTCCTAATTAAAATTTCATATTTATCATAATTTAATTTAAAATTAGTCTCGCATACGTGATGGGAAAGAAGATTTTTAAAGTGAAAACATTCAAAGCTTTACAATGTTTTTATATATATATATTCAATATGAAAATGATTAAAATGAACTAAATTGTATTATATTATAGAAATTTTATCTAATTTAACTTCAAAACCAATTATAAAAATAATTTTAACATTTAAAATTATTTAAATGAAATTGTAGTTTCTAATGAAAATCCAGTATTTTTTCACTATTTTTCAAAAAATGTAATCTTTCAGAAAAATACAAAACAAATAACCCTAAGATAATATCATTATTTTGATTTAAAAAATTAAGTTTATTTTATCATATAAAATTTATAATATTGGTAGTTATTACTTTTATATTATGTGCACCAAGCGTAACTAAACCGTCTTTTACGACAATACATTTTTTTCTAAAAACATTTCTTTATCTTTTAAATGATAATTATTTTTATTTATAATTGATAGATTGCCATTAAGTTTGGGTAAGATATATATTTTTATAATTTATTTAACCCTATTAATTCCCTCCATTCCAATGGTTATGTGATAACTATCATATTTAATAATAATATAAATAGTATATTGTTGTTCAATAAAACTCGTTATTGCATGTAATGCAAGCTATCCAAGAAACATATTGGAACGTATAACGAAATATAAGCTCAGTTTGTTATAAAATATAGAATAAATGTTTTTTTCTATAAACTATAAAATAGAAAGTTATTATTTCATAATTTTATGGTGTTACAGCTAAAATTATGAAAATCAACTTAACATTAATCACCCAAATATCATAAAGTGGATCTTCATTATCACATACCAAATATTTGTGTAGCATTATTATATATTCTCTTCAAACAATTTAATTAAATAAAACAACTATTAAAAAATTAAAAAAATATATTCTTCATCATTCCTTGAATAAATCCATATATTTTTTAATATATTCCATATGTCAAGTAATGTTGTAAACTCCATCAATGATAAAATAAAAAACATTTTAAAGAAACATTAATCAATTCAAAGTTCATCAATAATTTCCAATTTACATTATTCATATCCATTGTCTCTTTATCCAAACATCATTAACACAACCTAGAGAATATATTAACTATTATCTTCCCTTAATCATGTTTTTTCTATTAAATATCACCTTCCATTAAATTACTTTTAATTTTTATCGGTACTATTCAATATATTATTGAAAATTGATATCAAAAATATTGTACTGAACAATACTTATATATTTCGTGATTCATATAAAATAATTATTTAATATCTATATATAAACACTTCAATAAAACAACTTCATTATTAAACCATTATCTATGTTTCATAATCGTATTGCTTAATACATATTTCCTAAAATATGAGATATTAATCATGTATTTACATTAATCTACCTCAAATTAATCATGTTACGTATGTTTAACATAACAAAATACGATTAGAACATCCCATAACTTTTATATTTCACTCTTGTTCACTTTATCAATTGCATTATAACCACTACTCATACAACCTTTCTGGTTTTATTCATGATATTACTTTCCATGACATAGATTTTCATAATTTCCATAATTCCCACATTACAACATTTAGTCATTGAGGATTGTTTAGGGAAACCATTATTCTCATCCATTATATTAAAATAAATTTTAATTTTCAATGACCTTTTATTACTCTATTCCCTTCAACTCAACACATAAAACGTCTTATCATTCTATTGAAGCATTCCTTGGAGTTCTTCTTCCCATATTTTAAACATATAAGAAACTATATCATCTCTCCCATATGGTCCCCACCACCAATGATCTCATTGAACTCTATCCTTCTCTTCTATGGTGAGTCTTATAATAGGTTAAAGTGAATGTTTTTAACCATATATTTTGATAACTGAATAATAATGATCACAAAATATTCTACTATATTCATAACCCAATTTTGTTCCTTGTCAACATATTTTCAGTCACATTCAACATCAACCCATTTCCTTTTATTTCCCACCATTGGATAAATCCAAAAATCATAGCGTGATAAAAAATAATCATAATGTAAAACCACATAATATAGAAAAATCATTTATAGGATGCCTAAATAATAACACCTTATTTTCAGTCTATGACACCTTAGGTTTAACCTAGGTCATTCCTAATCATTATTCAAATCCTTACTAATGCTTCATAAAGAGTTTCTTAATTACCAAAACATATCATTTTGGTGTGTCAAGCCATGTGTGTAGTAAGGACCATTTTCATTTACTATGTGATGATCAAGTCTATATCAATGATCCCTTTTTGGAATTATTACCCATAGGTATAACTATTTCAGAACCACATCATCTTATAGTATCCATATATAGATGTAATTTTTTAGAAACCACACACTCTATACTTCACCAAAATTCCAGGGTATTTTCATATACATGGAAATATTCTTAGACTTATCCATAGATATCTCTTTATGAATCTCACTAATGTTTTCTCGTCTTAGTATCCAAAGGTTAACTAAACCGTTCTCTAATACCAATTGTAGAGACCCAAACTTCTCATACATAAATATCACACCTTTTAAGGTTATTTTTCAATAAATTTAACAATTACTTGCCTAAGGACCATAATGGTTTAGGGTATTTGGAGACTAATTACACAATATTCTTATTTAATGAAATATCTTCAACCATTCCCATAACTATCTTCCCTTTTTTACTCTTTATAAACATATAATAGATAAAAACATTCTTCATTACTTAGGGAATTGAAACTTAAAAATTGTTATCTTAGATGCTTAGTAATATAAAGAATGAGAGATAAAATTTTAATAACATTTTAAATAATAAGATTAGAATAATGGTATAATATAATTAACATAAAATATATATTTTCATAACTAACCTGTTATAGATTATAAACATGAGTCGTGATATAAAACTTTATCATTCAGAAATAAAGATTCATAATAGTGTGAAATTGCCTTAATTCATGAACCATAATCTCATATAATAA
Organism: Viscum album; assembly: GCA_963277665.1. NCBI lineage: Eukaryota > Viridiplantae > Streptophyta > Magnoliopsida > Santalales > Viscaceae > Viscum > Viscum album. The sequence goes on from OY728152.1 coordinate 1,233,762,824, forward strand.
AAGTGTGGAACCAAAATACATATAAAAACCATTTCATTTATCAAGGATAACTACCATTTCATTAAAACATAGTGGATCAGGCCTCAACACATATTTCTCATTATGGATCCAGCCCATCAGCAAGATTCCCATTGTGGGTCTAGCCTATCAGCCATTTTCCCATTATGGATCAATCTCATTGACTTGTTTCCCATTATTATGCCATGTTATGCAAAGCCTTATCCAATTCATTTGAGAGAGTTATAGGTCCCATGCATCACATAATGAAAATAATATATACTTTTTTCAAAATTAAATAAAACATTAATCATACTAGCACCCATGAAAGGAAATAGGTTTTTAAAACATTTAATCATATAATAACAAATGGAAGTGAAATAGGTCTCATAATAAATTCAACATTTAATCATAGTGTAACCCATGTAAAAATAATATGGTTTCACAAGAATCATTTCATTATAAACATATAAAATATTGAGAAAGAATAAAAATGGTATCCTTGGTTCATATAACCAATAAAGTATGATCAATATAAAAGGATTTCATCTTAGACATAAAATGATTTTGAAATATCACATGGAACATTTCTTGGGGATAGTTGTCTTTAAACATTGAAAACAATTTTTTACAACATAAAAAATTTTCAAACCCATTTTCCTTGAAAATAACCATATAAACATACGAAGGAAACATTAATGAACATTTAAAATATATCCTATGAAAAATAACTATTTCACTTTTAAAATCACAATTTTAAAACAAATATTTCACAAAACATTGTGAAAATAATTTTATTTTAAAATAAAAATTTCAACTTGTAACTAAATATTTAAAACATTTATTCTTCATGTTGGCATAAAATTATGTTCTTGTCATGCAATTTCAAACAAAGTTTCCTTTCATATTTTTGGTAAAAACCAAATAGGTCTTGTTTGGAAAACGAAATGAATATTTATTTTAAAATAAATTGTAAAATATTAAATAATGGGTAATAATATATTTAATAAATTCGTTGGATAATGTTAAATCATTTTTACAATACATTGATATGGAATAAAAAGGGTTTCAACCAAAGAGATAAATATATATGATTTTTCATTAAAACATTTGTTTAGTCTCTTTAAACCTATAAGAGAATTGAATTAATGGAAAACGTTTTTACTATAGAAATAACTTGATGATAATAAAATTCATGTGTTTCTATAAAGGAATATCATAATATTTCATCATCAGAAACATAATCATAAATAATCCTGATTAAAATGAAATTATAACATAAAACCATTACAACTTTGGTAGCTTCTTAATCACAGTCCCCATAAAAAACATCAAATGAAACATTAAATTTCATAAAAATAAGTATTATCATGATATAACATGTCAAATGGGTAGTATATAAATCTCAAAAAAAATATTATTCTATACCATTACTTATGTCCCAAAGAATGAAATTTAAGGCAAAAATACCTTACATTAAGTCTTGAATTCAGTCATAGATATTTGAAGATCCTGTATAATAAATATTTTTTTATAATTATATTAAATAATATTAAATATATATATCATTCCATATATTATTTACCAATGACCGTTTATTACCCTTTAATTAACAATTCCATATTAAAATCATATTTCGGGTAATAACTTTATTTTTCATATAGGTTTTGATTTGGTATTTTTAGTGTTATTACATTGATCATGGTTCCATCATATCCATAATTATAAACATGGTATTAATAATATATATATATATATATTATTTATATTAATCCATTAATTTTAGAGATATAAAACGAAATACATTGATTATATAGATAGTAAGTTGTACGTACGCATGAATACGGTTTCCATTTTTTCAATGGATGAATCAAAAGAAATTAAAATAATATATTGACATTAATGAATAATTTTTATGTAATATATGTTATATAATTTCATTAATCCAATCCTTATTTTATTACATGTTAAGTGTATGTGAGGAATTAATGACATCGCTTCGCGAGGCGATAGTCCACCATACACACGATTAATGTTATCATATTCCAGCAGAATGGAAATTAAAAAAATTTATGAAGTATTTTAATAATATAAGTATAATTATTTCATAAATATATTATAAATATTTTAAATTAATAATTATATCCATCCATGAGAGGTGGTGATTGAAAACGAATTACATTGTTTGGTGAGGAAGTATTCTACATTCAGAGGATCAAGGATTTCATTTCCTACTTGATGGAAGAGGGGAATGATGTCAGACATGATATTAACATAATAACATAAACCTAAATGGTATATATGGGTTTTATTAAATTCATATTAATACAACATGAATGAATGAGGTAATGGATGAATTAAAATGGAAGAGTTCAGTGAAGACATATATCATCACTTAGAACAACCCCCTTTAGATCTCTTATTAAGGACACTATGGTTAGTATTTTGGGATGAACAGAAGGTATAAAACATTGATAAGGATTTTTTGGATATATTTTTGAATTATTTGTCGAATAAAAACTATTTTTAAGTGTTCATATTATATGATAGAATAGGTCCTTTTATAAGTGGGGAAAAGAACACACACAAAAACTACTTGTCAATTTCCCAAAAGAATCCAAAATTATAAATTCATTCACTTGTAAAAATAATGTAAAATTACCTATATTAGATATCTATAAGAATAAGGCGAATATATTTCCATAAAATATGATTTATACAAGTTTTTATGGTAATATTACAATTTTCGTTTTAGTTTAGTTCTTAGAAAACCTATTTTAAAGATAACCACAGTAACTAATATTAACTATTTTCATTGTTAATCATGACAAAAAATTAAGTTGAAATTATCCTATAATTTTAATTATATTTTTCCATATATATAATCAATTTACCTAAATGCAACTAAAATAAGTGGAAACTTTTAATTTAAAATTTCACCCGCAAACACGATAAAATAGCACTTTTCCAAAGAAAAAAGTTTAATAAGTATAGAAAGTTTTAAAATAAAAAATAAATGGGAAATTGATTAAAATGAAGTAAATTGTTTTAATAAATATATAATTTTACTAATATTACTTTTAAAACAGAATTAAAATAAATTTATCATGTAAATATTATAAATGAAAAGCTAGTTTTTAATAAAAATCATTATTTTTTACTATTTATCCAAAAAATTATGTTTTTAGAAAATTCATGAAAAATAAATTTATTTTATTTTTGAAATTATTTTTTAAAAAATTATGTTCATTTTTTTAAATAAGTTTTCTATTTGTGTTAAAATTTTATTTTAAAATCTGTTCTCAAAAGGCGATAAATCTGTTTTCTTAAATATAGTTATTAAAAAATAAATTAGATTTATACTTATCTCATTGATAGAAAACACAAAATATAAATATTATAAATTTTATTGAATAATATATATATATATATATATCATTAAAATAATTAACCAAATTTTTTTATTTATTTTATTAAGATGATGCTTATTAGTGCTCATAAAAATTGTTTTTTCAGAAAAATATTTCCTTTATCTAACAGAGTTCTTAATTTTCATTTCTACTAAATTGGTCACCAAAGAATTAATTTTATATAAAATTATAAAACATATATTTTCATAAATTAATTAATACTATTCATTCACTCTATTACAATGGCTAGGCGATAACTATCATATTAAATAATAATATTTTTTTAATATGTCATGTTTTGTTAGAAATTGTTCTTGTGTGTAACAAAATTATCCAAGAAATTATATTTATTTGAGAAAATAATTTATAGAATATCATGGTTTTACTCTAGATTTGTTAAAAGAAATTTGTTGTATATAAATGTTTAATAGAGCAGCTCATATGTGGTGGGAGATGATTGTAGAAGAAAGACTATATAAGAATCTAACATGGCTTGTATTCCAAATAATATCAAGAAAAATGTTTTATCCAAACATGTTGATGTTGATGAAATCTTATTAATTCATAGATCTAGAGGTTAAAAACATGGAATAGTTGTAATATGATTCTGTATTTAAATAGTTGGATTATTTTTAACTGGATTTTATTACCCCAAAATATTCTCAAGGAATGGAGTGTCTAGATGACACTTCAAACTGAGATATATTTGAGGGTGATCCTATAGGATTTACCTTCCTATATTGAAATAGTAAATTAAAAATCTAAAGTTAATGTGGATATGATTAAATTCTAATTCACATATTGTTATATTCCCAATATTGATGGGTAATCATTTTTATAGACAGTGGGAATGGAAGAAGTGTGATTTTTATTATGGAGCTACCCAAAAGAAGGATGAGAAAATATTTTATTATCAAGGTAGGAGGTAGGTATACTGTTATAATTATAGAAACATTGAACAAATTAAATGGAACTATCCTATTGTTCTTAGTACATTGCATCAATGAGGGAATCATGGTTATATTAATAGTTTTTGTATTTTCTTCTTGAGGTTCTACCGTTGGAGGTTCCAACCAAATATAGGGATTAAGGATGTTTATAGATAATTTAAGTTAGGATGTTACTATGTCACAACTGAGGGCTTGTGGTAATCCATATTAGTCTTGATTTTATAAGGCTCAAGTACTTTATTCTAACATAGAGCATGTCCCCATTATTCTAAGGTAGGACTTGTAAAAGTGGGAGGTGCTATGTTTATTACATCCACTATAGTCTCTATTTTGTTTGACATAGGTGATTCTAATTCATTTTGTTCTTCCTTATTTGTTGAAAATTTTAATTTTATTATGTATTTAATGATTTATTCATTAAATATCTATATGAATTTTGGGAAAAGGATAGAATGGAGTATTAGTTGTCCATATTTTTTCATTGTGATTAGAAGTTTGGAAATATTGTAGAAACTCTTATTTATAGAGATGAACGTGTACTCTTCCATAGTCAAGATGAATTGTATAGTGATTTTAAATCCTTGTGTCAACTTATATTAGTTGAAAGTTTCATTTAATTAAGTTCATAAGAGTGTTATTACTTTTCAATAGGAGTGGGGTATTATTTATTATCTTGTGATAATGATTATTTAGGACCTTGAGTCTTTAATACATTAATTTTATACTTTGATTATCAAATTATTATTTTCCAAGGATTCGTTTTAGTTACTAGTAGAGTTGAACTATTTATTTTATTTTATTTAAATATTTATTCCTAATTCCACCAAATAGAGATGTGGATTTTCCTATTTATTCATTTCAAGTGATGATTGTGATCAAATTTCATCCATATCAAATATAACCAATGGAGATAAATATTTAGTTAAAATTATTAGATTGAAAAACATTTATTGGACCAAGAGTATTACTATTGGTGATGCTAAATCAGCTTTCAAATAATTATGATGGTAGATTTAGGTTACTCATTGACTACTGCAAGTTCAACCAACTATTGTTGAAGAACAAATATCATCTACTTCACATTAAAGATCTATTTGATTGGGTGGATGGATATAGTTGTTTTGAAATATATATTTTCAATTTGTATATAACAATTTGAGGGTAAGTGAGGTGTATATAATATAAATTACTTATAGTATTATGTAATTTCATTATTAGAAACTAGTTATCTTATTTGGGGATACTATTTCTCCAGTAATTTTTATGTCCTTAATGAATTTCATTTTTAATGAATACCCTTACTTATTCATCAGGGTATTTTTGGTTGATATTTTGATTTATTATTTATTTTATTAGGACAATGAGAGAATTTAAATATTTTATTGTATATGACTTGAGATATCATGTTGTACATAAGGCTATCAAAATATCATTTTTTGATACAAGAAGTAAAATTCCATTGGCATTTGATTTCATAAAATATTTTCATTGTGGAGTCGAAGAAGGTGATTACATGTTAGTATCCCAAAAATCTATTTGATATTAAATTCTTCCTCATATTGGTGGGATATAATATATCATTTATTGAAAAAATTGAAATATTAGTGTCTCTAGTGATGGTTATCATCAGAAAGGGCATGAATTTTGAATGGGATGAGAAGTGCCCAAGGGATTTCAATGAGCCAAAAAATTGATGAAATCTATATCTATGTTAAACTTTCTTATGTCTAGGGAAGAGTTATCCATGTATTTTGGTATATCTCGAGTTATTATGAGATTTAACCTAATATATGTAGATAACATGAATTGATATGGATCTAGGAAGTTACAACCAAATGAAAATAAGTATTAAAAATAAAATCTAGATTTCGCAGCGACTATCCATACCTTAAAGATTTGGATACATGTTATATTTCGTGATAGGTTCATGGTAAATTCATTTAATAAAAGTTTATATTATATCTTCCATTAGCAATATTTTAACATGATATAATATTGATTGGGGAAGTTCCTTTAAAATTTTTATTTTGAATTAACCTATGTTTAGGTAAGGGTCATGTTATGGTGGATTCTTTATGATAAGAATCTCAGGTAGTGAAGGAATTAGAGGATCAACGGATATTGATGGGTCTGATTGTTCTTTTTTATCTATAAGATCATGAAAAGGGAAATGGTTTTGTATTACATTTAATAAATATAAATTGTTTCCATAAAAACCAACTAAAGGAGGTATAAATAATAATGTTGTATATAATAAGACCAGTGATACCTTAAACTGTAGGGAGGCCATGGAATGTTGGTCTCTAGTGGTTGACTTGACACTCTATATTAAGTATAGATGAGTGGATCCTTTGAGTTTGAGGAAGGATTTTAATGGAGTGTTCTATAACTGTTGTAGGATTTTTCATCCTAGAATGTAAAATTTATATCATGAAATTAGATGGTAGTTCTTGTTGGGAGGGTTAAAGTGGGGTGTCGCTAATTATGTAACTTAATGTATGATTTATTAATGGATCAAGGAAGAGCATTAGTGGACTACATGGATTTCATATACATTTAATCTGTTGATGTGTCAGTGGTGATACATATCAACATTTTCATGACTAGTTTACCAAAATTATTTTGGATGCATGATATGGTATGGGTGTTTGGAGATAAAATCTTAGTTTTTTCAACATCTTTTATATTCAAGATATGTTCATAGTTGAGGACTTGATTATGATATATATATATATGTTGTGGTTAGGATTCATGGAGTTTCATTATCTATAATTTTAGATAGATATCTTTTATTTACTTCAATATTTTATAGAGGATTACATAAAGTGATGGGTGCAGAGTTAAAGATGAGTAAATCATATCACCCTCTGATGGAAGGGTTGAAAAAATTGACCATAAAATATTTGGGGTATATATATCAATATTATTTTTTAAATTTATGGAGAGTGTGGGAGTATGGTTTAGATTTTTTAGAGATCACCTATAATAATATCTATCAACCATCTATTTGGATGGCTTGGTTTAAAACATTGTATGGAACATCATGGTTATCTTTGTTGTGTTCTAAAGAGGAGGGTGTATTAGAGATATCAAATTTAGTGGCTTGATTGGTGTATTAGATACCAAATAATTTTTACCTTACATGGAATAGATAATTGAATTCTCATACATAGAAGAAATATAATGTCGATAAACGTATACATCCACTAAAATTTGTTGTTACAGATTGAGAATTATTGTGAGGGTTTTCATGGGTGGGACAGATATGAACCAAGAATTAATGAAGTTGGAATATTTGTACATGGTTCAATTTATGGTTGTTGAGAAACTCATGGAGAAATCTTATCTATTAGAGTTCCCACCAATGAATATTTTAGTATACAACATGTTTCATGTGTCTCTATTTGGGAATTTCTAATAGTATCTATCTCGCATTATCTATACTTATATTTTTCAATTATAACCGAGATATATCTCCATGTAATAGTTTGTGAAGATTTCTAATATTAATGAGAATATAATTTTATAGTAGATTATTCAACTGGTAAGAGTTCTATACAATCATGAAAAAATTTTAAATGATTCATAGAAGATAAATGATGAGATGTGGTAGTAATGGTAAACATTGTTTGAAGAGATAAAATCCCAATTTTTTTATTTTAATAGTATTGTGGAGGTTATTGTTGTGAAATCAAAGCCTAGAAGGTAATTCTCCCATTTCAGTTTTTCATGATTGAAATTTTCTTCTTGATTTTTTTAGGATTATTGAACATTTCATGGTCAGGTTACAAAGTCCAAAGGATACAATATAATACCATTATATTAATATTCATGAGACAAAGATTATTGTATCATCTATTCACTATCCTAGGAATACTTTAAAGGTAACTATGCGGCAATTCATTGGATGGAAGAGGTTCCATCATTTCTAGAACATGGTCAAACCTTATAATGAATCCTGACCATTTAGTCAAGTATTCATTACATAATCTTCATTTAAAAGCCTAATTATCCTCCCATAAGGCTCATTAAATACCCTTACTCGTCTTGGGATTGTTCTTCGATACTTTAATAACGAAATTATGGATTCTCAATCAATAAAATGACCCTACTATCTATGAATTATTATATCAACACTGAATTTAGAGTTTTATATCATGTTCTCTCGGATGTGTCACTTTCTCTAAAATTCTATTTCTTCTTCCTTATATATATTTATGTCTTGGGATTTTATCTAGGTCTATAGATAGTGGATTTGCATCATTTATGAATGAATCATTATCCTCTATTATTTTTATGGGGTTTTAGTATTGAATCATATATTCTTACATTTGATCAAGGGTTTATATATCATTACATTATAATTATCTTAGGTTCGTGGCTCTTCTTCACTTCAAATAAGACTATGATTCTTTTTTCTATAATAATTTATATTTACTGAAATTTTCTTATATTTTTAATGTTCAAATAAATAATTTAATTAATTTTATAATTATTAGTGTCATTTGGATTTAATAAACCATTGGTTTGGGTTTTTGGGTAAAACTATGGGTGTTTGTTTAGGTTAATGATTGAATGGAAGCTTAAGTTTTTGTTTATTGTGTTTTGTTAAATGGATTTTAGGTTTCATAAATCTTATATTATAGACTTAGTTTTAATTTTATATTTGGGTAAAATGTTTGTGAAACAAGAAACTACATTGTTAGATAAATAATCTAAGAATGAGAAAGAATTGAAAAGTGTTTAGTATGGATGGAATTGATGGGTATTTGGGATATATTTGAATTTACGTTTTTTTATATGATATAGATATTGAAGACCATGAAACTATGGAACCACTTGGGTGGGTGATGTTCTATATTAATTTTTTGCTATGATAATAGGCAGGGATTCATGTGATGTATTTATTAATTAGTTATATTATTTTTATATTTTCATGGTTCTTCTCTTTAATTTTAATTAATTTTTTTGTTTTGAAATGTTCTAACATGTTTTCAATAGCCTTCTACCAAGGTTAGGAGTAGCTATGTATGGGATTAGATAAGATTTTTTATTGAAATTATACTGGGAATTGATAGAATCCTAGTTACAATAATAGTCAAAGATACATTTATAAAACTCATAGTATAACATAGTGTCTAACCTCACAATCTCTCTGAAGGAAGTAATGTCAAATTACCTAGTGTTTTTTTCGAAAAACAATTATATTTTAAATTTTTTTTGAATGAATTATTCAAAAATAGTAAAATAATGGATGAAAATTACAGAAAAAGAGGGATGAGAGAGACAAAAAACTAAAAAGACAAAATATAAAAAAGAAAACAACACAAATAATGAAATCAACATTAATAAGTGGTAAGAAATAGGAAAAATCCATGATGATCCACCCTCATCATACTTTCATAGATCTTATAAAGAAGCCCAAAAACTCTCAATTCAATCAATGTATGACCGACAACGTGGATCACACACCTCTCTTACATGAACATTGAGAACATGAATGTAGAGACCCTAATATTAACGTACATGGACATTACATTACTTTTTCGGAATACTTAGTACATAACAAAAACACACACACAATGACCGTAATAGTTTAGTGTCTTTGGAAACTCGGAATATAATCTTCTAATCGTGGTGAAAAATCTTCAACATCTCCCATAAAGATCTTCCTTTTTCTTACCTAAAACCTTTCTTTATATCTTGGGGAAAAGAAAACATAAAAGGGTGAGCTCAAATTCTCAGTAGGGGTAAACAAAACAAATATCAATCACATCATATTCATAAGAACATAACATTTTGGAAATCTTAACCTTCAAAAGAGATCATAATATCATAACGTGGGATAAATCATAGTAGTGAAATGTAATCCCAATAATCATAACTTAAAACATGAAACTTTATGTCATACACACATAGTCATAGAGAATCATTTCTTATTAGTAAAGACTCATTTCCAAGACTATCTTAGTGGACAAAGTCCATTTCTGAACCGATTTCACTCCTCGTTTCAGTCTCGTTTCACTGAACTGGTTTAACCTGCCATTCCAGCCATGTCTATCTCCTGAGATATATAATCTTTACCCAATGAATTGGAGGGAGATATAGGTCCCGCCCATCTTATAATGATACCATTCTTATGTGTTCCACAAAATCAGAAAACCATACATCACAGTATAACCCATGTAATAAAAATGGGAATCTTAAACATCGTGACATCATAAAAAAATTCATATAAGATAAAGGAATTCATAAAAATATAATTCCATCACAACATAATCAAATCAATGTAATTATAGGGATAAAAACAGAACCCTTTATTATCTTTTATGGAAAATAATTTTGATAAAACACTTGAACTCCATTTTTGAGGAAAATATCCTTTCTACTTCAAAAACACTTTTCCTTTCTTAACATGACATACAATTATAAACTAAAAGAAGTTGATTAAAAATAAACTTTAAAACATGTAAAGGAATCTTCTTGGAAATAATGTTTTAAAAATCCATTCATGCCGTATAAGTTAAAAAAACATTCTTCGTACTTTTGTCGGAAAATTCAAAAAGTACCTCGTACGAAAAACAACAAAAGATTCCTTTCATATCCTTTACTAAAAACTCAACGAAGGGTAAAATTGGATTTAAACAATTGTAGGTGGATGGAAATAATATTACATATTGATGAAACATGGATGTGGATGATAAAATACACCCTAGTAAATGCCAAAGTATAAACAATCTCGGATAAAAATGAGATTCTGATATTTCCCTTACCTTAGGTCCAATTTGCTTCGTAAGTGTCTGAACCTCCTGTATAATGATTTAAATAATGTCATTGACTTATTCCAGAATCATACTCATTGTTATGATATCATGTATGGTTCACTTATGGATTTATATTACACGTTCTTTTGTAAATTCCATGTTAAAGAGCATTTTGGGTAAAATCATTTCATTTGTCGTCTGTGTTTTGACTTGTAATTATTCATATGATTACTTAGATCATGATTACTTAATTCCAGAATATAAAACATGATTTATATATAATATATATTCATATTATATATATATATAATAGATCAGTAAATGGAAATAAATACACCGTTCATGGAGACGGTAGACCGTACGTATGCATGAACACTGTTTTATTTTCCTTATTGAGTTGAATGGAATTAAGTAGATGACATACATATATATACACATAAATCCAGTATCATTATTATTTCATATATTTCATGATTACTTGTTATATATACTTTATAATCATTCATTAATGGTTAACATGGAGAATGAACCTCATCGCGTCATAGAGACGGTAGTCCGTACGTACGCACGAGCGATGATATCGTTCTCATGATCGTGGAATTGTATTGGAGTGTATGTATACAATTTCATAATCAATATCACTTTAAAATAATCATATATAGTTATTATTTACACCATTATACCCATCCAAGTAAAGTGGTGGTGGAAGATAGATTACACCACGGCATGGAGACGGTATTCCGTACGTACGCATGCGCGGTGATTTCGTTTTCCGTAGGATGGATAGATGGTGAAATAAGGTTGTTTGATACATATACTAAAATATCATTATATGAGTGATACTGATGTTATTACTTCATAATGAAACAACCTAAGAAGAAGAAGTGGAATAAGAAATAAAGATGAAACAATCGGTAACGGACATTACCTCTTCTTTGAAGCGCCTCTTTGATTCTTCCTCTTAGGGCACTAAAATTGGTCTTTGAAGAATACCAGGACCTCTAGGATGTTTCTAGGGAAGTGGAGAAGAGAATTTGGTAGGGTTTTGCTGAGCTTGAAGGCTCAAAGTGGTGTGAGGAAGAGAGGGAGTAGGTGCCCTTTTATAAGGGAGGAGAGGGGCACCTTTGGAATAACTAAAAATATTATTTTATTATAAAGCCAAATTCGGTTTTAAATATCTCCAAATTGAGGAGGTTTCGGAGCCTACTTAGACTCAAATAGATGTACCAGTGGGTGATGACCCTGTTAGGGATCTTATGGTTCCACGAGAGGAGGATTTTCAACTTGATCAGTTAGATGCTAATGTTCTATAGGAGGAGGGTGTTCAGTACGATCATTCCTTTGCTCCTATAACTTCTCAGGCTAAGCCACTGGTAGATATAGATGTTGAATAGGTTGAGATGGATTCTTTATTACAGACATCCTCATCACATCAGCCATCTTCTTCCCATGTTGGTGACAGTGCCATCCAGCCTCCACTATACTTAGATTCCTGACAAGGTATAGATGGTGAGATTTTACATCCACTGCCTATCACACAGGAGGATGCAGAGGTGGATGGTGATGATGATGTGCAGCGTACGCCCGAGAAAAGACATAGACGGACATGATGTGGACACATCCATTATACACCTGGCTGTGGGACAGAGGAGCATCAATTCTAGAGGCGTAGATTAGGTAGATTTATAATTTATGATATATTTTATATGTGCATTACTATTATCATTTATAGAGTTCTACTTTTTTTAATAAGTGTCTTACTATCATCAAATTACCATAAAAAATTAGTAATTTCTATTTGATATTCATTAATAAATATTAATACTATGGATGAAAATATCTGTGAACATCAAGAAATAATGAAAAAAAAATTCGATCTCAATGACTTGAATCAAAACATCATGTAACATTATTCATTTTCTAAAAAAATTAAATTACATGAAGAATAATTTCAATGAATAGTTGATAATTATGAAGATTAGATGATTATGATTGAAGATTAGAAAAACCAGAATATAGGATGTATGGAATTAGAAGTACATTTGGCAAATTTAGAGAAGATACATATTCAAACTTTATAAAAGGACACACATTTTACTTTTACAAAATCATCACTCGAGGATTTTAATGTCAATGTACCTCCATCAAGTGATAAAATTATGGACATTAAGAAAAATATTGATTTTATAATCTTCTAAAATAATAAAAAATACTTAAGAGGGTTAATAATGTGTTATCATATTCAATAATAAGTATTGAATAAGATCATCCTTGGGGAAGTTATATAAGTTTTCAAAATTGATGTTTGTGAGAGTTTCCTATGAGGGGGAGGTAAATGAAGAAATATGAAATTACTACTAGAATTAGTATATAAATTGGAATAAAACCTAATTACTGTAGAACATTCTATAAGATCATTTTATTGAAATATGAATATTTCTCTAAATCTATCTTCCTTCGTTAACAAAAAAATAAACTAAATAGAAAGGGGTTGTAATTGAATTAATCAAATACATAAGAAAAATTTATCTCTAGTAAATTAATGATTTTTTATTCTAACTTTCTATTGGATGTGTGAATGGGGTTCAATCATCCTTTTGAAACTTTCTACAGGATGCGTGAACCTCATTCATGTATCTTTGGCATGGAGAGATGCACGAAGGGGTTCATTCATCCTTTATCGCATATGTGCAAGATTCTTGAACGGGGTTCACGTATCATGTTACCCATTTTTAGAAATATTTCTAACCCTATCCCTTTTCTATAAAGAAATAAAAACAGATATATATAAAAAAACTACCCTACTTCTGCAACCTAGTTCTAGAAGGTTTCTAATAGTAGTAAAACTAACTAAAAAAGATTAAAAAAATTAATGTTTACAAAATAAATGACAATAAATGACTAAATTTTTTTTTAAAAAAGATCAAAATTATTTAATTACAAACTAAAAAATCAATATACTAAATAAAATAATTTAATTAGAATAAAATAATGAAAACATAAGAAAAAATTATTTTATTACTAAAATAGTGAAAACAAAAAAATTAATTAAATAAAAATTTTAACTAAAAAGATAAATATTTATTAATTTGGAAAATAATTAAATATTTCATTAATTAAAAATAAAAAATGAAATAATTATTTTTATAAAACAGAAAAAATAATATAATGAAATAATTAAATGAATGAAAATAGAAACATAAAATTAAAACAAAAACATGGTAACACAACAAATGACTGTTAATCCAAAATTTCTTATTAAAAATTATACATTCCAAAATAACTAAAACAAACAATGAAATATTTATTTTATCCAAAAATCATTGTTTTATCAATTTTATAAAAATAATTTAAAAACTAATAATTATTAAACAACATACATTATTTTAATAATAAAAAGAAATTTAATTATAAAAAATGATGTGGCAAAGTGTGTCAAAAAAAGCCACATCAAACTCCCCCACACTTAAATATTTTTTTGTTCTAAAACATTTGCAATCTTCTTATTATTATAAAATAAAAAAAGATTGATTGTTCATAGTTAGTTCAAAATGACTGGTTGTAGACTTTTAATTGTAGAGGAACAAATTTTGGGGTGGGATGGACTTTTCAAGTAAAAAAACACAGGAGGTCCTTCCAAAATATAAATACACCCTGAAAATTAAGCGTAAATGGACTCATTCACTCTTGAAGATGCCACACCTCCTATATGAATCCATATTACTGTCCTACATAAATTATAGTTCCAATTCAAATTCAAAGAGTTATTAAAGGTTCGATATTAGTGTAAATAAAATAATCGTATAAGGTAAATTAAATTTAAACATTCTCCTAGGTTCCATTAAATTTCATTTTAATTTATCACTTCATTGATACAACTCAATTGATTTTCATGTAATTCAGTTGTCCCCTTCATCTGGGTTCAAAATTCCCCTCACCTTAATAATCTCAATCTTGATTACTAGACACTGTATTGTTTTTTTAATTTTACCCATCCATGTATGTGTAGATAATTATTCAAAAGAAGTTATTTGATATATGTAATTGTATTATACAAAAAAATCAGTTCATAGAGTCTCATATGTTCATTGTGGGATCCATTTTATCTATTTTACTCTAGTTTCATAGGACTTTTATGATTATCATTTGATTTATCTCTATATGGTGATTACTTTTCAAATGGTGAGACCACTAGGTATTAGCTCAAATATCAACATTCATTAAGTCATGATCATAATTCCAAAAAAACTATCTTACATCACTCTCGTTCTCAGTTCCTAGATAGAAAATCCATAAAAACGGTATGTAACACCACTCAACAATCATACATCAACAACAATATGAAAATCAATGCATCCCTTAACAACCAACTTGTTATTATCCTCTAGGATGGATTGAATTAAGGATCAGAATAAATCCTAAGACCCTCAATCTGTGAAAAATTTTAAAACAAAATAACCTTTTTTTGAAAAAAAATAAATAAGGATTTGGATTTGACCATAATTTAAATGCCAAACTTATCCTAGAAAAACCCATATCCCCCACACATAAAACATAACAATGTCCCAATTTTTGAATCTCAGAGTGTGAGGCATAGTAAAAATAGTTTGAAATAGGTTTAAAATTTATACATAGTAAAATATAGGTTAGAGGGGTAATAGGTAATAGTTCGACACAAAAAAAATATGCATGTGATCCCAAACGACCACCACCAAAAAAAATAGTGAAAAAATGTTTTTCATTTTTTTAACAAATTTCATGTTATTTGATTTTATAAGTATAAATATTATTTTTTTCATTTCTGTTCAAAAAGAATCATGGCATAAAATGAGGTAGTAGAAAACATTATTTTGAATTCAAAGACATTAAGACCGCAGAAGCAAGATTTTAGCATAAAGATCAAATTATATTTCAAATCTCTATCAAGATAAGCACCCAATTTAAGAATACATATTCAATGTTAATCATAAAATGTGTAATTCCCAAACACCTAAATTCTAACAGTATACAACAAAATATTTTCCAAGGTAACAGATTATTCATTAAAATAATTCACCCTGGGTGTGTAATCTTTTCATTCATCTTTTTTTCTCTTCCACATGTAGACTCAATTTTTTTCATTCTTATAGATCTCTTGATGCTCAATTACAAACCCTAAAAAATATAAACAAATTAATATTAGCAATCAGGATTTAAATCTCAAATTGAAGTGAAACAAGGTTTGATTTAGAGAGTTTTGATCCTATAAACATCAGCATGTCTTTCCCTTTGTCATTGACTGACTACCACATGGAATTACAACCTAATTATTTTCCAACTAGAAAAATAAGAAAAATTAGAATTTCAAAAATAAAACAAAAACAAAATTTATAATATTTGGATAACCCCCAAAGGGGTGTTTTAGTTTGAGTATCCACTACTAGAGAACCTTTTGATCAACCCCAGACTGATGGAGGTTGTGGATTCTTGGTTAGGAACCACCATATATGATTCTTTACAACTTCAGAGACTTTCATTTTTGGAGTACACCTTGGTCATCTTTATTCAAATCTATCTCCTTAGCAGTGGTCCATTTTTGGAGTAATAGAGGGGAAAATAAGATATAGGAGTAATACTCTCCTTCCTCAGCATGAGGTTGTGAGTACACAGGTTGTGACACTTCATCACTAGGGTTATATTTTTTTAATGATTTAGTAAAAAACAAATATTCCTCACTGATTAAATAAAATGTGTAACATCCTTTGTGTCACCGATGCACAATTCTAAGTACTCCTTTTTTTCTTCAGCATCTGTTGATTCCTCGAGAATCTTTAATAAGACACATAGTTTAGCTAACTCTCCAAAACATACATAGGGAGAACCAAAATTAGAATCATCTACAGAAAATTAGAATCAGATTAAAACAAATCCTCTTCAACAAAGTGAAATTATCCATGAGTTTGACAGTTATCTCATCTTAAATTATTGTTAGTGTTGTAAGGAGTGTGTTAGGGAAGGAGTTAGGTAGTTGACCTCTTACATACTATCTTCAAAAAAAACTCTAGTTCTATATCTTCCAGGGGAAAGGAGAATATGAAATGTGATATATTTTGCTACCGAGTCAAGGAAAAACCATTAGAAGAGTTAGAAAAATTAAAATCATTACAATAAAAATCAATGAAAAATTGATCATCCAAAAGATTTATAGTATCCTCTAGCCTTGAATCACCTATCTATTACCAAATCTTGAGAATTTCTTTAGTGTATGGATCATGCATATAAATCCCTCAATATATGAGAAGATCACTTTTGAATGTGGTAAATTCTAGTTCTAAAACATAGAACTCAGGGAAAAGGTGAGAAAAATCCTTATGTTCCTTAACTAAGGCCTTTAAAATTTGTGGTCTTATATCATCCTTAAATTCCTCAACAAATTCATCAAAATTTTATTGATGTAAAATGATGAACTATTCCATAATTTTAAAAGAAAGAAATATAACATCGTCCTTTGAGTTTTGGGATGGCCTCATCATTTTTTTTCTTTTTGTTTTTTTCTTGTTTTTTTGGAAAAATGGATACAACACTAAGGCAAAGTTGTCTCCCTAACAACAACACCAAAATTTAACAATGTTCTTATCACGAGGATGGTTAAACATATATTTATAAATCCCTTACATATCATAGTGGTTGACATTGGGATCCCTCTCAAGGAAGCACTGTCGAATTCCTTAGTGGTGTGTTTGAAAATCATTTTGTATTTTTAAATATTTTGAAAATTGTAAATCAAAATTGTTAAAAAATGATGTAAATCACAGTGGTAGAAGGATGAGAGGAAAAAACTAAAATATAACCTAAAACAAATAAAAAACACAATGAACAAGAAAAATATAGGGAAGGTGGTCAATAAGAATAAGTCTAGATTAATGTTGATCGACCCTCAGCTACCGTACATAGATCTTCTGAGAAGACCATCAAATATCAATTCACATGATGCATGAACGGGAAATTGGATCAGAAACCACTCTAAACTAAATAGTTGCTACATGAAAATATAAGTTCTTCAGTGGTCACACGCTCCTTCATAATTCAAAGTGATTTACTCAACAGACTTGTTCTGACCATGAGATCCCACAAGCTAGAATGGTCAAGGAGAGAACATCAAATCACACAACCAAACTCAAAATTCTAAGTCGTGAAAATGAGAGGGAATGTAGGAAAAAAATCCCTAAGAGTAAAAAAATTTTCCAGTACAAAATTGTGAACTTGAAAACCCCGAGATTATATTCTATAATCTTCTAAGAGGAACACAGTGAGTGGTGATGATTGTCATGAAGCACAAATATCTGGGACGAATCGAGTTTCACTTCTGAAATCTAGCCCCCTGAATTATCTCTCAATTTCTGGAGAATCTAGATCACAGCAAAGATAGAGGAAGAATGAATAGATTGACATCACAATTTTATTTACAAAATTAAAGAAATAACATGATGATATTAACAGAAAAAGAATAAAACAAAAAAATGATAGAGAAAGAAGAAGAGATAGCTTTTGGTCTCCAGGTATACGAGACGATTCCTACATCCATGGGTTACTATAAATAGAGGAGAATGAATCCTATTAATCAAAACAATTGAAATGGTGAAAATAATTCTTATAGGTAACATAATTGCACGTGGCATTCATTGAGGTGTTGGTCACTACCTACAATTGAAATATCATTGAATATAATTAGCCTCTTACAACGACCAATGTTTCCCCTCACATATGATACACAATTTCTCACGATCACTTCGTCTTTGATCACCGCCCATGATTGCCTCCTGACACTACCACAAAAACAAAAGGAAGGATAGATTGAATCAATTTGAAATAAAAATAAAAATATTTTTTTGTGGATCAGACGTCAATGTCCGATCATTTTTTTATTGTTATGTAATTATATATATATATATTTGTGAAATAATCATTTATATATTAATATTCTTCTTATTATAAAAATATATATAACTATTATTCTTATTATATATATATATATATTATTTATTTTTAATATTAAATTATAATATTTTTGCTTTGTTTTTATTTTTATTCTATTTCTATTTTTTCTTCTTCTGTCTTATCCTCTTATCTACCACCAAGTCTTCTATTTTCCACTGGCGAATTCAGCTCTATGCGGAAGCCTGCTCGGCTCCGCATAGGTTCATGAGGGAGCCTCCTTCAGCTTGAGGTTCAATGGCAGACGCACACTGGGGCGCGTCTCATCTGCCGAGCAGGATCTCATGGTGACTCCCATATTCATAGACGTGTGGTGACATTGAGGAGGGGTTTTGGATAGGTTGGATTGGATTTTTCTAGATCCATAGGCGGTTCGGGCTTTGAGCTGGGAAAATGGTGACGAGTCGATGTTCTCTAGCGAGCTAGAACTTAGATCGACCGATGGTGGCTCAGCCGTCTTGGTTCTCTAATTTAGTGATTTTGGGCCTTAGTGATGGGATTGGTTGTGAAACGGTCGATGTCGCGACCTGGTGGTGGATGGGTTTTTGTGCTCCGGAGGAAGCATCGTTGGAGGAGACTGGCGGTAGTAGTTGTGATGTCGGTAGATGAATTCATGGATGTGGATGGATTGGTGGTAGTAAAGGATTGATGGAAATGGTGACTAGCGGTGGCTTGTGAGCAGCGGCAGCAGGTTGAAAATAGAAGGGGATAGCGAAAGTAGGATTTGCTGGTGTTGGCATTGGGAAATGGTGTCAAAATATTACTATTGGCCGGTGGCGGGTACTGGATGCCCTGTTTGGCGATAGCAGGGTGCTACGTGCAGCCTTAGGGTAGCAGGCTTCTAATGGTAGCAGGACGCACCTGAAAAAAAAAAGCATAACAAAAAAAAATAAAAATTAAAAAATAAATGAAAACAAATAAAATTGAAATTAAAAAAACGATAAAGCTTAAAGTTATTTAATTGAAAATTAAAAAAAAAATAATGAATAAATTAATTGAATTATATTAAAATAACGAAAACATACAAAAAATTAAATTGATTACTAAAATAGTGAAAATAAATAAAACAATTAAATAAAAAGATTAACTAAACAGATTAAGATTTATTAAATAGAAAACGAATTCAATAAAAAATTAACAAAATAAAATAATAAATTAAATAATTATTTTCTAAAAACACCAAAAAATGAAATATTGAAAGAATTAAAAGAATGAATATGAAAAATTAAAATTAAAACCAAATCACAGGAATACAAAAAATGATGGTTAATCCAAAATTAATTATTAAACATTAATCATTTAAAAATAACTGAAAAAAATACTAAAATACATATTTTAGAAAAATAATTGTTTTTACAATTTAATACCAAAGAGACAACAATTGATAAATATTTAACTAAATACATTATTTTAATAATAAAAATACTATTAATTTTAAAAACTGTGTGGAAAAGTTTGTTAACAAAGACCACATCTGGTATCATACCAAACCTTTCTTTCACATCTCAATGTGTGTATCTACTGTTGTCTTATAGCATAATAATGCTAAGGGAATGGATTTTGTGTCCCTGGGTGATGGAACATTAGAGTTTCATTCTTAGTAGACATGGATGTTTTTTGTCATGTGTTGAAGGAGGATTTTGACCATCTATAATGATTGGGCATTGTTTGTTAGGTGGTTGTGTCATTTTTGGATTAAGATAGTTCTATAATGTTTTCTAGTGCACTATATTTTGTTTATTTAGTATAAATTGGTGTTTAAATTTAGAAATTGTTTTAAATGGAATAATGTATTTTGTCTCATATGGTTGCTTATTTACAGGATGGGAAATCATTTCCTAATAACTATGGTGATCCCTCATCACTACTTTATAGTATCTAGTGATTGAGGAACCTATCTCTAGACGTATGGAAATCTGGTTACATCATTGAGATTTGAACTCCTGTGTCGGCTTCATCACATGAACCCTAAGGTGGATCATGCCCTAGAATATAGAGAAGTAAATGATCCATGGATAGAGGATTGTACCTTGACACATGAGGAATACATTAACTCTCTCTATCACATGAGAGACGATTCGCTATCAAAAGACTGTCAATAGGGGGTACCAAAACACCATGTTTATAATTGAATATTACACCTAAGCAAATGGGGTATTATTGAGTCTATGTTTACTATGAATTCCTTGTCTAAACCCTATCATGATCACTATGAATCTAAGATCCTAAAATGGTCTAAAAAACCTAACCGAAGGACTTTTTAACAAATATAATCACAACATCACATTCTATGTGGAGAAAAACCCAATGTGAACAATTCATCATCCCAATTATTTTAATCAAGAAAACTATTTGAAAAACCCCCAATAAGAGGAAAATGTTTAGGATATTTTTTTTGAACATGTATGTGTACTCATGGATCACATCGTATCCTAAAGCAGACATGGTGTGTTCTTCTAACTACACACCATAGGTACTGGATAGGTTTTTTTGGAGTGTACATCACTAAACTTAGGCCTTGTTTATTTTGAACTAGTAATGCATGTTATTGAATGTTATATGATATGTGAAATTTATCTTCTTCCAAAACCACTAGTTATTTCTCGACATGAGACAAGACATGTGATCATGTATTCATTTCTAAGAAACCCTACCATTGAATCCAGTCTTACCACCAACCATGATTTTTTCCACTAATGGAACCACCTTTCATGTTAGTC
Organism: Viscum album; assembly: GCA_963277665.1. Lineage (NCBI taxonomy): Eukaryota > Viridiplantae > Streptophyta > Magnoliopsida > Santalales > Viscaceae > Viscum > Viscum album. The sequence continues at coordinate 1,233,784,639 of OY728152.1, forward strand.
AACCTAGGATTCTGCACAACACCAGGGCCACTATAAACTTTTTATCATTCTCACAAACCCCTTATGCCGACCCATATGGAATATCAATATTAATTACCACCGTCATTTCTATTTGGGACTCCCGCACCAGCATTCATCACACCACCACTGACTCCCCTTCATTTTATACTTTTACATTCAACATTTGGTCCCTAATAAATCTAGAGTTGATCTTAGAGTTCCCATAATCAAAAGTGGGAGATATGGAAAAACTGTGAGGAAGAAGAATATTATTAGTGACTAGAGTGGTTCAACTATATTTTTATGCTCTTCTATTAGTGACTACCTATAGTGCTGAATTCTTCACTATCATGAAACATGAAAGGGAATATCGATTGGTTAGTGGTGATAATTCTAGCCACCTATTATTCATTCATGGAACGAGCTTTAATGATCATCACCCCAGGACTATGAACTTTTCATACAAAAATAATTTAAATATAATTTAAAATATCAATGTAATGAGAATAAAAATAAAAATTAAATAAATATTGTGATCAATTTAGAATGTTGAATGGGGAAAATAGAATATAAAATAGTCCTACCTCGATTATTGTTTTTTTCATTACATTATTGTTAAAATCATGTTCCATGAATCTGTCATCAACATCAACAAGAATGGTGGACTATAATTATCCATGTACTATTTATGAATGATAAAGATAGATAATTCCTGCATAATATAATTAGAGAATATATTTATAAATCTTGGGTATAGTCAATAATTTAAAATCATTATACCTTAAATGAGTTTAGTCCAAGGCTTGAAACAAGAACATTAGGTATAACTCTTCTAGGTAAATCCCTCAGTACCAAGAACAACCATGATGACAAAATATTCATTTATAGATTATATTAAATGATACATTACAATATTATCATTCACTAATAGAGGATAAATTTATAAATTTATATATTAAATATTTATTTATGATCATGCAATTAAAAATAAACAATACTAAAACATGTGCACTTAATAAAATATTTTATAGGATCTTATCATGACCCAACACATTCGGTCCCTCGTGGCTGGTGGTAAGATGAGTGTGAAAACCAAATACCACCTTCATTAGGCCGGTGGTTAAAGACTAGCACTGAGTAAGAATATCTGAAAAATGAGTGGAATTAGACTAAGTACCTATATAGACACACACATCTCAAAGATCATACAATACAAAAGGTAAAAACACACAATTGATACCAATTCATGCATACATCTAAATCCCACCATCAGAGTACCATAATGTTGGGAAATGAAAAAGGGGGAAAATACAAGACCATAAAAATAGGAAAATAAATTCCTGCCTGCTCAGAATGAGGGTACTACAGTTAAATTAACCATCGGATTAAATTTTGGTCAGTGTAGTCCAATCTATGCTCCGCTAAATCTCTATCCTCCCTAGACTCCGTGAAAGGTCTATCATCTGCATAAGGAATTACATGTGTGGGTAGAGACCATGCAAGGATGAGTATAACAATACATAGTAGTACACTAAGAAATTACAAAACATAATGGATCAAGAGTATTCATCTCATCAATACACAGGTATGTCAATCAAGATATGAGACATTATGATAATAAAAAAACAACATGATATACTCATAAAAGAAAATGGGTATCAAGAGGTCTCAACCAATACTATCATCCAATGGATTATACTCGATGATTCATGGTAACACTCATCCAAAATAATCCACTCCATGAACCATGTTATCATTGATTATGCTCATCTAAGAGTTCATTCTCATATTATCTCCCCAAAGAAGTATTCATTGGATCATTGAAGTTCACGCTTTCCATATAAGGGTTCATTGCCTAGACCATTGGGGGATTCCACCAACTATACTGTATCAAAATTCTTGATAGGTGATTAATTCCATTTACATGGTTTTCATGTCGATTCCACAAACCCCACCTAGTAAATATATGATAGAGGATCCCGCACTAAGCCTCACAGAGGGATACCGTGAATTCTATCTAAAATAGAACTCGTATAGGGGATCACAATCCTCAGCCGAGAATATAATTTCCCAATGTACCTCATAGCTATGGACCAAGGGAGATCACTTAACTAAAACAGGTCTATACTAATTAAATGGAGGGATTCACATTGCCCTAGAAGAATAAAATGTCGTGTACTATTAATACATGGTGTGTATCATCTCACTTGGGTTTTCCCATGTACAACGGAATGTGCTCATGTACCTAGGGTCATGACTATACACTTTGGATGTATGCATGAACCGAGATGTTTCTAGGTACTCATGCCATTTTTGTGTACATGGTTGTGTCTGAGTACTCTAGTAATGTATGAGTACATGACTGTGACCATGAATTATGTATTTCTATCTGTTTTTAGTCGTGTATGTTCCTGTATACCCTTTTAGGTACACACAGAGATTCTAAAACTAGTTCACAGGATGTGTGACATGTTTCACATAGGATGTGATATTTTTCCTTATGTGTAAACCCTATCATCGTAGAAGGGGTACTATATGACATGTGTCTATGGGACTACACACTATGTAGTGGAAAATTTATCCAAAATCTTAGATGTTCTATATGAATTTGAATGCGAATATCCTCTTTAGTCAAACCACGAATCATGTAGGATAATTTGGATTTTTGGTATACTGACCCTCACTATTGTCTCTTTCAAAAATATGGCATTCAATCCACTCAAAAATCTTCCACCATCGCATCATTCCATCACCGCAAGACAAATTTCAAAAAGGGAATTGTTGGTCTGATCCTGATCCAACTTCGATCATCCACCATCATCATCAAACCTCAATCAAACCCTATATCAATAACCCACACTCATGGTATCAATCAAATTCACTAATTAATCATCTCACAAAGATCGAATACTGAGTAATCCTAAAACCACCATCCAAATAAATATGATCGATGAATCATACGAAGAAACAGGGAATAAATGCACAAACAAAAAAACTTATAAATGGTCCTCAGTTATTTTTGGGTTGGCCTTTAATCATTATAATTTGGATGATGAATGAAGATTAATCAAATAATATCAATTCCCCATAACCTAGGAAGATAAAACCCACACCCTCACAACACGATCGACCCATGAATAGAACTATTAGACGAATTGATTCACATTAATCATGGGATAATTAAATGGGGATAAATTATAATAAAACAACATCCAAACATGGGTTAGTATCGATCACTAATGATGAATGAATCTCCATCATCATCATTGGAAATATCCAACAGCCTTGATTAGAACACTAAATTCCAATCACCTATCTTCCATTGTTCATTCGAGAGTCCTCCAAAAATGTTCCCTGAAAAGATCCTCTCAATCACTATGGTGATGTGGATTACCCATAAGCCTATTCATAACATAATTTTTATAAATAGAGTATTAGGTATAGAGACCCTAATTTTTCTTACATGTATATTATATCATTTTAAAGATAAAAAAACATAAAAGTGTTATAATCTATGATCAAATTTTTGGTATCATGGGAAATTTATGACCATATATAAATTATACATAATAAAACATAAACATTTATTTAAAATATTTTTCTTTATCCTTCTAAAACTCATGTTCTACTTAGTACATGTAGTCACCTGAGGATATACATCAAAAAAGGGGTGAGCCAAAATCCTAGTAACCGGATGAATAAGAGACATCAATCAACATAAAATGGCGGAGAATAATCATCATAATCATATAATAAAAAAAGGATCATAACAAATATCATGAGGGAAACATGTTATAATTTCATGGAATGTAGAAACACGTTAAAATGGACCATCATGCCTTAGTGGTCAAATACCACACATATTTGTGAATAAATCTATCATCATGTTCAGGCATAACATATATACATAATCCTAACATCCTCATTGTGAATATAAAAAGAATAATTTTCATACATATTACACATTATCTCATGAGATACAACACATTACCCAATTAATTGGAGGGATATATAATTATGGGTCTACCCATCACATCATATTATTTAAAAAATCATGCATGCCATGTAGAACGCATTACAATCATAGTCATGAATTAACCCATGGAATGGAATGAGTTTCCTAAGTATTACAACTATAATGATTTCAAGAATATACTTGGGGTTCCAAATCTTATTTATTATAATAATCCCCATTCTCATGAAAATAAGAAACATCTCAGGAGGAGTTAAATATGTGTTTTGGATAGAATATCTCTTTTTGGAAAATCATTTTATTTGTCAAAAAATCATGTTGGAAGGATGTATATCCATGAAAAAAATGAAAGAATAATGAAATGAAATTTAAGGAACATTACAGGAGTATTAATACCAAATATGTTTCAAAATTGGGATAACCCGAAGAAAGGGAGTTGTGTTCGAGTATCCCCTTACCTCAATTCCAACTTTATTTCATCACATTTGTGACTCCTAGATAATATAGGTAAATTTATTAAAATACTGATCCATGAGTCAATTATATTCATTTATAAATCTATTTTTAAATTATAATCATTTAATTATATTTATTAATTTTGATTGATGAAATTGAAGCATTTTGATATGATGTTTTTTCTAAAAAAATCTTATTTGGATTTAATTTCTCTATTTAATTTCAAATTAATTTATAGTAAATTGTGATTAACCAAATAAGATTATAATACATGTAATTACTCATTTATATATTATATATATTTAATATCATCCATCGATGTGGGTGGTAATAGGATTTTTCATATTAATGTCTCTCTAAGTAGTTAACTGACCATTAACAGGATGTTGTTGAAAGAGTAGGAATGGGAATTATGACAGTTATATTTTTCATAAATATGATAACTAAGTTAGGTTAGAATCAGTAATATAATTTTAAATTATGTCATAATTAATTTTATAGTATATGTTTATGAAATGAATTGGGAACGACACGAAAGAGTAGAATAAAAGAGGGAAGAGTTAATAGAGACTCACTCTATCCTTGGGGTAGTTTCTCTTGTACAACTTTGTAACTCCCATAGTGATTGGATTCAGATTACTCTAAAATTTCCCTATGTATTCTGAAGGTCTTTAGGGGTAGGATTTGGTATGTTATTGGGATTTGGAATAGCTGGGGGGATTAGTTTTCAAAAGTAAAGTATATGGGTTATTTATTCATGATGAGAGGGGTGTTTTTTAAAAAACAATATTGAATTAATTATTATATCAAAGGAAAACCATGTAATAATGATTCCATTGCAATATAAATAAACACTTTCTACTTTAGGTTTTGGAAAGATCATTTTAGGTTTGGAAATTATGTTTATTGTATTTTAATGACTCATTTATCAAATACAATATTTCATATCCAAACCTCAATTTATATAAAGTATTATTTCATTATTACATCATGAATGATATATTTTAAGATATATTAGTTATATGAAAAACTATATTTTCACTATTTTCTAGAAAATTAATGTTTTTCGGAAAATTAACAAAGGACCACACTTTGAATTTTTAAACAAAATGATTTCAAAAATGATATTCATTTAATCAAAATTAATTTCTAAAATAAGAAATTTTAATTTTTAATATAAAAATTATAACTAATACAAAATACTATAAAATTATGTTTTTTAAAATGTGCTTATATTTTCATCTAGTTTTATAATCATAATATTTATTTTTTAGAATTATAATATTTATATTTACATAAATTAATCATGGTAAATATTATCATTGTTTATTATTTTCAGGTAAAATTACTATTCTAATAGTTGGGTTATTATTCCCGACGATCATGTTTTTATTCCTAAGTGACAATTTATTATACCAAGGATCACATTATCTCCTATAAATACCTCCACTTTCATTCATTCATTGTTAAACTCAATTACTCTCAAGGTTCTATATTACCATTCCCTATAATGTTTCATGGTGTACTAATATTTTGTTTCTTCTCTATAGTGTTGGTAGTGGTGGTGATGATTCTAATATATTGGGGAAACCCATATTTTACCATTTTATCTCTTCTATTTTATATTTTTTGTTCTGTTTAAATGTTTGGAATTTTATTTGGTTTCATTTTTAATTAATATAACATTATTTAGAAATGAAATAAACTTTTTAGTTGTATATTTATATATTGTATGTGTATAATATTATATTATATAATGCATCACACATTTATTCAAGAAACAAATACCATTTATAAAAATTGGGTTGTTACATTAGTTTATAGTTTAATAATAATGAATAAATTATGTAATTAGTTAATTTTATTATTTTTGTATATAATATAAATTCAACAAAATACACGACATTGACAAATTTTATGTCATTCTGAGGGTAAAAACCTTATATTGGACTCAAAGGTTGTCTATAATTTACCTTCCAAGTCCTCATTTAGGATTTATCCTACTATTTATGGAAAATGGTTCTTGTACAATAAAATATATTTAATATTTTAATGATATCAGTATCGAAACTCTCTCAGCATCAGAATTTCATATTGTCTTAGTACCTGGCTCCTAAAATATTATTAGCTATAATTCAATGTTTTACAATGAAAAAATAGAGGCGTTACATTGCCAAAAACTTATCAATTTTTCTCCCAAAAATTGAAATAAGAATACTAGAAATAGTGTGGGTACTAAGCCCACATCTTGGTCTCCCACTCTGAGGTTCTCTCCTAAATATTCTTGTGCTTCCACTAGACACACACCGAGGAAATTATTCTCCCAAATAGGATCTTTTATTTCCAATCAACAATCTCCACTGGGTACTCAAAAATGGTATCCCCATCCACAATTTCCATCTAACCCCATTAGATAATATGAAATGGGTCATACACATAACTCATCAACTGGAACACATGAAATACATTGTGTACCCAATATAACTATAGTGGCAGGGTCAATAGGTATGTGACCTCTCTAACCCTATGGATTATTTGGAAAGGGATAATGAATATTTGAGATATGTTTCTTCTTTGTCCAAATATTTGAAATCCACATCAATGTGAGACCTTCAATAAAACAAGGCAACTATTCTAGAACACCAAAGTCCCCCATTATAATTATATATAAGAATTATGATGGATATTTGTAGTCCCCATCTTCCCCAATATTATTTTAAAATTCCCTTTAATATATTAGACCAACTCTAGGCCGATGAGTTGCAAATCACCTAGATCAATCAAACATAGGGTTTACCTATAGGGTCTCTCATAAAAATCCCCAAATGGTGTCATATATATGGTGGGATAGTAGCTATTATTTTATGAAACTCCACCAAGGGTAGGTGATCATACCTAATTTGACCAAATTTCAACACATAGGCCCAAATAATTTCTTCTAGAACATTAATAGCCCACTCAGCCTAACCATCAGTCTAGGGGTGAAACATTGCTCTCAAACACAAATGAGTCCCAAAGGCCTCCTGTAATCCTATCTATAATCATATGGGGAGTGAGAATCATGGCCTAAATTGATCATTGAGGTAACTTCATGAATCCAAACAATATTTGGTACATAATAAAGTCACAATATCTCAATAAAACTCAACTCATAGATATATAAGAAGTGGGATAACATGGTGAGTTAGTATATGATCACCCAGATGGAATCTTGTCCCCTAGACTTCTATGATAACCCAATAATAATGTCTATAGACACACCATACCACTTCTAATTGGTCATCTCAGGGGGATGGGCTAAGAATTCTAGAACATGCTACTCAGTATTCACCTATTAATAGGTGAGGCATCAAGAGATAAACTCTACTACATAATTTTTTATCCATGGGCACTATAACTAATGTCAATTGTCTTGGAACATCTTTTTCCAACTTGTATGTACTTCTAATCGGGATGTATTAAACTCTCTCAAAACCTCATCATGAAATATCACCAGTACCGTTGTTCATAATCTGAAGAGGAGTACATTCTCTATGTCATTAAAAACTCATTAAGATCCTGTCTAGTGGATATATGAGCATACAAGGTCTCACATTTGGAATCTCCATACTGATCCACCCAAAAATGTTGTAGAAGTAGTGGCATAATAACCATTGACTGTAGATAAAATACAACATCCTCATCTATGAGGGACAACTACATTGAGGATAAATTCTTTGCTTCTTTAGCCAATAATTATGAATGAGATCTCTTATTGATTAAAATTTCTACTATATTTCCCTTCCTAGAAGTATAAACTATCTCAATGTCATAATACTTAAGGATCTCTACCCATCCCATCAGTCTCAAGTTGAGATAATTATTTGAGAATTTATAACTAAGTCTCTTACAATCATAATAGATTATAAAACATTCAACCACAAGGTAGTGTCTCCACATCTTTGGGTCTAAGTCAACTTATACCAACTCTCAATCGGGGGTGGTGTAATTCTTCTCAGGTGATCTCAACCGGCAGGACCCATAGGAAATCATTGCATGCCTCTACATCAGAACAAAACAATGTCTAGTCCTTGAGGCATTATAGAGAACTATGTACTAATACCCTCGTCTATAAATCTCAATATGGGAGTGGTAATCAACCTCTTACACAACTCTAGAAAAACCTTCTAGAACCTCTCCATCCACATGATAAGATTCCCCTTCTAGGTCAATCTAGTCAAATGTGCCAATATCTAGGATAAATCAGGCATAAATATCCTACAATAGCTTCCAACCTAAGGAATATATATACCTTCTTCCTACTGTTGGGTGGCTTCCAAGCTATAACTACCTCAAATGTTTTGGGCCCACTATCACTCCCATGTTTGAGAAGACAATCCCTTTGATGTGGACCGAATGAATCTGGAACTGATACTTCATGAGGTTCCAAGAAATATAGTACTCTTAGAGAATATCTAGAACCATCCCAAAGTTTCTCTCATTCTAATCCTTGGAAACAGGTTACAAGTGTCTCACATGATCCTCCCCAAATGCTGAGAACCTGAGGGTTCCATAAAAAAATAGAACCATTAACCAATCCAAGAAGAGTTAACGATATAGTTATTCAGTCCTATAGAATTTACTAGAGAACTTAACACATAGAAGGGCATCACCAATAACTCAAAGAAACCATATAGACTCTAGGAATCCATTCTCGGTACATCCTCCTATCATCATCAAAGATGTTGATCACCCATCCTGATGTCAAAATTTGAGAACCATTGTTCCCCCAACCACTAGTAAAATAATTCTATGATCCTAAAGGGTGGATACACCTCCCTAATAGATACGTAGTACATCTTACTTCCATACACATCTACCCTCAAGATATCATCCACATCCTTGGTGAAAAACATGGGGTTTACCAGGTGTGAATAATGGATCTAACAATCCCCTGCTCTACAAACTACCCAACTGCACCTTCATATCTCAAAGTTTCACATGGTAATTTGATATACTAGAATAGATATTGATCCATCCTTGTTGAAATTCCATGTATAAAAATAACTATCGATGAGGTAAACCAAGAATATCCATGTGGAAACCATCCACATAACTCTCCAACATCATTAGAACTAAAATACCATATAATATGATACTCTTAGGATCATATTAGACAAATGATATGAAATCAAATTTTTTATCCTACACATGAACTCATTATACTCTATCTGGGATTACTTATCTTCAAAGAATGAAAATGTTCATCCCACTAACTCATAAATACTACAAACCTCACTGATAACTATGAACTAGTTATAGATAGTAAGAAAATGGTTTATACTAAGAAAATATATATAGGGACTCTCTACTACTACAAAAGAGTCCACACAAGGCTCTCTCTCTAAGTAGAGTCAAGTCACATTTTCGATAAAAGTGTTTCATCACTGATCCTCTATGAAGTAGCCTCCATCACATGGGTTGTTTTAAAAGGATCCACCTATATAATTAGGCCTTTATAAAGGGATACATTCAGGTGGAAATGTTTCTTATGACTCTATACTAAAATTGTAATTGATGTAGTCAAGAAGCATGTCTTACCTCAAACCAAACATCAAGACTCCATGCCACATTATCCAACTGCCTAAATCTAGCCTTCCCATTATCACATATTATTCATAACCAAGGAATTATCTAACACCTAATCACATAAAAATGAACTCAAACATAAAATTCAATGAAAATCCTCCACTACACCTCGACACTATCTTCTTTAGGATGCACTAACTTGCCCATAAGAGATTAAATCATGTCACAATAGAACATCTTGATGGGGGAGTATCCCTATTCCTTTAATGTTCAAATACTGGTCAATAATCAACAATAAATGACTCTAAAATCAGGTAATTTCACCCTGTAGAAGTCCCACCACAAGTTCCACCATTTATAGGGGTCTACCTAAGAGGAGCATTCACACCACAAGTTTTGACAATCCTCTACCAACAAAGAAGGGGTTTTGGCTCACCATGAAAATTTGAAGATATCTAACTTTGGAACCTATGATTCACACTACATATAGTATAATCATATTCTGGTACCACCAGAAAAAACCAATTCTCCATAAAGAAAACCATTTGTGAGCACAACCATCTAATAGGTTGGAGTCCACATAAGTCGAAAAACCTGAACCATCACCTTGATCCAATCCTCCATTATTTAAGGGTCTATCTCACCATAAAAAATTAGTGTTATAACTCACTGAAACTCATCTAATAAATTAATCATGAACATACAACTATCCTATCATTCTAGAGACATCAACTTATAAACATGGGAATGATCATCTACATGGACCATAGAAAGTGGGTCCATGCACTACGCAACTAGTGGTAGAACTGGTTTGTGTCGTCCTTGGTGAAACACCTCACGAAATGGGTTCCCTGAACTATGAAATCATCACCCAACTGGTATTCATTGCATCACTATCTCAAAATCATAGTTGTTTGTATAAGGCCCCGACCTTAAACATTACTTAATATTAAATTAAATGAATAATTCACAATGAGGATCTTTTCAGGTTTAGAGTTTTAGAGAATTAGGACATAACTATTACACCTCAAAAGATTAAAAAGTAGAAACTTCTACTAATATTCCATAAAATAAAAACTCTTAAAAAGAAACATGTCTAGTTCCATGTTTTGTATAGCATGACTTTCCCTTGATCCCATCCTTGACCCTATTCCACATTAAGTCCTGTGAAAAACATTTCAAAAAAACATGGGGTGAGCATAAAAAGCTCAGTAAGGGATACACAAAGAATGAAAACTGTTAGTTTTTCAAACATCAATTTAACCATGTATAACTTTATCAAATTAATACCTTCACCTTCATTAAGTACTAAAAACTCTTCACTGAATAAAATATCATTACTTACCTTTTTGTAACCAAAGGATTACCATAAAACCCATATAAAGAACACATAACATATAAAGGTAACTTGGGACATAATCATACTTAAGTGGAATAACCATACGGTCGACTTCCACACATATCACTTAATGGAATAGCCATATGGCCAACTTCCATACATACTTAATGGAATATCAATACGGACAACTTCCATACATACTTAATGGAATAGCCATACGGCCAACTTCCATACCCAATGCATTGGAGGTTATAACGTAACCACCCGTCCTGGTATTCACGGAACCACCCTTCATATGGTTTATCACGTAACCACCTGTCAAATGTCCAAGTACCAATATAAAATCATAAAACATAAAACCAATATAAAGGAATGATAACATTTCCACATTTCAATCACAATATATCATTTAAATATATTGACATAATAGAATCCTTTATCAAAACCATTTTCAATAACAAAATACACAAAAGATTATATGGTATTTATTTTATTTTAAAAACATTACGGCTTGTTGAGGAAGCCAAAGACCAAATAATACTCGCGGCGGCGGAAAAGGTCGTTGTCACCGCGTACGTTAGAAAAAAAACATTCCTTTTTGTAGTTTAGTAAAACACTTCGTAGAAAAGGATTACTTTTGTATAAAAGTAAAAGTCAAAGGGGTTTATACACCGTATAAAATAAAGTTGTGTATAAAACGAAATATTCCTCAATGAAAGGAGATTGAGACGAAGTCCCTTACCTCAGGTCCGACTTGACTCGATCGTTCTTTAACGTCCTGAATAATAAACTTGGGTTAATTTATATTTTCTTAAGAACATTTTTCAAGTTCATTATTCCTTTTATATCACTTATTTCGATTTTATAAACATTATGTAACCATTTAAGTTAATAATATTTTTTTTGTCGATATTTGGTTCTTAAGTGGAAAGTGGACTTCTTACAATTACATGTTATTCGTGTGGTCAAAGGTTCTTTATATCCAGAATGAAATTCATGATTTGGATAACATATATATCATATATATCCATAATATAAATGTATTTATAATATTACATAATAATTTATAGGTAAGAAATGAAATGCACCATTCATGGAGACGATAAGCCGTACGTACGCATGAACGCTACTTTCATTTCTAAGTCATATTAACGGAATTAAAACTAAATGAGAGGTATGTATATTTTAATTCAAGAATTATATTCATCATTTATATGTATCATTCATCATATATATCCATTATATACATGTACTTATAATATTACATTACATTTGGGGATAAGAAATGAAATGCACCGTTCATGGAGACGGTAAGCCGTACGTACGCTTGAACGCTACTTTCATTTCTATCTCATAATTTAATGGAAAGAAATAATAATGATATAGAGGTATATTATAATTCAAGTATAACATCATATATAATAACTTTAAATCCATCCTTTATATGTCCCACACATGGCATTAACGAATCAAATCACTTTGAGGGGGCGGTAGTCCACACTTCCTTAAATGAAGATATCGCGTTTACCCATAATGGAAACCATAAAGTTATGCCCAAAATGAAAAATACCAAAATTCAAGGAAAACATAAACATATTATATATCATATATAAATATAGTGTCATATTAATGGCCACCTTTGAAGGTGTTAAAAGAATGTTGAACAATCATCGTTTCAGGAGGCAGAAATTCTCCATCCACGAAAACAGTATGTTCTTTAACCATTAGATGTTGGTGTGTGTATGTGTAGCTCGAATACTTCTTATAAAAACATCCTAGTATATTTAGGATACTGTATTTGTTACAAAAGAAAAGAATAAAAAGAGTTTAGGGGGTTGGAGAAGCAAAATTAAACAAAAGGACTCAAAAGAAGACATTACCTTAAAATCGGGTAACTCCCTTTGGGTTGAGCTCAAAGGCTTCCTTTGGAAGACTTATGCCCAAGGTAAGGCTTAAAGGCGTAAGAGAGGGAAGTGGAGAGACAAAATGCGAAGAGTTTGGCCGAGCCAAAGGCTTTGGGAGTGTGGGTAAGGTGGTAGAGGTGGGGGCCTTTTATTAGAGGAGAAGAGGGGTACTCTTGGAAGGTATAAAAAAGTAACTTTATTTTAAAATGGTATTCAAATTTAAGAGGTCCCACATCTATATAATTCGAGGATACGGTGATAAGGGTTCTAAATCCACCCATAAAATAGGTTTTGGACATGTGTAGGTCTTAGATTTTACATTATCTTTCCATTTTATTTAAATCGTTAAATAATGAGGTCATCACTGCATCATCATGATGTCATAAATAATTGAATTTATTTAATGTCTACAAATAATAAAAAAATTACTATGATGTAGGAAATAATTTTATCTTTCTAATGAATATTTATAGTCAAAATTATCACTCGTATAACCCCATGTAAATTTTTTTTTAGTAAAACATCTCATGTTTGTGTCATTTTTACTTTAACATTTAATAAAAAGATATTTATGTAATTTCCCAACCAAAGTGGCACCATGGGGTCCCCAAGTTGACTCATGGATTGTCTTGGTCGGCCATGACACATCCAATGAGGGTAGTACATGTGTCAAGCTCATCTCATTTTATAAAAACATTATTTTTACCATAAACTACACTAATTACCCCTAATCGCGATTAAAAACTTAATAAGTTTCTATTCACCATAAAATTATTTTAATCCCATTGAACCAAATTTTACTTCTTAATGAAAACCATTTATGTCAGATTTTTTAAATTCAAAATTCAGAAGTGGTAAAATTTCATTTAAACAAAAAATCAGTTTTTATAAGCACTACTTAGTGGTTTCACTATTCCTCAAAAATTAAAGTTTTTCAGAAAAATACAAAAAATTAACCCTAAGCTATATTTGATATTCCGAATTCAAAAATGAAGTCTATTTTACAAAATTAAAAACATATATGTCACATTAAATAATTTAATAATTAATTCACGCTGTCATGACAAATAGCGTGTTTTTATGAAACAATAAGTATCAAAAGATTGACACTAGTTTAAGTCCGATTTCAAAGTGAAATTAATTCAAACGACCACTATTGGATTAAATGGTAAAAATATATTCTAATTTCACTTTAAAACCAATTCAAAAGATAATATAATCATATAAATAAATTAGATTAAAAAGAGGTTTTGAATTAAAATACAACATTTTACACTATTCATTAAAAAAATGAACTTTATCGGAAAAATACCAAAAATTTACACAAAGTAAATTTTGATGTCCCGATTCTAAAGAAGAGTTATATTTGGTCCAATAGAATTTATAAGAGTTATCAAAACTATATTTAATGACGGTTCGCCATCAAAAGGTGATAAGTGAACCTTTAGTGAAAATTAGGGTATAAATGCCTAAAATTGAATTCTTTCCGTATTTTAAGCCTTTATCTTTTATTGGATAAATGTAAAAACATTTAAAAAACATATATAATCATATTTTATTTATTTCTATCCATTCCCTCCAATACAAAAGCTACATTTTAACAACCATTTAAAATAATATTATTATATTACTAGTGTGCAACATAAGTTTTCAAAGAAACTCATCATTGCGTATCGAGTACGCAATCGAACATATCAACCACTTTAAAGTAAAATTAATATTTAATTCATAAATATTAATAATTATGAAAAATATTTATTCTTCATTTACCCGGGATGTTACATCCTTCCCACCTTTTGGGAATTGTGTCCTCGCAATTTTATTCACTTATCAAAAGAAGTGGAGGCAGTTATCCCTCATTGCATTTTCAGATTCCCACGTTTCCTCTTCAGCCATATGGTTTTTCCACAAAACCTTTACCTGGTGGATTACCTTATTTCGCAACACTTTCTCTCTTCGGTCAAGAATCTGGACTAGGTGTTCTTTATAAGAGAGATTCTCTTCCAACTGAACTACCTCTGGAATCAAAACATGAGATGAATCTGGCATATACTTCCTCAACATCGAAACATGAAAAACATTGTGTACCTGAGATAAACTCGGAGGTAATGCCACTCTGTATGCAACTGATCCAACTCTCTCCAGAATTTCATATGGTCCAATGAACCTTGGACTCAGCTTTCCTTTCTTACCAAATCGCATCACACTTTTCCATGGAGAAACCTTGAGAAAAACATGATCACCTACCTCGAAAGATAGATCCTTCCTCCGGTTATCCGCATAACTCTTCTGCCTGCTCTGAGCTTTTCTCATGTGTTTCTGAATCAACTGAACCTTTTCTACCATCTCTTCTACCAATTCTGGTCCCATCAGCTTCCTTTCACCCACTTCATCCCAAAATGCTGGAGTTCGACACCGCTTCCCATATAATGCCTCAAATGGTGCCATCTGTATACTGGAATGAAAACTATTATTATAAGAAAACTCAACCAAAGAAAGATGTTGGTCCCAACTTCCCTGATAATACATCGAACAAGCTCGTAGCATATCCTCGAAGGTCTGAATTGTTCGTTCTGACTGCCCATCTGATTGAGGATGAAAAGCTATACTAAAATTTAATTCAGTACCCAACGACTTCTGAAGGCCTTTGCAAAAGTTAGAAGTGAACCTGGGATCACGATCGGACACAATGGAGAGAGGAACTCCATGTAACCTGACTATATCTTTAAGATACAAACAGGAAAGTTGATCTAGTTAAAACGTATCTCGTATAGCAAGGAAATGAGAAGATTTAGTCAAGCGATCAATAATAACCCAGATTGCATTATTACCTCTAGATGTCTTCGGTAATCCCACGACAAAATCCATGGATATATTTTCCCATTTCCACTCTGGCACTGGTAAAAGCTAAAGCATCCCTTTCGGTAACTGCCGCTCTGCTTTAACCTGCTGACAAGTCAAACAATTCACAGTAAAATCAGCAATATCTCTTTGCATTCCATCCCACCAGTAATACTCCCGAAAATCTCTATACATCTTGGTACTGCTAGGATGAACTGAAAACGGGGAACTATGAGCTTCACATAACAACTCTCTCATCAACTGTGAATCACAAGGCACACATAATCTCTTCTCGAACCTCAAAACACAATCACTATCAATGTTGAATTCATGAAACTTACCTTTCTGAACTAGCTCTACCTTTTTCTGTAACTCACTATCTTGCTTCTATGCTTGCTTGATTCTGTCTGATAGATAAGCTGTCACTGACACCTGAAACAAAACAGAAGAACATCCTGCACCAACAACTTCTATTCCAAAGTTCATCAAATCCTTAACCAAAGGATCACATTCCAAACGCAACATTTCTAATGAAGCATTACTTTTTCGACTAAAAGCATCAGCCACTTTATTTTCTTTTCCCAGATGGTAATGAATTGTACAATCATAATCTTTGATTAATTCTAGCCATCTCCTCTGTCTCATGTTCAATTCTTTCTGAGTGAATATATACTTTAAACTTTTGTGATCAGTATATATTTCACACTTTACTCCATACAAATGATGCCTCCAAATTTTTAAAGCAAAAACAACAACAGCTAATTCCAAATCATGTGTAGGGTAATTTACCTCATAAGTTTTAAACTGACATGAAGCATAAGAAATTACCTGATCATTCTGCATAAGGACACAGCCAAGTCCCTTCAACGAAGCATCACTGTAGATAACAAAATCACCATTCCTGGAAGGAAGTTCCAAAACTGGAGCATTCACCAATCTTCTTTTCAACTCCTGAAAACAATCATCACATTCTTTTGTCTAGATGAACTTAACACCCTTACGAGTTAGCTTAGTCATTGGACTAGATAATGGTGAAAAAATTTCAACAAACCTTCGGTAGTAACCTGTCAAACCAAGAAAACTATGGATCTAGGTTACATTTGTGGTTCTTGGCCATTCTTCAACAACTTTTGTTTTAGCCGGATCAACAGTTACGCCATCTTTTGAAACAATGTGACCCAGGAAAGAAATTTTTTGTAACCAAGACTCGCAATTGATGAATTTTCCATATAGTTTCTTTTATTTTAAGGTTTGTAAGATAACCCTTAAATGAATTTCATGCTCCTCTTTACTTTTAAAAAACACCAAAATATCTTCAACAAAACAACCACCATTTATCACCTGATTCAACTGATCCATCACTGTAGTAAACTGCTCATTTCTGATTCCGACCATCTCTGGTTGCTGATTCAAAAGGTCATTATACTCTTTATGCCTTCCTAGAAAAGCTGCTCTGTTTCCCCTATTTAAAACCATTCTTATCACAGAAATATCCTAGGATAAGCAACATGGTAATCCGTAAATGCTATATCATTTCAATCATACCATAAATTAATTTATAATTTAACACTTTTCTAACTCCTAAAGTTGTCTAAACCCACCTTTGATACCAATTATAAGTACCTGGCCTTAAACATTACTTAATATTGAATTAAATGAATAATTCACATTGAGGATCTTTTCAGGTTATAGTTTTAGAGAATTAGGACATAACTATTACATCTCAAAAGATTACAAAGTATACACTTCTACTAAGATTCCATAAAATAAAAACTCTTAAAAAGAAACATGTCTAGTTCCATGTTTTGTATAGCATGACTTTCCCTTGATCCCATCCTTGACCCTATTCCACATTAAGTCCTGTGAAAAACATTTCAAAAAAACTTGGGGTGAGCATAAAAAGATCAATAAGGGATACACAAAGAATGAAAACTGTTAGTTTTTCAAACATCAAGTAAACCATGTATAACTTTATCAAAGTAATACCTTCACCTTCATGAAGTAGTAAAAACTCTTCAGTGAATAAAATACCATTACTTACTTTTTTGTAACCAAAGGATTACCATAAAACCCATATAAAGAACACATAACATATAAAGGTAACTTGGGACATAAACATACTTAAGTGGAATAACCATACGGTCGACTTCCACACATATCACATAATGGAATAGCCATACGACCAACTTCCATACATACTTAATGGAATAGCCATACGGACGACTTCCATACATACTTAATGGAATAGCCATACGGCCGACTTCCATACCCAATGCATTGGAGGTTATAACGTAACCACCGGTCCTGGTATTCACGGCACCACCCGTCATATGGTTTATCACATAACCACCCGTCAAATGTCCAAGTACCAATATAAAATCATAAAACATAAAACCAATATAAAGGAATGATAACATTTCCACATTTCAATCACAATATATCATTTAAATATATTGACATAACAGAATCCTTTATCAAAAACATTTTCAATACCAAAATACATAAAAGGGTATATGGTATTTATTTTATTTTAAAAACATTACGGCTTGTTGAGGAAGCCAAAGACCAAATAATACTCGCGGCGGCGGAAAAGGTCGTTGTCACCGCGTACGTTAGAAAAAAACATTCCTTTTTGTCATTTAGTAAAAAGCTTCGTAGAAAAATATTCCTTTTGTATAAAAGTAAAAGTCAAAGGGGTTTATACACCGTATAAAAGAAAGTTGTGTATAAAAGGAAATATGCCTCAATGAAAGGAGATTGAGACGACGTCCCTTACCTTGGGTCCGACTTGACTCGATCGTTCTTTAACGTCCTGAATAATAAACTTGAGTTAATTTTTATTTTCTTAAGAACCTTTTTCAAGTTCATTATTCCTTTTATAGCACTTATTTCCATGTTATAAACATTATGTAACCATTTAAGTTAATAATATTTGTTTTGTCGATATTTGGTTCTTAAGTGGAAAGTGGACTTCTTACAATTACATGTTGTTCGTGTGGTCAAAGGTTCTTTATATCCAGAATGACATTCCTGATTTGGATAACATATATATCATATATATCCAACATATACATATATTTATAATATTACATAATCATTTATAGGTAAGAAATGAAATGCACCGTTCATGGAGACGGTAAGTCGTACGTACGCATTAACGCTACTTTCATTTCTATGTCATATTAATGAAATTAAAACTAAATGAGAGGTATGTATATTTTAATTCCAGAATTATATTCATCATTTAGATGTATCATTCATCATATATATCCATTATATACATGTACTTATAATATTACATTACATTTGGGGATAAGAAATGAAATGCACCGTTCATGGAGACGGTAAGCCGTACGTACGCATGAATGCTACTTTCATTTCTATCTCATACTTTAATGGAAAGAAATAATAATGATATAGAGTTATATTATAATTACATTATAAGATCATATATAATAACTTTAAATCCATCCTTTATACGTCCCACATATGGCATTAACGAATCAAATCACTTTGAGGGGGCGGTAGTCTACACTTCCTTAAATGAAGATATCACATTTACCCATAATGGAAACAATAAAGGTATGCCCAAAATGAAAAATACATAAGATTAAGGAAAATATAAACATATTATATATCATATATAAATATAGTGTCATCTTAATGGCCACCTTTGAAGGTGTTAAAATAATGTTGAACAATCATCATTTCGGGAGGCAGAAATTCGCCATCCACGGAAACAGTATGTTCTTTAACTATTAGATGATGGTGTGTGTAAGTTTAGCCCTAATACTTCTTATAAAAACATCCTAGTATATATAGGATACTGGATTTGTTACAAAATAAAAGAATAAAAAGAGTTTAGGGGGTTGGAGAAGCAAAATAAAACAAAATGACTCAAAAGAAGACATTACCTTAAAATCGGGTAACTCCCTTTGGTTTGAGCTCAAAGGCTTCCTTGGGAAGCCTTCTGCCCAAGGTGAGGATTAAAGGAGTAATATAGGGAAGTGGAGAGACAAAATGGGCAGATGTTTTCCGAGCCAAAGGCTTTGGGAGTGTGGGTAAGGTGGTAGAGGTGGGGGCCTTTTATAAGAGGAGAGGAGGGGCACTCTTGGAAGGTATAGAAAAGTCACTTTATTTTAAAATGGTATTCGGATTTAATAGGTCCCACATTGATATAATTCGAGGATAAGGTGATAAGGGTTCTAAATCCACCCATCCAATAGGGTTTGGACATGTGTAGGTCTTAGATTTTACATTATCTTTCCATTTTATTTAAATCGTTAAATAATGAGGTCATCGCTGCATCATCATGATGTCATAAATAATTTAATTTATTTAATGTCTAAAAATTATAAAAAAATTACTATGATTTAGTAAATAATTTTATCTTCCTAATGAATATTTATAGTCAAAATTCTGACTTTTATAACCCCATGTAATGTTTTTTTAGTAAAACATCTCATGTTTGCGTCATTTTTACTTTAACATTTAATAAAAAGTTATTTATGTAATTTCCCAACCAAAGTGACTCCATGGGGTCCCCAAGTTGACCCATGGTTTTTATTGGTCGTCCATGACATATTCAATGAGGGTAGGACATGTGTCAAGCTCATCTTATTTTATTAAAACATTATTTTTACCTTAAACTACACTAATTACCTCTAATCGCGATTAAAAACTTAATAAGTTACTATTCACCAAAAAAATTATTTTAATCCAATTGAACCACATTTTACTTATTAATGACAACCATGTATGTTGGATTTTTTAAATTCAAAACGTAGAAGTGGTAATATTTTATTTAAACGAAAAATCAGCTTTTATAAGTACCACTTAGTGGTTTCACTATTCATCAAAAATTGAAGTTTTTCAGAAAAATACAAAAAATTAACCCTATGATATATTTGATATTCCGAATTCAAAAATGAAGTCTATTTTACAAAATTCCAACCATATAAGTCACATTAATTAATTTAACAATTAATTCCCGCTGTCATGACAAATAGCGTGTTTTTATGAAACAATAAGTATCAAAAGATTGACACTAGTTTAAGTCCGATTTCAAAGTGAAATTAATTCCAATGACCACTATTGGATTAAATGGTAAAAATATATTCTAATTTCAGTTTAAAACCAATTCAAATGATAATATAATCATATAAATAAATTAGATTAAAAAGTGGTTTTGAATTAAAATACAACATTTTACACTATTCATTAAAAAAATGATCTTTATCGGAAAAATACCAAAAATTTACACCAAGTAAATTTTGATGTCCCGATTCTAAAGAAGAGTTATATTTGGTCCAATAGAATGTATAAGAGTGATAAAAACTATATTTAATGACGGTTCTCCATTAAAAGGTGATAAGTGAACCATTAGTGAAAATTAGGGTATAAATGCCTAAAATTGAATTCTTTCCGTATTTTAAGCCTTTATATTTTATTGGATAAATGTAAAAACATTTAAAAAACATATATAATCATATTTCAGTTATTTCTATCCATTCCCGCCAATACAACGGCTACATGTTAACTACCATTTAAAATAATATTATTTTATTACTAGTGTGCAACGTAAGTTTTCAAAGAAACTCATCGTTGCGTATCGAGTACGCAATTGAACATAGCAACCCCTTTAAAGTAAAATTAATATTTAATTCATAAATATTAATAAATATGAAAAATCATTATTCTTCATTTACCTGGGATGTTACAGGTTGTCATCATAGATTCATCTTGAAAACTTTCCAAGACATTCCATGGTTAAGAGAGAAAATATGTGGAGCCGACTCAAGAAGGACATGGAATCCAAAACCAATTACAAAATGATTCATGCACTAATTACTGAAATTAAACCATTCTTTACAAGTTTCATGTCAACAATTAGGTTATCAGAGTCCTGGTTAATGGATATCAGTGTCCCTATCCTGAGAGCTGAACTCGAAACACTTTAGCACTATTTTCATGAATCCCAAAAAAATATTCACATCTAAAGAATATCCAAATTACAGTCCTATGATGAACATCAGTTTGATACCACTATATCCTGATATGAAACACTAAAGGCCACCTATCCACTTGTAATCTACACATGACACCCCAATCACACATCCAATAGGCTAGGGGATGGTGACTAGCACTAAGTAGGCATGTTGCATATAGTGTAGGCATCATCCTTTATACCTATACACACACGCGTATCTCGAATACCATAAAATTTTGAAGTTAAAAAAATTATTCCAATGTATTCATACATATTAATCC
The DNA here is from genome assembly GCA_963277665.1 of Viscum album. NCBI lineage: Eukaryota > Viridiplantae > Streptophyta > Magnoliopsida > Santalales > Viscaceae > Viscum > Viscum album. The sequence goes on from OY728152.1 coordinate 1,233,806,990, forward strand.
CATTATCAAAGTACCATAATGAAAAAAAATCCAAAAGGGGACAAAACATAAGCCCACAAAAACTGGAAATAATGTGTAACCTACTCAGAAGGAGGGGAATTATATCAAATTAAATAATAGTATGAACATTGATCATTCATGGAAAATATATAATCCTCCTACTCTTGGTCCACCTTATACTCTATCAACGATATATCCTCAGCATATGATATGACATTTGTGGGATGAGCCCATGCTGGGGTGAGTATAATGATACTCAGTGGGACACCCCAGAATCACTAAACATAAATCATAAAGAGTAGTCAGATCATCAATACATAGTTATATCGATTAAAAGAATAATAAAATATATTTATAAACAATAACCAGAAATACTCATAATAAACAACTAGTCTTAAGAGGTCTCAAAAAATATATCCATCCATATGATTATACTAAGGATTTGAAGGTAATTCTTGTATATGAGAATATACTCCATGAGTATTGATGTCACTGATGACACTCATATAAGAGGTTATGCTCATCAAGCCTTTCCAAATAATTAGTCATATGATATCTAAAGATCACACTATCTAGATTGGGGATCAAACCTATGATCACTGGGGGACAACACCAACCATACTGGTTCAAACTACTATATATAGGATTGACACCTTATACATGGTTTCTAATTTGATCATATAAACCCCCACCTATAAATTATATCATAGAATATTCCACCCTAGACCTCACAGAGTGATACTACGAACTCTATATAAAATATAATCTTTAGAGGGGATAATAATCCTATACCAAGGATGAAATTCCATACTATACTCTCATAGGGATGAACCAAGGGAAACCTCTAAACTATAACAGGTCTATAATAAAGAAAATTGGGCCTTACACTTCCTAAGAAAAATTAAATTTCAATTAATTTCAATATAAGGAATGTCTCATCTACCCCTGGTCTTCTCATGTACCATGGCCCGTACCCCTGTAACTATGGTTATTCCCGTGTACACTAGTCGATCCCATGTACCTAGTAGTATCTAGATCTTATGGACGTTTTGGAGTAATATGAAATGTCCTATTCCTAAATCCTTATATCAGTATATGGTAATTCTTGTGTATTATGCTCATTCCCATGTGCCTGTGTAAGATCCCAGTTTTTGGAAGGTGTTTTTTTGTTCTGTTTTGGTTGAATCCCTTGTTTCAGGATTCAAGGGATGTCTCCGGAAAGTATGAGAGGCCTTGGGGATGTTTTAGGGGCTCGGGGCATAGAAGAAAGAAAACTGGGCAAGACAGGCCAGGGCGTACGACCTGCGCACAACCAGGGCTAACCGTGCAGCCTGCCTAGGTAAACTGTGAAACCCTTCTACTCCAGGCAGTAGCATGCACATAGTTTGCGCATGGTTTGACAAAACATGCTGCCACTTAATGTTGGAAAAAATTACAAGTTTGCCACTCTGGGATTTTAAGAACCCACTCGGGTTTTCCTCTCATTTCCTACCTCTTCACCCTAGGAATGAACCAAATCACCCAAGAGCTCCAAGAGATCGATCTCCCTCATTTCTATGACATTTTTGGTGACGTTGGTTATGAATCTAAGCTCCGGGTAAGGCTAATCCCATCCTTGATTCTCTTTTTGGTTTAGGGTTTGTATCTTATCTCCATATTGTTTCGAAGCTCTAAAACCTTATCTTTTGGGTGAGTTATAGGTTGAAGCTCCAAAGGTTGGTTGGATCGAGGTCTTAGGACTCGATTAAGGGTACGTTCAACTGCGGTTTCGAGGTAGGTGGTCTAAAAGTGATATCCCATAGTTATTCGTGTATTTGTACATGTTTAGTTGTGTTCTTTATTTCCCATGGTTAAGTTTTGAATAACCATGGCATTTTTGGTAATATTGGTTTTTAAAATGGTAAATATAAACTCTCGTGATCCCCATGGAATGCATTGGGAATGACTTGACCTAATTGGGGACATCCATGGGATGTGTCGGCTTTTCACAGACTTAGGGAATGAGATTGAACAGGTGACCTTATTGTAATAAAGGGTATAGGCCTTGATGAATATGTTTTCATGTTTGGTTGAACTTGGAATAGAAGTTAGGTGATGCACCTAGACTTAGTAAAACCTGAGGGTTATATGGAATGGGTTGAATGGTTGATTCATGGGAATGATGAACGTGTTAAATTGGTTAATGTGTAAACTGATTTAAAGACCATAATGGGATGGATTATGAGTCTAGTGTTGAATGATTAGTGAGATAAGCATAATACATGGGAATTGGGTGAATGGTTAAATGATGTGAAATGGTAATGTGTAAATGGGTTAAGGAATAATGTAAATACCCGTGTGGTTTGTTGTGAATGGTGATTGCCTAAGGGAAATGGTATGGTGGTTGATGGTTACTTATATATAATAATGTGCACATGGCTTGGTAGTGTGGGGTATGACTTGGGGATCTACTTCCACGGGTTGAGTAAAGGCTGATGCTCTGAACTCCACCTAAATGCACGAGTTAGGAATGAGGACTGATGATCTATTCTCCTAACGGTTGCATCCACCCGAACTGAGGCATAGAGGTGAGGATATGGTTTCTATGAGGGGGGTTAGTCCTAGTGAGATAGGATAACTATGGGTTCACCCTCTTGCATGTGATTGTTGCCCTTATACCCATGTAACACGATTTATGTGATTAACCCATGTAAATGTGAGAATTGGTAAGTGATGATAATTGGTGTGTAATGAATGGTAATGGAAGTGGAAATGGATTTTTCCCTGAACATGTTAATGGAACCTCAAGTAATTAATTGGTAATTATTATTCATATTACTTTTTCATGCACTACTTGTTTATACTGGATATTTTTAAGACACCGTTGGTGGTGGCCTACTGAGTTGTACTCACACCCTGCTTGGGCCGCTGTTGGGTACCCGAGCATACTTCATGTTTGCAGGTCAGGAGAAGGGCAAGGGTCCTTGATAAATAGTTGAGTGGACATGGGTATCACTTGGTGGAGGATCCGGACATGGTGTCGGGACTGTTTTGGGGATTGTGGTTGTTGTCCTTATTTTGGGTTATTGTTCACTCTTGCAATTGTAGTATGACATGACATATTTATTGTTGAAAATGGTAGATATACATGTTACTTGTTTATTTGTTGTTGTTTCTACTATTTTTTTTATTTCTGTTGTGGCTTACTTTGATAAAAATGTGGTATAGTCTCCCCACATGACCCCATAGACCCCTGATTCTTGTTGGAAGCCTTTGGTGTATGGGGAGGCGTGCTTAAGGTCATGTAACCACATGGCTCGGAGCACCGATTTAGTGGCTTCTGGGTCGGGGACGTTACAAAGTGGTATCAGAGGGGGTGTTTCTTCTCCTAATCTAAGGTCTTGTTATTTGGGATAGGTTTCCAAGGGTTAAGATGTGTCGGGCCTTGGTAATGAGCTCGTTCTTGGGAGTAGCTAACCTAGGTACGGGGGAAAACCCAAGTCACCCTGGGTGGTAAATGTTGTTCTTGGTTGTCTGTTGTTACAGTTGATGATGCATCACCATTGGGTGATGCACATGTAGTTTGATGTGACTATTTTATGATATTTGGCTCATGGCCTTAATGACACAAGGATTTCCATTCATGCATCATTGTAGGCACCTAGGGAGATAGGTGGCCTGCATCGTGTTAGGCATACGCACAGGATGGGTGTGTGAGGCAGGAAGGTAGGGTGCATCATGCATTTTATGAAACCAAGAAATAATGAGAATAATGAAATAAAACATGTGGGTAAATGATGTTTAATGAAACATAAGGGTTTGAAGGAAAATATTTGTATAATGTTGTGTGAGATGGGTGATAGTGCATGGTTGTTTACCCCATGTGGATCATGGACCGTGGTAGGGATGGTCAGGGCGGTGAATTTGAGGTGCTAATGCTGTTAAATTAGCATATGAAAATGGGTTGATATAGTTAGTAAAGATCATTTTGTGGAATTCATGAAAGTTTTATGGTATGCGTTCTAAATATCGTGTTTGGAAATATAGAGAAATTCCACCACGACATCGATTACCAGTTGGGAAATGAGAGGATGTTGCTGAGAACAATACTCTAGTAGAGGAGCAAGAAAATGTGGATATCCATGAAGGTAGAGAAGACCAGTTTCGGGAGAACTTGGCTAACCTTATGCAGATGATTGATCGGGACCCAGGTTGGGTTGCACCGAGTATATTTGAGCTGACCAGGGAATTCCATATGTAGCACTCTCTGACCATCACCGGAGAGGGTGGTCCAGAGGCAGTGGAGTTCTGGTTAGAGTCTATCTAGATGATACTAGATCATATAGAGACCCCTGTTGAAAAGAGAGTAAAGCTTTCCATTTATATGTTGCGGGGCTAGGCAAGGCATTAGTGGGACATTCAGGCTCAGACCGAGCAGGCTGAGGGTATGTCACAGAATGTTTTCTGGGAGAATTTTCTGGAGCATTTTTACCCAGAGACTTTGAGGTAGGAGCGGGCTGCAGAGTTTATGAGCTGGACTCAGGGATCACTATCAGTGATGGACTATGCTAGTCGCTTCACTGATTTGCAACACTCCATCCCAATGTTATCCGGGGATTAGGCAGCGATAGAAAGGTGTTTCCAGGATGGGTTGAGACATGAGATCAGGTCTCAAGTAAATATCTTCCGCTTGAAGAAGTTTACTGAGGTGACGGACCAGGCACTCATCTCTGGAGGAAAACTAAAGGTAGATTCAGGTGGTGGTCTTGTCGTGCTAGATGGGTGGGCATGTGGTGCATCTTTCGAAGTTCGGAAGTGTCATTTAGAAAGTTTTCAGCAAGGTGGTCAAAAGAGGGGGTCAACTTCTTAGAGTGGGAACAAGGTGTTTTGTTATCAGTGAGGCAGGCCAGGGCATATGCATGGTCAGTTTCCTGGACCTCCAGTTGAGTGCCATTCGTGTGGAAGAATGGGGCATGTTCAAAGGTTCTGCAGGAACCCTCGGTAGACTCGTGAACATGATGATGAAAGGCAGGTACCGGGTACAGCAAGGGGATCAGTTGCCCCGTATCAGGCAGGCATTTGAGCTCCACGGGCCGTACTGGCAGGGGCGGTGGACGTGGAACTCCAGGGAAAGATTTCTCATGCCAGTAGGATAGAGTGGGGTAGGGTGATCAGGCTAGAGCCCAGGGTAGAGGGGAAAGTTAGCTTCAAGCTATTCAGTTTGTACCTGGTGATAGCGAGGCCGAACCGTCGACTGTTCAAGGTATGATCCTTGTAGCTTCTACGTTTTCTAGTGCATTGTTTGACACAGGTGCCACACACTCTTTGGTTTCTTCTCAACTTGTGGTAGTGCTGGGTTTACCTATGGAGAGGGTGTGTGGAGTTATGTCAATTGACACCCCGTTGGGAGTGCGGGTTGAGGATATCAAGCAGTGTAAGGGATGTTCCTTGGAAGTTGGTGGGTATCATTTTCTGTGGGACTTATTCATTCTCGAGATGTCATGTTTTGAATTAATCATGGGAATGGATTGCTTGGTGTTATATTGGTCATGCATAGACTGTTATCATCATAGAGTATCAATCAGGTTTCTTGGTGGTGACGTTTATGTCCACCGTGGCGAATAGGATTTTCGAGCAGGGCGTGCAGGGCCATTATTTCAACAGATGAGTGTAATTACAACTCAAGTGTCATGTCTCAGGATTGATGATTATGGGGGAGGGGAAAATCTATTTTTCCTCCTATGGTGGATTGGTTTCAGGATGTGTTTCTTGAGGATTTCTCGGGGTTACCCCCTGAGAGAGATGTTGAGTTCACGATCGAGTTGCTGCCGGGAGCAGAGCTAGTGTCTTTTCCGCCATACTGAATGGCACTGGCAGAACTCCAGGAACTGAAGGTTCAACTTGAGGATTTGTAGAATAAGGGGTTTATCTGTCCTAGTACGTCTCCTCGGGGATGTCCCATGATTTTTGTTAGGAATGTCAATGGGTCGTTGAGGCTCTGTGTTGACTATTAGAAGTTGAATCAGATGACAGTGAAAAATAGGTACCCTCTTCCTAGAATTGATGACCATTTTGATCAGTTGAGGGGTGCATTGGTGTTTTCTAAAATTGATCGGAGGTCGAGTTATCATCAGTTGAGGGTGAGGTCTTCTGACGTACCATGGAAAGATTTTCAGAGTCCGTATGGGTTGTTTAAGTTTGTGGTAATGCCTTTTGTCTTGAACAATGCACCGGTCGAGTTTATGGCTTTGATGAACATAATCTTTCATCCCAATCTAGATTGGTTTGTGGTTTTCATTGTTGATGATATCTTATTGTACTTGAAAACTTAGGATGATCATGCCCAACATCTTGATATCATCATGGGTATGCTAAGAGAGCATCGGCTATACGCCATGCTATCAAAGTGTCAATTCTGGATAGGTGAGGTGAATTTTCTGGGTCAAATCATCTCAGAGGCAGGTGTGACAGTGGATCTAGAGAAAGTGTAGGTAGTTGTATCCTGGGAGCTCCCCAATAGTGTTTATAATGTTTGGGGTTTTCTGGGTTTGGCCGGCTATTATCGAAGGTTCATTAAAGATTTCTCTCGCTTGGTAGCACCACTCTCGGGCTTGACTAAGAAAGGAATTAGGTTTGAGTAGTCTGAGGATTGTGAGAATGCCTTCAAAGATTTGAAGAAGCGGTTGACGACCACACCTATCTTGATCATACCTGAGCTAGGTAATAAGTACATCATGTTTTGTGATGTGTCCAGAATCGGACTTGGGGGTGTATTGATGTAGGATGAGCAAGTTGTGGCTTATGGGTCATGGTTGTTGATACCCCATGAGAGGAACTATCCCACTCATGATCTTGAGTTGGCTACAGTAGTGTACGCCTTGAACTGATGGAGGAAATATCTATTGGGAGAACGGTTTACTGTGTTTATCGACCATAAGAGCCTAAAGTACATATTCTCACAGCGGGATCTGAATCTTTGGCAGTGAAGATGGGATGAACATCTCCTGTCTTTTGACTTTGATTTGGTTTACATTCTGGGAAAGGGAAACAGTTTTTCTAATGCTCTAAGCAGGAAGGTTCAGAATCAAGTGGTTTAGGAGTCCAGCACCGAGTGGAATGTGATGTCTTTGTTTGCAGAAATGCACCTAGAGGTGCAGGAGGAGAGTGGTCAGGTCACTCTTGCTTCCTTAACGATGGATTAGACGATTTTTTGTTGAGTTAAGGAAGTTCAAATTTATGATCATGAGTGTTTGGTCATGAAAGAAAATCTTAAAGGTGAGTAGCTACCATCTGGTTGGGACGTCGATGCGGAAGGTGTTATTCGGGTTCAGGATTGTGTGGTTATGCCAAAGTGTGTGCAGGAAGAGTTAATGTGTGAGTTCCATTAATCAAAGTGGTCAGTGCATCCTGGTTTTACCAAGATGTACTGTGATCTCCGAAGGCAGTTTCGGTGTCCTGGAATTAAGAAGGAAGTTGCGGGCTTTGTGTCACGGTGCCTTCCCTATCAGCAGGTGAAGGCCGAGCATCAACGACCAGGTGGTTTGTTGCATCCATTGACCATTCCGGAATAGAATTGGGATGATGTAACAATGGATTTTGTCGTGGGTCTTCCAAGGACGCCGTATAAGAATGATTAAATTTGTGTGGTTGGGGATCGGTTATCGAAAGTGACTCATTTCGTACCGATTCAATAGACCTTTACAGTCGACCAGTTGGGTGAGCTGTATGTTCGGGAGATAGTGCGGTTGAATGGTGTTCCGTGAACCATTGTTTCGGATCGAGATCCGCATTTCACATCGAGTTTCTGGCATGGGTTACAGAAGGCGCTTGGTATGCTGGTGTTTTTGAGTACAACTTTCCACCCGCAGATGGACGGGCAGTCGGATTGTACGATCCATGTGTTGGAAGACATGTTAAGATCTTGTGTATTGGACTTTGGTGGTTCTTGGGAGAGGCACCTATCATTTGATGAGTTTTCCTACAATAACAGTTTTCAGGCTACGATTCATATGGCACCATTTGAGGAACTCTACGGGAGGCCATGTAGATCTTCGTTGTGTTGGCTAGAGGATGGTGAATCATTGTTGTTGGGGCCAAGTCTCATGTAGGAGACATCAGAGAGAGTTAAGTTAATCAGGAATCGGATGGATATGGCTCAGAGTAGACAGAATCCGTATGTATATTGGAGGCGTAGAAATCATGAGTTTGTGGTGGGTGATAAAGTGTTCCATCAGGTGTCACCAAGGTTGGGTCACCATCGAATTCGAAGGCAGGGTAAGTTGGTGCCTAGGTATATGGGACCTTTTGAGATTGTGGAAAGGATCAGACCAGTGGCTTACCGATTGGCTCTTCCACAACGGTATGGTGGGATGCATGATGTGTTTCATGTGTCGCAGCTTTGATGGTATCACCCTGACCTATCTCACGTGGTTGACGTGGAGGAGTTGGAGCTTGAGGCTGATGCGTCCTTTGAGGAGAATCTGGTTCGTGTAGTGGATCACAGTGAAAAGATCTTGTGGGGAAAGGTTGTGCCATTAGTGCGAGTACTATGGCAGCATGGGAAAGTTCAGGAAGAAACTTGGGAGAAAGAATTGGATATGCAGGCTCAGTGGCCTGAACACTTCTCTTCAGTGGAGCAATGAGGCTTGGGAACTCGGCTCGAGGACGAGTTGTTATAAGGTGGGGAGGTTGTAAGATCCCAGGTTTGGAAGGCATGTTTTTGTTATGTTTTGGTTGAATCCCTTGTTTCATGTTTCAAGGGATGACTTTTGAAATTATGATAGGCCTTGGGGTTGTTTCAGGGGCTTGGGGCACAGAAGAAAGGAAAACTGGGCAAGACAGACCAGGGCGCACGACCAGGGAAAACTGTGCAGCCTGCCCAGGAAAAACATGCAACCCTTCTCATCCAGGCAGTAGCATGTGCACATTTTTCACATGGTTTTTCAAACCATGCGGCTAAACCGTGCAGCCACTTAAAGTTGGAAAAAATTACAAGTTTTCCACTCTGGGATTTTAAGAACCCACTCGCTTTTTCCTCTCATTTCCTCCCTCTTCACCCTAGGAACGAACCAAATCGCCCAAGATCTCCAAGAGATCGATCTCCCTCGTTTCTAAGGCATTTTTGGTGCCATTGGTTGCAGATCGGAGCTCTTGGTAATGCTAATACCATCCTTTCTACTCTTGTTGTTTTAGGCTTTGTATCTTATCTCCCTCTTGTTGTGAAGCTCTAAACCCCTATATTTTGGGTGAGTTCTTGGTTGAAGCTCCAAAGGATGGTTGGATCGAGGACTAAGGACTCGATTGAGGGTGCGTTCAACTACGGTTTTGAGGTAGGTGGTATACAAGTGATATCACATAGTTATTTGGGTATTTGTGCATGTTTAGTTGTGCTCTTGCTTTCCCTTGGTTATGTTTTGAATAACCTTGGCATGTTTGGTAATATTGTCATTTAAAATGGTAAATGGAAACTCTCACGATCCTCATGGGATGCGTTGGGAAAAACGTGACCTAATTGGGGCCATCCATGGGATGTGCCGGCTTTTCCCAGACTTAGGGTATGTGATTGAACAAGGGACCTCGTTGTAATAAAAGGTAGAGACCTTGATGAATATGTTGGCATGTTTGGTTGATCTTGGAATAGAAGCTAGGTGATGCACCTAGACTTGGTAATATCCTGAGGGTTATATGGAATGCATTGAATGGTTGATTCATGGGAATGATGAATGGGTTAAATGGGTTAATGTGTAAACTGATTTAAAGACCATAATGGGATGGATTATGAGTCTAGTGTTGAATGCTTAGTGAGATAAGAATAACACATGTAAATTGGGTGAATGGTTAAATGATGTGAAATGGTAATGTGTTAATGCATTAAGGCATAATGTGAATTCCCGTGTGGTTTTTTGTGAATGGTGTTTGCCTATGGGAAATGGTATGGTGGTTGATGGTTACTTATATATAAGCATGTGCACATGGCTTGGTAGTGTGGGGTATGACTGGAGGATCTATGCCCACAGGTCTAGTAATGACTGATGCTCTGAAATCCACCCTAAATTCATGGGTTAGGAATGAGGACGGAGGATCTATTCTCCTAACGGTTGCATCCACCCGGATTGAGGCTTCGAGGGGAGGATATGGTTGCTATGAGAGAGGTTAGTCCTTCTGAGATAGGATAATGATGGGTTCACCCTCTTGCATGTTATTGTTGGAATTAGACCCATGTAACATAATGTATGTGATTAAACCATGTAAATGTGATGAATTGTTAAGTGATGATAATTGGTATGTAATGAATGGCAATGTAAGTGGCAATGGATTTGGCCCTGAACTTGTTAATGGAACCTCAAGTAATTACTTGGTAATTATCATTCATATTCCTTTTTCATGCACTACTTGTTTATACTGGATATTTTGTAGACACCGTTGGTGGTGGCCTAATGAGTTGTACTCACACCCTGCTCGGGCCGCCGTTGGGTACCCGAGAAGACTTCATGTTTGCAGGTTAGAAGAAGGGCAAGGGTCCTTACTAGATAGTTGAGTGGACATGGGTAGAACTTGGTGGAGGATCTAGAATTAGTGTCAGGACCGTTTTTGGGATTGTGGTTATTGTCCTTATTTTGGGTTATTGTTCAATCTTGAACTTGTAGGATGACATGACATATTTATTGTTGGAAATGGTTGATATACATGTTGCTTGTCTATTTTTTGTTGTTTCCGCAATTTGGTTTATTTCTGTTGGGGCTTATTCTGATAGAAATGGCATATAGCCTCCCCACATGACCCCATAGACCCCCGCTTCTTGTCAGCAACCTTTTTCATACGGGGAGGAACGCTTATGGTCATGTAACCACCTGGGTCATTGCACCGGTTTAGTGGCTTCCGGGTCGGGGACGTTATAGCCTGGTTGTTCTTGTGCTTACGTAAAATCTATGGTACATTCCAAGCTTTTAGTACTGGGTCACATGGAATGTGACTTGTGTAACATGGAATATGGTATTTTACACTGTTTTTAAACCCTATAACTATTGAAGGAGCATTTCAACGCTTTTTTTCAGGGGACTGCATATTAGGTAATCAGGAATTTATCACAAATTCCATACTATTCTATGTATATTCATCCTCACCTCACCCTAGAGATATATCTACTAGTCACACTATAAAATTTGGATATTAGGTCAACCAAACATTACATTTTCCAATAATCATAATTTGTCCATCAATCCACTCAAAAATTATACATCGTCACATCATTCCATCACCACATTCCAATTCATGAAAACATGAATCACCGGTAATAACCCATTCCTCCTACAACCACCTACAATCATTGTCACACATTGATCACACCCTCAATCACAAACCCAAACCAATGGTATCAATCATTTAAGTCGATGAATGGTTGTGAAATGATCAAATACTTGGTATTCATAGAACCACCATCCAAAGATATACCTGCGATGAATTGTGTAAATTTTTTTGGAAGTAAATCACAAAACACAAAATGCGGAATGAACCTCAAATGTTGTTCAGGATGGCCTTGAAGTTTACCTTTAAAAAAATGAATGTATATTTATCAAATAATATCAAATCCTCATATCCTGGAAAGATAAAACCCACACTCGTATAACACGATAGTCTTGTGAATAAAACTATTAAATGAATTGATTCTTGTTCATCATGGAATAATGAAATGGGGATAAATCCACATAAAACAACATACTACCTCAGGTTAGGATTGATTTATGATGAAGAACTAATATACAGTGTAGTCTTTGGTGAGATCAACAAGCATTGATTAGAACACTTATTTCCAATCATCGATCTGTTATTGTTCATTTGAGAATCCTCCATGAATATTGTATAAATGACTCCTCTCAACCCCAAGTGTTATGAAGATAAACCTAGGGTCATGACATAATAGGATTTTTAAAAATATAGGATTATATTATTGTGTTGTGATAATAAATGAATAAATGAATAAATTTATTTATTTATATTATTATTTTTATCAGTAATAACAATTCAACAAAATGACTAATACTGACAAAGGATATGTCATGCCAAAAGTTAAACTGATGTTATGGACTCAATAGCGGTATCAAATTTCCCATATGAGTCCCCATTAGGTATTTATAAATATATTTAAGTAAAATGGTTAGATCATGATATAATATATTTAGTATTTTTAATATATCAGTATAAGGGCTCCTCAGGCTTCATAATATTATGCCAACTCAGTGCAAGGCTTTGAAAATATTAATAGATATATACCAAAGTTTTTCATGGAAAAATAGATATGTTACAGATCTAAAGAATTTATATAATTCTATATCCTCCCCACCTACAAGGATTTTCCTCCCAAAATATTACAAATCACTCAATGAGGTGAGGGTACAAATCTCACATTTCATTCACACAATCCCATGATCTTTCCTACTTATTTCTATACTACCAAAGGAGGCATTCCAATGAAACCAATCACCATAAAAAGTTTATATCCTTCCTATCCTTGACAACCAATGTATACTTTAATAATTTCATTTCAGCCAAAACATCCAACATTCCCATCTTGATAAAATGTTTTGGTTCATGATAATATCTCCTTATCTATGTAACATAGAAAACATTGTACACTAAATATAATTGTGTGGGGAATTTCATATAGTAAGAAACCTTACCTACCCAATAGAGGATATATGATAATGCGATTGATCTCATGGATATCTTACTACCCCAAAAGAATATAATAAAGTTATGTTTTGGAAAACCCATTAGAAACACATGATCTCCTTTATCAAAACCTATAATTCACCATCCATGATCAACATAGAACTTCTAAAAACATTGATATGCCCTCATATAATCATATATTACCTTTACCTGTATTATTATCAACCACACCATCTTAGGCCCCATAAGAAATAAATAACTATTCTCATACCAACACATGGGTAAACTATATGGTCCCCCATATAATACCTTAGAAGGAAACATTACAATAGTGGATTATTATTTTTTTCATTGGAAATTATAAAAATAGTATATGATCTTCCCATATTTTCATAAAATAAAGTACCCAAGATTGTAACATGTACTTGTGAATAAGAATAATATTCTTCCATTTGTCATCTATCTTATGGTGGGATGTTGAATTCAATTGTAATTGTGTCTTGAAATCCTCCTTCCATATCCTCCATAATCAAGATATCAATTGTGTATCTCAGATAAAAATGATTATAAAGGTAACAATATGAAACAATATGATTTTATTACTAATAGGTGTTCCAAGATCCCCACCAAAATTTTATCTTGAATTGGTAGAATTTGATCTGACTTGGGAAGTCAATTGATGATCAGAAATTTAATAATCTAACTAAAATTTCTTAAATGGAACCCTATTTAGGATTCCGTAAGACCCCAACCACACCTTCTTATATGACATAGGTTATTGACTAGTGGAAAGAGTTTGTGATCTACTTGAAGGATACATTAATCTCAAAATCAGTTCCAAAAATAAAAAATAATAACCAAAAAACATTCATAATCGAAAAAATATTGTACACATATATGGAATTACAACCAAATAAAACAATAACTAAATAAAAAATTAAACCTTCCTACAACAAATGAATACATAAGTCACATGTAAATACATAAAGAAAGATTACCTACTATCATGATAATATATACTAGACAAAATAAGAATTAAAATACACAAGTGGCTCTATTTCAAAACTTGACCCACACCTCAATTATATCCTCAATCCAACTATGTTTCTCCTGCCTAATACATTGTGTAGCCTATGCTCAATGTACATACTTGGAATATCATCTGCATATGCCCCATGGTATCAATGTGGGGTGTTATAAATACATATTATTAAGGTCTCACCACGTTACCGTAAAATATTCCATCATAAAAAAGTGTTTGTATGATGAAAATAATAATATATATAGAATAAAAATATATTCTTCGGGTCATAATATATTAACATAGATACCAAGAAACCCGACTATACCTTGCTCATCCAATGCTAAGAGAAGTAGTCAACTCATTCTATAGACCTTGACCCATACCCTGTAACTCATGGTGGGGTGTTATACCATGTCTCGACCTCTACCCTCTCACTAAAGGTGAGGTGATATACTAAACCTTGACTACATAATATTAATTCATGACATGTACCCTCTAACTCAAGGTAGAACCATATAAATAACCTAAAAGTCTACCCACTCACTTAGGGTAAGTCCTCATACCATGACACAATTTATGACCTATAAATAAGGGTATGACCGTGTACCACATGTTATACCACCACCCTCTCACTTCAGGTAAGGTCATATACTATTATGTATATCACAAATAATACAACACCCTCCTCACTTATGATGGAGTATCATAACATTCCATAAAACATGTCTCTAACTAATACCCTCTCACTTAGGGTGAGGTCCCACATTATGTTAAAAACCAAATATCATGTAATAACACACTCACTTATGGTGAGGACAGATACCATTCCATAAACCACATATCGTACCAAAATCCACTTGCTCATGGTAAAGTCACATGTCACACATGCATCATGGTTCACATATTTTATCCCCAGATCCTCACATTCTTCTCATATACTAAGCACGCCTCAATCCTAACACACCATCTAGGTTTTAGTCATGGATGTCCTAGTCCAATATATCAATTCATGTCTCATTTTCGCTAGCCTCATAGACTAAAACTCCCCAATCCATACCTAAACACATAACCATGAAATATCATATCCATCAATAACCCAATAATGCCTAATAGGGAAACCACTACAATCCTTTGACCAAATCTAGTCCCCACTCATTGATACCAATCAACATCCATAATTGCACAATAACCCATTCCCTAGAGGGCCTATTTGAATCTATACTTTATAGGACATTCAACATTTATTTTCCAATTCCAAATTACCATCTCTTTCATGATTCTTAAGGACCATTACATGTCAAAAAAATTTGAGTCCCCAAGTAATCTAATTTCCCATCCATAAATTCTCATTTCATAAATCCCATTTTTAGGTTCTTATCAAGTCATTATAATGAGAGAACTCATTCATTAACTATCTAAAGGAGAAAAATCTCACATTCTCACCACACTAATCTCATGAGGACTTATCAAACTCACCTCTAGATCTAATAATCCGACTCACCCTTATGTGGGTGCTTCCTATTAGGTTTCTATAATTAATGTTTTTTGGAAAAGCTAAATTAAATATTTTTGGATTATATTTTTATAGAGGATACATTCATTAAATAGATATAGGAAATACAATAGAACCATGAATGTATAGATTTTTAATTGGAAGTAGTGGAGACAACCAAATTTGTTTGATGGGAGGTTTATAAGATGTGGTTGACTCCCAAAGTATTATCTCTATTTGATTATGTAAGAATAAATCTATACTATTAAAGTTCCATGTATGATTACTTTATAGGGTTTTGTATGTGTAAAATAGTTAACATTAACTATTTACCAGGAATCAAGAATTGTGGAAGTGTATCTTCTAGTGTATTTGAAAAAGGATAGATTCATCCATGAAGATCAAAAACTTGTGCCACCAGAACCTCTATATAGTATCCAATATATATAGTCGAGTGGTTATCAATTTTTACTAACCTTTTAATCTTTTAATCTTCTTATAATTTAATAATATCATAGTGTTTCCCCCATGAAGTGTTACTATATTTTGACCATTTAAATATTTATGTTGTTCTATTTGAATGTGAGTTCTTTATTTCTTATACATGTGTGTATTTTATAAGTTATTCATGGGAATATGTTTATTTTTCATGATATGTTGGAATTTAGTTCCCTTATATAGTCATTAACATTGGTTTCTTCCAGTTTCATAATGTTCGAACCATTATTCACATCTGAAGTTCTGTAGGGGTGTTAAAGGAAATTTGGTTTCCTACAAAACAATTAGTGTCAAAGCACGGATATATAATGTTTCTCATTCGTTTACATAATACATCTCCCTTTCAATGGTATTTTATTTCTTTAAAAGGAATATAAATGGTAAAGGAAATTTATGTAATGAAAAATTTGATATGATCTAAAAGTAATGTTTGAAACTCAATGATGTGGAGTACTAAAAATATGAAGAGTGCATACTTTGGAAGTAGGGAAAGGATTATTTCAATATATAAGGAAAACACTTAAATAAAGGATTTTAGAGATATAATATATAGATGTATGGGTTAAAATTTTATTTGGTATCATTGATGGTCATTTTATAGTCTTTGATTCATCGATGATGTGAAATGGAATGTGTTGGTGTTCTTTATAAAGAAAAAGTCTTAACTATTTAGAACCTTTACTTGATAGATAGTTGTTTTAGAAATAGAGACTGGTTTATATATTATGTTTTGGAGGTCAAATAATAATGGTTAATATGTATGTATAGAGTTATGATGATTTTTCTAGAAAAATGAATGAATTTTGATAAGGTGATTCCTGAAAAACTATAAAAAATTGGTGTTCCATTGAAAATGAATCAGATACTATGTTAGAGTTCCAGAATCATGAAAATATAGTATGGTTTTCCCACATAATTACAGGTGAAAGATATTATTTTGGAGGAATACCTTATTAATAAAATTCTATCCACACCTCCGGGGTATGTGGTCAATTAATACTGGTGTACTAGAATAAATTTTGGGTTTTCCCACATTAATTTCATTGGGAGTATTGGCTATGTTCTTGTTGGTTCCAGGTAAAGGTAATAATTAATATTATGGTCTTCATAATGTTTCTTTATGGGTAATGAAAATTAATTAATTTGGTTTAATCTATGTGTTAATGATCTTTATAATGTAATAAAAATATGAATTGTTTACTGTATTTAAGGTATCCCATGAAAGGATAAAAACAATTTAGAAGATACAATTGAGAAGAAATAATTAGTGGCTAAGTCAAGGGTTGATCTAAATATATTTATTGAATGTATAGAATTTTTAGAACGAATTAACATTATGAATGAAATTAATAGTCTATAAGGAGTTTTTTTGGATAATTTCACGATTATATAGGTTTATTCAAGTACAAAAGAACCATGATTATTTGGTATTATGGATTATTGAGTAAGTGTTATGGAAGATGTGGTTTTATAAGTGAATTTTCCTTAGGAGTTGAGGTGGTATAAGAGAGTTAGAATAACTATTTAATGGTTTTGTTTTGTGTTAATTATCTACATAATATAGATGGTTGTGAATCTCAATACCCAATTTAGGTGAAAAGTTTCATAGATACAAAATAGTAGAAGTTAGTAATGAAGGAAAATATAGACTCCTTGCATGCTTCCAAAACTATGAATCTTTTAGAACATACATCGGTATAAAATGAATTATAAAAAGTGGGTCAACAAAATAATTGAATAATAATATGGTTAGAGGAAGTAAAATTAAATGTTACTTATTAAAGAATTTTAAAAAAATGGATTAGTCATCAGTGAAATATTCTCTCTAATTGTTACAAACACAATAAAGCAGACAGTACTTGGAATGGATACACAAGAGGGTTTACATCTTTTAAAATGTTATATAATAATAAATTTATATCATGGATATTTAGAAGATAAAAATTATATAGAGTAACCAAATGGATTAAATGAATTAGGATGTAACATATTGTGAAATATTAAATAGAATTTGCATGGGTTGAAGAAAGCACCTAAATAGTGAAATTGAACGTTCAATGATTTAATAGTTGAAAAAAATTCATCTAGTACAATTAAGATCATTGATATTATCATAATGTTTTTAATGATATAATATTCATAATACTTTTATTGTTCATATATTATATTCTCTTCGTCAGTCTAGATAATAAATAGTTTAAAGAGATGAAAGATGGGTTATCGGGAAGGTTTGAGATAAATTATCTTAGTGAAGCAAAACAAATTTTAGGGATGAGGATAAAGAGAGGTTGGGAGAAGTAACATTCTTGTTATCATAATTAGAGTACATGTAGATGATATTTTAAAGATTCAAAATATATTAATCCAAACATATCTCTACCCTATTAGCTAGACATTTCAAACTATCTATATAAAAATAACCACAAATGGAAGATGATTTGAAGTGTATTGAAAGGGTTACTTACGCATCAGTGGTATAATTTTTTATGTATGCCAAGATTTTTTTAGGGTCAAAAATCACCCAATAAATAAGAGTTATTAGTAGGTTCATCAAAAATCCATGAGTGGATCACTGTGAAATAATAAAATGGATACTCTCATCCCAAAATTTTCCAAAATCACTACACTTCTATTTTGAAATGAATGATCCATTACAATGGTATATGGAGTGGAAATTATAGGAGATATGAACACACACATATATATAATGGTCATTTATTACCTTTAATGGAATTTTATAATGTTTTATATCAGGACTACAACCATTTGTTTCAATCACTATGATAGATGTGGAGTAAATTGTGGAAACAGATGTAGGGATATAGATGATATGGATGAATGGTTTGTTGGATAATATTAGAATAAATCAAGATAATGTTGTTTCATTATTTTATTGAAAAATTATAATATACTTTTCAAGGAATCTGTGGTTTCAACACATTAAACTAAAATATCACTTAATCTAAAATCTTATAGAAGAATAGGTTTTGAAGCTATAAAACAATGGTAGATTTCAAAATTTTGTTTTTATGATAATGAACTTCATAGTCTAGGGAAGTTTGAGGCAGTGTTCTACCTAAATGGGACTTTCATGTATTTAAAGAAAACTAAATTGAGACTGAGTAGCTTCTACTATGAACTTATGAAGGAATGAAAGTTGAAATGCCTAACTTATCTAAGGGATGTGACGGTCATGCCGAGACAAAAATTCTGAAGTGGGAGATTGTTTTTCGACATTTCTATTTTTCTAAAACAAGAGAAATTATAACTTTTAAGAATAATTTTTTTGATTAAATGTTCTAGAACTAGGTGAAAAAATTATATCATGTCTTGGGATGTATATAAGTGGAAGTTGAAGTAGTAGTGAATGCTGCACAATAAAAATTTCTGTCATTTTCTATGTAATCCAATAAAAAATGACCAATCAAGGAAAACATCAACATAAATATAATTATATTTTATGTTTTATCACTAATATACATTGACCTAATATTATTGTGATCCAAATAATAATGAACCATATATAATTTTGTGATAGGATTAAAATCATGTAACAAAAAGTCATTAAATAAAAAACCAAAATCAAAAAATTTAAAAATTATATTAAACCATTAATGGAAAAATTAATAAAAATTTAAAATAAACTATTTTATCAAAAAAAATTATAATTTCATAAGGGGTGGGGATTCAAGTGCCGGATTAGGAAATGGAATATTTATCATAATATAATCTGTATGTCGTCGCATGTACTCAATCAAATACTCATGATACGACTCCTAAAACTGATGATAGTGCACCTTATTGTCATGTTTATCATCTTTATATTTGTGAAATCAATATAATGTATTATCTTGATCTTTCATTTTCTCCTCATACTCTATTGAAGATGAAGATTCTATATGAGCTCTCTTTGAGATGACCAATAACATCACTATAGTACCATAAAAAATTTCTTGCATATTTTTGTGAAACCGTACTAATCAAATGTGTTTTCCTGATACCATAATTTTCTTCCATATCCATGTTTCCATATCAAAATCTAACTCAAATGATCCCTCAATGTAACAAACTAAGATTTTAAAATATGTTTCCTCTAATTTAGTCAAATATTTTCAACAGGTTGTTCCACACGCAACAACGAACTTAAATGAATGTGCGACATATATATACACATTATAAATATTAATTAGGGATACTGAAAATAAAAATTAAATTAGTTGGTATGAATAAAAGCAACTAAATTATGAAATATATATATAATTCTTATTTTATACAAATTTACTTAATTCATTATTATGATTTAGAATCTACAATTTTCATTGTTTTACATATTATAAATGAAACATGTTCTGATTATTATAAAATTTGGAGGTTAATAAAATAAAATATTGATTGATTAATTATATATTTATTATTTTTTTAATATAAATTAATGATAATAACAATAAATATTTTTAATATGTATTTTCCTAAAAACAATATTTCGTTATGCATTATAATTTTATTTAAAAGTTAAATTTATATATTTTAGGATGATAAATTGAGAAAATAAAATATTTTTTTGGATTAAAAACAAAATATATTAAATTATCATAAATGCTATGTATTTTTATAGAAAGAATGATTTCATGGTAAATAGTGTAATATGACGTTTTCACAATTACCATGCATTTTATAGAATTATATATATTATTAGTATATTTTTGAAATTTTTCATAACCATTTTCATGGAAAAATACATAAAAAGAATACAAATTTCAAAATATATAATTTATTTTACATGCTAATTATTAATATATTTTAACACGAGTGATATTTTTCTACAAAATTGTTCAGAATATATTATACATTTTGTACTTAAAAATTGATTTTTATCTATTTTTTGAAATTTAAAACCTTAAAATAATTTTATAAATTTTAATCAATATTTATCTATTATTTAGTATGGTCCATTTTATTTTTTGTCATTAAGTATTTGCCACCTTATGTAAAAACTAGTTACCATAATAAATGACAAAATGGTAACAATGAAAAATCTAATGCTAATGAGTTGAAAACATCTCTAAAAAATGTGTGGGAATTTTTATTTCAGGGATATTTTTAAATTTTATCATCTTATATCTATTATTTCTCATTTTTGGAGCCACTTTCCTTAAAAATGACTTCCCGATAATAAAAGATATTGGTATTTACAAAAATTTCATCTCAAATGACTTAGGAACGGGTCTCTCATCCACTAATATCCACTAACACCAAAACCACATTATTTCATCCAAAAAAATTGCAAAAACTCTTCTAAACATTCCTAAACACCTTTAGTAGGTTCTTTTCTTCATAAAAGTACAACCCTTAAAATCATAATAATTTTGAAAAGGAGATAATCCATCAAGTGATGTATAAATTTATATCGTCTCCTTTATCATTTCTATTTCATCATATAAAATTATCCTTAATCAAATTTCATTAAAAAATATTCAAATGGTAACACAAATAACATTATAATAATTTTATTTTATTATAATTATGTTACGAGCATGTAACACCTTTCCCTTTCTATTAAAAAAATGAAAATTGGAATTGTGTGTATGTGCGAACTACAACCTTTATGAGGTAACATGCTTATTTTCCATCATCACCTGACATGATTTGTTTAAAAATGAAATTAAATGTATAATTTTTATATATATAACCTATATCATTTTATTAAATCATACACCATTTTACTCCACACTATTATTGAAAGGATAATGAAAGCATCATCCATGTGTATATGTAGGCTACCACCACCAAGGAATGGTGTGTTATTTTTTTCATTTCATTCTTTGATGTATGGATTTATAAATGGTCTTAAAGGATAAATATTATATTTTTATAATTATAATATTTTTTAAAGATACATATTATAAAATATTAATGAAATGAAAAATAAACAATCGTTATAAAATTAACCATCATAAAACAAGTAAACTAAGAGGAAAACAATGCTTTTATTCTAGGTAATTGATTTATATAAATTTCATTTTACTTATAAATATTTTAAACTCTAATATATCACACTTTTAAATAATAAATAAACTCAGTTATCTTATTGTATATTTATATTATAACTTAACTTTATCGTAATCATCTATTAATTTATAGTATGTTATTCTTGGTTAGTTTGACCACCCACTAAAACAATGCTGTATAAAATTTCATGGATGTCAAAAAGTGATAAATTAATGATCATATATGATATAAATAAGTATATAATTATTATTTTTATTTAATGGTAATATTAATAGGTAACTCCTTAATTAAGATATCACCATTCATTCTTAAAAATCACTAAAACATGCATGTAATTGATTTCATCATTAATGATCATAAGTTAAAACTCCCATATAATTAAAATATATATTTATAAATGAAAATAGTTAATAAATTCAATTACCTTTACGGTCATAATATTTATGAAATTTGGTATAAGAATAAATAATGACACTACTATTAGGAAACTAGTTCAAAACAGTCAAGATTACTCAGACATGGTAAATAGGTAAAAACAAACTTGTATACATGTAGAGAATAAATAAAAATGGGGAGTATAAATGGTTATAGTTATTATTAATTATAAAAAAATCATATAAAATATTTATTTTTTTCACATAGAAGGTTAGATCTTGTTCAAGTAATTCCAGATAAAAGGTTATTGTTCTTTGTCTCAATTTTATATTCCTTGATACATGTTTATGTTATACACCATGTTTTCATTTTTAGGGTAAAAATACATTTCCATTGTAATTTTGTATCATGATTATATTATATTTCATTATATTAAATGTTCTATTTAATGTTTTTCTCATCATTAGGTTTTTATTTAAAGTCTACAAAATTTTAAAGGGTTTTTGAATTATAATTTTGTTTCTTTGAGATTATCCATATTCACCAATTGTTTATTTTATTTTTGTGTATTTATTTCATATTTGATATATTAAATAATGATTTATATTTTATTAAAATTATTTTAATGTTAATTTCATTATCTCTATCTTTAAATGGTTTTTATTTGGATTTTTCGTAAGTTGTATGTTTTTATTCACAACCCCATTTTAAAATAAAGACCAATCAAATGTTATAAACCATTTTGGAATTTTTATAGGATTTATTCAAAATATAAAAATAACATTATTCTAATATATATATCCTTGGTTGGATTAATTGTTTCTTTAATTTTTTACAAACTAGATGTTTTATAATATTTTAAAGTGATATTGTTTTAACTAAAATTATTTTACAAATATATAATTGAAATTTTATTTTATACTCATGTTTTTATCTTCTACTCCACATTTTATAGATATCCCAATATTTGTTTCAAATAATTATAAATTTTCTTTTTGACTATGTTTCATTTATTTTCAAATTTTTTAAAATAAAACCATTTTTACTTTTTCTTTATGAGTTGTTTTCATCAAAGTGTGAATTGATTTTATTTTTAATGTTTTACATGTAAACTTTTCTTTCCCATACATTTTTCAATTTTTATGATTAATTTTATATACATTTTGATCGTTTCTAAAATAAAATTTTTGCATAAATATTTATAAAATATTTATTTAAAAATACTTTAAAAGGTATCTTTCATATTTCCAATGTAATTTTCTAAAACCACTAAACGAGTGTTATTTATCTATATCATCATTAATTGAGATATATTATTCTTAATCATGGATATTATCAAAAAATCCATCCACACTGTTTTTATGCATGGATGATGTAATATTCTATTTTAGGGTAATGAACCATCATTTCCTTTTTCTTGCATAATCATTCACTATATATAAATTTGATCTATCTTCTAATGTTTTTTTCTCTATGAACACTTTTCATTTCCTTCCTATGATTGGAGGGTTTTAACCAAAATTTAATATGTCAATTTATTATAAAATTTATTGAACTATATACCATTTATCTATAAAGTGTAAATACCATAAGATATATTATATGGATTGAAATGTATTTACATATAATGATACTTAATGTAATTGTATATCCATTTTTTCACCATGGGTATATCATGTTATGATTATTAATGGAATTTTGAATGATTTTAATTTAAGATTCAATTTGAAAAGTATATGAAACCCATTTTCCGTTCATGTTTTCATTGTGATATGATGAATTAATCTTGTTTTTTTTCCACGTTTTATTTTTTTATGTTGGAAATAGAACCCATTTTTTAGGACATGGCTTCTTTATGATATGATGATGATTTATTTTATGTAGTAGGAATATGGATAGATAATGATGAGTGGAGTCCTATAAGGACCTCTAATGAATTGGTTAAAAGTTCATATCTCATGTTATAATTATTCATTAGTATGTCTTAGATGCTCATAAACATGGTTACTGATGGTGTGTATCCTTAAAGTAATGTTCCCTATTCTAATGGTTGTTCCATGGTCTTATACTTTCAAATATTACTATGTTATTCTCTCATGGATTATGTTTATTGAATCATTGTTTCCAAAATATTAATTTATTTCTTATGATTTGTTTATCCTCATGTCATGATTTATAATATATTATTTATTATGGATCATTTTCATATGTATCCTAATTATACCCACATGAGCATATTTTGTTATCACTATTTTTTTTAACTTACTAAGCAATTGAGCTCATCTATTTCTTATGCATTCATTTCCCTAGGTAAAGAATAAAAGTAATATGTATAAGGTGTCCATAAGAGTTTCTTTTATGGGAGATTTTATGGAGATATTGAAAGAATATTTTATATTACATCATTTCTTATTTAATGGGAAAATATTCCATTTGATTCATTGACCAAGGGTTTTACTATTTAACAAATTTTACGGATTTTCTAAAACTCTAAACAAAAATGATATCAGGATTCTATTATAATTCAATATTTTCTTTATGCCTTGTAATTATAAGACAATCATGCCTAGGATATAACATCTAGTATCATAGAAGGGTTTAGATATATTTATAGGTTACAATATTAGATTGGGATAATTTATTTAATGCCATGTGGATTTTGGATCATCACATTTTAGAAGGAATTTTTTTTATTCTTTTTTTTCATTTTTTCATTTGGTGGATGGTATGTTTTGAGAACTGGGACTCAAGATGACATCTTGAGATTTCATACCTCCATAAATATTGTTTTTAGATGTAGTTTAAATCTTTAATGGGTAATATATGTGTTCAATAGAACACTAGAGGAGGTCTGGGTTGATGGGGTATTGTTTCCTTATTATAACGGCCCACCAGCTAACTGGTGGTGTCTTCAAGATACAATATCCACTACTTGATTCCAGTAGTTAGCTAGTAAGGGGACCCCAACTAGGTATTGGGAACTTTTAAATGGGTAATAATTTTTTTTCAACTTTTATATTTTATTTTGGAATCCCCTCCTCATCTCCTTGTTGGTTTACATGAACAAGGGTTCAAACCCCATTTGTCTTCCTCAATCTCCCTTGAATGTGGTGGGTTTTTATTTGATTTCATTCAATATTTAAGTATGGTTCAATATTTATTCTTCCATTCATGATTTACCATTCTAGCCATGGATTTTGGTTCAATTTTGGGGTTATTATTGATGATACTTTCACCATAGAATAGTAAAATAATCTAATTATGAAGGGGATATATGTTATTATGCATGAAAAAGGACTCAAGATGTTGACTTCATACATTTATGAGATGTTTTTGTGAACGTACATCACCCAATGATTTTATGATTAATTTTAAATTAAATAAAAATATATTTTCAATGTAATATACATTTAGTGATAGGATGTTCACCCAAGGTGGTGTCAGAGGTATGTCAGGATCCCTTCGACTATAGTCAGATGCAGTTTGGGTGCTGGGGAAATGATAAGTAAGTATTTAGGAAATTATGCCTATATTAATTAATTAAATAATTTTATTTAATTTTTTATAATTATATATTTATGATTCTTGTAATTACATATGTTCCCAAGAGTGTGTAAAGGCCTGGATGATGATGTGCAGAGCTTGGATGGGGCTTGATAGAGCTTTCCAAGTGATTGACGACATGTTTGAGGTTGGTATCCCCTATGATACAAAATCATATGCTTGTTTATTTATGAGTGTGCATTATGGAATGATTTATTGGTTTCGGAATTCTGTATAAGGATAAAAATGGACCTTATGTGTGATTATGGGGCATCTTCGAGCCTATAAGGATGAGGAAGAGTTCTCTTTGGTACTTGAGGTATTTTAGAATTTCCCCAGTTACATGGTCAGTAAGGGGTGAGGGGTACCATTTTCTTGGTGAAGGGCCATGGAAAAGACTTGTGGTGTAATTTTATATGTGAATGATTCATATAGGTAACCTAAATCTAGTGGGTATGCATGAGGGGCATAGGGAAAGGGAAAGATGGGAGATATGGATGTACATCCCATGAGTGATGAGGATCTCCATCCTAAGGTTGGATGTGAGTCATGATTTTTTTCATGGTGGGAGAGTATTCCTACTGAACATTGAATAGGGTGACAATGATGGTTTGAACAAGGTTGTGAGCGAATAGATATCACATGGAATGTGTGTAGTGAGACCCATGTGAGGGTCTCAATAGTTGATAAGGACTTGGAATTGGGATTCCAGGGGATTTTTTGGTTGGATTTTGAACCCTTATTGTTATGGATAGGTTTGGGTACAATGTGACTTCCTAGGATGGCCCCAAGGTAGAAATACTAGAAGTTACAAGAATCCTCAGTAAGTATTTTGGATGGCCCCATGGATTCTGGTTCAATAGGAGCCTTCGGGTAGTGATTTAACTAGTGGGTGATGGTGGTGATATGGTGTCGATGAGGAGAGATTGGGATATGTACAGAGGATTCTTATTGATGCTCAAATTGGTGAGATGAGATGTGGTGTAGCATGATATCCAATCCAAGGGATTGGTATATAGGTGACAACCTGGTGAGTTGAGTGATGATTTGCAACCCTGTGTGCTTATTCTTGATTGTGCTTTCCTTAAGGAGGCTTAGGATGGTGTGCTGATGTAACCACAATAGAGTCTGTAAAGATGGTTCATAGTGTTGATGAACCTACCTTATATCTATAGGGATGGTTTGATATTATTGGTGTCCTTTTCTTAAAGTTCAAGTTCAGTGGAAAACTATTCCATGTTCCATTAGGTATTGACTTGAGGAATGTTCCTTGTATGGCTTGGGTTATTGGATGGTTAATATTTGATACTTATATATTAGGTTGAGGTCCTTTACAAATGTGTCTTAGGTTGGTGTCAATAGTTTTACCTTACCTTTGTATTTCTGGGTTGAGGACCACCCTGAGTGTTGGTCATGCTATGATGGTAGATTGATGGACCTACCTTGAGTGTCAAATGATGGTTTGAGGATTTTTAATGTATGTTAATGCCCTATTTATTCATGTATAAGGATAAGGTTCTGGATATTGTTCTACCTTGATACTGATGGTATGATTTGAACATTGATATGATGGAATGAAGAAATGGGTGGATTATAGCATAGAACTGAAGATGATATGGTTATGTTTGGGGTATCCTATTTAGAACCCCATAGCTAGATGGGTGTTTTAACCCCATTAGGTGTTGTGTGACCCTGGATAGCATATGAAATATCCAAAAGCCTATTTATTTCTATATTGCATTTCCTTATAAATACATAGGCATAAGATCATATATAGGAAGGGATCACAGTGAGACCATACTGAGTTTTATACTCACAACCTATATGGGAATCTCACAATGTGGGAAAATGTTATTTCTGCATTCTAGGTCAGGGGAATATTTTGTGAAAAGGATCAGGACAGGGAATCTCAATAGGTTTTGTAGATAAGGCATCTGGGATATCAGGATGGAATTAAGGCCAATGAGAATGTGTTCATTTTTTGTATTTAGGATTCGAACAGTAAGAAATTATCGTATAGATGTTTTCTATGACATCATCATGTATATTATTTCTTGGTTTTATTTACTTGTGTACTATGATATTATTTAGATTATTCTTGTTATTGATATTGTTTATTTTAAACTAATATAAGGGTATAGTCTCCCTAGGTTTTTGATTAAACCCTCACCACTAGTCAGTAGCCTCGGGCATATGGGGAGGTGCACTTGAGACTATGTGGAACCCATTCTTGGATGGATTTCTGGATGAAATGTTATAATTTAACATGTGATAAGATAATATTGATCATAATTTTCTAGTTATAGATAATAGTTTAGGTTATTTGATGTAATATTGAATATTTTGGATATTATGATGAGACACAATTATTGAAAACCCAAGGGATGATAATATTTATTGTTGAAAAACCTAATGTTATAGAAATGAATGGATTATGTGGCGTCAATAAAAAATAAATCTCTGTCTGGGTATTGGAAATAGGATATGGGTATATAAAAAATGAACCCAGGGGTAATCATCTTAAAAATGTTGGCTATATATTAACTCTATCTTCACTTTGTTTTTCAATGAGTGGTATAAGACTACACACATTTATAGAAACTCTTATGGAATGTTATTTGGTAAATAATATTCCTTTTACAAACCATTATAAAGGATTTATTTATTAATTAATTTATGGAGTTATGTAAAGAAGTAAAATAGAACATAACTTAAAGAAAATTATATTGAACTGAATATTCCATAGGATGAAATTAATGTGTAATTATAGATTACATTTTTGTCTTTATTTTTCATATCTATAAGATCATTTTTTAAAAATTTATTGATAAAATTTATGTGTTTTATTTTTTTGTTGAAATGAGATCACAGAAATGAATTTGAGAAAGGTATGTATCTAGAAACTACTATGACTTACAACTGAAAATTTAATATACATAAAGGGTTGAAAATCTTGGTGTATACATGTTATGAGGAAAATAGTGAGGTCCCAAGCCATGCCTAATGAAGTGAGGTTGACAACATAATGATAATTAATTCTTGGTACACATTTCTATTTACACTATTAAGTGATATTTATTGATGATATTCTAGTATATATTAAAAGTAATGAGAATTATGTGAAACATCTAAGGATTATTGTCAAATAATTTCTTTTATTTAACCAAAAGGTGTGAACCATGGATTAAAATCCATGGTACTATTAAATTTATTAAAAATTAAAGTACATAAAGAAATAGATTCTATGAGAAAATGGCAGGGAAAATACCACCAAACATTAAAAATCCAACAATCATCATCTATTATTCCTTCCACCTCTTCATGAGCCACCCTGACCTCTTAGGTGACTCTCTCGCTTCTACTACTTGGGCGACTCCCCATTAAAATCCGGATCATCCATAATGAATGACTCATAACCATGGGATGCAATATCTTGAGCTCTAGTATCATTGAGACAATCAATAGATGGATTATCATCAACTCGAAGAGGTGCAACATTGTAAAATTCGACCCAGAAAATGTCCATGCTAAGTGATCTATTCAAAATGTCAAGAAAAGTATTATTATTTTTACCAATGCAAGATTCAAACACATGATTCCCATTATTATCCATATGATCACTAGTATCCACCAGTATCAAACCATTAGAAACATTAGGAGGAAAGATTTTCTGATAATCATCAACAAAAATATTTTCTATATCCATATATGAAGGCTCACCCTGACCAGGGAAAGTAGAATAATTCCTCAAGCTATATTTCTTATGGTCAAAAAACTGATAGCCATCATCATCAATTATCTATTTTCTTAAAACATTTGAATGGTCAATAGAACAACACATTGAAGATAAAAAAGTTGGCATTTCCTGATGAGACACATCCTTGGCCAGTGTATGTGTATCAGCAGACACCATGTCACCATTCTCTTTAATAACTATTGCAATACTCTCAAAATGTAAATTATCTTCCACAACAGGAAGAGACAATTTAATTGTATTTTTAGGAACAAAAAAGGCCATTTCAAACACTACATTAGAGGTCTGTGACATCTCATGAAGAGGAAGGGCACTTGTGTTATCTTAGGATAATTATTTTTGTATTTTTTTTATAAAGGCTGATTATAAAATGAATACTGAAATATATTATTTTTACAAAAACAATGCATTTTATGGCATGGTTAGTTTGAATGTATGATTTGAAAATTTGTGAAAACTATTTTTTTAAAATATAATTTATTATATGTGATATTATAAATTTTAAAACATGAAATTTGGTTTACTAACACTTGGTTATCATTTTATAACATGAGTGGTATTTTTCTAAAAAAATATTTTTAATAAATTATATATCTATTTTTTTAAATTAATATTTATAAATTTAATAAATAAAATAAAATAAAATGGATTAATTTTTTTTCATAAGAAGGTATAAAATATTTAATAAGATCCATTTAATTTTTTTCATAAAGGATAAGTTACTTTCAGTAAAAACTAGTTACCAAAGTAAATGATAAAATGGAAAAAGAAAACAATCAAATAGAAATGAGATGAAAAAATGTATAAAACATGTGTGGGAATTTGTTTTGAGGATCATATCATATTTATCATTTTCCCACTCCACTGTTTCTCAATTTTGGATCCACTTAACTTAATAGTGACTTCCCATTATTAAAAAGTTTTGTGTGTTTAATAAAATTTCATTCATTTTCCCATATAAAAGGGGCCATCAAATCCTCACTTCTCCTCACACCATAATAACATTATTACCGAAATAAATATACCCAAAACACTATACCATGTTTATATCCACCTTAAATAGGTTCTTAACTTCTCAAAATATCAACCCTCAATGAATTATTCCATTTAAAATGGTGAAAATAAAAGGGGTGAAATATTATTTTCAAAATGCTCCTCCCTCATTTATATTTCATAATGTCCACATATTATTCAATAATGTTTATTAAACTTTTTTAAATGATAAAAATAAGTTCCATTAGTCCACTTTTAGGTTACTAAAATTATGTTACAATAATTAACCACCTTTCCATTTTCCATTAGTGAATAAAAGACGAATCATGCGTATTTTCGGACTGTCGCCCCCATAAAGTAATGTGTTCATTTTCCTTAGAATTCTAACATAAATGTTTTATAAGGGGAATTTAATTTATAATTACTATATAAATAAGTTATTTATTATTATTAAATGATGATCCATATTAATTATCTCTCCCATTCTAAGGAAAATGGAATCATCATCCATTCATATGTGTATACTATCACCTTTGTGGAATAGTGTGTTCTATTTTTCATTATCACATTTATTTGATGGATTTATGAATGGATTTAAAGGAAAACTAATTATTTTTTAATTATTAAGGTAATATTAAGAAAATTTTATCTAACTATTAATGATATATATATTAGGTTCTTTGGGGTACAATTTCATTAAAACAAGCAAGCTAAGATGAAAATGATATTTTCATTCTAAGTAATACCTTCATATAAATTATCTTATCCTTATAACTATTTCTAAATGTGATATATCAAATAATTAAAAACTAAATAACATCATTATTCTTCTGGTATAGTAATATTAAAACATAATTATATCATAACCATCCATCAAATTATGGTATTTGTTTTGGGTCGGTTTGACCACCCATATAAATAATGTTATAAAATAAAATCATGGATGATTATGAGAAATTAATTAGTGATAATATATGATATAAATATGTATATAATCAGTTTTTATGGTCCTATAATGGTATATTTTGTAATAACACATTTTTTCCTATTAGGTATGGATCCTTTAAAATTTGGTTAAACCATTGTTGTGGTTGTATTTTGGATTTAAACATAGAAATTGCGCCTTAGGGTGGGTTATTTTGTTTTTGGAAGGATGGTAATGGGGGTGTTGGAGCCTGGATGTAGGAAAAATACTAAAAATGTATTAAAATACATGGATTTTATTAAATAAAAAACGTGTATTAGTATTGTTATAGAATTTTTTTAGAATGTAACGGTTTTCCCTAGAGTGGAGAAACCTGAGCATTACACAATTTGTAATGTTTACATGCCTTATAAATGACCTGGGTCTTTTTTTAGGAGGATGGTCATATTATTTTTACATAATCACCTCTCATATCTTCTCTCTTAGGAAATAGTTCCACTTTAGGAGCTCCCTTATGGCCTAAATCAAGGCTTTGAAGCCATCCTTCCATCCAGACTCAGATTTGAGATCCTTCAATCAGGTTGGATAGAAATCAATATTCTATCCACTCCTTTATATCTTTTCTACATTATTCTTACAATCGATGGATTTATTTTGGTGTGACCTTATATATCAAATTTTCATGTTATATGTTTGTTTTATCATTTTAGTCTATTTTGGACCAAAACAAAGGCCAATACTGGATGAGTTCTCTACTAGAGAAATAAGGTAGGTGGTGTAGTAATTGTCCCTTACACATTCTTTTTTATATTATGCATTGTGATTCTTCATGTTGGAAATCATGTGTGTTAATTTCAAAATTCATATAACCCTTATTTAAATGGCTGACTTTGATAGTTTGAATTAGTATATCCTTATCCATTTTAAAATAGGAACACATTGACTATTGTCACCCTATAAGGTGTGCCTATAGAATTTCCCTTGATATTACAAATTCTTAAGGGACCAGAAAACCTCTTAAGTGGGTTTGGCTTGATATATAGGTGAAATTGATATAATGATTTAAATGGGATGTGATTCATATGTCCAAATCTTGTATTTAAATAGAAAAATGGTTGCAACCTTGTTAAAGAAGAATGATAATGAAATATAAACCATATATTAGATCATAATGAAGTCATTGAAGGATTATTACTTTTATAGGATTAGGCATGGTGTCCCTATTACTTGTGATACTTGGGAATGGTGTCTGTTATACTTATGATACTTTGGAATGGAGTCCCATATACTTGTGATACTCAGGCATGGTGTCCCTTATACTTGTGATACTTGAGAATGGAATCCCTTATACCTATGATACATGAGCATGGAGATGCTAATACCTTATTATACATGGTAATAAAATCCCATATAATTGTGATAACGATCATGGAGTCCCATATACCTATTATACTTGTCCATGAAAACCCTCATAAATTATGATAATTTGTAATTACATCCCATATTACTTAATGAGACTCTAGTGACTAAACATGGACACATGAGTTACACCTCGGGTCTTGGATAACACTATTTATGATAAATATATCTATAAATGTAACTATGTATACAGATAATATATATACATAAATATGTATAAAATTATATGTTTATGTACATGATGACATTTTTTCATAGGTTATTCTAAAATAGGCCAAATAAGGTAGTGTAAATTTGGGGTCCTTCAAGAACTAGGGATAACCCTTTACAATTTACTTACTATTTTACAATTATTATATCTGTGCATTTCTCATATTATATTCACCGTCTAGAAACTTCTAGACGTCATTTGTGGGGTCCTACTTAGTATGTCTCACACATTTTATAGGCCACCGTTTGGTATCCAAATAGACTTCATGGATGCAGGTAAGGATAGGGTAATGCACTTAGTTGTCAATGTTTGATTGATTTTATCACGAGAGTGGGGGAGAACATGACCAATATATGGGTTTTGATACTATCTATAGATAGTATTTTGGTATTTTTGGTTCTTTGGATATACTTGTATATATGTGTTCCTGCTGCCATGTTTGTTTGTACCTTTTGATTTGATACACGACATTACAACATTCTATATATGGTACATGATATTATTAATGATGAATGATTTGTTTATTTGGATGGTTTACCTTATTCTATTAGTTTATATTATGTTTAAGAGATTTATTCATTTAATTAAAAACATTTATACTCTAATTACTAGGGAAGAGTCTCCCTAATGTTCCACCATATACCCTCGGTGCTAGTCAGAAACCTCTGGTGTGTGGGGAGGTGCACTTAAGGCCATGTGACCTACCAACAAAGGTCACCGCTTTGTGGATTCATAGTCAAGATATTACAGATTAGTATCAAAGTGTTTCTTTCCATTCCGTTGTTATAATTTTGGTGTGGTTTAAAGTATATTAGAGTTGTAGATATTGGTAATGAGACTATACTTGGGTGTAGCTAATCCATGTATAATGAAAATGAAAATTTTCAAAGGATGAGAATTTTTTTGTATTCCTCTTATAGTTTATGTGATTCCACCGTTGTGTGATACACATGATATGTGATGTTTATTATTATTATTAATTATGAGGATTTAATTTTACCCTAGGTCTGGTATGTCAAGGAAGTATTGGTTCATGCATCCTCATAGAAACATAGATATTCACATATCATGCATTATTCCATTCCATATAGGTCAATCTCATTTTATATATTGCCTATGATTATTATGAGTCCCTTGAATACTATAAATATAATTTCACTAACATTTTTACAGGGGAATGTGAAACATAATTGGTTACTTAAATTTCTTGCATCAACCTAATAGTGTTTTCCTGCAAACCATGATGTCGACACATTGAGTAGTTAATGATGGCACATTGAGTCATGGACCACCAATCACCAGGGTTGGAATGTGTTTATGGTTGGAATTAAATGGACACACTATTTAAATTTATAATGTGTATGGGAATTTATAAATTGGAAGTGGGGATATATGTAATTCAACAATTAAAAAGTTTGTATATAAATAAATAATAATTTAAGTGAATTTATATTCTAAAACCAAATGGCCATCATTAAATGGAGATGCTAATTGTAATTTATAGGGTGTTTCCTCTACAAATAGTAATTGACACTCTGTATACTGGGACTACTGAGTTATAGTAGATAACTCATCCCTGACTTGACCTCAGTAGTGGGAAACATGTAGAATCTATTGCATTCCTATGATCTATATGTTACCCATACATAGATTTATGAGTAAAAAGAGGGGTGCGAATTCTATACAAAAAGGATTTATACCTATTATGTTCTTGTACATATGAATTATGTCATTATAAAATCGTATCTAAGGCATGTTCTTGGGATATTTTGATCTATGACACCACAAAATCCTCAAGTTGTGTTCTTTAGTGTGGTGACAACCATGTTCCGGATGTTGTGGTACTTGGGCCACCAGTGTTACCACTAGTAGTGCCTCATATAGAACCTATTAGGATACATGATATGGGTATGGATTCATATTTTATAGGGTTTTATTTGACTTATGGAGACTATCTGGGGAGATCCATGACTTTCCCCTTATATGGAAGAGTTGACATGAGAGCTTTATGAGCATCATATGACCACATTTTCAAGGTATGGTGGTCCTCATGATGTAGATTCATGGTTAGATTCCATGCTGAATATCTTTAAGAACCTTGAGACACCTCATAAGATAATATTTAATCTCACTAAGTATATAATGAGTTTATTCCAATTAATGGTGGGATGTTATCCCCTAGGCATATCGACAGTAGGGTATATCCAAAGATGGTTTTCAGGAGGTCTTCTATGACTATTTTTTCCTCAGATGTTGAAACAAGACTAGGATAGAGAATTTATACATATCTAGTAGGGAACTATGTCAGTGATGGACTTTTCTTCTTAGTTCATGGTGGTCTAGTGTTTTTCACAAACTCTTGTTGGTGAGGCTTTGGAAATGGAGAGACATTTTGAGGATGGGATCATATACGATATCCAATCTTAGTTAAATGTATTTAGATTGACCACCATTTTAGAAATAGTAAACTAGAATCTCAACAAAAATCAGATACTGAGGGAAGATAATAGTGAGGGATGAATCTATACAAAGTCAAGATAGGGAAGGGGATTGAATTTTGGTTGGAAATGTCTCTTTAAGACTACATGTGGGATCCTCAGTAGCAAGATGACACCCATAAGAGTTATGTGGGTTTTCACAAGTGTAGGAATCCAAGACCTAAGAGGCCCTAGTGTCTCATAGACCCTATTGAGTGATGAGGTTTTCAGTAGGTTAGGGAATCATCAGGTATTTTTTGGACATTACCATCTTTTCCTAGTAAGAGAGGATCAATATTAGCTCTGAAATAAGGAGCAAGATTAGTAGAACCTCACCAGGTTGGTAGCTGGAGTACAACTAGATGTTCATGAAGAGGATCATGCAGTGACTGAGGTAGCCAGGCTCAAAATATACAACACTATCAGAGCATGCCTACTCATATTAGTCATGTTATACATCAAGACCACGAATGTGGCCACATCAATATAGAGTAGTCTTTTCTAGAGGATTAGAGTGTTGGGCTATCTATAGTTCAAGGTACTATTCTAGTACCCTATAGTATCATGTATTCCCTATTCGATATGTGTGTTTCACATTCATTTATTTCCATGGATATTTTGGAATTCCTTGGGCATGATATTGAGTACATTTATGGAGTGATGAAACTTGATACATCATTGGGGATTCAGTTGGAGAGTGT
Organism: Viscum album; assembly: GCA_963277665.1. Classification (NCBI taxonomy): domain Eukaryota; kingdom Viridiplantae; phylum Streptophyta; class Magnoliopsida; order Santalales; family Viscaceae; genus Viscum; species Viscum album. Next base: position 1,233,843,059 of record OY728152.1, read on the forward strand.
TTGTTAGTGTAAGGAATTACCCCCTTGAGGCAGGTAGCTATTGTTTTTATGGGACCTCTTTATGCTCTAGATTACGAGCTCTGATGTCATTCTGAGGATCAACTGGTTGGTCCCCTATTATTCTTATGTGAATTTATATCACCGTAAGGTATTGTTTACATCACCGTAGTGAAGTAGTTACCATTAATAGGGTTATTTGAATGTCTCGGAAAGTAGAACTGGATATTTGCATCATGGGATGGGTGGAGTGACATCCAATGTTACTAGACATTATATGGATAGTTAGGGAATATATCAGGATGAATTTCCTCCTATGTTAGATAATTTTAGGGATATATTTTCAGGAATCTTCTTCAAAGATGTTTTTTATTGGATTAAGAAGAAAAAAACAGAACAAGAACCCAGCAGCCCTCAAGGAGGAAGAAAATGATGAACGCCAAGGGAATCCACTTGTATAATACTCTTTCACTCAATAGGGAGCGAGTCCAAATTATGGTAAACCACTAGATCCTCTTCCGGTCTACCCATGCAAGCCAGCGCATCTGCACCAAAGTTCGTCTCCCTCCTGCTATGATGTATCATCTTCCATTGGTTGGTTTTCATAATGCATCTGTGAATAAGGTAGGTCAACTCCCATGGAAACAAAGGTCTCCATTGAATAGCCTTTACAAGAACTTCGGAATCCGATTAAATCTCTGTCACCTGGAATCCCATCCTTCTATAAACCCTCAAACCTGAAATTAGTGCCCGAACATCCGCACCGAGCGAGTTTCTAGTACCATAAAATTCACTGAATCCCAGTAAAACAGAGCCCCTCAAGTCCCTCAGAACCCCACCGCCCCTCATGATTCCTTCCGAGCAATGACCATCCAGAGTGAGTTTGAGACCAATGATAGGAGGCTCCCATTTAACCCACTGTCCGCATACCCTATTCTGAGTGCGGGGAGCGCTAATGAGATTGCCGATCGTGATAGAAGTTTGACCCCCATTCAAAATCTAAACAAAATCTACAACGAGGGATCGAGACCACATCTGCATGAATAATAACGACGAGCCGAGCCAAACATGGTGGTAGGCCTCCAATATAGTCCAGCATATCGAGGATAGGATAATGATTCGCATCTTGCGCTCCATGGTTTTACTTTCAGATCCTTGAAACCAAGATGTTCGGAAACCCTATAAGGAGAAAGGTTCGCCTTCCATGCACGAGCGAGGAGAGAAAAATGACCAAAGATGCGCATCCCATGAACTCTGAAAAAATAAGTGAAGCATTGTCTCCACCTTTGGACTCTCACAGCAAAAGCATCGAGATGCCATTGAATTCACTTACTTTGTATATTATCATCAGTCGTAATTTCCTTGTTTCTGATTCGCCAAATAATGAAATTCATACTAGTAGGAATATCACTGCACCAGGCCACCGAAGGCCCCTCATCCGAAGCAGCCTCATCATGGATAATACCTCTATAATCCCGCAAGTACCTTCCCAAACTCGACCTGCGGAAACAACATTTATCAGTGGTATTTTTCATCACAACACTTTCAAATACCTCCATATGAGTAGGGTTCAGTGTCGTTTAGATGAGACCATACTGTTCTGTAGCTTCGTTGATGGTAATGTTCAAAGAGGGGCAGCTCGGAAAGAACAGCTTCTCGCCCGACCAATTTAAATCCCAGAAGTTGATATCCCCTTTACCGATGATCCATCGCATGTGATTTTCAAGATGATCCAAGTGAGAAAACATGCAGCACGCCAGGTCCGAGGAATGAGAACCACGATCGCCTAGAGCTCGACCAAAACGAGCACTAAAGAATTTTTCCCACAGAGACTCCCCAACCAGAATCTCCCACGCTAACCGACCCTGCATGCTCAAGATGGCTTCCTTAATATCCCGGAGACCAAAACCCCCTTCCGAGAACGCTTTTTCCATGCGAGGCCATGAAGCCCAGTGGTAGCACCCCGTTTGATTCGAGTCACATAGAAATGAATTGAGAATTATTTCCAACTTCTCCACAACACCTTTCGGTGGCCTGATAATAGAGAAAATATGCATCAGAATAGAGGAGAGCACACTATTGATCAAAGTAACCCATCCTCCAAATGAAAGTAGCTTATTTTTCCAGTTGAAAATCCTACCCAGAATGCGATTCAGGATGTCATGGAAATGCTGCTTCTTGATGTGGCCACTTGAGACCGGGGCGCCAAGGTAGAGGATCGGTAGTTGCCTTTGAAGACAGCCGACGATGACTTTCACCTCTCTATAGCACTGACCAGAGCATTTATTTGAAATAAACACATGACTCTTCAAAGAATTAATATTTTGTCCACTCAAGTGACCATAAGTGCACAAGATCTCCATGAGGTTGTACAAGGACCTGCGCCTGACATTCGTGAAAATCAAAATATCATCTGCAAACATCAAAAGAGAGATATACACCATGGATTGCCGAACACTACTGGAAATACACTATTTCCCAACGGTTCAGAACCGTTGGGAAAGCCCCTGAAACCGTTGGGAAAGGTTTTCCCAACGGTTCTAAGAACCGTTGGGAAGTAAGCCGTTGGGAAAACTTTTCCCAACGGTTTACAGGAAACCGTGGCAATAGAGCCATAAAATTTACCCTACCCCAACGGTTTGGTTGAACCATTGGGATAGTTTTTCCAACGGTTCTCCCAAACCGTTGGGAAAACCAAATACCATGGAACATTTTCCCAACGGTTCCAACCGTTGGGAATTGGTGAAGTGGGTTGGGAATTGGTGAAGTCTTTCCCAACGGTTTAAAACCGTTGGGGAAGACATGCTAAAAACTTATATGCCAACGGTTTGAAACCGTTGGCATACCTATGCTGCAAATTGCAGCACCCTGCAATTTGCCGAGCCCCCTGTCCCCTGTCCATCACCACCGGTCATCAGGCCTCATTTTCACCTCATTTTCACCTCATTTTCACCTCATTTTCACCTCATTTTCGATCCAACTATTGTACCACTAATAAAATAAAACATACATATTCAATTACGAACAAATTCATACACATTTAACATATAATGGATCCTGAAACTATACAAATCCATAATTAAATTACAATTCATAAACATACATAATTCATATAGAATTCAATTTAAAATTTAGATGACAATTATATGTGGAATCTGAAATTCAATTCATAATATGATCGGTTTTTTCTATACCATATATTTTTACCTCAAATGATGTCCATTTTAAACAAAATACATACACCTGAAGTGATACCGGCCACACCGCACCTCAGATTGAGGCGGGGTTAACTCGTACACGTCACATTTGACTCATGGATCGTTGTGCTAAAGTATCGACAGAATCCTAATGCGTTTGGTCGGTTTTCCGTATGCCAGTTGATGTTTTTCACTTAAAATGGCGTCCTTTTGAAACAAAAGACGGACACTATGAGTGGTGCCGACCACACCGCGTCTCCAATTGAGGCGGGGTTGATTCGTACACGTCACATATGACTCATGGATCGTTCTCCTAAATTTAAATGGAAACCGAATGCGTTTGGTCGGTTTTCCGTATGTACCTAAAATGTTGTCCATTTTAAACAAAAGAGTGACACTTAGACTCATCCCGCCCACACCGCGACTCAGATTCATCCCGGGTTGGCTCGTACATGTCACATATGACCCATGGATCATTGTGATAAATTATCAAAAGATTCTGAATGCGTTTGGTCGGTTTTGCGTATGCCAGTTGTTCTTTTCATTTATAATCATGTCCATTTTAAACAAAAGAGACATAGTTAGAGCGGTGTCGGCCACACCACATCTCAGATTAAGACGGGGTTGACTTGTACACGTCACATATGACCCATGGATCGTTGTGCTAAAGTATCGATAGAATCCGAATGCGTTTGGTCGGTCTTCCGTATGTCAGTTGATGTTTTTCACTTAAAATGACGTCCTTTTGAAACAAAAGACGGACACTTTGAGTGGTGTCAGCCGCACCGCATGTCGGATTGAGGCGGGATGATTCGTACACGTCACATAGGACCCATGGATCGTTCTCCTAAAGTTACAATGGAAACCGAATGCGTTTGGTCGGTTTTCCGTATGTACTTAAAATGGTGTACATTTTAAACAAAAGAGAGCCATTTAGACTGATCCCGGTCACACCGCGACTCGGATTGACCCGGGTTGGCTCGTACACGTCACATATGACCCATGGATCGTTGTGATAAATTATCAAAAGATTCTGAATGCGTTTGGTCGGTTTTGCGTATGCCAGTTGTTCTTTTCACTTATAATCCTGTCCATTTTAAACAAAACAGACACAGTTAGAGCGGTGTCGGCCACACCGCGGCTCGGATTGAGGCGGGGATGATTCGTACACGTCACATATGACTCATGGATCGTTCTCCTAAAGTTTCAATGGAAACCGAATGCGTTTGGTCGGTTTTCCGTATGTACTTAAAATGGTGTCCATTTTAAACAAAAGAGAGCCACTTAGACTGATCTCGGCCACACCGCGACTCGGATTGAACCCGGGTTGCCTCGTACCGGTCACATATGACCCATGGATTGTTGTGATAATTGATCAAAAGATTCGGAATGCGTTTGGTCGGTTTTGCGTATGCCAGTTGTTCTTTTTCACTTATAATCATGCCCATTTTAAACAGAAGAGACATAGTTAGAGCGGTGTCGGCCACACCGCGTCTCGGATTGAGACGGGGATGATTGGTACACGTCACATATGACCCATGGATCGTTCTCCTAAAGTTTCAATGGAAACCGAATGCGTTTGGTCGGTTTTGCGTATGCCAGTTCTTTTCACTTATAATCCTACCCATTTTAAACAAAACAGACACAGTTAGAGCAGTGTTGACCACACCGCGCCTCGGATTGTGGCGGGGATGATTCGTACACCTCACATATGACCCATGAATCGTTCTCCTAAAGTTTCAATGGAAACCGAATGCGTTTGGTCGGTTTTCCGTATGTACTTAAAATGATGTCCATTTTAAACAAAAGAGAGCCACTTAGACTGATCCCGGCCACACCGCGACTCGGATTGAGCCCGAGTGGGCTCGTACATGTCACATATGACTGATGGATGTTGGGTCGGAGGTGATGGCAAGAGGGGGGGTGAATTGCCTTTTTAAAATTAATTAACAATTTAAAACAAATTTAAATGCAGCGGAAAGTAAAATGGCAAGACACAATTGATAACGGAGTTCGGCTTTAAACTCAAGCCTACGTCTCCGCTCCCAACTCAACCGTTAGGAGATTTATACGACCGCTTGCTTTTTAATGGTTATAGCAAGAAACCCACTAGCCGTTTTAAGGTAGGCTAGATCACCTTCTTACAGCTTGCTTTTTTATTATGGTTGTAGCAAGAAACCCAAATTGAAAGAAGAAAAAGGGTGGTTTGTTTTAATACAAACCCAATTAAGAACTAAACAATTGAAGTAAATAATTTAGAACAAACTAGAGGAAGCCTTGAGCGCCAAGAGGTGAGTGTAGTTGATGTAGAGGCAGCCCAAGCTTCAAGGATGGCAATTGGATCTCAAGTAGCCTTTGAGAATTGTCGTAGGAGCCTCAAATGATTAAAATAGCTTTGGTATGCTTCGGTATATGATCGGTAGTGTTCCCGGCATCCATGGACGTCTATTTATAGGAGAAATGCTCCCAAATACTTCAAAATAGCCGTTGGAGGGTTTTCGGAGCCGTTGGGGATCAAGTGGGCAAGCCTGGTCAGTTTGACTGAGCACACCGGCTGGCCGGTGCTGATCCACCGGCTGGCCGGTGCACCAGACAGAAGCAAGGGATTTCTCTGGCTCCACCGGCTGACCGGTGCTGAGCCACCGGCTGGCCGGTGGTCTGGACAGAAGCATGCTATTCTGTCTGGGTTCCACCGGCTGGCCGGTGGTCTGGCACCGGCTGGCCGGTGGTCTGGACAGAAGGTATGCCATTCTGTCTGGGCCCACCGGTTGGCCGGTGGCCAGACACCGGCTGACCGGTGGCACCTGGCAGAGGGCAAGGCCTTCTGCCTTGTCCACCGGCTGGCCGATGGGCTGGATCCGGCTGGCCGGTGACCTTACCGGCTGGCCGGTGGTCTCACACCGGCTGACCGGTGGACTTAAACAGTCCATTTTGAATTTTTCTTGGGCCAGCTTCTAGGCACCCTATTTCCTATCATCAAAAACACTTATGATTTTCACTTAAAATGACGTCTTTTTGAAACAAAAGACCGACACTTTTTGAGTGGTGTCGGCCACACCGCATCTCCGATTGTGGCGGGGTTGATTCGTACACGTCACATATGACCCATGGATCGTTCTCCTAAAGTTTCAACGGAAACCGAATCCGTTTGGTCGTTTTTCCGTATGTACTTAAAATGGTGTTCATTTTAAACAAAAGAGAGCCACTTAAACTTATCCCGGCCACACCGCGACTCGGATTCATCCCGGTTTGGCTCGTACACGTCACATATGACCCATGGATTGTTGGGATAAATTATCAACAGATTCGGAATGCGTTTGGTCGGTTTTCCGTAAGCCAGTTGATTCTTTTCACTTAAAATGACGTCCTTTTGAAACAAAAGACGGACACTTTGAGTGGTGTCGGCCACACCGCGTCTCCGGATTGAGCTGAAACCACCGTGAAACATTCTAATTATTATTCGTGACGTGTACGCGCAGACGGCACGTCAATCGGACGTGCGGTTTGCGCGGTACGACTCAATATTAGTGTTTTAAGTGATGCGCGCGCTTCGTAAACGCGCGTGAGGGGGGTCCAAACGGGCCGAACGATGTCAGAATGGCCTGAAATCAGACGACAAATACGGGTGAGTGATTTCTGAAGTGGACGAGCAGACGGCACGTCAATCGGACTTGTCGTGTGCCCGCGGTGTCCGACAACGCAGTTATGGTGTCATAAACGGCCAGAACGGGCGTCCAACGGTCAAATTCATAGCGGACGGCCTCGGATTGATCTGAAACCACCGTGGAACATTCTAATTATTATTCGTGACGTGTACGCGCAGACGGCACCTCAATCGGACATGCGGTTTGCGCGGTACGGCTCAATATTCGTGTTTTAAGTGATGCGCGCGCTTCGTAAACGCGCGTGAGGGGGGTCCAAACGGGCCGAACGATGTCGGAATGGCCTGAAATCAGACGACAAATACGGGCGACTGATTAAAATAATTCAACTACAATACTATACTACGAGTCTAGATAAAACCAACAACTAGAATAGATTAAACATCAAATCTCAAGTCAAAAATGTAACGGATCAATATGTCCCACATCAGCATCACCGTCTCCATCATCATCATCATCATCGCCCTCGTCATCGTCCTCCTCATCGTCATCACCCTCCACAATGCCTTCCTCCTCGCCTTCGCCCTCCTCCTCGCCCTCCTCATCTCCATCCTCTTCCGCATCAGACTGCTCGCCATCATCATCTTCAAGCTCGACATCGGCCTGACCACCACTGGAACTGCCACCTGGTGCACCATATATAGAATGTATCGACGACATGTATTCATCAATCGCTGGGCTGGCCTCTGCTGGAAGTGTTGGACGTAGAACTTCAATAAATTTCATAAATGCACTGTTTGCCCTTGCAGACTGTTCTGCCGTCTCTGTGGCCCTTTTCTCAGCCTGTTCTGCCTGTGCCCTAACTTGCTGCAGCTCGGTGGCACTACAACTCGTACCTGAGGCAGGCCAATACCTCGTCGGGGCTATCCTAGGTCGGCAGCGTACTCTGCCAGAATGATCATCTCCCAACACCTGATGTAAGTAATCAGATGGCCCAAAATTGTCTGCTTCTTGGGCATCGAGGGCCTCTAAAGCATCCTGTTACAAATATAAATATATTGTTAAGTTACGAAATAGATATTAAAATATAAAATCAACAGATTAAAACTTACAATCTGCTGCTGAGTCGCTTCGTTGACAGCACGTCCATCCTTTTTTCGTCTACTCGAGCAAAACAGTTTTGCTCGAGGCACACGTCCTTCAATATTTTGTACTTTCCTCTACAATGACATTGAAAACAAAATTTATATAAAGACTTCAGCAAATAATTAAATAATTGAGGGAAAAAAAGAAAATGTAAGTCGTAAAGAAAACTTATAAACAATTGTCATACCTGCTGCCTCTCATGATCCGGCATCGTCGTGCGTCCTAGTGTATGGAGGTATTTTTTTGCATCAATGTTTTTTTTTATTTTTTCCAGATGATTCCTAAATAAAATTCGATAATGCAAAGGATAATATTAATGAAAAACTTGAAAGTTATTATTTAAATACCTCAAATGTAATTCATACCTTAAACTGGGTACTCGTCCAATGAGTAATCATCTGACGATACTGCTCTATAGGACAATCATCCACGACTGGTACCGCCTCTAACTCAGTGCCAACTCTAGCATGCCAGCCAATATACAACTCATGCTTGTAGGCTCTCCAAAGCTCGCCTAAATCCTTTAGACGTTCCATTCGTGCACCCTCACCATCAGGAAAATTAAATCGAAGCTGAAATGAAAATATTAATTTATATAAATACAAAAAAAATTCATGGCATTAAATACAACAGATTTTTTTACCCATATCTCTGCCCAAGCTCTATCTTTGACCTCATGTGGCAAATGTCTCCACGACAGCGGGCTGACGGGAATGATGTCGGAGTATTTGGCAAGCGTCGCCATAAAACTCCGACATTGCTGCCCTGTTTTCTCAACCATCTGATTGTCTTCATTATATTCCACCATAACCTGTGTGCGACGGTTCCACACCGAACGCATGCGTGTACGGCCCCGCCCCTGCCTCCTTTCAGTAGATGTATCTGTCATGAAAGAAAAACAAATATTTTATCAAAACATGTTATAATGAAAATAAATATTACTATAAAAATTTGATAGGGTTTTATAAATATACCTGTGCTAGTCTGATCAATGAGTGGCGCCGGATCCACAGAACCTGATGGAACACCCTCTGGTGGAACAGGAGTCGAAGACGATGGAATATAAAAGCTCGGAGAGACAGAAGTAGAAGGAAAAGAAGATGGAACAACTGTATGACCTGATGCTGACTGGGGAGTGGGAATCATCATGGGATGTGAAAATGATGGGGCAGAAGATGCAGAAGGTAGCGAAAACATGGGAGGTCTAAATATCCCGTGTGTCCCTAACGACACACCGGGATCAGAATGTGGGAAGGCTGAAATGTCAGTGGGAGGGGCAGGGTCTAGTCGGGCACGCGCAGCTCTATGTCCACCTCTGGTACGAACCCTCCTCGTACCACCGGCCTGAGTACTCGGACCAGTACTAGGCTCCTCGTCGAATAACTGTCGACGTAATGGTGGATCCTACAAAAAAGTTTACAAAAAAAATTAATCACATGACATTATATATTCTGTAAATATATATATATATTTGAAATAAAGTACTCACTGTAGGCACTAATGGTGGAATGCCCATCTCCTCCATCCGACGATTGTTCTCCGCCATTTTTTTTCTTCGTCTCTCTTCAATTGGCTTCATTTCCTGCATTGGAAAACAAATATGTAATTAATTAGAAAAAGAAAATTAATGTGTAAACCAAAAAACTAAATATATGAGGGAATGAGGGGATTCATTGGTAATTTAGCTATCAATTGTTTCAGAAGAGCTTGAATGAATTTAATAAAACATACAAGTTGTAATGTTCACCAAGTTAGAAATATTGTTTGATTTGGTTTGAATACAGTTCAATTCCAAATTAGAAAATGCAATTCAAATAAAACAGCAACCAATAAACATTGAAAATTCACATAACGGTCAAGTCAGCTAAAACATATTTGTGATCAATACTAAATAAATATGAATATTACCAACCTTAACAACCCAACTCGAGGTAAACCAAAAGATTTGAGAACATGGATGAATGATTCTATATATTTCCAACCACAACTTCAGGTTCACAATCAACTCTGACAATTGAGCTATTGGAGTCATCAAAAGAAATAAATGGATTGGTTCCAATGGCAATAGGGACAGTGTCAATTCCATCATCAGCATCATCAAAAATATGTCTTGGAATTACTTCAACTACGACACCAAATTCAGGTTGAAGTTGATCTTTGACATAAAAAACTTGTTTAGCCATTGATGCCAACACATATGGTTCTTCGGTTGCAAGAGTGCGGGTCATATTAATTACTCGAAATCCACAATCATCAATAAATGTGCCATGTCTCGTCATCGAATCAAACCAATGGCATTTCATCATTGTGACTCGTCCATGAGAGTAATAATCCAATATTATTATTTTCTCAACGACTCCATAATAACCCACATTTTCAAGTCGCGGTCTACTATCTGATGCGCTGGCATAACAATCTGTTGTGGAAGTAACCATAATACCATCATGTTGTGTTCTCATGTTTTTGGCTCGTTCAGTGACAATAAATCTGTACCCATTGATAACAATTGATTTACAGTCACGAACCACGGTATTAGGACCAAAAGCCAAAGCTCTTATTTCCTCAGAGACAGAGTCAGCAGACAAACTCAATACCTGCAATATAAATGACAGCTAAACTTAAGTAAATATTGAAATAATTAATTTAAACAGTAATATTTTTACCTTCAATTTTAACCAAGCAGAAAACTCTTTGCTATGCAAAGTCTCTCTCCTTCTCAAAGATAAAGAACGATGCTTCCTATTTATCATTGTTTTATGTTCCCTGTAGATAAAAAAATATGAATAGTTTAACAGATATATATGTAAGATATACATATTCAATTTTGTTACCTGATATAGTCATCGAACAAATCACAGTTGAACAAAACTGTGCGATGTGCCATCTCCCGCTCTTCATGGCTTAATGTCTTCAATGTATATGATCCAGGAATTCCTCCTGTTTGAGGAAGTGATTGAAAACTGGGTTCAATTTGCTCATATTGTTCTTCTTCATTTCTCATTGGTCTGCTCATTCTTGTAGTAAGATCAGACAAATACATTGAACAGAAATCCATACATTCTTGAGCTAAGTAACCGTTCACGATAGAACCTTCGGGATGATTCTTGTTTCGAACATAAGACTTTAATGTGAACATATTTCTTTCAGTTGGATACATCCAACGAAAAGAAACAGGTCCTCCGAGAAGTATTTCAGTTGGAATATGGACAGTCAGATGCAGCATGCATGTGAAAAATGATGGGGGAAATATTTTCTCCAACTCACACAAAATTAATGGGGCATCTGTCAACATTTTTTGCAAGAAATACTTCGACAACTTCTTAGCACAAAGATCTCTAAACAAATGGCACAACCGAATAACACCCACCCTTACATTATTGGACAAAAGATGACGGATTGCTATTGGAAGCAACTCATGCAGTAGAACGTGATAATCACGAGTCTTCAAAGATTTTAGCTTCAACTCTCTTCTGTTGACCCGTTTAGATATGTTGCTTGAATAGCCATCAGGAACTCTAATAGTCTCTAATACTTCCAAAAATTGTTTTTTTTCAGTAGGTGTCATCACATAAGAAGCACATGGAAGTTGCCATTTATTTTCACTGATACGCACAGGATGCAATTCTGGTCTGATGCCCCAATCCACCAAGTCACGTCGAGATCGTAAATCATCTTTTGTCTTCCCCTTGACATTTAGAAGAACTGAAAGCAACATTTCACATATATTCTTTTCAATATGCATTACGTCTAAGCAATGACGTAGCAAATTGGTTGACCAATAAGGCAAATCAAAAAAGATACTCCTCTTCCTCCAATTGTAACAGGTTTCTGTGGAAACATTCTTTCTCTTTCCAGATTTCATTTGACCCTTCCCGAACGAAAAACTGAAATCTTTCAATTCATTAAGCACATCAGTTCCAGACATACGCTGAGGTGGATCATCGGTCTCTATAGTATTATCAAATCTTCGACGATTCATTCTATATGGATGATCCTTTGGCAAAAATCGTCGATGTCCCATAAAACTGAAACTACAACGATGTTTCAGTCTTCTGGATCGTGTATTCTTCATACAAACTGGACATGACAGTTTCCCCTTCGTGCTCCATCCAGACATCATTGCATAAGCCGGAAAATCATTGATTGTCCACATAAGCGCAGCGCGCATCTGAAATATGTCTTTCGAACATGCATCGTATGTGCGCACACCCACATCCCAAAGAAGCTTCAACTCTTTTATTAAAGGTTGCATGTATACATCAATATAAATGTCAGGATCAGAAGGACCAGATATGAGTATACTCATGAAAGTGAAAGGTTTTTTCATACACAACCATGGGGGAAGATTATAAATGTGTATAAAAACTGGCCATGTGCTGTGCGAAGTAAGCATCTGCCCAAACGGATTAAAACCGTCGCATGAAAGACCCAGCCTCACATTACGCACGTCAGCTGCAAAATCAGGATGTCGAGCATCAAATCTCTTCCATGCAAATCCATCTGCAGGATGAACCAACTCATCATCAGTCTTCTTTCTCTCGGTATCATGCCATCTCATTTTTATTGATATGTCATCAGACATAAAAAGATTCTGGAGTCTGGGAATCAATGGAAAGTGCCACATTACTTTCTGTGGAACGCGGGATGGTGTTCCATCAGATTTTGACTTCCAGCGGGATGTGCCACATTTTATACAATCATTTCGTTCAGCGGTTTCCTCCCGGAATAAACTGCAATCTTTCGGGCAAGCATGAATTTTGTTTCTTGAAAATCCAAGTTCCTCAACTAACTTCCATGCCATATAGTGGTTTGAGGGAATATCTGCATCATCTCGAAGTAAATCCTTCAAGAGGGTAAGAATGTAATCGATTGCTGTATTAGAAATCCCATACATAGTTTTCCCATGAAATAATCGGATTAAAAATTCCAGCTTTTTCATTTTATCGCATTGCCGATATACTGGAGTCGTGGCAGCATCATTCAATTTTTTCACCCTATCAATATCATCATTTTCACTAGATGCATCAGCTGTCCTCATATCGAAGTCTTCTTGAGTCGAAATCCTTTATTTTTCATGATGACGAATAAACGGAAACCGATCATCTAACAAATTCTCCATTCCAGTCTTTTCATTTCGATCATCACCAATTTGAGATTTCGTTTTCTCCCCATTGTGATACCACAAAAAGTAGTTTGCTTGAAACCCATTTTTGGTTATGTGGTAGCTGACTTCTTCACGGCTCAACCAAGGTCTACCAACACAATTGGAACATGGGCAGTGTATGCGACCACTATCTGAAGCATTGTCAAATGCAAAATCTATAAAGCTCTCCAAATTATTTTGAAAATCATCTGAGATCCGATCGGTTTCATACATCCAACTTCTGTCCATTCTGTAAAATGAATTTATATAATTCATTTTGTCATAAACAATTCAATAGGCATTAACTATAATAGAATATACATTTAAGTAAACGATAAAGGAAGAAAATAATCAAGGTATCAACATAACTCATAATGACTAGCAATTCAATGAAAATTCAAGCACTCACATGAGAATTTTTAATAGAACACTCCTAACAAGACTATAAAGATATCACATGCATTAGTTATAATATATCTAACATGGTAACATAAAATATAAGATAAATTCAATCCAATTTCATAGATTCATAGCATAGTCTCTACTTTACTCACATTGGCAAGGCAATACAATTAAAACATGTGTTAAAAAATAATTGGCATTCATGTGTTAAAAAGGGGAATGCAAACCATAAAATACCCTTAATTAATTTATTTTACAATTCAATTCAGAAATCGAACAATCAATTCGATTTATATAACCTTTCACAAATGACATCCCATGTTCAAAGGGTAAAATCCAAAAAGGAATTTTCAATAAAACTCACCCTTAGGCGCCGGCAGTAGCTCCAAAATCGTCTAAACTGAAGGGAAAAATAAAAATAAGTTTCAATACTATCCAAACATTTGAATACCTTTTGAGATAAAGAAGAATAACCTGAAGAAAGAGCTTCAAGGTCCGGCCGGCAGTACTCCAAAATCGCCTGCTGCTGCTCCCGTTAGGGCTCTGTAACGCGAATGGGGAGAGGAGATCGCGGCCTGCAATTTGGGGGAAACCTTTGCCAACGGTTTATAAAAACCGTTGGCAAAGGCACACATTTCCCAACGGTTTACAGGAACCGTTGGGAATGTGTGAGTTTGAGCTGCCTTTTCCCAACGGTTCCATTGAACCGTTGGGAAAGGTCTCCTTTTCCCAACGGTTCCAGTGAACCGTTGGGAAAAGTTCTGCTGAAATTATCTTTGCCAACGGTTTTCTTAAACAGTTGGCAAAGACTCAATATCCCAACGGTTTAAGTAAACCGTTGGTATACAGCCGTTGGGAAAAAGCTAAATTCCAGTAGTGGAAAAATACCGTTTCGTTCTATAATTCTCAAAACTACTATTCAGATTGCAAGAAAACACATCTTGAGCCAATATGAAAATACTTAGGGATAGAGGGTCACCCTGACAGACACCCCGCAATGACTTGAAATAACCAAAGCCTTTCTCCATCAGAGAAATGGAGAGACAAGGAGAGGAGTAGCACCTGAAATAGATATCGCAAAACCACTCTTGGAACCCAAAGTTCCTCATAACATGGATAGTGAATCTCCACTCAATAGTATCATAAGCTTTGTTCATATCAACTTGGAAAATGACGTTGGAACCCACCAAATGCTTATGCAGATCATTCACAATCTCACTGGTGATACAAACTGCTCCTTGAATATTCCGACCCTGAATGAAACTGTGTTGTTCTATCAAAAAAAACTTGTGTATAAACCCACAAAGTCTTCTAGAAATAACCATAGCAGAAATCTTATAGGAAGAATTGAAGAGGCAGATAGGGCGGTAATGGGAGATGAGAGTTGGATTGCTAACCTTTGGAATGAGGACCACCCTTGAAGAGCAGATGCTTCTATTCAAAGCGCCACTGCTAAATAAATCCTTAATTTCTTCCACCACCTGAGAACCGACCACATCCCAAGATTCCAAATAAAAAGAAACAGGAAAGCTATCCAGCCCGGGTGCACATTCTTGAGGCATTCTCAAGACAACCTCTCTAATCTCATTCTCTGTAGGAGGTGCGTTAAGAAGAGAATTATCAGAATCATTCACCATATTGGGAATGTAGCTGAAGAATCCCTCACTATCTGAATGGTCCTGATCAAAGGAAAAAGGGGGCTCTCCTGATAAGATACCCTCAAAGTGTTCCAACGCCATTCTGCCTGCAACATTCCTATCGGAGGTGTAGGTTCTATTTCCAATGTGAAAATTAACTTTCATGCACTTTTTATCCTTTATGCATATGTGAAAGAAGCGCTATTATGATAAACTTCTCATAACCATCTCACCTGAGAGAGTTGTCTATAATCCCTCTCGATCTACATATGTTTTTTTGGAAAGGGCATATTGCTTATCACAAAGAGAGATGAAAGCGTTGTCATCCCAGTTGATTTGAAGAACTTCTTCTAGATGATCAACCTTCTTTTGAATACAATCAACCTCAGAAACCACCTTGGATCTGCTCACAAGCCAAGTCTTAAGGTCCTTTCTGAGACATGAGAGGCGATTCTCCAGGCTGTGCCAGGATCTCTCGTCATACCTCTGACCCCACGACTCCATCAATAACTGAAAGAAGGAATCCTCTCGATGCTAGGTATTAGAGTAAAAGAAGGCTTGATTAAACACATGATCTCTCTTAACCTCCACTAGCAGCGGGGCATGATCGGAAATGGAGCGGGAAAGGTGAGAAACTACCGTTCTGGGCCAAAGTTCTAACCCCTAAAAATTCGCAATACATCTGTCCAAACGGATCCAAATGCGATTTGACCCTTCACGATTATTGCACCATGTGTACCTTGGCCCGAAGAACCCTAAATCCAAAAGACCAGTAGAAACCATGCAGGACCAAAATCCATGCATACCACCTAGATTCGTAATCGAGCCATCTCTTTTTTCTGAAGGGTCTGAGATGGAGTTGAAGTCACCACCAATGAACCACGGCAGAGAGCCAAGGTTGAAAGCCTGAAGGTGATTCCAGAACTCCACCCTCCCAAGAGGATCAGTGCATTCATAAACAAATGTTAAAAGAAGATCAACTCTCTCACATGAGATTTTTGGCCAATACACTGGGTCATAATACTCACAACCTTGACGGTAACCTTTTTGTTCCAACATATCCAAATTTTAGAATTATTCTGACATCTATGTAGAACGTTCGGAAAACCCATTTTCTTAGCAAGCCCTAGAAGTTTGATTGGATCCTGTATATGTTAGAGAATAGCAACAAGGGAGAGGTGGTGTTTCCTAGATTCAGAAGAGATATAGGTATGTTTGGCTTGAGCTCCCAAACCCCGTGCATTCCAGATCATAAGGGGAAGCATCAAAACAGACCCATCCGAGCTCTATGGCATGAAGGGCTAGAAAATGTAAGGGGTGCAAGAAAACCTGTATCCTTTGATTTGGAGCGTGTAACCGGTCCCCCAAAATCAGCGGCTCAAGAAGCAGGTTTTGGAGATCGAATGATCTTCTTGAATAGATAATCCTAGTCCTCCAAGAGAGGCCATATTTTAGACAAGTAAAACCCCAAGGAGTTCGCGTCCAAGCCTGAATGCATCGGAGAGTCCAGAAGAATGCACTGAGGAGAATGGCGGGATGAACAGATCTCTTTATCGACACCCTCGGGCAGGCGTCCATGCGATGGCAACCCCTCATCAGCCAAAGCCATGCTACACACAAACGACCTTTGAATAAACTCTAGGTAAAGCTGGGTCGAGATACAGAAGGTCGCAGGATGGTGCGACAAGGGCTTCGTTGGGCTCGGAAAGGAGAGAAGGACGCTGGAGTCACAGGGAGATAGGAGATTTCCTGAGAAAAGGAACTCGTACAGAGGAGCGTTCCCAGAAGGCTCTGAACTCGGTGACAGGACAATGAGGTCTGAAGATTCAGGCACCGGATCTGATAGGCCAGCGATAGTGTCAGAGGGTGTCGTTGCCTCGGGAACCTTGGTCACATGACGACCTTCCAAATAATTTGAATTCAAAAATGTCCCTCCAATGGAAACCTTTCCTGTCACAATCCTGAAAGACCCTAGAGGAGCCCTATCCTGGTCGTTCAATGTGCCAGAAGTGCTCGCCTCCGATGGCATTCTTTGGCAGGAAGCGACAGAATTCCCATGCAGAAAACAAAAAACACAAAACTTTGGGAGTTGCTGAATGGAAATATGTTGCCACCAATGGAATCCATCACTCGCCCTCAGTAGGATACGTGAAGGCCATTTCACAGAGATATCCAGTTCCACACAAAGGCAAGGATAATCAGTGGCTTATAGGCACCGAGTGTTCAGATCGGTGCATAGGAACAAACCCAACGAATCGACAATGGCCTTCAAGATTGTCAGGTTGAGGAAAGGTAGCGGAAGACCAGGAAAACTAAGCCAGATTGCATCTGAAGGGGATTCTTGACCAAAATCACAATCCCAAGACCACCGCGTCAAGGACAAGTGCCACGAACCACACCTTCTGGGAGTCTTGGGTGAAACCACAATCGAAGGAATGGTCGGCAGGTTCGAAGCAAACCCAAGATCAGATTCCCTTTCCAACAGGTCATGAGCCGATGACCCACTACATAACGCATCCTTGAAGGAAACCTTTGAACGCACCCCTCCCGAATCTCTATCCTACATTGATAGAGGGGGAAAAGAACCAGCAACAGCAGGAGACAAAGCTCCACCTGTGGAAGGATAAGTGCCTGAGAGTGGAAGTGAAGAGAGCGATGTGGAATCCATCTCAGAAATCATTTCTAGTTTACATATTGAATAAGAGGTGGAGTTCTCTATCAACCAGCTTCCCGGAGATACACCAGTGTCCATCCCTCCAAATATGATGGCCACTCCTATGTTGTATGAGCTCAATATATAGTTGGAGGACTTTGAAGATAAGGTTTTTATATTTTCCAATACTTCTATCTCGGGTTCACATATAATGTTTTCCAAGAAGGATGGTGGTACCCTGAATCTTTGCGTAGATTACAGTTGGTAAAACCAGCTCATGGTTAAGAATTTGTATCCACTCCCTTATCTAGATGACCTCTTTGACCAGATCTGAGGAGCATAGGTTTTCTACAAGATCAACATGATGTCAAGATATCACCACGTATATGTTAGACATTAATTCACACCTTATACAATGTTACATAGAAGGCGT
The DNA here is from genome assembly GCA_963277665.1 of Viscum album. Lineage (NCBI taxonomy): Eukaryota > Viridiplantae > Streptophyta > Magnoliopsida > Santalales > Viscaceae > Viscum > Viscum album. Next base: position 1,233,861,269 of record OY728152.1, read on the forward strand.
GGTCTTTATGAGTATCTAGTAATATCATTTGGTCCCACAAATGTGCTGACCATTTTCATAGCTCTAATAAATCATGTTTTCCAACCATTTTTTGATTCATTTGCAATAGTCTTTGTGGATGAAATCTTGGTGTATTCTCATGCTTGACATGATCATTCTAAACATCTTGAGATCATTATAAATAAACTAAGAGAGCATAAATTGTATGGTAATCTCAGAAAATTAAACTTTTAGATAGAATTGATGCATTTCTTAGGTTATATTATTTCAAAGGTTGGAGTGTGGATTGACCCAAAACAGGCGAGTGTAATAGTTACATGTGAGCATCCAAATAATGTTTTTTACATATATAGTTTCTTGTGGATGGTTGGGTATTATAAGCGCATTATATAGGAATTTTCACACTTAGAATCACATCTCATGGGTTTGACTAAGTAGGGTTTGAATTTTTTATTGTTAGAATCCCATTAGATCACCTTTTAGGATATGAAAGGGAGATTGAATTCAATGTTGATCCTCATTCTTCTATAGATGGGTAGAAGCTATATAGTCTATTGTGAACCCTCATGTATCTGCCTTGGAGTATTTCTGATTTAGGATGATCGAGTCATGGTGTACGGATCTAATCTGTTGATAATGCATGAGAAAAATTTCCCAATGCACAATATCAAGTTAGATTTTGTGGTTCATTCCTTGCATTATCGGAGGAATTACCTACTAGGAGAGAATTTGTGGTATTCACTGGCCACAAAAGCATTAGGTATATTTTCAAACATCATGAATTTAAACTTATGAAGTGAATATGGGTTGAATACCTTAAATACATCAATTTTGTTCATGCCTATAATCCTAGGAAAGGAAATGTTATTGAGTATTCTCTAAGTTAGAGGACAAAGAAACATGTAGATTGAGAGGCTAGAAATGAGGGGTAGTTTATGGAACTATTTTTTAAAATGCATAGTATGTTCAAGACTATCATGGACCGTCTGTACTTTCATTATTTTTAGTGACTTATTCACTTCTTTAGAGAATAAAAATGATTCATATAAGAAACAATCCTTTCAGACATAAATAATACTCCCTTTTGGACAAATATTCAATATATAATAATACTATCCATTCTATAACTGCAATGATTTAGATTATTTTGAGATTAAATATAAAATATTATTATTTTATGAAATATATTCAACATCATCTACTAATAACTTTTCACATTATAGTACTATTAGGAATACCCTATGTTAACCTTTCTTTATAAATTGTGGATGGAAATAAAAGAATTGGTGAGCTCATATTCTCAGTAAGGGTAAAAATATGAGATATCAATCCATGATCTTATTAAATCATAGGATAAGAATAAGGTTATGTGATTATGATCATAACATAAAAAGTTCATACCCAAACATTAATAGAGCATAAAAATGATTGTTGGTATAAAATTATCATTTTAGAAAACATGGACCATAAGAGTGATTTGGGTCTACCGACCATGTAATGGGCTAAATTCCCATTGGGCCATTGGGCTATGTAATGGGTCTCCCTCTACCCAGTTAAAAGAGGTCTTTGCTTTTCTTTAAATAATAAATGTGTCTTCGACCCCAACCTTTAATAAAATGAACCATTAGAGTGATAAATAATCATTAATTAATCATGAACCATAATACCCTATCATAAAATTGTGTCACCATCATAAATATTGAAAACCATTTCATATATCAAGGTTAACTGCCAATACATTGAATATTGTGGATCATGACAATCATGTTTCCCATAATACTTTAGTACAAACCTATTTCCAAATGTATATTAGGGCACACCTATTTCCCATTGTGGATTATTCCCATCGACTTGTTTCCCCATATTTTCCCATGAGATATTAAGGTGTACCCAATGAATTAGAGGGAGATATATTTCACACCCTTCACATAATAAATACCATACATATGTGTTCCATAGGACCATAAATCATTTATCATATCAAAACCCATGAAAATAAATGGGTTTTATAAACATTTTATCATAGCATAACCAATGGACAAAAAACATGTTTCATAAACATTATGCCATCATTAATATAAACCAACCAAATAATGAGTATGGATTTTATCCTTGGATAATATTCCCAATAAAAAATATGTAACATAAAATAATGTTTTCCTATAAGGAAAAATATTTTGAAATATCACATTAATAAATTCATTAGGAAAATATCCTTTCTATTTTGAAAACATTTTTTTAAATGTCACCCAATTACAAAAGAAAACATTTTATTTTAAAAATAACCTTGTATGATTGTAAATGAATCTTTATCAGATTATGAATTCATGAAAGAAGGAAAATCCTCTTATATTATATAATTTAAAAAACATTCCTTTAGTTTTTTTTGAAATGTCACAAAGTACCTTGTTTGTAAAACTAAAAAAAAGATTTCATTCAAACGGTTTTGTAAAAATATCAAAAATTGGGAAATGAGATTTTAAAAAATATTAATAATACCTTTTAATTTCTTTAAAAAACATGGACATGGAATATAAATATTCCCCAATTTTTACTTAAACAATAACAATCCTGAATAATGATGAGATGTGAAATAAATTCTTACCACCTTGGTCTATTTTGAATCATAAGCCCCATGAATGAAAGAAATTAATACAGATTTGTATATCCCATTATTTTAATGAGAATAATTGTATAATACCTTAATTATTATTATATAAACCACACAAAATAATCATGTACTGGGTAAGTCATGTGTCCCATAGAATTAAATGTGACACAAAAATTCATTACCTCAAGTATTGTCTTTCTTCATTGACATTAAAACATAATATATAATAAATATGAATTTATTATATATTTATTCCATAAAATTAATTATATCATACAATTTATTAGTTATTTATATCATATTATCACCCATTTATTAATAATTGTTTTATTAAAACAACTATTATGGATGATAACTGTTTCTGTTTCCAAGCATGATTTTGTTTAGTAGTCTTGGTCCCTATACATTGATCATGGTCTCATAATTTTAAGAATTTTAATCATGGTATAAAAATAATATATAATAATTATATAAATATTTATAATCATTAATATAATGTAATGATAGAATAATGAATTACACTATTCATGTAGATGGTAGGTCAGGCGAACACATGGACGATGTTTTCCATTTCCGATTGATGGAATGAAATAATTTTAAATAATATTTCATATTTGAATAATAATTATTATATCATATATATCATATAAATTCATTAATATCCTCATAAAAACCATCAATAAAATATGGTGATGAATAATGAATTGTATCTCTACGTAGAGATGATAAGTCGTACGTACGCACGAGCAATACTTTCAATGATTATTTTATGGGAAATAGGGTGTATAATAGTTTTTTAATAATCATAATACAACTTCAGAATATTCAGTATACTGAGTTTATTATTAGATGATAAACATCTTATATTTAGATGAGGTAAGAAAGAGTATAAAAATAATGTGATTGGTTTGAGCAATTACCTATTCTTCGAAAAGTCTCATTTGGATCTCCTATAAAGGTATCTAGGGTTATTATTTTGAGAGTATCAGCACATATATAAGGTTTTTATGGAATTTTAGAATATAAATTTTCAGGGTATGGTCACAATTAAAGGAAAAATGTTTTTTAAAGAAGTGATGGAGGAGGTTCCCTTTTATAATTTAGGTGAGAGATACATTTGGAATTTAAAAAAAGATTAAATTATAATAAATTAATTTTCTATAAAAATACCACCAAATGCATGATATTATAATAAAAGATAATATAAGGTTTTAATATCATCAACCAATATATTTAATATGTGTTTTAGTGTTATTTTATACCATATAGTATTTGATTAACCCTTTGTTAACCTATTTTAATTTTAACTACCATATAAACTTTTCAATATTAAAAGATTGTAATTATTAATTATATGGTGTAAATTGGACCATAAATGAAACATCTATAACATTTTAGATAATATAGTTGTCATTTTTTATTTTTTAAATATTTTTATAATTTTTAAATAATTTAATAAAATATTAATCTCATAAAACATTACTATTCGCAATTTTGATACTATTCAGTACTATAACATTAAAAATATAAACACAACAATTAAAAATAGAAAAAATTTATTTTATTATATCCATAACTAGTCAAGTTCATCAGTACAATTCATGGATAAAATTAAATATCTTAAATTATATTATTTTTTTTTTAATATCATTTATCTGATGTTTATGTTAATTGAAGGATTACTACATCAACATTGTTTAGGAATTTAGGGTAATATTTTTAAATAATAAAAAGTATAAATAAATTACCATGATTAAGATAAATATTTTATATTGAAAATTACTATTTATATTCTAAAATATCCTTTTGATAACCCCATATTAGAAATGATATAGTATTTAAAAACATGAATAATACATCATTGACTTTTCATAAAATAAAATATTATAAATTTCATAATATCATCCATATAAAGGCCCATAATTTACATATAGATATTACATAAACTTCTAATAATATTTATTATATAACATAACAAAACCATGCCATGACCATATAAGTTTAGTGTATTTAGAAAATGGGAAATATAAACAAGTATTTCATAAAACATAAAAATTGTCCCCCTCTTATTTCTTCACAACTATAATCCTTTTTGAAATAACTTATTTAATAACCTTCTTCATGACCTGTGGAAAATAATCATATGAAAGGGTGATCAAAAATATTAAATAATGGTAAAAAAGGGAAATATCATTCATATCATAATCACAAGAACATAACATTTTAAAATCTTATCCTACATATAAATGATCACAATATCATGTCATGGGATAGATCATAAACGTGTAATGTAATCACATTAGTAATAACATAGGACATGAAATTTTGTGTCATGCACACATTAGCATAGAAACTCATTTCATATTAGTTAAGGCTCATTACCGAAACCATCATGGCAGACAAAGCCCATTACTAATCCGCGTTCACTCCTCACTCCTGCCCTATATTACTGAACCAAGTTTACTTTCCATTAAAATAATGGAAATCTCAATAGATATAAATATTTACCCATTTAATTGGAAAGAGATATAAGACCTACCCAAATCATAATGAAACCATTCTTACGTGTTCCAAAAAAACATAAAAACATTCACCATAACATAACCCATGAAAAAAATGGGTTTATTAAATATCATTTCGTCATAATTAATAAAAAAATTATAGTAATAATAGGGTTTGAAATATAATCATATTTAATGAGTTTAATCTTAGATAGAAAATAATCTTGACAAATGTCTTGAAATTAATTCCTGAACAAAAATATCATTTCTTCTTCAAAAACATTTTCCATCCTCAAAATGCCACACAATTTTAGAAGAAATAATTTTATGTGAAAATAAACTTTTAACCATGTAGGGAAAGATTCTAGGAAATAATAAATAATTAATGTTTATGAATTTGTTTATATAATAATGTTAAAAAAACATTCTTCTCGTACTTTTATTGGAAGAGTAAAAAAGTACCTCGCATCGAAAACGAAAAATGATATCATTCATACAATTTAGTAAAAATTTACCAATTGGTAAAATGGAATTTTATAAATTATAGGAGGATATAGAAAATATTTATGAAATATGGATTTGGATGATAAATATACCCCATCGAATACATACGAATAAACAATCTCGGATAAAAAAAATGATTTGCAATGTTATACCTTACCTTAGGTTTGATATACTTAGTATGTATTTAATCCTCATGTATAATGATTTAAATAATGTTAATAATTTATTATATAATCTTAATAATTTTTATGATAGCATTTATGATCATAGTTTCCTCCGTTTATTAGTAATATTTCACTTTTACTTGTTATTCAAATATTAACTAGCTTTTGTTCTTATGCCTTTTTTGTCAGATAAGTTCTTATTACTCTTTTTAAGTTATAGTTATGTCATTTACAGAATGATATTAGTATAATATATATAATATTTATTCACTCAATTCATGTATATAATAATGTTTTAATGAATATCATGTAGAATGAATTGCATCACATCGTGGAGACAGTAAGCCATACGCACACACGAGCGATCCTTTCATTCCCATTTTACTTTAATGGAATTGAATTGGATGGTCTATAATATTTCAGAATTAGTATAATGTTATAATAATAATATATAGTTATTATTTCCATCATTATACCCATCCGAGTAAGGTGGTGGTGAAAAACAGATTACACCACGACGTGGAGACGATAAGCTGTACGTAACCGTGCATGGTGATTTTATTTTTCATACAATGGGTAGAGGGTGGAATATGGTTGTTTCATATTTAAAGTAAAATATAATTATATTAGTGATACTTATTTTATTACTTTATAATTAAAAAAATAATTAATACGAAGTATAAGAATAAATAAGTTTGAAAGAATCAGTAGATGAGATTACCCCTTCCTCGACGTGCTCCCTCTAAATCTATTTATAGAGCACTAGAGTTAGTCTTTGAAGAAGATCATAACCACTATAATAAAAATAGAGAAGTTGATAAGTAAAAATATAATTGGATGGCTGAGCATTAAGTCTCATAATTAAGTGAAGAGGTGAGGGAGGAGGTTCCCTTTTATAATTTATGTGAGGGTCACTTTTGGAAACTCCATAAATAAGAATTTATAATAAAATCTAACCCTACCCAAAAACCTCCAAAATGTTCTAATTTACAATATTATATGATACATGGATTTAATATCATCATCTAATAAATTTTTGAAGAATTATTTTTTCAATTTAAACCATATCGATTTAATTGATATTAGTTATTCTATTTAATTTTAATTGTGGTAATAACATTCTAAACATTTAATGTTTATATATATTTAATTATATAGTTTAAATTGACCATAAATGGGTTGTTAATGACATTTTAGATCCTATAATTATCATTTCTTAATTTTTAAATATTTTTATGATTTTTAAATAATATAATAAAAAGTTATTTATATAAAATATCAATAATGTCAATTTTGACATTATTATTTTATTTGACTATAACTAAAATACTCACAAGATATAAATTCAAAAAAAATATTTCATACACTTAAAACATGTCATATTCCCATATAAAATTTGCGTAACATGTTAATTAGTTCATATAAAATTTATTTTATTATTTTTAATACTATTTATTTGATATTACTGTTAATAAAATAATTTTTACATCTCTATTGTGTCACCATTAATGGTAATTATTTAATCTATAAAAATTATAAATAAACTTTTATGATGTAGGTAATTATTTTATATTTCTAGATACTATATATATTAGGTATTATCTCTTAGTTATCCATATATTAAAATTAATATACTTATAAAAAAATGAGATTGTGACATTTTATCACATTCATTGGTTTTTATTACATTTATTTCATATTCATAGGTAATTGGCCATTAAGTGATTCCATTTAGAACAAAAGATGAAAAGGGTATAATTTAGTCATCCAATTGGATTTTCACTACTGTTAAGGTAATTTTAAAATATTATTGTTACCATTAATTACCCAATTTACCTTTAGCCGTGGTAATAAAAAAATTACCAAAGTTAATATAAATAATTCCCAAAAATAAAAGTATCCTATTAACATAATTTATACCTCATGATTCCAACTAGGGAATCCATTTTTCAAAATTCAAAACAAGTGAGCTGCAGTAATTAATTTAAAATTAATCACATTGTTGAAATGAGAAAATGAGTTTTAAAAGTTAAAACATTAAAAAAGATTGAATTTTTTTACCGATGAATTCAATGTAAAATTATTTCTAATGACATAAATTATATTAAATTATAAAAATATATTATATTTATTCTTTAAAACAATTCAATATTATAATTTAAACAGGTAAATTATCTCAATGAAATAGATGGTTTTATTTAAAATTTAGCAAATTTTTACTATTCATCAAAACATGAAATTTATCATAAATTTATCCAAAGTTAATTTTTATTTCCCTTTCCAAAATAAAAATTTTATGTTTTTATATAAAAATTATTAATGTGTCAAAATCACAATTTAAAAGGGGTTCTCCATTTAAAGGTGTAAAATTAAACGTTAAAAAATCAATTTTTATACATCACATAGGGTTTTAATCATACCCTATGAGTGAAATATACATTGGATGAATATAAAAAGATATTTAATTTAATATATAACACCTATGTATCTCATTAATTTCATTACGAAAATTAATTCACTCAAAACTAAAAATATATAATTGATTTATATTTTTCAAAAATAATTGATAGTCAATGAATTCACAACGGATTTTCATAAGTTAGTTATAATTATTCCTGCAATCCTAATGGCTAGAATATAATGGTAATTTTATAATAAGGGAATCTCACAGTTCGTTTAAACTCACTATTTTGTGCAAAGAAATCTACGAAAAAATAAAAATTATTTAAAGAAAATATTTCATAAAACCATCCGGGTGTTACATTCTACCACCCTTAAACTGAATTTCTACCTTGAAATTTGTCAATTGGAAACAAAAATATGAGGATAAATCTCCTTCATCATATCCAAAAGTTACCATGTATATTCTTCAAATTGGTAGTTCCTCCATAAAACTTTATCCAAGAATGTGGTCTTGTTTCATAGAAATTTTTCGCTACGATCTAGAATCTCTATTGGTTGTTAATCATAAGAAAGATATTTCTCTAGTGGTACAACTTCTGAGCATAGTACATATGAAGGATAGAGTATCTACTTTCTCAGGAGATATATATAGAACACATCATAAAATTGGGATAGATTTGGTTGAAGCTCTAGTGGGTAAGCTACCTTCCTAACACGATCTACAATTTCAAAAAAACAGAAATACCTAGGGATTATCATTCCCTTCATTCCAAATCTCATTACTCTCTTCTAGGGAGATATTCGTAGAAACACATTATCACCCAATTCAAACTCTATGTATTTTCTTCGGTTGTAAACATAACTTTTTTATCGACTCTAAGCTAATATTATATGTTGTTGAATAAATATTACATTTTCTTCCATTTCATCAAAAAGTTCTGGTCCTCATAGCTTTCTTTCTCCAAAATCATCCTAGTAAGTTGTATTTATGATCTTATTTCCATAGAGGGATTCATAAGTATCCATGTAAATACTAGATTAAAACCTATTATTGTATAAAAATTCCACCAAAAGTAGGTTTTGATCCCAGCCACCTTTAAAATCCAAAGAGAATGTTGTCAACACATCTTCCAGAGTTTGAATTGTCCTCTCAGACTGACTATCTGTCTGAGGATGATAAGTAGTGTTGATATTTACCTTTGTATTCAAATCATGCTAAAGAAATTGCCAGAAATTATAGGTAAACCTTCGATCCTAATCAGATATAATGGATAGTGGTACTCCATGCAATTTTACCACTTATTTTACAAATATCCTAGAAAGATGATCAAGAGATAAATCCTCTCTAATAGCAATGATGTGTGCCGACTTTTTAATGTGATCAACTATAACCCAGATAGAATTATTTTCTTTGGATGTTTTGGGAGGTCTGATGAAAAATTTCATAGTGATGTTTTCCCATTTCCATTATGATATGGGTAATAGTTGTAACATCCCCTTATACTTCTGTCTCTCTGCCTTAACATTCTGACAAACCAAGCATCGAGAGACATATTCGGTGACATATCTTTTTATGTTATCCCAACAGAAGCACTCATTCCGGTCCCTGTATATCTTTGCGCGTCTAGGGTAAATAGAGAATAAAGAACTTTAGTCCTTATCCAATAGATACTTCTTTAATTAAGGTATGGGAGGGATACAAACCCAATTCCCTAACCTTATTATTTCATCACAATCAAGGTTGAATTCAGGAACATTTATCACCATCTTTTGTAACTTTACATCTTCCCTATGAACCTCCTTAATCTTCACCTATATAGATGGTTGAAAATTCATTTGAGAAGGATAATATTTCCCCCCTTCCATTAAAATTTCAAGATACATCCTTTGAAAATCCATAAATATTGGATCATCCATGATTCTCAAAATGGACAATCTAGCACGGTCTTTTCGAATCAAATCATCTTCCACCTTGTTCACTTTACCAAGGTGATAATGTATTGAGCAGTTGTAACCTTTAGTCAACTATAACCATATTCTTTGGTGCATATTTAGATCATTTTTTTGTGAAAATATACTTTAAACTTTTATGATCAGTATAAATATCACACCGTTCACCATAATGATAATTCCTCCATATCAATAATGAAAATATTACTGTAGTTAAATCCAAATCATGAGTTGGGTAATTTTTCTCATGAATTTTCAACTATCACAAGGCATAAGATATCACCATATCATTTTTCATGAGAACACATCACAGACCCTTCTTGGATGCATCACTATAGATGACAAACAATTCTTCACGATAGAGAAATCTGATCACAGGTGCACTGGATAACCTTCTTTTGATCTATTTGAAATTCTCTTCACATTCCTCCTTCCGAATGAACATAACTCCATTATGAGTAAAATTGGTGAGTTCATTAGATAATGATGAAAAATAATTCACAAAACATTGATAATATCCATGTCACGACCCGACCCTAACCGGGCTCGAGCCGTAACTACCCCAGGCCCGCCTCCATAGGCCAAGGGATGGAGACCAGCGCCGAAGGCACAATAACTCGGGGAGGCATTTTCCCAAGTACCTGTACACACACACGTAGAAAACTCAATGAAAATGTGAAGAGTAAAAGTAAAGACAAGCAAAGTAAAGGGAAACTGCTATATATAAACCACAGTGTGCATCGACCTCTAATAGTACAAAGTACAGTGCTGAAAAGGAAAAAGGGAAAAACACGTGCCCAACCAGAAAAGGTGCCACAACCCGGAAATAGGTAAACAAAAATGAACAGCTGATGGGTCTCCCACCTGGAACCTGGCTACGACCACCGCACGCGGTCCAAGCTCCTGAACTCCTATGCTCTACTGAAGTCACGACCAACCTGTCCATCATCTTCAAGGGCACACCAAGTGAGGGAAAAGCCCAAGTAGGGGTGAGTATAAAAATACTCAGTAGGATACCCCGAAGGCTCGAGGGAGCAACAAAGGAGGTACCGAAGGGTGAGAAGTAGAGCGAACGGGAAAAGTAAAAGAGTACAACAAGGAGTGCAGTAAAGAGTATAGTAAAGAGTCCAGTAAAGAGTCCAGCTCAACCCAACAAGAGGAAAGAAGGTAGACTCGTCCAAACACAAGGAGCTGGAAATGGTGAGAAGATGAAATTCCCGTCGAGTCTTCGCTACCTATAGTAGGAGATTAGACTCGTCCAACCATGAGAATCTTGAAACGGAAAGCACGTGGCATACCCCGCACGTCTTCGCCTCTCTTGGAAGGAGAGTAACCAAACCCAAGAAGTGGGTACTAGAATATGGTATACACATAGCCATATGCTCTATCAAGAAGCCCGAACAACTTCGTAAGGGGATCTCCATCCCGTAGCTCAGCCCAAGAAAGAGTATCCAACAGTCCCAGAAGTAACACCATCGATGCCCAGCATCCTGCACGTCTTCCCCGAACTGCATGAAAAGGGGCTCAATCACCACACCTCGACACTATCCGCTTTGGGCAGCACTGACTCGCCCGCACAATTTTAGGTCGCGTCACAAGGATGCGTCTCGGTGGGGGAAAGCGCTCCTCGTACTTGAGAGTTCTAGGGGAATGTCAAACCACACCACGTCACTGCCCAACAGTCGAGAGGTCTGCTCAAAGTCGACAGGAGACCCCCTGCCCATCCCCACTGGAGGATCCCTGGAAGTCAACGGGTTCCCACTAAAGGGAGACCCGGAAAGTCAAAGGGTTCCACATTTCCCAGTCACGTAATAGGGTAATCCATTGGAGGGCGACCCGGATAAAGTCGGAAACGAGACCACTACCTAGCCCAGGTGGAGGTAACCCGACATCGGGGACCACTGCCCAGCCCAGCTAGAGGTAAGCCCGGCATCGGGGACCACTGCCCAGCCCAGCTAGAGGTAAGCCCGACATCAGGGACCACTACCCAGCCCAGCTGGAGGTAAGCTCGACATCGCTCTGGCCATCCCTGTTGGATGGTAACTCCTCGGGGAACACCGCTGTACTGGCCATCCCTGCTGGATGGTAACCCACTGGCGAGCCCTGCTCGAAACAAACTCAGCCCTGCTAGAAACAAACTCAGCCCTGCTGGAACAACCTCAGCCCTACTGGAAACAACCTCAGCCCTGCTGAAACAACCTCAACCCTGCTGGAACAACCTCAGCCCTGCTGGAACAACCTCCTGGGTAGAGGATCGGTGCCCGCGTAAAGTGTTGGTCACACCGAAACCACAAGCTCTACCAGGGAACACGGAGCAATGAGAGAAACTCCCCAGGAGTCACAAGGCGATCCTGCTCCAATCCTCTGAGTCACTGTCGAAGCGGACAGAGACACCTCATCCCAGAAAGTGGGGAAAATTCCCACGCTGCAGGAAAACCTGTAGTTGTAGACGGTGTCGCAGTCTGGTGAAAGGGCACAGTACTGAAACCCCTCACAGCCGAAGAAGCAGAGGAACCAAACCATCTCTGCCGACCAAACCATCGAGAACAAGACCAGGGGGAGACCACTCAACCCTACTGGTCACACCAAAAGAGCACTAGGCCAGGGAAAACTCCTCCCTGCTGGTCAAACAAACGAGCGTAGAGGGACCCTCTACATCGCGAGAGGTCAAGGTAAGTAAAGAAGATCATGGCACACACATGGGTCCCACACGACATGTGGCCCCAAGTCAACCCCAACTGAGCGTACAAACATCCTCAAGTACAAATAACCACACGTACCTCCAAGCGCTCCTGTATACTCCTGGAGTATACCTCATTCTATCCCAAAGGCTATCGTGCACACGGCACCCAACGTCAACGCGAAGGCGTGACATAACAACTCCATCTCAAAGGCCTAGGCATGGACATCCACATCTCGTGAATCCTTTACATCACTCTCCCAAGAGTGCGCGATCACACGCCAACGGTCCGCTAAAGACAAAGTAGGGTGAACCACCACTGGAGGACCTTCCATGCTCCACATTCAATAATATCGTGCAAGAGGCTCCGCACAACCAAACGGATTGAACCATTGTAATCCTCGTGGAAAAACATGTGAGATCGACTACTTACTCACCTCCAACGGATATCCGATGAAAAAGTCACCAATACTGCCTCACGCCCGAACGACGTCCTGTGATCCCGAGCCTCGACCCCGAAAACAGTCGGGCGCATCACACTATTGCGACCCCCTTGGGAAAACATGTCAAAAGAACTACTCACTTGGGTGCAACGGATATCCGGAGAAAAAGGTGCATCCCGGCGCACCGCACATGAGTGGTTCCATAGGGACCCGCATCCCGGTCCTGAAACTTAATGAATGGATCACGCCGTTGTGATCCTCTCGAAAACGCACACAAGATGGAATATTCACTTGTCCAAAACGGTCGCCCGATGATAAAGCTGGAAATCACCGTCACCTCCCGAAACGGACCTCACGGGGCCCGCACCATCATGCGGAATTACTACGGGCAGACTGCGCCAACGTGTTGCCCTCGGAAAAACACCCAACATCGACTACTCGTACGCCCCGAACGGACGTCCGAGGAAAAAGTCACTAAAAGCTACACGAAGCTCAAAAGACGGGCCGTGGGGCCCACGCCTCAACTTCGGCCTCAACGCCCGAAACCGCCCTGGAAACCTCTGCCTCAGTTCCAGGGTCACAACGCCGCTGACGGCGCTCAAAACGGACGTTGGATGCGTCCGCGCCGCTCAAAACAAGATTCCCAGAAAAACGACATTCCACTTTAAGACGCGTCGCGCCTCCGAGGCCCATCGTTTCAGGAATTAAAAAATTCCCAAAACCATCTCAAAATATTGTCCTTGTCCCAAGGAATGCGTCGCCACTGACGGCGCGCGAATCCGACACCCGGTCTGACATTTACAGCCGTTTGAAAAAAAAGAACGGACATTAGTGGGCCAGGCCGGTTCTGCCGGCCCACTATCCTGAACTGGCCCGCAGTCGCGGGCCGGCCTCCCACGCCCGGACTGGCAGCGAGCTGGTCTGGCACTCTTTTCTCCCACAAAGACCCATCGAGTGCGGGTCTTGCTTGCCGCGGGGTCCCGAGGACCCCGCCCCCCGTCGTCGCCGCGTCAACTCGGCTAGGAGGGTCGGCCGCTCTCGTCGCCCGCGTGCCACGTCTAATCGGCGCTCGCTGGAGACCCCCGACCTCATCCAGATGCCACCCCTCTTGTCCTGGCCAGCCGCCATGGCACCCGCCTGAGGCCGTCCACGTGCCGCGACACCCTGCAGAAGCCGCCCGCGCGCCACTGGCTGCCACCGCCCCCAAAACCGGCCGGAAAAAAAACCAAAATCCGCAACTTTCGCCGGACGCCCCCGACCTCCCCCGAACTACGATTTCAGAACCAAAATAAGCCACAGAAAGAGAATAAAATCTATTACCAGATTATGGGATTTTTTCGAGGGTCGATCAATTAATTGATGCATAGAATCGAACTCAATGTAGGTGCGGGAATAAAATTGAAACCACAACAAATCCTACCTCGTGGGCATTGCCCGAAGCTTCACGGGCGATCAGCCGGAGCCGCTCCTTTCCGGAGAGGAGGAGGAGAGAAGAACTCCATTTGGTTGCTACCTTCTGCTAGAGAGCGAACAAGGGAGGAATATGGGAGGGGGTTAGGGCTTTAAGTAGGAAAAATAATTAATTTAAACATTAATTAATTAAAACTCCCAAAATAACCCGCATCCGAAACACCCGACGGGGTCGACGTTAAGCCTCCCCTAGGGTAAAAACCACCTCCTGAGCACAAAAGTGGTCTTGGAATTTTAATCTGAGGCCCCGTTAAAAAGTTATAAAATTTAACGTCCGAAGCCACTAAATTACGAAAACGCCCCTGGGGCCATTTTTCACAAACGGCTCGCGCCCGCGAAACTTATACCCCTCCTAGGGTAAACGGCATGCTACGAACTCAACGGTGCCCCTGGTTTTACAACCTGAGCCACCGTTTAAGAGATACTAGTGTTTCTCCATTAAACGAATAAATTAATTTATTAATTTATCCGTTTAACCTTCTGAAAGCGAGCGAGGGGTCCAAACATCCCGCGCCGACATGTTTTATGTTGTGACAAGGGTAAAAACCCCATTCCGGACCCATTCGTACACTCAGATATCTTATCTGGAACTCCGTTTAGGAGTTATCCCATTTATTTGGCATTTCCAGTGTGAACACATTGAAATTTTAATTCCGGACACTCCGGGGCTCGGAATCGCATGCCGTCTGAAGGCGCTTCTCTGAATATCATCAAGATTATTCAAAAGTATTTCTCAGCAAAAACCGGGTTCTTACATAATTCCCTCCTTCAAGATTTTCATCCCCGAAAAGAAAAACTAGGGAGCAACACAGGGTACTAAGCCCACACCTGGCTTTCCCATACCCAAAAGAACCCACGCACGGCTCTGCATCGCCGCACACAGACCAAAGGATTGATCTGTTCATGCTAGGTCATCCCTTGCCGATGTCGTGCACCCACTCCAGACTTTGGGGTTAGGGAAAGGCGGTAGGGTACCTCTCCATCCCTTTGCACGGTCTCAAACGGCCCGAAGGCCCTCGGGGGTACCTCACCTCCCCGGTCAAACCTCTACGTCGCACGCCGCAGCTGGAATCACCGCTTGGGAATGAGACAAGGCCCGGTGATTCCCTCCTTTAGAATATCCATATGGTGAAGCACCCAAGGATATCTTCTCACTCAAGATTCCACAGCTGAGGATCTCTTACACGCTCGGTGAGCGATGGAGTCGACACCATCAACTAAAGGAAAAGGTCCCCCACCTTTTACCTTACCAACACAGGGTTACACCCGACGCCCCGCGTCACCCGGGTAACACATCAAACAAGGAGAATGGAGGAAAGAAGATCACACACAGAGTCTAACAATTCTACTGTAAAAAGGTATAAGTGTTATAGAGCGTACCTCTTATTACCTCATGCTCTGTAGGATAATAGACATCCAAAGCTCGCGGTTATCCTCGGTCCCAACTGTCAGCTCCTAGATCCTAACGTGGACCACCTAGTTGTGATGGGAAGACATCGTAACGTCGTCCCCCACTATCATCTCCTCCCGCTCCTCTGCTAGCACCACCTCTCTGGGTACTACTCCGATCACGAAACTGCCTCTGTCGTGGTGGTGCGCTTGCTGCCTGCCCGAAGCTCTTAGCAACTCGGGTCAGGCAGTCTCGTGCCAAGTGACCTCGCCCATCACAAGCATAGCGCCGACTCTTCCTAGGATACACTGGTGCCCTTCGGTGCCACTGTGGTGTATGACCACGCCCCTGAGTCCGGTTGTCAGTAAGCCACATGCGTCGAGGTTCTGCTTGCGGACGCTCCCTGGCTGCGACAGACGTCTCGGCTCCAACGTGCCTGCTGCCACCACTAACACTAGAACGCGACAGGAATCCCTCTGTCACCAGCGCCTGCTCTAGCACCCCAGCATATGTGGAAATTCCCAAGGGTACTATGACAGCACAAATCTCTCAGCGGAGACCCTGCTCAAACTTCCGCACTCGGAGGTTGTCGTCATGGACCAAGTCTGGGTAAAAGTGTGCATGGTCTGCAAAACTAGCCGCGTACTCGACCACCGTAATCCCTCCTTGCTGAAACTGCAGGAGCTCCTGAATCCGAATGGAGCTCAAGCAGGAGGGGAAAAACTCCTCGCGAAACAACAACTGAAAGTCATCCCATGAAAGCGACGACTCGTCAAGAAGCTGAGTCACCAGACTCCACCAACGCCAAGATGCTCCACGAAAAAGGGTGGATGCTAAAGCCACTCTCTGATATGTCGGCATTTGCACAAGCCTGAAAAGACGAACCACTACCTCGAGCCAAACCTATGCTTCCTGAGGGTCTGGCTCACCACTGAACCTCAACGGTCTCTGCTGCTGGAACTCACAGAGCGCGCTCAACCTGCGCTCAAGCTCAGCCTGCTCTGCTGAAACTTCCTGCTGCTCAACAAGTGGGGGTGCTGCTAGAGACCCACCCGGAGAAAGGGGCTCGCATGATGGGTCCTGGACTGTGGCCTTGTAGCTCACAGGGTCTTCGTCATGAACCAAAGCTGTAATCCTGGCTGGTTGTCCTCGCGGAGACATCCTGAAAATTATCAAGGAGTACCATGGTCAGATGAGCATATATGTATATACCAACAACAACAACAACGATGGGGAGCTCACTCAAGAAGGACAGTCAAGACTTAGTCCTATGTGATGCACAAACAAATTTTCCCTGCAAAAAGTGTCTCAGCATGCCGAGTCAACAAGCGGGCTATCAAGGTCCTGGTGAATGGATACGTCGGCCACTGCACCATCATTGGACTCCCTGGCCTGAGAGCCGATCTCGAGACACGTTGATACTGTTGCCCTAAATCCCAACCAATTCCTATTTTAGGGACGTCCGCACAACGTCCTAAGGAACGAACCCCCTCTGATACCACTTTGTCACGACCCGACCCTAACCGGGCTCGAGCCGCAACGACCCCAGGCCCGCCTCCATAGGCCAGGGGCTGGCGACCAGTGCCGAAGGCACAATAACTCGAGGAGGCCTTTGCCCAAGTACCTGTACACACACACGTAGAAAACTCAATGCAATAGTGCAGAGTAAAAGTAAAGACGAGCAAAGTAAAGGGAAACTTCTATATATAAACCATAGTGTGCATCGACCTCTAACAGTACAAAGTACAGTGCTGAAAAGGAAAAAGAGAAAAACAAGCGCCTAACCAGAAAAGGTGCCACAACCTGGCAACAGGTAAACAAAACTGAATAGCTGACGGGTCTCCCACCTGGAACCCGGCTACGACCATCGCACGCGGTCCAAGCTCCCGAACTCCTATGCTCCACTGAAGTCACGACCAACCTGTCCGTCGTCTGCAAGGGTACACCAAGTGCGGGCAAATCCCATGTAGGGGTGAGTATAAAAATACTCAGTAGGATACCCCGAAGGCTCAAGGGAGAAAAAAAGGAGGTACCGAAGGGTGAGCAGTAGAGTGAACAGGAAAAGTAAAGGAGTACAACAAGTAGTGCAGTAAAGAGTACAGTAAAGAGTCCAGTAAAGAGTCCAGCTCAACCCAACAAGAGGAAATAAGGTAGACTCGTCCAAACACAAGGAGCTGGAAACAGTGAGAAGATGAACTTCCCTTCGAGTCTTCGCTACCTATAGTAGGAGAGTAGACTCATCCAACCATTAGAAGCTAGACACAGAAAGCACGTGGCATACCCCACGCGTCTTCGCCTCTCCTGGAAGGAGAGTAACCAAACCCAAGAAGTGGGTACTAGAATAGGGTATATACATAGCCATATGCTCTGTCAAGAAGCCTGAACAACATCGTAAGGGGATCTCCATCCCGTAGCTCAGCCCAAGAAAGAGTAGCCAACAGTCCTAGAAGTAACACCATCGATGCCCATAATCCCGCATGTCTGCCCCGAACCGCAAGCAAAGGGGCTCAATCACTACACCTCGACACTATCCGCTTTGGGAGGCACTAACTCGCCCGCATGGTTTTAGGTCGTGTCACAAGGACGCGTCTCGGTGGGGAAAAGCACTCCTCATAATTGAGAGTTCTAGGGGAACATCAAACCACACCACGTCACCGCCCCGCAGT
Source organism: Viscum album (assembly GCA_963277665.1). Classification (NCBI taxonomy): domain Eukaryota; kingdom Viridiplantae; phylum Streptophyta; class Magnoliopsida; order Santalales; family Viscaceae; genus Viscum; species Viscum album. The sequence continues at coordinate 1,233,880,051 of OY728152.1, forward strand.
CGAGAGGTCTGCTCAAAGTCGACAGGCGACCCCCTGCCCATCCCCACTGGAGGATCCCTGGAAGTCAACAGGTTCCCACTACATGGAGACCCAGAATGTCGACGGGTGCCACACTGACCAGTCCCGTAACAGGGTAATCCACTGAAGGGTGACCCGGCTAAAGTCGGCGACGGGAACACTGCCCAGCCCAGCTGAAGGTAACCCAGCATCGGGGACCACTGCCCAGCCCAGCTGGAGGTAAGCTCGGCATCGGGGACAACTGCCCAGCCCAGCTGGAGGTAAGCCCGGCATTGGGGACCACTGCCCAGCCCAGCTCTAGGTAAGCCCGGCATCGCTCTGGACATCCCTGCTGGATGGTAACTGCTCGGTGAACACCACTGTAATGGCCATCCCTGCGGGATGGTAACCCACTGGTGAGCCCTGCTCGAAACAATCTCATCCCTGTTGGAAACAACCTCAGCCCTACTGGAACAACCTCAGCCCTGCTGGAAACAACCTCAGCCCTGCGGGAACAACCTCAGCCCTACTGGAACAACCTCAGCCCTGGTGGAACAACCTCCTGGGTAGAGGATCGGTGCCCTCGTAAAGTGTTGGTCACACCGAAACCACAATCTCTACCAGGGAACACGGAGCAACAGGAGAAACTCTCCAGGCCTCATAAGGCAATCCCACTCTAATCCGATGAGTCACTATCGAAGCGGACCGAGACACCTCATCCCAGAAAGTGGGGAAAACTCCCATGCTGCACGAACACCCGTAGTCGCAGACAGTGTCGCAGTCTGGTGAAAGGGCACAGTACTGAAACCCCTCACAGCCGAAGAAGCAGAGGAACCAAACCATCTCTGTCGGCCAAACCATCAAGAACAAGACCAGGGGGAGACCACTCAACCCTACTGGTTATACCAAAAGAGCACCAGGCCAGGGAAAAATCCACCCTACTAGTCAAACAAACGAGCGCAGAGGGGCCCTCTACGTAGCAAGAGGTCAAGGTACGAAAAGCATATCACGACACGCACGTGGGGCCCACACGACGTGTGGCCCCAAGTCAACCCCAACTGAGCGCACAACCATCCTCAGGTAAAAACAACCACACGTACCTCCAAGCGCTCCCGTATACTCCTGGAGTATACCTCATTCCATCCCAAAGGCTATCGTGCACACGACACCCAGCGTCAACGCGAAGGCATGACGTAACAACTCCACCTCAAAGGCCCAGGCACGACCATCCACATCTCGTGAATCATTTACATCACTCTCCCAAGAGTGCGTGATCACACGCCAAGGGTCCTCTTCAGACAAAGTAGGGAGAACCACCACTGGAGCAACTTCCATGCTCCACATTCAATAAGATCGCGCAAGAGGCTCCACAAAACCAAACAGATTTCACCGTTGTAATACTCATGGAAAACACGCGAGATTGACTACTTACTTGCCTCCAACGAATATCCGACGAAAAAGTCACCAGCACTGCCTCACGCCCGAACGACGTCCCATGATCCCGAGCCTCAGACCTGAAAACAGTCGAGCGCATCGCACCATTGCGATCCCCTCGGTAAAACACGTCAAAAGCACTACTCAATTGGGTGCAACGGATATCCAGAGAAAAAGGAGCATCCCGACGCACCGCACTCGAGCGGTGCCATGGGGACCCGCATCCTGGTCCCGAAACTCAACAAACGGATCACACCGTTGTGATCCTCTCGAAAAGGCACACAAGATGAACTATTCACTTGTCCAAAACGTTCACCCGGTGATAAAACTGGAAATCATAGTCACCTCCCGAAATGGCCCTCGCGGGGCCCGCACTATCGTGCGGAATTACAGCGGGTAGACTGTGCCAACGCATTTCCCTCGGAAAAACACCCAACATCGACTACTCGCACGCCCCGAACGGACGTCCGAGGAAAAAGTCACTATAAGCTGCACGCAGCTCAAAAGACGGGCCATGGGGCCCACAACTCAACCTTGTCCTCAACGCCCAAAACCGCTCTGGAAACCTCCGCCTCAGTGCCAGGGTCACAATGCCGCTGACGACGCTCAAAACGGACGTCGGATGCGTCCGCGCCGCTAAAAACAAGATTCCTGAAAAAATGACATTCCACTTTAAGACGTGTCGCGCCTCTGAGGCCCATCGTTTCGGGAATTAAAAAATTCCTGAAACCATCTCAAAATATTATCCTTGTCCCAAGGAACGCATCTCCGCTAATGGCGCGTGAATCCGACACCCGGACTGACATTTACATCCGTTTAAAAAAAAGAACGGACATTAGTGGGCCAAGCCGGTTCGGCCGACCCACTATCCTGAACCGGCCCGCGGTTGCGGGCCGGCCTCCCACGCCTGGACTGGCAGCGAGCCGGTCCGACTCTCTTTTCTCCCACAAAGACTCGCCGAGTGCGGGTCTTGCCTGCCGCGGGGTCCCGAGGACCCCGCCCCCCGTCGTCGCCACGTCAACACGGCCAGGAGGGCCGGCCGCGCTCGTCGCCCGCGTGCCGCATCTCGCCGGCGCCCGCTGGAGACCCCCGACCTCATCCAGACGCCACCCCTCTCTCCCTGGCCAGCTGCCGCGTCACCCGCCTGAGGCCGCCCGCGCGCCGCGACACCCTGCAGAAGCCGCCCGTGCGCCACCGGCTGCCACTGCCCCCAAAACCGGCCGAAAAAAACCAAAACCCGCAACTTTCGCCGGACGCCCCCGGCCTCCCCCGAAATCCGATCTCAAAACCGAATCAAGACATGGAAATAGAATAAAATCTACTACAAGATTATGGGATTTTTTCGAGGGTCGATCAACGAATTGATGTATAGAATCGAACTCAAGGTAGGTGCGGGAATAAAATTGAAACCGCAACAAATCCTACCTCGTGGGCGTTGCCCGAAGCTTCACTGGCGATCCACCGGAGCCGCTCCTTGCCAGAGAGGAGGAGGAGAGGAGAACTCCCTTTGGATGCTGCCTTCCGCCAGAGAACGAACAAGGGAGGAATATGGGATGGGGTTAGGGCTTTAAGTAGGAAAAATAATTAATTAAAACATCAATTAATTAAAACTCCCAAAATAACCCGCATCCGAAACACCCGACGGGGTCGAGGTTAAGCCTACCCTAGGGTAAAAAAAACCTCCCGAGAACAACGGTGGTCTCAGAATTTTAATCTGAGGCCCCATTCAAAAGTTATAAAATTTAACGTATGAAGCCGCTAAATTATCAAAACGCCCATGGGGCCATTTTTCACAAACGGCCCGCACCCGCGAAACTTATACCCCTCCTAGGGTAAACGACATGCTCCGAACTCAACAGTGCCCTCGGGTTTCCAACCTGAGCTACCGTTTAAGAGATACAGGCGTTTCTCCATTAAACGAATAAATTAATTTATTAATTTATCCGTTTAACCTTCCGAAAGCGAGCGAGGGGTCCAAACATCCTGCGCCGACATGTTTTATGTCATGCCTAGGGTAAACACCCCATTCCGGACCCATCCATACACTCGGATCTCTAATCTGGAACTCCGTTTAGGAGTTATCCCATTTATTTGGCGTTTCTAGTGTGAACGCACTGAAAATTTAATTCCGGCCACTCCGGGGCTCAGAATCGCATGCCGTCTGAAGGCACTGCACTGGAATATCGTCAAGAATATTCAAAAAACATTCTCAGCAAAAACCGGGTTCTTACAATCCAGCTAAACCAATAAAACTTCAGATCTAAATTACCATTATTGGTCTCGAACATCTTTTAATAGCCTCTGTTTTCACTGGATCCATAAATATCCCATTTCATAAGATTATGTGACCCCAAAATGAATCTTTTTAAAGCCAAAATTAACACTTCAAAAATTTGTAATAATGCCTCTCTATTCTCAGGGCCTTTAGTAATATTTTCAAGTGATCTTCATCTTCTTCCTTTCTCTTTTAATAGAAAAAAATATTGTCCATAAAGAATAGCACAAAATGATCAAGATATTATCTAAATACTCTATTCAGTATATCCATGAAGGTAGAGGGGGGATTAGTAAGACCAAAAGGCATCACTATAAATTCATAGTGTTCATACCTTGTAAAGAATTCCATATTTTGTATATAATTATTCTGACCCTTAGTTGAAGATATCCAAAACAAAGTTCAATCTTGTAAAAGTATTGAGCTCCACGTAGTTGACCAAATAAGTCATAATGTGGGGAAGTAGATATTTGATCTTGATAGTGATCTTGTTAATTTATTGATAATCATTGCAGCATCTCATTGATCCATCATTCTTCTTGAAAAATAAAATAAGAGCTCCCCAAGGTGGCACACTAGGGTGTTTGAATCCCTTATCAATATTATCTTGGAGTTACTTCTTCAATTCCAACAACTAAATTGGGGCCATTCTAAAAGGTTTCATTGAAATAGGAATAGCACTCAATATTTGTTCTATTGAAAACAAAAATTCATTATTTGGTTGAAGACCTAGAAATTCCTCTAGAAAGACATCATCAAAATCTCGTACAATGGGAGCAATATTAATCGTGGTATTCTCCCCAATAATTTGTGATAAATAACCTTCATTTTTTTTAATCAACACCCATAAGATAGAAGAAAATTTCAACTATATGTTTATATTAATCCTTGAATCGACAAATGATCATGGATTGATCTATAATATGAAATGTGACTTCCATTCCTTGGAAATTGATATGATATCTGTATAGAGATATATAATCCATCTTAATAAGCACATAAAAATCTATTATAGTAAGGATCATAAGATTTTCAGGAAGCACATTCCCACAAACATCAACTAGATAATAATTATAAAGTTTTTATGGGACCATTTTTTTATTAGGAGTTTCCACAGCTAACTCAACATCAAATTGTTGAGGTAATACATCTATAACCTTAGAAAATTATTTAGAAATAAAATAGTGGGTGGATCCATAATCAAATAAAACATTTTCTTATTTAGAGTGGATGTTAAGTGAACCTTTCCCCACTTCATTATTGTACTCGATGTCACTAATAGTGATTGTATGTGACTTTCCATTGTCTTTTTACTTAAGAGTTTGTTGATATCAATCACCATCAATAACCATTGGATTAGGGAATTGATTGGCATAATGCCCCATTTCCTTGCACTTGTAACATAAAAGTGTTGGAGGTGAATTCTATGTAGTATTTTCTTTTTTCGCATCATTAGATATATTTTTGACACCACTTCAGAATTAAACTTCCTTATGGCCTTCTTTTCCACACTTAAAACATTTACTGGTCCCTTTAAGAAAAATCCCTCCATGTTTCATTCTACACATTGATCATAATGGAAATCTCATCTTCTTTTTAGTGTGGTCTTTAGATTTTTCTTTTGAATTCCATTTTTCTATTCTTATCAAACCCATATGACTAATGGGTTAATCCCATCACCTTCTCAACCTTGAAAGAACATCGAAAAATTTCCTCATAGTTATTGAAGTCCCTAATGGCTAATTCCCTTTGTATAATTGGTTTGAAGACCCTAAAGAATCGATCAATTTTACTCTCAATTTGGATAATAATTCCTGAAGTGAAGCTTGAAATTCATGTAAAATTTTTTTTGTAGGTACCAACAGATTCATCATCATTTTTCTTACGTTCAAAGAAATACTTCTCCATCCTTATTCGACGAATACGAGTAATATACTTATTGAATAATATGTTCTTGAACTCGTCCCATTCTGTGGAATCAATTTCATATCTTTGACCCGTGTTATTGATAAGATTCCACCATTTATTATCTTCTACTGCCAAATAATAGACTTATAAGATGACTTTATCATGTTCGTTACATTGTAGAACTGAAAATATCTTTTTGGTGGTAGAGATCCATTGTTAATCCACTAATGGATCAGAAGACCTACTGAATAAAGGTAAATATTGTCTCACGAAGGGCTCAATAGAATGTTGATCTCTCATTTGCTAATTTTTATGTCCTAAATGATTCATATATTGGGAATGTTGTGTGATAATGGATACATTATTTTTCATTCTATCTCCCATAAAATTTGGTTGATCAGGGGGAAAATCATTTCATTTCCCTTCACATTCAACATTAACGCAGATCCTTCATGTTCCAGCCATTGACTAGAACCAAGAATCATAGTTAAAGAAACTTTAATCATAACTGGTAAGCCACATAATCAAGAATAATGTTTCAATTTTGGACACTTTAGGTTTTATCATAGGTTATTCATGAACATATCTAAAACACTAGGATTGGATTGTAACCTGTACCTAGACATATCATTAAGGTTCTTACTAAGTTTCTCTCATCACATTTTATAAAGGTTAAGTATACATTTTATTTCATACCAACTATATTGGCCCATACATTACATATAGATATTACTTCAACATTGAATAATGCTTATTACATAACATATCCAAACCATGATAGGACCATATAGGTTTAGTGTCTTTAGAAACTAGGAATCATAAACGACTGGTTCATAAAACATCCATATCATCTCCCACTTATTTTTTCATAACTAGACTATTTTTTGAAAAATATTACTTAATACCCTTATTCATGACTTGGGTAAAAGAAACATATGAAAGGGTGAGCTCAAATGATTAGTAAGGGTAAAAAAGGGAAACATCACTCATATCATAATCATAAGAACATAACATTTAAAAATCTTATACTCCATATAAAATATCATAATATCATGTAATGGGACAAATCATAAATGTGTAATTTAATATCATTATTCATAACATAAGACATGAAATTTCATGGAATATACACATAATTATATAAAATCATTTCATATTATTCAAGGCTCATTGTCGAGATCATCATAGTGGATAAAGTCCATTACTGAACCGAGTCCACTCCTCATTCCAGCCATGTAATATTGAACCAACTTTACATTCCATTACAGTTATTTCTGTTTCATTATATATAAATATTTACCTAGTGCATTAGAGGTAGATATAGGTCCCATCAATCTCATAATGAAAGCATTCTTACGTGTTACACAAAAACATCCACCATAGCATAACCCATGAAATAAAATGGGTTTATTAAACATCATTTTATAATAATTGATACAATAAAATCATATTAATAACATTGTTATAAATATAATCCTATTTAAAGAGTTTCATTTTAGATATAAAAAAATTTAGAGAATACACTTGAAATTAATTCCTGAGGAAAATATTCTTTCTTATTCAAAAACATTTTCCTTCTTCAAAAGGACACATGATTTTAGAAGAAATAATTTTATGTTAAAATAACCTTGTAATATTATAGGGGAAGATTCATGTAAATAAGGAATTAATAAATCGTAAAAATCCATTTATGTTATAAAAGTTATGAAAAAAATTCCTCTCATACTTTTGCTAAAAAATTCAAAAGTACCCCATACCTAAAATGAAAAAATATTTTGTTCATACAATTTAGTAAAAATTTACCAACGGGTAAATTTGAATTTTAACAATTATAGAGGGATATAATAAATATTTATAAATAAATATTTGAGAAACATGGATGTTGATGATAAACATACCCCTGTAAATAATTACGAATAAACAATCTCAAATAGAAACGAGATTGGTAAAGTTATCCTTTACCTTAGGTTTGATATGCTTCATATATATATGAAACTCCAGTATAAAGATTTAATATTATTACTGACTTATTCTAGAATCATAATTATTTTTATGATAAAATTTATTATCACAGTATCGTTTTTTTGTTAGTAACATTTCATTGTTACTCATTATTTAGGTGTTAACTGCCTAATGTTCTTATGTATGTTTTGTGGATTATGTTATTATTCCTCTTTAGGTTATAATTATATAATTGAAAGTAATGTATTAGTATAATATATATCATAATTATTAATTAAATTTATGTATATAATCATGTCTTAATAAAGATCATATAGAATGAATCGCATCGCATCTTGTAGACGGTAGGCCGTACGTACACATGAGCGATGATATCATTCCCAAAATTGTGGAATGGTATTGAAGTGGATGGTGTATAATATTTCAAAATCCATATAATTTTATGATAATAATATATAGTTATTATTTCCATAATTATACCCATCCATGTAAGGTGGTGGTGAAAAATAGATTACACCATGGTGTGAAGATTGTAAATCGTACGCACGCACGCATGGTGATTTTATTTTTCATAGGATCGGTAGAAGATAGACTATGATGGATTCATATTTATGATAAAATATTTTTATATTGTTGATATTGATTTTATTACTTTATTATTAAACAACTAATGAATCCGAAGTATAACAAGAGAGAAGTTTGAAAGAATCGGTTGAAGAGATTACCTCTTCCTCGACGTGCTACCTCAAAATATCTTCTTAGAGCAATAGAGTTGGTCTTTGAAGATAAAAAGAACCTCTAGAATGAAAATAGTGATATTGGTAATGAAAAAAAAGAATACGAAGGCCGATCTTGATGGTTCAAAATGAAGTGAAGAGTTGATGGAGGAGGTGCCATTTTATAATTGAGGTGAGATGCACTTTTAGAAACTCTATAAATAATAATATATAATAAAATTCAAAACCTACCCAAAAACCTCAAAACTATCTATATTTCGAAGCTGAGATGATATAGGGATTTAATCTCGTAAAAAAATAAAATTTAGACAAGTTATTTTCTCAATTTAATCCATATCTTATTAATTAACACATGGTTATTCAATTTAATTTTAATTTTGGTAATAATTTTCTAAATATTTAAAGGTTAAAAATATTTAAATATATGGTGTTAATTTACTATAAATGTTTATTTTATAAAATTTTATATCTTATAATTATCACTTTGTAATTTTTAAATATTTTAAATATTTTTTAAATATTTTAATAAAATGCTATTTTTATAAAATATCAATAGTGTCAATTTTGACACAATTAAATTATTTGAGTTTAAATAAAATCCTCAAAAAAGATAAAAAAAAAATTTGATACAATCCTAACATGTTCTATTCACCTATCAAATAAGTGGATCACATTAATTAGTTCATATGATATTTATTTTAATATCTGTACTACCATTTATTTGGTATTTCTATTAATAACATAATTTTTACATCACTATTGTGTCATCAGGAATGATTATTATTTAATCTCTAAAAATGATAAATTTTTTTAAGATGTAGGAAATTCCTTTATAATTTCCTACACTGTAAATAGTTTATATTATCTTCTAGTTATCCATATAATAAATTTAATAAACTTATATAAAATGAGATTGTGACATTTTGTCACATTCATTAGTTTTTATTACATTCATATCATATTCATAAGTTAGTGTCCATTAAGTGATTCCATTTAGATCAATAGATGATAATGGCCGAATTAAGTCATATAAGAGGATTTTTACATGTGTTAAGATAATTTTATAATGTTATTTTTAGCCTTAAATACCTGATTGACCTTAAACCATAGAAATAAAAATAATTACCGAAATTACTATTCATAATGTCTAAAAATAAAAGTAGAATATTAACATAATTTTAATATACTGATTCCAAATATTTAAACCGTTTTTAAAAATTCTAAACACATAATTTTCATCAGTAAATTTAAAATTATTCCCATTGTTGAAATGAGAAAACTTGTTTTAAAATCTAAAATATTGCAGAAGATTGAAATGTTTTTACTTATGAATTCAACGTATGATAAAGGAAAATGACATAAATTTTATTGAATGATAAAAATATATAATATTTATACTTCAAACCCATTACATATTATAATTTATCTATATAAATTATCTTGATGAAAATAGTTTTTTCAATTAAAATTTGGCATATTTTTACAATTCATCAAAACATGAAAGTTATCAGAAAAATATTAAGAATTTATCCAAAGTAAATCTATATATCTTGTTTCAAAATAAAAAGAATATGTTGTCATATATAATTTTTTAATGTTTTAAAATTTTAATTTAAAAGGGGTTCTCCATTCAAAGCTGTAAAATTAAACTTTTAAAAAATAGGTTTTTATACATCACATAGGGTTTTATTCATACCATATGACTAAAATATACATTAGATGCATTTAAAAAAATATTATATTAAGTATATAAAACATATATATCTCATTAATTTCATTACCAAAAGTAATTCAATGATAAATACAAACACCTAATTGATATATATTTTTCATAAATAATTGATATCCAATGAATTCACAATGCATTTTCATAAGTTAGTTATAATTTTTCCTATCATCCTAACAGCTAGGATATAATGTAAATTTTATAATAAGGGCATCTCTCGGTTCGTTTAAACTCACGATTTCATGCAATTCAAGATAATGAAGAATACAAATTATTTAGTGAAAATATTTCATAATAAAATCCAGGTGTTACAATCCCTATGGCCCCAAAACTCACAATTAAATTCATATCATTAAAATAAGTATATCAAGTTCAAAATTGGGACTTATATTCCTTGATAACTTCCTTCTTTCCACATGTGAACACATATGATATATTTAAGACAAAGAAGGTGTCATTTTTTGACTTTATTTTATTTAAATAATATATAGGTTATTTTCATGTTCATGTGTCTATTAAACAACTCAATTTAAATCCTTAGGTAATAATGGTATATTTATATTAATAAAATGATAAATATTATGAAAACTATATCCTTATTACTTATTTTTATTATATATCAAATCATTTTACCGTTTACCGTGGTAACAAACTTTACCACAGTTACTCTTTATATTAACTAAAAAAGGGCCCTATTTACATAATTTATACCCACTGATTAAATATATCGAATAAATTATTCAAAATTTTAAACACTTAAGTCATATAATTTAATTTAAAATAAAATCGGCAAAACACAATGAATAATTTTATTTTTGGAAAAATACCCTTTTAATAATAAAATTTTTATACAATATTGAAGAATGAAATACCCTTAAAAACAAATAATTATATTATTTTAAATAAAAATTATCTAATTATAGTTTTAAACTAATAAAAATTATAATTTTACCTTGTAAAAGAATTAAATGAAAATAATTTTTTTGAAAAAAATTAGAATTTTTCGTCATTCCACAAAAATAAATGCTTTTAGAAAAGTCTATAAAAATAATATTAATATTATTTTGAAATTATTAAATAAAAAATGATATTTTTTTTCAAATACATTTTATGTAAATTTTATTAATTAATATTCACTCATAAAAAGGATAAAAATCAATTTTTATGAAAATGTATTTTTAAAAGAGAAAACAACTTTACTAAAAACTGTGTGATTATTTTATAACCACATAACAATAAATTGAGTTGAACCTTTATATTTATTTAATAAATTGGTGAATTTAAATCATTATTTATAATTTAACAACTAATTTATAATTTACATAATATATTTTTAAAATTTTTCATGGTTTGTCTAAACTTTTTGTTGTGTGGATGCAAGCTTTCAAAAAAATCAAATTATTTAAAAATATATTTAATAAAAATATTAGGGTGTTACATTTTACCCCCTTAAAATGAATTTATCCCTCAAAATTCATCACTTTGGTATCCAAAACTTAGGATAATTCTACCTCTTTATATTCCCATGTTTCCACGTAGCTTCCTCAAATTGGTAGTTTCTTCATAAAACATTGACTAGGTGAGTGGTCCTGTTTCATTGAACCTTATCTATTTGATCCAAAAATTACTGGTTATTCCTCATAGGTAATATAATTTTCTAAATAGTACTAAATATGATTTTATTACATGTGATTTATTAGTTATTTACTTACTCATGATATATACATGGAACACATCATGAACCTGAGATATGTTATGTGGAAGTTTCAGTCGATGAGTTTTCATCCCGATACAATCAATAATTTTAAAGGGATATATGTAACTAGGGCATAGATTTCCTATGTATCATAAGAATAATTCCATCCTTTGGTTTTTAATTGATCAATTTGCACTCCATCTTTTACTCCAATAAATAACGATTATTTTTTCTATCTGAAGAACTAACAAATCATAAGAACCATAATATAATGAAAATTCATTCATTCTATACCTTTTTATAAAAATATGGTTACCACTTTTTATCCAATATGAATGAATATTAATATGGTAAAAATAATATATTAATCTCCAAATCCTCAACCAATGTTCAACTTAAACCATTTCATAAATGGTTAACCTTATGACCCTTTTGAAAGATAAAAATTCAAAATTTTATAAAGATATGTAACTAAATTTCAAAAATATACTTTTCATTAATATCTTAAATAACATGACGTAGCTTTAACTTTTACAATAAAAAATATGGTAACACATTCATAATGTATTCTCTTGGAACATGGTAATAATATGAATTACCATAAAAACATATACATGATTCCTTATTCTTTAAATAAAAAATAGATTATTGGATAGATTCCTTAAATAAAAAAATTTGTCAACTCTATCAATGATAACATATAGCATTTTGTCCAAAAATTATTAATTAGTTCCATGGTCACCAATACTATCCAATTTACATTATTCAAACCCAATATCTATTTTTCAAAACATCTGGAACATATTAAGGGTGATCTTCCCATAATCACCTTTCTAATAAATCACTTTTCTAGTTCATCGGCACCGATCAACATATTCTTGAAAATACTCGATGAAAAAATTACATTGAATAATCCTTCTATGTTTCTTAATTTATATAGCATAATTCTTGAATTTCAATAGATAGACACTTCAATCATTACATTTCATTCTTAAACCATTAACTATAATTCATCATCTTATACCATAATACCTCACTCCTACAATATAAAATATGAATCTTGAATTCACATTCATAAACCTCAATTTAATCTTGATTATCACATTTAACCTAAACAATACAGTTAGAACAACCCATAACATTCATATGTTGTTTGTGGTCTCTTCATCATCAGCAATATAACCATTATTCATACCACCTTAATGATTCTATTCACACACCTTCCGCCTTGGACATTGATTTTCATAATGTCTATACGTACCACATTTGAAACATTCAACCGCTGATGATATCTTAGGGAGACCAATATTCCTCTCATTTGTGTTTACTAAAATTTAATTTTTCCTTTTCCATTATTTGATTTGTGTCCTTCTTTTCACACTCAAAAACAAATTATTATCCCTCTGAGACATTCTCCTGGGTGCTTCATCCCACATTCAAGACATATAAGAAACTAAATATTCTTTCTCTATAGTCTCAACTTCCGAAACTCTGAGAAAAATATATTATTATATTCTTTGGTGGGTTAGAGATTTGGTGATGGTGCATGTTGTTAATCATGATCCTTGATAACTAATTAGGCATAATCACAATATCCTTCACTCTAGTCATCATCCATTTTAGCTACCCATCAGAAATGTTTTTACCACATTCTATCTCTACTAAATTCCATCTAGTTCCCACCGTTAACTAAAATAAATCATAGTGTCAGAAATAATAATCATAGTGAAAAACAACATAATTAAGAGAAATCATTTCACTACTGGAAATTAGACTTTTTATGACATGCCATTTGGGATGGGGTCCCATCGCAAATGTTCATTTATGACGAGACCCCATCAAAAATTGCATATCTCATAAAAAGGCATCACAAAAAATATTTTTTGGCGATTGTACGTGGGCCCGTTGCAAATAGTTTTCCTATGATTATTTAAAATTTTCATTTGAGACGGGGCCCCCCATCGCAAAAAGTTCCATCACAAATTTTTTTCCTAATATTTCTTGCAAAATGTATTTGTGTTGGCTCGTTGCCAAAGGCTCGTCAAAAATATCATAAAATAAAATAAATTAAATAATTTTATTAATAAAAAGAATATAATATTATAAAATAATAATAATGTAATATTATAAAATAATAATAATAATAATAATATTAAAATTATAAATAATATTAATATAATAATCAAAATTATACTTAAATACTATTAATATTTTTAATATTACTGGAATAATAATATTAAAATTAGTAAAATAATAAAATAATAATATTATTAATATTATTAACATAATATTAATGTTATTATTTTGTTAATGAAATAATAATATTAATACTAGTGAAATAAATAAATTAAAAAATAATAAAAACCTCAAAATTAATAAAAATATGAAAAAATAAAAAATAATAATAATTAAAAATAGTAAAATAATAAAATAATAAAAATAATAATAAATTTAAATAAAGTAATAAAAAATAAAAAATTGAATTAACAAAATCAAATAAAAAATAAAAATTTAAACAAATAATAAAAAATACAATATTCCCAACAATGTAAAAAACACAATATATAGAAAAGTAAATAGTTAATATTACAAAAAAATTGAATTAAAAAATTTTATCATAAAAAAAAAATATCACTAGGGGGTCCTTTGGAGGAGCTAAAGGAGATGGTGGAGAAACTCCATCCCTAAGCCATGAGTCATATATTGGATGTACATCATCTCCTCCTGTTGCTGATGCTGCTGCCATAAACGCATCCCCTCCTACTCCTCCTATTATTATCGTCAGATCTCTTCATGCTGCTGCTACCATTGGCACATCTACCATTGCTACCATGGACGCATATCCTCCATTCCCCTATGTGTACTCTCTTTGATCTCACTCCGAGCTCACAGTTGCTCCAGATACTATGCAACAGAGGATGATGACTCTCCATGAGCTCCTCTCGAGCTAGACTCTGACATCGCAGCAGTACCATAATAACTCCCAAACATTAATCGAGAGCTGATGCCAACATCTCTACCTTTCTTAAATGCATATTGGGTCACCTGTATCCATGCTGTCTCATCAAATTAGTGTTAACTAGTCTAACCCTCAGCCTCGACCTGAATCTCAGTCTGTGACTAAGATGCTGTAGCTTTATATGACTCCTTCAATTTCAACTTAAAAATAAAATATTTAAATATTATTTTTATTTAATTTTAAAATTATAAAATAAATTATACTAACCACAATATGGCACTGGAAATCACCTCTAATCTCTCCAGTGACTAGATCGTTGTACATCCTCTTATAAACGTCGAACTCCTTAACATCAGGTTGTTCAACTATCTATTTTAAAATAAAATAAACCATTATATTTAATGTTATATAAATTATTTAAAAATGAATTTACAATATGTTCCATGTGGATACTAAATATACGATAACTGGATCGATGTGTCACCTATTGTCTCCCCCAGTTTTTTCAACTTTCTGATGATCTCCAATGAAAACTTCCACTCATCCAATGTGAATATAATTCGTCTCAAACCAGAGTTGAAATCTAATTAGGTTTGTGGGTGCAACATGACTCATCAAACTCAGTTAAATTCTACAAAAACCGATGGCAACCCACACACATAAAACCCTCCCATGCCTTCCAATTAGAGCCACACATGATCTCATTGATTGGATACCATAAACCCAACAAATAAATTATAAAATCAATTTAATAATTAAATAAAATTCAAAATAAATATTATTTATTGATATACCATCCAATGAACAAACATGCAGTGTTGAATATCAATGGGAATCTCATCCCTATGACCCATGCTTCAGAAAAATAATTTTACAATATAGCACCCTCATGTCTAATAGCTATATATAAAATGCTATGAAAATAAGAACAAATAATGAAAAAACCAGTATTTATATAAATTAATGAAAACTAACTAAAATAAACAGGTAAAATACCTCTTCATGTGTGGATCGAAGTCAATATGGTGTAAGTCACTCAAGGATAGGGTCATGAATCCTCAATCGGGCAAGACCACGCCCTCTCCGAGTCCTCCCTGAACCGCCAATACTATGAGGGTTAGATAATCTAACATCCTGATCATCCAAATGTAGATAATGCTCCTACAACTGACAAAAAAAAATCAGGTCCATCTTACAAAAAAATGATTGTTATTAGAAAATAGTAAAAAATGATTATATATAGATATATATTATATATAATTATAACCAACATTTAACTGTGTCAATATTAACCTCCATACTCATCTTCATATCTAAGGATGTTAATGTATTCATATTCCTCCTCATCATTAGAAATCTCTATATGAGTTTCATTTTCACCATCTATTTTCATTTCTCATTCATTTGTAACATCATTAACATCATCTTAACCATCGACCCTTAACTATGGGGTGTCATCATTGATATCCATGTCTATTTATGAAAAATATGGATTTGGAGTAGTCTCTTGAAAAATTTTAATTCCTTACACTTCAGGATAACCACATTCACTTTGAGTAAAATGATTTTAATCAGATTTAATTTTTATTATGCTCCACCAATAACCTGAATCTTTTTAAGTAGCACAGTAATTATCATAAAAAATTTTATGTTCCTCATGAACCAATAAAAATGGTTCATTTACTGCAAGTTTTATTTTATATTTAATATCAACTATTACATGGGTCAAATGAATAAACAATCCACTCTTAGTATCCAACCACTAAAATTTAAACATCATTATGTAATTCTATCATAGATAAAACAATTCAATAATTTCATTAATTATTCCAAAAAAGTAAACTTCAGTATCTCTATAATTAAATCCTATTAGACAGACACCACTATTCATTGTTTTTCTTTGATTCCCCATATACACATGTATTAAATCAAAACCCATTAATGACATATAAATTATAAGATTTAACATTTTTGGATGGTGGGTTACTCAAGACACACAATAGATTATCAATTTTATCAGCATGTTGAGATACCTGAATATTTGTAAAAAAAATTCAATATAAAAAGTATAAAATTATTTTATATGTTAAACCATATATAATTTCTGTTACCTGTTTTTGAAACCCGTAGGAACATTTATTTTTCTGATGTTATTCGAGAGCAGCTGCTATAATTTTTTGAAGTTACTTCTTGATATTATTATCATATAAACTAAACAAATAAGATTAATTTAATATAACAATGATTATTGAATAAGTGATAGGACCTCTCACAATACAAATGGTTCCATTTCTTTATAGTTGAACATAACATATGTATGATCTATATGATGTTCATCATCGGACTGCCATCATTCATGAAATCCACCAAAGCCAAGTTTGGGCTGATTAAAAACTATCAATTTATTTCTAATTTCATCGTCAAAATTTACATCATTACATCCCATGTGGTTGTGCTTTGAGTGATATTTAGAATCAAAATAATGAGATTTGGAAAATAAAATTTCCTCTTAAAAATAAGCTTCTTCAATTGATCATTCAGTTCATTATTTGTTACATACATTTATCAAATATTTCAGCATGCATCTCTCATATTGGTACATCCATCAGAATAGTACTGGATCTCCACATTTTTCTTCATGTAAAAAAATGTAATATCAAATGTTTCATTAAGTCAAATAAAGTCGGTGGGAAGATTTCTTCCAGTTTACATAAAATTAAAACAAAATATTCTTGTAGTTTTCTTAGTACATTATAGTCTATTATCGCCACACAAATGTTTTTAAAAAAATATGATATGTTCTCAATTTAATCACAAATCTAGAAGTCAACAAACCAATTAATAAAATTGGCATAATTTACTCCATTATCACATGAAATTCATGACTTCTTAATCCAATAATATGAAGATTTTTGACAAATCTACGAAAATTTAAAGAATATCCTCTAGAAGTATCAAATCTAAAATCCACTGAAAATATAATAATAGATTTTCTTTGGACATTGTATAAGGTGATTTTTCCATCATTAACTTCTATGATCTGAAATTTCCAAAAGGTTCATGTTTGTGTCGCCTAAAAATTTGGGAAAGATCTAATTGTGACTTTACATAATCAATTTTATAACCAGGTGTATGCAAACCAATATGAAATAAATTATAAAAATAGTTCTTCTCAATATTCATGACATCAACATGTGACAAACAAACAAATCATACAAATATTGAAGATACCAAAAAATGCTCTATTTTATCCAATTGTGTTGTTTCCCAAAGCCATCAATTTTCTATTGGTTTAATGCTAGTCTATATTGGATGGGATTTAATGTCCCATAAATTCCATGAATTTTTTTTTTAAAAATTACATGGGGTTATTTTGAGACCAAACGCTTTGAAGAAACCTGATTCCAAGGCCCGGAGAGCCTGAAATAGAATTTTGAATTTTTTTAAGTTTACTTAAATAAATGTGAGAGTTGGTTTTTTTCTAAATTTTAAACCACTAATTGGATAAAAACATTGAGGCCATATTTGAACTCTGCGTGTCAGGATTCACCTAGAAAGGACTTAACTTCGACTAAAAAGGGTCGACCAGAAAAGGTAATTTTCGAACTTTTTAGAAAAGACAAAAAAATAAAAAGTTCTTTTTATTCACTTTTCCTCGTCATTGATCGGTGGCACACTGACACTGCGGTGCGGTGACGAGGCGGTGGTAAACCACATTAATGAGACTTAATAACTAAGGTGAAATATATATAAATTTTCATTAATAAAACAAAGTAACGAAATGGCGGCACAACGTAACAGGAGCATTGTGACACATTTATCTATTAATGAGATAACATGATGGAGAATCAAAAGGTGGAATTTCTTAGACAGACGACATGGTTTTTTCTCTCCAATATAGAATGTGGGAAAAATACTAGTGAAATTGGAATAGTTCAAAAAACAGTATCGATGCATGATGAACACCAATGGATTCAATGAATAGAAATTGGATTCTCATAGATGGATCACTCAATTGATTAACTTGATCATAGTTATGGGTTGTTTGATTTAAATTTCTATTCCCCAATCTTCATTCTAAATTGATGAATGAAGATCAACCCATGAATAGGTTGATCCTCCGATCGCTCATTCTCGTGAGAGGGTGAATTTTTCTTGGGATTCTTGTATCGAGATTAATTATTTGTTTTATAGAACTTGAATCCTAAACCTCACCATGTTTAAAATCTAATGCAGAGGGAGCATGGTGACACAAAAAAGGTCTGATCCCCTCTTCCTTGTGAGTTCTTCATGGATAAACATTTGAAATGGGAGCAATATAGTTTTGAGGCCTTAGTAGGGTAGTCAGAACCCCATGGAGGCCGAAGGCATAGATGGAATGAAGAACGAACCACTAGAGTATCGATGCGGGCCGTGGTGAAGCCGCAGGAGCCGCCAACAATGGTCGGTGGCTGGTGGAAAGGGGACGCGACCCCTCAGCCGCATCGATGGGCAGACCGCGCTACATTGGTAGCGGTTCTCCGCTGGAATGTGGTCCAGTGACTGCGTGCATGGAATGAAACATGTCTAGCTTAGCCAGCCGCGGTGCGCAGAACTGGACACCATTATGCGCTCGGGCTAATGGAGGACGGCCCACCACTTTTGGACTAGAATGGGGTGCACAAACTGGGATGATATGCATCTTGGGCCAAAATAAAAGTCGGCTCGCTCCAGTGAGTCGAGCCGGTGATATAACATCAGGCCACTGAGTAGATTGGTCATGGAACAAAACGGACCACCAGTTGTGGGTCGGGCAAGATGAGACTGGGTCACTAGGTGACCCAGTGGGTTGGACCCCCAGTAGAACCTGGATAGGTTTACCCAGGCCCAATGGGCCTAGCCCACTGGCCAAGCCTTACCAAGCTAGCCTAGTTTGGAACCAAATTAGGTTGGTTCAGTTGAACCAAACCAAGGCATGTGGGGCCCCCGGGCTGGGTTGGTTGGGTCAGACTGGGCTCAGACACAACCATCCTTTGTTTACTAAAATGCCAATATCTCTCACACAAGACATATGATTGGGGAGCAATTTGCGGTGTTGGAATCCTTGCAGTGAGGAATATATTTCAGAATACTATAAGGAGGCTTTTAAGAAAGTTAGAATATGACTAATGTCTTGAGGATAAGTTTCTCTCATAATTAAGTGTACTACGTGTGGAAATCCAACCGCTGATTAAGACCCAAATACTGTTGACAATAGACCCTATGTGAATCAGCTATGATGACCCAGTTGTAAGTAGCACTATGTGAACTAGAAGGCCCATGGTGGGGTGAAACTCTTTGTGGCCCGACAAACCCATAGTACTAATCAGGAAGGAGTACCTTAGTACGATGGCCAATGTGGGAAGAGGATCTGTGTGACTTGGTAGGCACACAGTGGGGAGCAGCACTATGTGATCCATCATACTCATGGTACTAACCAGGGATGAGTACCACAACAGTCCAAGTCTAGTGGGAAGTGGCTCTAGGTGACTCAAAAGGCCCACAGTGGGGATCATCTCTTTGTAACCCATTATACCCATAGTACTAATCAGGGATTAGTAACCAAGCATCCAAAGGTGTTCTGTGATAATACTGATGTTCTTACTTTCCTACTCTAGATTATACCTGGTGTGAGTTGTCTTGCTTTGTGATCATGCTTCGTGGTTTTCTTGAGGATTTCTTTGTGGTCTTTCATTGTTGGTTTGGGGTCCCTACTGAGTATTTTGTTTCTCACTCCGACACAAGATTCGCCTGCATGGGTTGTGTCTGGTGAATATGACTAATGACTTGGCAGAGGACTTAGTTTCCCAGGACCTGGTGGTTCCCAATGAAATCAAGCAGGTAGGATGAGATTTGTATAGTTTTGTTGATGCTACTCTATACTTACCCATCAGGTGGGGTTTTTAGCGGATGACTTTCCATCGATCTCATACATAATCTTGTTTTTGTTGTCTTTGGTTTGATATGTATTATGTCCCATTTACTTTTATTTGTAATTTTACACTTAGTGGTTGTTTAGTATCATGTATGTTCTCTTTTATAGTTTTCTTGAGATGTGGTTGTTTGTGTGTGTATAGGTAATTAGGTAAATACATCCCACTTGTAGGTTGACAGCTACGATACTAGTCGCCAACTCTTGGACTTTAGAAGGTGAGCTTGGGGGAGTCACGACACGGGCCCCAGGGGACGGGTCATGACCAAGTGGTATCATAGGTGGTCAGTTTTAACTCAATGTCTGAGAGTAGGTTTTTTTCAACAATAGGGTTAAATTTCTTGAGTTTTACATTCTTATTCAGGGAGTGCAAAGCTGGTGTGGTGGCCGAAGTATCCATATACCAGGACCTTGAATTCTACTTTCCAGATCTACACATAAAAAGAATGGTTGCATGCATCATATAGAAATTGAGTGTTTCCTCATGTTCTTCTTGAATTAGAGTTACCTCACCAGGTATAATATATTGACCATGTTACATATTGATCTGTTTTAGGATGCCTCCACATAGACTTCTAGTTAGGATTCTAAATCATGACTGTGAGGATAGCCCTCCAAGCAATGAGGCATTGGTTCAGGGATTGGTGCTAGAGATGGCCCCACTGGGTGGTCCACTACCTTTACCACCACCAGTTGATCAGTAGTTAATTCCAACATTAACGGTAGAGGATTCACACTAGCTTAGTTCCTTTCATGAATTACATATATAGAGACCTCCCAGTTTTAGGGGAGAGACATATCCTCAGGTCGCTGAGGACTGGATGGAGGCGGTGACATGGGTCTTCCAATTAGTGAAGATTGCACTTGACTAGATGGTGATCTTAGCTATGAGCCTTCATCAGGGATCGATAGGGAGATAGTGGAGATTGAAAATTCAGACTCATGATGAGGTGAAGCTCTCTTGGGCAGACTTTGAGATTCTTTTCTAAGAGGAGTTCTTCCTTGTGACCATGCACTTAGTTCACATACATGAGCTGCTTCACCTTCAGAAGGGCATCATGTCAGTGGATGATTACTCTTTGGGGTTTACATACATCTCCCTCTACTACACATATATGGTGTGGGACCCTTTTTATAGGGCTTAGACATTTGGGTAGGGACTCCTAAAGGAGATCAAGGTGTTAATGATTTTCCTCAGTATCCCCACCCATGTTGGAGTGCTGGAGCGATCCATTCATGTGGAGAGCTTCCTGACAGAGTAGGTACCGACAATTGGAGACAACATTAGAAAACAAGAAGTATATTCTTTAGTGGTGATCCACAGGTAGCAGACGCAGGGATCCAAGTGGGTCAGATCATTCAAAGGGAAACTCCAAGACATAGCGTCGGTAGTGTCGGGATCCCAGAGCAGAGGGAGTCAGTAAGGATCCAGATTGTGCTTCACATGCAGTGATTAGGAACACATGGCTCGTGACTGCACAAACCACACATATGATTATTATATGGTCGAGGGACCGCAGAGGAAGAGGCCGAGGTTTTAGTAAGGAGGTCTGTAGGGCATCAAACCTGGCAGAGGAACATGTCGCGCAACAGGTGGAGGGAGATGGTTTGAGGTACAACCGCCACCACCCCAAGGTGGTTCCCCAAGGCCTTAGGGAGCAGGTGGAAAGGGGAGAGATCATATTCAACCAGTATAGGCCTATTACCATGACACTCTAGAAATGATTATAGGTACGGTATATTTCTTCCCCACCTTTGATGAAGTTCTTTTAGAAACAGGTTCCAAAAACACTTTCCTTTCCAGAAACCTTGTTTGAGGCTCAATGATTCTGGTGCAACCATTTTCTCAATCCTTAGGATTAGAGATTCCTAAAGGAGGGGATTCGAACATTTCCTACTAGGACTGTCACTGTAAGATTAATATTAGAGGTGATAGTTTCAGCTGTGATCTCCTAGTAGCGGCGTCAAGGCCTTATGATTTCATCTTGGGTATGGACTGGTTATCCACATTGCATGCTCAGATCAACTGTCTTAGGAATAGGGTGAGGTCTGCCCATGGGGATGGGACCAGGATTTCCTTCACCGGTGAGATGAGAACTCTTTTAGCATAGGTTGGAATTTCTCAGAGGAGAGTGTAACATATCACTCACAAGTTTTCTATCCTCTCCCTCAGTGAGGTAAACAAGATGAGTCCAAGTTTTCATGTAGTAGTGGATGAGTATGAATAAGTCTTTCCTAAGGATGTTCTATGACTACCTCCTCATAGGTATTTAGACGTATAAATAAATTTATACCACAATATGACACTGATATATACACTGTCTTGTCAGATGGATCTCAAATATCTACATGATTTGAGGGTACTGCTGGAGGACATTCAGAAGAAGGGCTTCGTGTGGCTCAACATTTCACCATGGGCAGCCCTTGTTTTGTTTTCCAAGAAGGTAAACAAAAGCTTGAGGCTATGCGTGGAATTCTGATGCCTGGAAAAGGTGACCATGAAGAACAAATACCCACTTTCATGAATTTATGACCTCTTCGATCAGCTGAAGGGAGTGAGGTGGTTCTCAAAGATAGAGTTCATATCCGGCTATCACCTGCTTCAGGTACAAGATGGTGATGTACTGAAGACAACCTTCAGGTGTAGGTAAGGCCACTATGAGTTCCTAGTGATGCCATTTGGCCTAACTAACTCCCCAGTAGTGTTCATGGGACTCATGAACAGAATTTTCCAACCTTACCTTGACTGGTTCATCGTGGTCTCACTACTACAAATATGGCCTTTATCAGCGCTAGAAAATTTGATTAACAACATTAAAAAAAGTGATTTTAATTGAGGTGTGGATAAAGGGGGGTCCATTTTATCAGCTCTCCAAAAAGCACTGATAAAGACCCCTTTTATCAGTGCTTTTTAGCGCTCATGAAAGGCCCATTTTATCAGTGCTTTTAAAAAGAAGTGATAAAAGTTGATAAAATACTTTAAAAAATATTTTTGCAATTTTGGGGGGCGTCAAAAGTGCTTGCATCCCCCCTTTAACCACGCACACCCTATGACAGCTCCACCTAGCCCCATCCCCCTTTAACAGTGCTAGATAATTCCCACACCTACGCATGCGACCTACCTCCCCCAAGATTCGAACTCGATACCTCTTGCCTGCGCGCCTAAGCCTTTAGCACTCCACCATATTGTTTTTCTTTTCATTTATTAATATATCTAATTATCTATTTATATATTTAGTTATATTTACTCACATTTTAATATATATGTATATTTAGTTATATTAATATATATATCCATATATTAATATATATATATATATATATTAACATATATATATATATATTGTCATATTAATATATAAATTTATTTAATTATATTAATATATATATATCTATATATTAATATATATATATATATTAACATATATATAAAAATTTAGTCATATTAATATATACATATATTTAATTACATTAGTATATATATATAGTTATAATTTTTTATCCGTATATTTATTTGTATATTAATATATATTAATATATATTTATAAGACTAGTTTTAAATACATTTATAAAATATGTTTTCTTATGTGTGTTTATATAAATAAATAAATAAATACATACATACATATATACAACACACACACAGATATATATTATATGTATATCTATAGTTATAATTCTACACACATATATATATATATATATTTAAAAATATTATATATTAATATGTATATAAAAAAGTGCTAGAAATGGGGTCTTAAAAAACCTAACAAATCGCAGAGTCACTAAAAAAGACATATCTTCTTCACCAGGTGTCTGTTTCAGCTCCATAAACAGTCAAAATAAATCTCATAGAAGAACCTATGATAAAACACATGCTAGAGGTAGAACATACCCATAGATCAGAAGTTATGACCATTTTAATAAAAATTTGACCGGGGTCCGGACACAGAAACTGAGTTTTGGAGGCCTTCTGGTGGTTTTTTGGAATTTTAGGGTCCATGACGTGACTAATACTATGTCTGACTCAACCTGATGCGTAGATCTCTTCACTTCCTTCGATTTTATATGTGATAGATCCTAAACAGACATTTGGAGCAAAATTTATGGCCGTTTGATATTGGAATGTTTTTAGTGCTATAACTGATATATCTTTTGTTCCTCTAATCTTATAAGGGTTTAAACTAAACATGGTTTTCACTCATTTCATGAGCTTTGATTTTACTAGTTTCGTTGCTCAAACAGAAAACTAGAGTAGAAGTTTTGACAATTTTAGTGATTTGTTGGTTTCGTAGATTTTAAGGAGTTACAAGAGTTTCAAAATTTCAAACGACAATAACATCTACCCCGAGTGTCCGTTTTGGATCTACCACATATTAAATCATATCTTACGAAATGTTACACACTTCGGTGACCACCAAAACCCTTTCTCAGGTTCTTTAAGTTTCAAAGAGGACAAAAAACCCTCTGAATGGTCATAAGTTTGGCTCCAGGGGTCCGTTTTGCCATAACTTATGGTCTCAGTGTCCGTTTTTTCTCAACCATAGATCAAATAAAATATTACGACTAGAACTACACTACGGTGACCATTGTAATAGCTTCTCATATTATTCATGGATCTTAAAGGTCCTTAATCCCAACAAATGGAAATAATTTCTGCTCAGGGGGTGTCCATTTGGGGTCTATGACAAATCAAATCTATTTAAAACATATTTTAAAAAATATTTATTATATTTATATCAATATAAATATACTTATATATCAATATATTATTTTTTCAGATTTTTTTTAAAATATACAGATTTATCTATGTTAGGAAAATGTGCGCAGATAAAACCCCCCTTTATCAATGCTACTAAAAAAATAACTGATAAAGGGGGCGGGCTTTATCCATGCTAAAAAAGCACCAATAAAGGGTCACTTTTAAACGTGTTTTTTTGTGTGCTGATAAAGTCCCCCCATTTATCATAACTTTTTTTAGCGGTTATAAAGGTTTGCCCTGCTGAAACCTAGTTTTGTGGTAGTGTCTTCATTGATGACATATTGGTGTACTTGGTATCAGAGGTGGAGCACGCGACACACATACCTATAGTCCTAGATACACTCGAAGATCACCCGTTTTATGGGATGCTCTTGAAGTGCCTGTTCTGGATTTAGGAGGTCCACTTTCTAGGACACGTCATCATAGAGGATGGAGTTGCAGTGGATCCGGTAAAGATAGAGGCAGTGATTCCTTGGGAGAAACCCAAGAAAATGAATGAGGTGCGGAGTTTCTTAGGATTGGCCCGATACTACCAGAGGTTCATGACTAACTTATCCTGAGTAGTTGAACCCTTATTATATTTGACATGGACGGGATATCCCTTCGTGTGGATGGATACATTCCAACAGAGTTCCCAAGATCTCAGGTGGAGACTGACGAGTGCCCCCATCTTGAGACAACCATCAGATGGTGTTGGGTATGTAGTTTTATGTGATGCATAAGGGACCAGATTAGCTTGTGTCCTAATGTAATAGTGAGTAGTGATTTCCTATTGTTCCTAGATGTTGAGGTAGCATGAGCAGAACTTCTTGACCCATGATATAGAGTTAGTAGTAGTGGTATTTTTTTTATGTTGTGGTGGAACTACTTTATGGGTGAGCAGATTACCATCTAATATAACCACAAGAGTCTAAGGTATATCTTCTCCCATAAGGACCTGAACTGAAGATAGCGGTGATGGATGAATTTCCTACAGGACTATGACTTCAATATAGTTTATAATCCTTGGAGGGGAATGTGGTGGAAAACACTCTCAGAAGGAGAACTAGTTTACCGCTTCTGAGTTAGGTGACCGAGCAGATAGCTACGATGCAGATATCCATCGTAGACAATGATGAAAAAACTTACCTTCATTCGATTACCATCACTCCCCAACTATTGTAGTGAGTTATGGAGGAACATATTGTGGATGTTGAATGTAAGGCATGATGTGCTCAGTTATCCTCAAGGCATGCTACTGATAGATTTTTGATAGGTGAGGAGCACATCATTTTTTTTCAAAGGGAAAATTTTAGTACCAGTGAAATTGTGGGAGGAGGTGTTGATTAAGTTCCATAAACCCTCTATGGAGGTACATCAAGGTGTGGAGAAGATGTATAAGGACCTACTAATTTTGTACTGGTGTCCATGGATGAATAAAGAGGTGGAAAATTTTGTTTCATGGTGCCTCACATTTTAGTTGGTGAAGGTTGATCATCATGTTCTTGTTGTCTTGGCCTAGCCACTTGAGGTACCAGAATGGAAGTGGGATTGTATCTTGATGGAATTTGTTATAGAATTACCACACACATTTAAGGGCCATGATTCTCTCAGGGTGATAGTTGACTAACTCACCAAGTCATCTCACTTCCTACCCATATGGGAGTAGGGATCAGTAGAGGGATCTGGATGAATCTACATTTAAGAGATAGTACGGCTTCATGGGGTTCCCTCAACGATCATATCATTCCAAGATACTCACTTCACATCCTTACTGTGGAAGGGATTTTAAGAGGCATTCGTGACTCAGCTGTGCTTGAGCACACCATTTCACCCGCAGACTGAAGGTCATACAAAGAAGACCATACATACCATGGAGGACATAATTCATGCTTGTATCCTTGATATAGGTTATAATTGGGAGGACCACCTACCACTGGTGGAGTTTTCATACAGAAACAGATATCACACCTCCTTTGGCATGGAACCGTTTGAGGCTTTATATGAGTGACCTTGCAGATCAACTCTATGTTGGATAGACCAAGGGGAGTCAACACTCATGGGTCTAGAGTTGGTACATACTACCACTGAGAAGGTTCAGATCATCTAGTAGTGGATGAGGACTGCACGAAGTAGGCATAAATTTTATGCTGACAAGGGAAAAAGGCCCTTGGAGTTATAGGTGGTAGACCATGTGTTCCTTTGGGACTTGCCCTAACGGGGATTGCAAAGATTTGGTTGGGATGTAATGGTATTTATGTGGTTTATCGGACCATCCCAGATTCTGAGTAGAGTTGTCAAGGTGGCATACTGCCTATCTCATCCCCCATAGATGCAAAGGGTGCATGCTGTTTTTTCATGTCATAGATGAGCTTGTATGTGTATGGTCCATCACATGTAAACCACTAAGGTGAGTTGGAAATTTATGATGAGGTGAAGTTTGCAGAGTTCCCAGTGGAGATGGTGGATCAAAAGGAGTGATCCCTTCTTAGATATTTCATTACTCTAGTGCATGTTTGGTGGCAGCACCTGAATAACTAGAATACCACATGGGAGCGGAGGGAATATATTCATGCTCAATTCCCCCATTTATTCATTTATATTTTTTGTGGATAATGGGGATGTGAATCCCTAAAGGTGGGGGTAATATAATGTCTGGTAAATTCCACGTAGATTTTCATACAAAAAAGTATATGCGATAATTTTGAGACAAGACACTTTGACAACACCTAATTCTGAGGCCTGGTGATCCAAAAATATAATTTTTAATTTTTTTTTATGTTCATTTAAATAAATGAACAAGTAGGTTTTTTTCCTAACATTTAAACCAGTTCTCAGATAAAAAATCAGACGACACTGTTGAACTCAAATTGTAACACCTGAATGTTTTTATGAAATATTTTATTTAAATAATTTTTGTTAATCAGAATCTTTTTATTCATGAAATTGTGAGTTTAAATGAACTACGATATACCCTTAATATAAAATTACCATTATAGGATAGTTGTTAGGTTAGCGGGAATAATTATAACAAAATTATGAAAATTCATTATGAATCCATTGGAAATTAATTAGTTATGAAAAATATAAATAAATAAGATATTTTTATTTTTTTAGTGAATTACATTTAGTAAAGATATTAATAAGATATATGTGTTATATAATTAATAAATTATTTTTTTATATTAATCCAATTGACATTTTAGTCATAGGGTATGAATAAAACCCTATTTTATGTATAAGAACATATTTTTTTAAAGGATAAATTTTTACCTTAAAATGGAGAACACATTATAAATTAATATTTTGACAGATTAATAATTTCTCTATGAAAAAATAAACATGTTATTTTCAAGTGGGATATAAAAATTTAATTTGGATAAATTTTAGATATTTTTTGGAAAACTATCATGTTTTGATAAATAGTAAAAATATGCTAAAATTTAATTAAAAAAAACTTTTTTCATTGAGGTAATTTATACGATTAAATTATAATATCAAATAGTTTTAAAGTATAAATAGAAAATATTTTTACCATTTAACCTAATATATGTCATTATAATTAATTTTATATTTAATTCATTGGTAAAAACATTTCAATCTTTTGCAATGTTTTACAATTTAAAACCCGTATTCTCATTTCAACAACGAGATTAATTTTAAATAAATTTATGCTACTTCTATGATTTGAATTTGGAAAAATGGATTCTATATTTGGAATCAGAATTTCCAAATTATGTGAATAGATACCTTTTATTTTTTGATATTATGAATATCTACTTTAGTAATTATTTTATTTACCATGGTTAAAGAGTAAATATAGTAAAAGAGGGTAAAAATGTAATAATATAATAATATTATACTATCCTAAAACATGTCCTAATAATATTGTGTGAAATATATCTTACCATGGGTATCCTTGGGTCAATTTTGGGACCCCATGTATTCATATGGATGTGAAAATGACATTTTATAAGAATTAATTTAAAGTATAGGTAATTATAACATAAACATATATATTTTACTAAATAGATTTTAATATAGGAATATATAACCAATATTTATGATTATAAATAATCATTATAAATATAAAAATATTTCCTCTATCATGGTATTTTATTTATAATTTTCGGAGATTATATAAACAGTGTTATTTATGAAACAAGTATGATGTAGTGATTACCTCATTATTAAATGATTTAAATAAATGAATTTATACATATTTAAAAAATGCAATTTTTATATTTTTATGTCATAAAATAATTTTATGGAATTAATTGAAATATTAAATTTTTTTAATGCCTTATTTATAGGGAATTATTTTTTTTATGAATTTTTGAAAACACAAGTATGAATATTGTCCAAAAGTGACACAATTCATAACTTAAAACATAAAATAGTTTATTAAATGATATTAAATTAGTAAAAAACGTAAATTCTTTAAAATTGTTAATATAAGCCCAAACATGTACTAAATATCTTTTTTTGTGATGTTTGACAATATATTGTAATTACATTAACCCACAATGTGTAAATAACATGATATCACAGTAAGATTAAAAAGGGTAAAATAAGGGTTAAACCAAAAATATAAGATAAAAAAATATTATAAACTTGCCTAAATATTATTTTATGATTGGTATTTGAACCCACATGATCTTATATGTGAATTAAATAAGTTTTTTTTACCATTTTTAGTCGAAATTTAATTTATTATAAATTAATATTTTTGAGAGTTTCCAAAAGTGCCCCTCTCTTCTCTTATAACAAGAAACCACCTCCCTCTCATATTCAATCCATTTGGAGACTTCAATATCAGACAAACCCTTCTCATTTATCTTTTAAACTTCCCTAGTTACATTTTAGAGGATTTTGTCTTCTGAAATGACTAACTTTAGTTCCTTAAGAGGAAATTTAGAGGAGGCACATTGAGGAAGAGGTAATCTCTTCTACTGATTATTTCAAATTTGTTTCTTATTCTACTTACTCTTATTTAGTTGTTTCATTATAATGTAATAAAATGAGTAACAATAATATAATGATACGTTATTATAAATATAAAAAAAACCTATTTCATCTTCTATCGATCCTATGAAAAACAAAATCACCACGCGTGCGTATATACGGCTTACCGTCTCCACGCCGTGGTGTAATCTATTTTTCACCATCACCTTACATGGATGGATATAATAGTGGGAATAAAAACTATATATTATTAATATAACATTATACTAATTCTGAGATTATTTAAAGGATCCAATTCAATTCCCTTCAACAATTATGAGAACGATATCATCGCTTGTGTGTACGTTCAGCTTACCGTCTCCATGGTGCGATGTGATTCGTTCATCATATTCTTCATTAAATCCTGATTATATAAATTAATTGAATGAATAAATAGGATATATATTATACTAATACCATACTATAAATGATATAACTATAACAAAAAATGGTAATAAGAACTTATCTGACAGAACATATATAAGAATGTAAAGCATTTAATAGCTGAATAACGAGAAACAATGTAATGTTACTAACAAACAGATGAAAATATAATCATAAAAGTTATCATAAAAATAATCAAGATTATGAAATAATTTATTAATATTATAAGAATAATTATACATGAGGTTTGGATACCTACAAATCATATCAGACCTAAGGCAAGGGATATCTTTGCTAATCTCATTTTTATCCGAGATTTTTTATTTGTAT
The DNA here is from genome assembly GCA_963277665.1 of Viscum album. Classification (NCBI taxonomy): domain Eukaryota; kingdom Viridiplantae; phylum Streptophyta; class Magnoliopsida; order Santalales; family Viscaceae; genus Viscum; species Viscum album. The sequence goes on from OY728152.1 coordinate 1,233,911,154, forward strand.
GTTTTTTCTTGGGATATATTTATCATCCCTATACATTTTTTATAAAAACGTTTTCATAATTTTTTTAATATTATTCGATGTATATTTAAATTCATTTATGCCCTTTTGACTTTTACTACATGGTATGAAAGGAATATATATTTTTTTACCATAGGAGGTACATTTGAATTTTCCAACAAAAGTATGAGGAACATATTTTTTTAAATTATACTACATGAATGAGTTTATACATCTTCATAACTTCTTATTTCCATGAATCTTCTGCTACATGTTTTCAAGTGTATTTCTAATTAAATTCTTTTATTTTATGATTGCATGATATTTTTGAGAAAAAAATATTTTTGAAGAAGAAACGATATTTTCCTCAAGAATTAATTTCAAGTATTTTATCAAAATAACATTCCATATTAGATGAAATCAGGTTATGTTTCTATCCCAATTATTACATTAATTTAATTACATTTATGATGTAATTACTTTTATGAATTCCATTTATCTTATATTGGATATGTTATAATGGCATGATGTTTATAAATCCCATTTTATTACATGGGTAATGATATGATGAATCATTTATGTTCTTGTGGAACATATAAAAATAGTTTTATTATGAGATGTGTGGTACCTATATCTCCCTCCAAAGCAATGTTTAAATTTTTATATCTCATTAGATAGATATGTCATGAATGACAAGTAAATCCAGTTCAATAATATAGGGCTAGAACGAGGAGTGAACTCATGTCAAAAATGGACTTTTTCTACTATGATGGACTTGGAAATAATCCTTAACTAATATGAATTGATTTTATTTGCTTATGTGTATATTCCACAATGTTTAATTCCTTATGTTATGATTATTGGGATTTCATTTCACTTCTATCATTTACCCCAGGACATGATATTATGATCTCTTATATATAGGATAAAATTTTAAAATGTTATATATTATTGATATTTCATTTGTTTACCTTTAATGAGCATTTGAGATCACCATTTCATATGTTTCTTTTCCCCAGGTTAGTAATAAGGGTATTATATACGATATACCAAAAAGGAGCCTTGTTATGATAAAATAAACAGAAGACAATGTAGATTTTTTATGAACCTGTTTTTTATGTTTCCCAGTTTTTAAAGAAACTATACCTATATCGTCCTGTTATGGTTTTGTTATATGTTTTAATAAATATAATTTAATTCTGAAGTAATATAAATGTATGTAATGTATGGGTAGTTATACAGATCATCAAGATTCACCTAGAAAGGACTTAACATCGACCAACGAGGGTCGACCAGAAAAGACAATGTTAAGATTTTTTGAAGGTAAATAAAATAATTTAAAAGTTATTTTATTTTATTTTATTAAATATTGAGTGGTGGCACATCAGCACTATGGAGAAATGACGATTAGGTGATGAACCAATTTAATGAGACTCTTTAACAAAAGAAAAAATGATACATTGTTTCACTAATGAAACAACATAACCATGAAGAGTAATAGATACATTGTGACAAGTTTCTCTATTAACGAGATACTATGTTGGAGAGTCAGAATGTATGGACCCATAATTTCTATGTAATTTTTTTAATATATGGGAATTTTACGAGTCTGTGAAAATTGACGGTGCATTATTATGAGGCTAGGTGTGCCCGGATTGAATTTCTGAACTTCTTTTCGGGTATGTTCAGTAAACCTGTGAGCGGTTTTTTCTAACCTTTGAACCAGTGCTCAGAATTGAAATCCAAGGGCATCGTTGAAGTCACAGTGCTGATATTCACTTAAGGGGACCTTCACCTCGACCGCAGTAGGTCAAGGGTGAAAGTTAGATTTTGTGTTTTTCGTGGAATAATAGAATAAAATAATTTTTTTTAACATTTTTATTTTTATTAAAACCTTCCATGTGAGGTTATGGAGGTGGGGACCACCATAACTAACTTCCCGTGAGAGGTTATGGAGGTGGGGACCATCAGAATTAAAAACTCTCATAGGTTACGGTGGTGGGGACCACCCGAGGAAACCCCCCCTTTAACTCCCTCTTAAATGTGGGGAATCCACTTAAACATCGCCACATTAATTATGCCAACACATCTTGATTAATGGTCCCAATTCAAATTAAATTAATAACCTAGTTTAATTTATATTGTCTATTCTTTCGTTGGGAGAAGTGTTGGAAAAGAACTTGGAGGAACTTTACCCTCTACCACGAAGAACACATTCCAACGAAGAACAAACACCAAAGATAGAAGAATGAGGAAACCGACCCTGAGCCGGATCAGAAGATCCTTGCGGAAGCATCCAACGTATGATGTCTTCAATCGGCAACCATCATTCTCTCCTCATCGACATCAACAAAAAATAGAGGTAGGGTGGATGTTTGAATTTCCCCCTTCCCATTCATGAAAATTCATCGTGAATCAAGGTAGAAATTATAATCTCTTTATACCACCCTAACGCGGAGAATGTGGGCCAAACAAACATGGCCCATCCTATCAAAAAATCTTGGTTCTTTTGTGTGTTCTTCATGATGGTGATGGAGAACGGTGATGGCGGTTGGCACCGGAGGAACTTGAGAACCGTGATGAAGGCAAAAAACGATTGGAGGCCGGTCAAGATGGCCATTGACAAAGGCACAAAACTCAGCTGCCCCATGGTGCTCCTCCGTCCAAGCCCACGCCGCCCATGGCCTCCGCCATCTACCGCTATGAGGCCCACGACCTCCACCCTTTGCGGCCCCCACCGCCCGTGGCTTCTATGCCCCGCGGCGTTCCGGTGTCTATGGCCACGCCGCCAATGGCGCTCCACCGTCCAGTGGCCCCCGCGGCCTCCGTGCCCCGTGGCCCTCCGATGTCCAACAACCCCCGTAGCCTCGCGCTGTCTAGCGGCCCCCAGGGCCTCGTGCCATCCTGTGTCACTTGCGGACTCCGCCACCCCTGCGACACCCATGACCTCACGCCACTCGGAAGCCTCCGATGCCCTGCGGATCCTGCGTCCTTCGCGGCCCACGTGGCCTCCACGCCGCCAAGCACCACCCATTCCAGTCTGCCCAGCGAGGGCCGGGCCGAACCCATCGGGTTAGTTCAAGTTGACCCAAACTGAGTCAGCCCCGGCTGGGTCATGTGGGGTTGGTCCGACCGGGTCGGACCGGACCCTAACCCACTACGACGCATTTATGTTCATTTTGTGATAACTTTGGCACCAAATGACCATTTGAAGAACCGTTAGTGGCACTAGAAACCTTGGAGCGAGGCAGTCCCTTTTAGTATACCCCACTGGAAATCTAGATAAGGTTGGATTATGGTTAGGTTGGATCGATCATGAATCCAACCGGGCCCTCGGGACTAAAAGGCTAATAACTCACATACCGGGCGACCGATTGACGCGTTGTGTGTTGCGTTGAGACCCCTATGACATGGCCGTACTTTGGGATACCTCTTCAAGGGACTTAATAGAAGTTGAATTATTTACTAGTGGCTTGGGGAGCGAGCCCTCCCAAAGACGATCGAGCTTAGCACAGGAACCCTATAGCTTGATGTGATGTGAAGAATAAAGAGAAATCCTTTGTAAGTCATCACTGAGTGATCCTATGTTGGTTAGCACATAACGATCCTATGTGGGTCAACACCGAGCGATCCTGTGTGGTTCAACACCTAGTGATCCTGTGTGGTTCAACACCTAGTGATCCTGTGTGGGTCACCACCTAGCGATCATGTGTGGGTCACCACCTAGCGATCATGTGTGGGTAATCACCTAGCGATCCTGTGTGGGTTAGCACCGATCGATCCTTTGTGGGTCAGCACCGAGTGATCCTATGTGGGTCTACCTCTTAATAGAGTAATAAGATTCAATAATTATATCTAATCATCTCTAATACTGTACTTAAGTTATACATGGTGTGAGCTATGTTCGTACCTGAGCAGTACTTTCCTTTGTGGAAATACCTCAGAGGTATTCTTCTATGTGGCGTACCTGTGTGGTACTTAGCTTCGTGGTATTCCATCCTTTGTGGAACAGTTGAGATTTGGGATTTGAAGTTATACTTTGTGTTTTCCTCATGATTGAGATGATTTTACATGATAACATAGGTATATGTATGAGCATATACCTATGTAGGGTAATCAGTTGTTTCCTTACTTTTCAGTTTATCCTTTTTTATTTTGTGATACCTTGAGGATATTGGGGTCCCTACTGAGTATCATTATACTCACCCCTATACGGGATATGCCCATACTTCATTGTGCTTGGTGCAGATGATGGACAATGCTGACTCAGGATGAGGGTACCAGGACTGGAGGTAGCTCGAAGGTGGACGTTAGGCGAGCCGAACCGCAGAGACGGCCATTCATCAGATGTACCTACCCTTCAGGTAGGATCCATGGTGGATGATCCATGAGCTTCTTTCCACCTATTAGATACCTTGTACTTTCCACTTTTTTTTTAATTTTTCAGTTGGGCTTGTATTCTGGCCCCTTTTTACTTACTGTGCTCACTCTGTTTACTATACAGTTTACTTGATTTCGTATCATGTTGTGTGCTTGGTTGTGTGTGTTACAAGTTATAAAGTAAATGTCATCCCAGTTTTAGGAAATACGCCTTCGGTGCTAGTCGCCATCCCCTGGCCTATGGAAGGAGGTATTGGGGTAGTCACGACACGAGCCCTAGGGGATGGGTCGTGACAAATTGGTATCAGAGGAGCCAGTTCAAACGTAGAACATATGACTCTGATATGTCTTTTTAATGGAAATAGTGTTATGTGTAGCGAGTTTGGTTATCAGTTTCGGGAATCTAGTGTCGGTGCGGTGGCTGAAATATCCATACACCAGGACCCTGACCTCTAATTTCCGACTCAGTTCATGAAAACACTGATTGCGTGTGTGTTTTCAAGAGTCTTCTTTGTGAAATATTTGATTCAGCTCACCAGGTAAAACTTATTGACCGTGGAACACCTGTTTATTTTTAGGATTCCTCTACACATACATCCAGCTAGGTTTCCGAAAGTATTATGCACTGATAGCCCACCGAGCGATGATGCCTCGATTTAGGGCCCTCTTCTAGTAGAGACACAGGCGGAGGCACCAGCAGTACCATTACTCGATGGGCCACCGAAGCCACTAGCTCCTGCATAAGAGAGTGCACGCCGTTTAAGCACATTGCACGAGTTCCAGTACCAGAGGTCACCTAGGTTCAGGGGAGAGATGGACCCACAAGCTACTGAGGATTGGTTGTAGGTTGTGGTGAGAGTTTTCCGACTGGTAGGGACACCAGATGATCTCATGGCGATCCTTGCAGCCAGCCTTCCACAGGAAGCAACAAGAAAATGGTGGATCTTGATGCTACAAGTTCACGACGAGGTGAATCTTCTTTGGATAGACATCGAGATCCTATTTTGAGTAGATTTTGTCCCCTCGACTCTTCATGCAGTGCGGATTCAGGAGATACTTCATCTACTGCAGGGTAGCATGATTGTGGCTCAGTACTCAGAAAGGTTCACTGACCTCTCACGCTACTCCACAGATATGGTGCAAGACCCATTCTTCAGGGCTCGACCCTTCGAGACGGGACTCAGGAGGGAGATCAGGGCTTTGATGATGTCACTCAGCATCACGATGCAGGCGGGGGTGTTAGAGCGAGCCCTTTTAGTGGATAGTTTCCATGCTGAGAAGTCACCAGTAGCGAGACCCACTAGCAGTCATCACGTAGCGGAGTCTTGTGAAGCTAGAAGTAGACATATGACACTGAGGTCCAATAGGACCAGACCTATATGTGGACAACCGCATGATTCAGAGTCGGTTGTGGGGGGAACCCGAGGTAGATCCGGTCATGCTAGGAGTGGGAAGTGTTACGCATGAAGTGGTCAGGGTCACATGGCTCGTGACTGTCCGACATGCTGTATAGATGATCAACAGACAGTCAAAGTACTGCCCAAACAGAGACAGATATTCGACCGAGGAGGTTCAAATGGAGCAAGCGGGCGTGGAAGAGTAGCTGGACATGCAGCTGGTGGTGGGAGATGATTCGAGATGTTTACACCACCTCCAATAGGTGGTCCACCTCGACCACAAGGAGTAGGAGGATGGGGGAAATCTCAGCTCCAGGAAGCTGAGTCCTACGATCACAATTCCCTGGAGATGATACGAGGTACGATATCTATCTACTCCACCTTAGCTGCAGTACTAATAGACATAGGTTCCAATTATTCTTTTATTTTCATTTCCCTCATTCAAAAATTGGAAATTCTGACAGAGTCTTTGGCTCGATCCTTACGGCTAGAGACTCCTACAGGAGCAGATTTGGCGATTACGCACTGGTGCCAGTAGTGTGAGATTACTATAAGTGGTGGAAGGTTCTTCTAGAATCTACTAGTAGCGGCCTCAAGGACTTATGATGTCATCTTGTGTATGGATTGGCTATCTACATTCCATGCCATGATTTACTGTATTAGGTGAAAAGTGCGGTGTGTCTGCATGGATGGGACCAGGTTTACCTTCACGAGTGAGAAGGAAGCCTTTGAAGCACATGATGGACTTACCTAGAGGAGGGTGCAGCCGATCACTCATCAGTTGGATAGGCTTACCCTCAGAGCGATTGATGTGGAGAGTTTGAGTTATCCTTTAGTGGTGGACCAGTGTGAGGATATATTCCCTGATGATGTTCCAAGTCTACCTCCTCACAAAGAGGTGTACTTTTACATTAAATTGTACCCCGGGACGACAATGATTTCTACACCAGCGTATCGGATGGCTCCCGTAGAGCTTCGTGAGCTGCAGGTACAACTAGAGGACTTTCAGGGGAAGGTATTCCTTTGGCCCAATGTTTCTCCTTGGGAAGCCCTGATTCTATTCTTCAAGAAGGTGGATGGGAGATTGAGACTTTGTGTCAACTATCGGCGCCTGAACTAGGGGATCATGGAGAACCAATACCCACTCCCGAGGATTGAAAACCTCTTTGATCAGCTGAAGGGAGCACAATGATTCTGGAAGATAGAGCCCAAATCAGGCTATCACCAGCTCAGAGTATGAGATGGGGATGTAAAAAAGATGGCTTTTAGTTGTTGGTATGGCCACTATGAGTTCTTGGTTATGCCATTCAGTGTAACCAATGCTCTAGCAGTGTTCATGGGACTCATGAACAAGATCATTCATCCATACCTTGATCTCATTGTGGTAGTCTTCATAGATGACATTCTAATTTACTCGACTACTGAGGAGGATCATGCTCATCATTTGCGGGTAGTACTGGACACACTCAGATACCACCACCTTTATGGTAAGATCTCGATGTTCCAGTTCTGGATCCGAGAGGTTCACTTTCTGGGACATGTCACATTGGAGGCTGGAGTTGCAGTCGATCCTGTGAAGATTGAGGCGGTACTTTCTTGGGAGCTACCCCGGAGTGTGACGGAGATACAAAGTTTCCTGGGTTTGGCAGGATACTACCAGAGATTTGTGCCATATTTTTCTAGGGTTGCAGCACCACTATCAACATTGAAGAAAAAGGGGAAACCCTTCGTGTGGTCAGAGATATGCCAGCAAAGTTTTCCAGATCTAAGGCAGAGGCTGACTAGTGCTCCCATATCGAGGATTCCGGAGGAGGGTGTAGGGTAAAAAGTATACTATGATGCATCAGGGACCAGACTCGGATGTGCCTTGATGTAGGGGGGAGCAATGATCGCTTATGGTTCTCGAAACCCGAGACAACATGAGCAGAACTATGCTACCCATGACATTGAGTTATCAGCTGTGGTCTTTTCTTTGAAGATGTTGTGACATTACTTGATGGGTGAGCATTTTACAGTGTACTCTGATCACAAGAGTCTCAGGTATATATTCTCTCAAAATGACCTGACCCTGAGACAATGATGATGGTTTGAGTTCCTCCAGGACTATGACTTCGAGATAGTCTATACTCTTGGGAAGGGGAATGTTGTAGCAGATGAACTCAGCCAGAGATCTGGTATATAGCTTCTAGGTGAGGTGACAGAGAAGTTGGCCACTATACAGATATCATTCGTGGAATGTGATGAAGCAGCTTTGCATCAATCTATTATAGTCACTCCCCCACTTCTTCAACAAGTCAGGAAGGCATAGCATGTGGACACTGACTGCGAGACACGACGTGCTCAGATATCCAAATGGCAGGCACCTGATGAATTTTTTAAAGGCGGGGAGCACATAATCCAGATTAGAGGACATACCATGGTACCCGTGTCACTTTTAGAGGATGTTTTGAGGGAGTTCCACGCATCCCCTCTAGAAGTACATCCAAGAGTGGTGATGATATAGCAGGATCTCCGATGACAGCAATGGTGGCTGGGAATGAAGAAAGCAATAACAGAGTTTGTCTCTTAGTACCTCACTTGTCAGCATGTGAAGGCAGAGAATCAGGTACCAGCAGGCTTGGTTCATCCTTTGGATGTCCCCGAGTGGAAGTGGGTTGGGATATCCATGGAATTCATGATTGGAATTACACTTACATCCAGGGGTAATTACATGATTTGGGAGATTGTTGATCGATTCACCATGTTGGACCACTTCCATTCGATTAGAGAGCAGTGACCAGTAGAGAGCATGGGATGCCTCTATGTGTAGGAGATTGTGCGGTTACATGGAGTACCCTAGATAATTTTTTCTGATCGTGATACATGATTTACTTTCAGTTTATTGAAGGGGTTTCAAGAGGCTTTCGGGATGAAGCTTCATTTTAGTATCGCCTTCCGTCGTCAGAGAAATGGACAGACTGAGTGGACCATTTAGACCCTCGAGGAAATTCTGCGTTCTTTCATCCTCGACTTCGGTCGCAGATGGGAGGATCACTTTCCTTTGGTAGAGTTTTCATTCAACAAGAGCTATCACTCCACCATTGTGATGAGACCTTTTGAGGCATTGTATGGGAGACCCTGCCTATTACCTTTGTGCTGGACTCACCCAGGGGATTCAACACTGGTGGGACCAGAGATGGTACGGGCTACCACATAGAAAGTGTAGATCATCCATGAGTGGATGAAGACTACATAGAGCAGGCCGGAGTCTTATGCTATTTGGAGACGAATACCTCAGGAGTTCGAGGACAACGGCCATGTTTTTCTATGGTTCTCACCTCGACAAGGATTATAGAGATTTGGCTGAGGCAGAATGTTATCTGTGAGGTTCGTTGTACCTTTTCAAATCCTCTACTGATTTGGAGAGGTGTCTTACCACTTAGCTCTTCCACCTCAGTTGCACAGGGTGCACGACATCTTGCACGTATCTCTGCTGAAGATATATGTACACAACCCCTCTAACATCATCGACTATGGTGAGATGGACGTCGACGATGGGGAGAATTTTACAGAGGTTCAAGAAGAGATTGAGGATAGATAGGAGTGGGTACTTCATGGGAAGTCGATACCTATGGTGTGTGTTTTTTGGCAGCACATGAACTTCCAAGAGAGCACATAGGAGTGAGAGGCTTAGATTCTTGCTCAGTACACCCACATGTTCCCTTAGTCTGAGTTGTATCTTACGGGGATGCAAATATCTAAGGTGGGGAGAATGTAAAGACCTGGAATTTTGATGTAATTTTTTTAATATATGGGAATTTTATGAGTCCGTGATAATTGATGGTGCGTGATTTCGAGATCCGGTGTGCCAGGAATGAATTTCTGAACTTTTTTTCAGGTACATTCATTAAACGTGCGAGCAGGATTATCTAAATTTGGAACCAGTTCTCAAAATTGGAATTTGAGGGCACTGTTGAACTCACAGCACCGATATTCTCTTAAGGGGACCTTCACCTCGACCGTAGTATGTCGAGGGTGAATTTTAGATTTTGGGTTTTTTGTAGAGGAATTGAATAAAAGAAAAATGTGTAACTTTTTTATTTTTTTTAAACCTTCCATGTGAGGTTATGGAGGTGGGGACCATAAGAACTAAACCTCCCATGAGAGGTTATGGAGGTGGGGATGACCTGAACTAAAACCTATCATCGGTTATAGTAGTGGAGACCACACGAGGCTAACACCCCCATTGAACCCCCTCTTAAATGAGGGGAAGCCTCTTGAACTTCACCAAATTAATTATTCCAACACCTATTGATTAATGGTGCTAATTAAAATTAAATTAATAACATAATTTAAATTATATTGGATATTCATTAGTTGGGAGAAGTGTTGGAAAATCACTTGGAGGAACTTTACCCACTCCAATGAAGAACGCCTCCCAACAAAGAACGACCGTCGGAGATCAAAGAATGAGGATACCGACCCTGAGCTGGATCGGAAGCACCTTGCGGAGGAACACAACATAGGACGTCTTCAATTGACAACCATCCTTCCCTACTTATCGACATCTACAAAAAATTGAGGTAGGGTGGATGTTTGAATTTGTCCCCTTCCCATTCTTGAAAATTCTTCGTGAATCAAGGAAAACATTATAACCGCTTGCTACCGCCCTAAAGTAGAGAGTAAGGGCCAAACATACATGGACCGTCCTCTCCTCAAATCTTGGTTCTTTTGTGTGTTCTTCGCGATGGTGATGGAGACCGGTGCCAGCGGTTGGCACCTGAAGAACATGAAAATCATGACGAAGGTAAAGAACAAATGGAGGCCGGTCAAGCCGACCGCCGACTAAGGCACGACACTCTGATGTCCGCGGCCCCACTGCCCGCGGCCTACGCTGTCCGCGGCCATGCCGCTCGCGGCCTCCATCATCCGTGGCCACCACCAATCGTGGCCTCCGTGCCCTGTGGAGATCCGTCGTTTATGGACACACCACCCATGGCGCTCCACCGTCACTGGCCCCCGTCACCTGTGGCCACCGCGCCCCACGGCGCTCCACCGTCCAGCGGCCCCCGTGGCCTCAACGCCCCTCTACGCTTCACCGCCCGCGGCCCTCACCACCCGTGGCCTCCGCGCCCCATGGCACTGCGCTGTACATGGCCCCCAAAGCCCACGACCACTACAACCAGCAGTGCTCAGCCGTCCAGCAGCCCCCGCGGACTCGTGCCATCTAGCGGCTCCCACTAACTCATGCCGTCCCACGACACTCTCAGCCTCCACCGCCCCACAACACCTGCGACCTCGCATCGCTCTACTGCCTCTGCCGCCCTGTGGAACCTGTGACCACCCACGACCTTCGCGCCGCCCATTCCAAACCAAACGTGTCGGGTCAGGCGACCAAAACTGGGTCAGCCCAGGCCGGGTCAGACCGGATCCAGACCAACTACGACCTAGTTATGCTCTTTTGTCCATAACTTTGAAACCGGACGTTCCTTTGACGAACCGTCAGCAGCGCTGGAAACCCTGGAGTGAGATAGTCATTTTGAGTATACCCCAATATTGATTTGGATAATGTTGGAGTACTGTCAGGTTGGATCAAGCACGAATCACACATGGCCCTCCAAACTAAAAGTCTAATAACTCACAGACCGGGTGACCGATTGATGCGTCATCTATTGCATTGAGACCCCCTATTATGTGATGGTCCTTTTGAATACCTATTCATGGGAATTCATGGTAGTTGGAGTATCGACCAATGGATTGAGGAGCGAACCCTCTCAGAGACGAGTGAGCTTAGTGCAGGAACCTTGTAGCTGGCTATGAAGTGAATAATGAAGGGCGATCCTGTGTGGGTCAACACCGAGAGATCCTGTGTGGGTCAGCACCTAGAGATCCTGTGCGGATCATCACCAAGAGATCCTATGTGGGTCATTACCTAGCGATCATGTCTGGGTCAGCACTGAGCAATCATTTGTGGGTCATCACCTAGTAATCCTGTGTGGGTCAGTACAGATCGATCCTGTGTGGGTCAGCACCTAGCAATTTTGTGTGGGTCAGCACCTAGCGATCCTGTGTGGGTCATCACTGAGCGATCCATTATGGGTCAGCACCAAGCGATCCTGTGTGGGTATGACTCTTGATAGAGTAAGATGATTTAGTAGTAACATCTAATCATCTCTACTACTGTACTTAAGTTATAACGGGTGTGAGCTGAGTTAGTACTTGAGAGGTATATTACTTTGTGGAAATACCTTGCAGATATTCATTTGTGTGGAATACCTATGTGATACTTAACTTCACAGTATTCCTTCCTTTGTGTAACTGTTGAGCTTTGGGTTTTGAAGTAGGACTCTGTGTTTTCCTCATGATTGAGATAGGTTTACTTGATAACTTAGGTATATGTATGAGCATATATCTAAGTAGGGTTATCAGTTGTTTCTTTACTTTGCAGTTTATCTTTTGTGGATTTTGTGAGACATTGATGGTCTCAATGTCCCTACTAAGTATCTTTATACACACCCTTGCATGGGCTATGCCCGTACTTCATTGTGTTTGGTGCAGATGATGGATAACTCTGACTGTGGACAAGGGTATCAGGACTGGAGGTAGCTCAGAGGTGGACGTTAGACGAGGAAAACCACAAAGATGACAATTCATGAGCTGTACCTACCCTTCACGTAGGATCCATGGTGGAAGATCCAAGAGCTACTTTCCACATATCATCTGTCTTGTACTTTTTAGTTATCCTTGTACTTTCTAGGTGGGCTTGTATTCTGGACCCTTTTTACTTACTATACTCACTCAGTTTACTATTCAGTTTACTTGAGTGCGTATCTTTCTATGTAATTGGTTGTGTGTGCTATAGGTTATAAAGGCAATGCCTTCCCAGTTTTAGGGAATACGCCTTCGGTACTAGTCTTCAGCCCCTGGCGTAAGGAAGGTGGGCTTGGGGTTTTCATGACACGGGCCCCGAGGGACGGGTTCTGACACAGAATGTGTAGTTTTTTTGATAGAAGAATAAGGTTTTTCTCTCAAATGAAGTATGTCGAAAAATCGCTAGCGACATCTGTTTACTTTGGGCCAGTGCACAAAGAACACCAAAGGATTCAAAGAATTCTATGTGAATTCCTGAAGATATATTGCTCTAGTGACAGACTCGATCATATGTATGGGTTTTTTATTTGAATTCATTTTCCCCATTATTCATTCTTAATTGATGAATGTGGATCAACCCATAAACAGGTTGATCCACAAGTCTCTCATTCTTCATGACGATTATTTTTTTATTTTTGGATTCCTGTATCAGGATTATTTTTTTGTTTGATAGAACATCAATCCTAAAACTCCCCATGTTTATACTCTAATGCAAAGGGCACATGCTGACATGAACAAGGCCTGAGCCCCTTTTTCATGTTAGTTCGTTCATGGAAAATCATTTAAAATATATGAAAATATATTTTTAGGCCTTTTTAGGGAAGTTGACACCCTATGGAGGCCTGAGGCATTGATGAAATGAATAATAGACCACAAGGGTGGACCTGGTGGTCCGCAAAAGTCATCCCCACCGCACTGGCGCCTGCGCTAGCCACGAGCGGGTGGCAGTGTACCACGATGGTGCACCAAGGGCGGAAATAATGTCTGACTAGAGCTATGGTGATGATGTAGTATCTTCATGCAAAAAACTATGACTGGGGGACATGGGAGGTGGCCCCTCGGCCACATCGGTGGGCGACACATGCTGTACGGGCTGAGGTTCTCCACCGACACCTGTTCTAGTGACCGTGTTTGGGGAATGAAACGCAGCTAGCATAGCTGTCCGTGACGTGCCAAACCGGATGCCATTAGGTGTCCTGGATGAGGGAGGCAGGTTTCTCACAGAATTAAGTGTACTATGTCTGGAAATACTACGACAGATTGAGACCCAAAGACTATTGGAAAATGACTCTATGTGGATCAGCTATAATGTCACAGTGGGAAGTGGATATGTGTGTCATGAAAGGCCCACAGTGGGGAGAGACAATATGTGACCCGACACACCCATGGAACTAATCAGGAAGGAGTACCTCAACAAAGTGACCAAAGAGGGAAGTGGATCTATGTGGCCCTGCAGAAACACGGTGGGGAGCGACTCTGTGTGACCCAGAATACCTGTAGTACTCATCATGGATGAGTACCACAATAGTCCATGGCTAATGGGAAGAAGCTCTATGTGACCCAGTAGGCCCATGGTGAGGAGCAGCTCTGTGTGACTTAGAATACCAATGGTACTCATCAAGGAGGAGTAACCCTGTATCCCAAGGTGTTATGTGATACTACTGATGGTCTTACTTTCAAACTCTAGATTATACCTTGTTTTTATTGTCTTCCTTCATGATCATGCTTTATGGTTTTCTTGTATATTTCATGGTGGTATTTACTTATATATTTGGGGTACCTATTTAATACTTTTTACTCACCCCTACATAGGCTTCGCCTACACATGTGGTGTCTAGTGGAGACATCCAATGACATGGTGGGGGACTTGGTATCCCAGGAAGAAGTGGTGCCCAGTGATATTAGGTAGGAAGGATGAGCTTCTATGACTTATGGAAGTTATCCTATACTTACCCTTTAGGTGGGATTTTCAGTGGATGGATTTCCATCGATATCATACTTACTCTTTTTGTATTATTATTTTGTTTGGTTTCTATTCTAGACCATTTACTTTTAGTTTTACTTTTCTACTCTATGGTTCTTTATTAGAATGCATGTTTTGTTTTCTAGTTTTCTTGGGATGTGTTTGTTGGTGTGTTTGTACTAGTACTGAGGAAAATTACTCCCACTTGAATGTTTATGACTTCAGTGCTAGTCGCCAACCCCTTACCTCTGGGAGGTGGGCATGGGGGGTTCATTGCATAGGCCCTGAGGGATGGCTCATGACATGGGAGGTAATAAAGAGTCAATTGAATTTACCTATATACCTGAGATCATTTTTGGATGTTCATCTCATTCAATTTTAAATTTTCTAAAGTGATATTTTTTCCTCTGAAAAGGATGAAAAGTTGGAATGAATATTTGATGACAATTGAAAAAATAAGTTTTTTTTTCAGTTACGGGTATAAACACTTTGTTGTCTCTCATACAGTATGAACATGATTGCGGACTATGTGTAATCTAGACAGATAACTTTTTAGATAATGGGATGTCACTAATTATCCACATCAATGCAGCTTCGAGTAGTAAATTATATTTTTAGCGACACCATATGTACTGACCCCATTACTCCATAATGAATTTTACTCAACAATCAATGGTTTCAAATAAACATTAATATTATTTTTCAGATTTCTTAGAATTAATAAGTTAAAAAGGATGTATGTCACCTTCATCAACAACCAAGGAGTTAAATTATATAGAGTTATAGAGACATTATAACATGAATACTGACTACCATAAGAACTAAATGGACAGAAACTATAAGTAGAATGACCCAATCACAAGTTTTGAGAGTATAATGAAAAAGGTAGATGCACTTGGTCAAAAGGTTTCTATAAATAAGAATCACATGGATGATTTAATCTTTGACCAGTTGAAATATTGGTTTTGTGCCATGAAATCAATGACGCTGTGTTCTGAGACATAAATAAACACTGCAATCTGGGTGTTTTTTGGAAATATCTCAACTGTTTTATAGGAATCAACACAGAATTTCATAGATTAGCCTCTTTATACCTCTATTTTCCATATGTCAGACAACAATCCAATGACTCATTTTCACAATAATATAATAGGAATTCATTTGAACATGCACGAATCTTCTGATAACCAAGACCCAAATTAAAAACCTGCCTCTTGATCACATAGAAATTTTTAGCCAATATATTTCCTTCAGGTAAAAGTGTTTTAACTAAAGAGATTATCTAATAAAAAATTCTATTTGACATTATATTATCTGATTTAATAGCCATAAATTTTTCAACCACATCAAATTTTCTTATATTGGATCCAAGATGTAAGGTTTCCTCAATGGACGTCAAAACATTATAAAATTGAGATGGTTCCAAATCAAGAGTTAAGTCAATATCATCCTGAGTTTTAGATTTTGGAAAAGATAGGCATGCTACATCATGTACTAAAATTGGAAACTGTGATGGCTTCAGAACCAAATTATTAGTATCTTATCTAGAACCGCATTCACCATGTTGATACAAAAAAACATAATCTGGTTCAAAACCAAACATAATAGATGACCTCCAATGTTGTCAAACGTACCAAACATACTCAAAGATGGTTTTTTAAAAGAAAATTTAATTGTCCCTTTTGTAGTTTTCTTGGATTTAATGTTGTAAATGATAAGAAATCATAGACACCGTCAATATATAAAGGATTTAAACTAGAACTATTTGGATTCATATGCTAATTTATTCAAGTGTGTTCATCTAATAATTATTTTTTTCAACTTCCTTATTCTATATATCTCTACAAAATATAAAATAATAATAATTTTTGAATAATTTTATATTATAAAAACACTATCCAAAAAATGAAAAAAATTTAATTTATGTTTTCTAGCAGTTTGTAATAATTTCTATTTTTTATAGTTATTTATAGTAATTTTTTTGAAATTTATATTAATAAATGATAATCTACACTAATTTATAATAATTTATAATAATTACCTCTAATTACCAGTAATTATATCCAATTTATACTAATTATTGTAAATTACGTTCGGCGCAACTTATAGCAGACTGTCAACAACTCTTTTACCTGACGAATCATGTCCTTTCAACTTCCTCTGACTGAAATCATTGTGAAAAATAATTCGATGTAAGAATTTCCATTTTCTTTTGGCACGAGAATGGAGATCAGAGAGGCCTCGACATGCTGCACTATATTCTCCTGCATAATATAATGAATATTTGAACATCATAGTAGATTTTTCAAAGTGATTTCAGTAATAGAAAGTTTCAAGAAGATGGCACATCATGAAAAATATCCTCTTTTTCCTAGCCATATATTTACTTGCATCATTATTTCACTGAAATTAGTATGAAAAATATTCTCCAATATATAGATATTAATTCTTCTGAATACAAAAATGGATATCAGTACGTTAGAGTAGATTTTTCATAATTATTTCATTGAAAGAATGTTATAAGGTGATGAGCCATCAAACAAAATAAACAATACCATTCAACTGGAAATTATGGAAATTTATTTTGAATTATTGTGAATTATTGCAAATTATTTCTAATAATTCCAAATTATTTCTAATTAATCCATATTAATCCTAATTGTAACTAATTAATTCTAAATGTTACTAATTTTTTTATTTATTCCTATTTATTCCTTTTTATTCTTATTTATTCCTCATTATTACTATTTGTTCCAATTTATTTTTAATTATTACTATTTATTCCTAATCATTATTAGTTATTCCTAATTATTAGTAATTATTATTAATTATTAATAGTTATTTCTTAATTGTTACTAATTATTACTATTTTACCTAATTATTACTAATTTTTCCTAATTAAGCCTAATAATTACTAGTTATTAATAATTATTAATAATTACCACTAATTATTACCAATTATCTCCAATTATTATTAATTACTAGTAATTATTTCTAATTATTAATAATTATTTCCAATTACATCTATTATTTTTCTAATTATTACTCATTATTGATAACTATATCAAATTATTACTATTTATTTCTATTTAATTCAAATTACTTCTAATTATTGAAAATTATTAGTAATTATTCCTAATTATTAATAAATAATCCTGATTATTACTAATTAATCTTAATTATTACTAATTAGTCCTAATTATTACTAATTATTACTAATTAATCACAATTATTACTAATTATTGTTAATTATTATTAACTATTACAAGTTATTTCTAATTATTCCTATTTATTACTAATTATTCGAACTTATTCTTAATTATACATAATTATTACTACTTATTAATAATTATTGCTAATTATTTCTAATTATTCTTAATTATTCCTAATTATTACTAATTAATCTTAATTATTACTAATTACTTCCAATTAATTCTAATTACGACTAATTATTACTAATAATTACTAATTATTTCTAATTATTACTAATAATTACTAATAATTACTATTTATTACTAATTACTGCGAATTAATACTAATTACTACTAATTATTTCTAATTACTGCTAATTAATCTTAATTAATGCTAATTTATCATAATTATTGCAAATTATTACTAAGTATTCTTAATTATTACTAATTATTTCTAATTAATACCAATTAATCCTAATTATTACTAATTATTTCTAATTATTACTAATTATTGCTAATTATTACTAATTATTCCTAATTATTCCTGATTTTTACGAATTATTTATAATTATTACTAATTTTTACTAATTTTTCCTAATTATTACTATTTATTTCTAATTATTACAAATTATTCCTAATTAATCCTAATTATTACTAATTATTACTAATTATTCCGAATTATTACTAATTATTTCAAATTACTCCAAATTCATACTCATTATTCCTAATTATTCATATAATTTCCAATTTATTACAATTTATTACTATGTATTCCTATTTATTCCTAATTATTACTAAATATTACTAATTATTCCTAATGATTACTAATTACTTCTAATGATTACTAATTTTTCCTAAATATTAATAGTTATTTTTAATTATTACTAATTATTCATAAGTATTCCTAATTATTACTAGTTTTTCCTAATTATTACTATTTATTCCTAATTATTCTTAACTGTTACTAATTATTTATAATTATTCCTAATTATTACTAATTATTCTTAATTATTCCTAATTATTACTAATTATTCCTAATTATTCCTAATTATTCCTAATTAGTTCTAATTATTCTTAACTAATCAGAATTATTCCTAATTAATCGTAATTAATTCTAATTATTTCTAGTTAATCCTAATTATTACTAATTAATCATAATTATTAGTAATTAATCATAATTATTACTAATTAACCCTAATTTTTTCAAATTAATCATGATTATTACTAATTAATCCAAATTATTACTAATTATTACCAATTATTTCTAATTATTACAAATTATTACAAATTATTTCTATTTACTACTAATTATTCCTATTTACTTCTAATTATTACAAATTATTCTTGTTTACTTCTAATTATTACTATATACTTCTAATTATTAATATTTACTTTTAATAATTACTATTTATTATTATTTATCAATATTTATTTGAATTTACTACTTATTAATGCAATTTTTTAACAATAGTCTCTAATTATTACTAATTATGACTAATTGTGAAAAATTATTAATAATTTTTGTAATTAAAACCAATGACTACAAATTTATAGTATTTAATATAAGTGTTAATTAATACTAATTAATACTATTCACAAATATTTGTAAAGAAATAATGCAAAATAAAATGACATAATTGTAATTTAATTTAATTAAAGAAAATTAAAAATAATTATAACTAATAAAAAAAATTAATTAATAAAAAATTATAAGAAATAGATAAATAACTTAAAACTAAATCATTCGAAGGATTTACGCCGCGAATATTACTTCAATTTAAATTTTTTGACTTAGAAAATATTTGAGAGAGAAAATATAAGTAGATACGGAGAGAGGAGTAGAGAAATGAGTGGAATAAGAGAAAAAAATGAATGGGGGTATATATATGTTATATTAGTTGTGACAAGGTTTATTTGTGACGGAAATCCCATGAAAAATACTCCCCCTATAAACTTGCATCGGCGGTTAATAGGTATTTATGGTGGGTCTTGTCGCAAATACCAACATGCCAACATATTAATTGCGATAAAGGATAAATCACATTGCAAATACAAAAAAAACGCCGTTGGGTATTTGCGACAGGATTTTATTCCCATCATAAATACCCTTCCTACGGTTTGGCGTGCAACTCGCACCAAACCTTTTGCGATGGGTAGCAACTACCTGTCACATATTACTAATTATTTGCGATGAGAAGAGGGTCCAGTCACAAATAACCAGTCCCAAATTTTTATTTTTTGCCGTAGGGATTATAAAAGGTCGAAACTGCAACACCTTATTATATGACACCATAGCTTTAACATGGGTCATTCATGAGCATTATCAAAACATTAGGATTTTATCTAGTACATAGTCTTATCCCTTGGTTTAAAAAAAAACATAATCCTAATCTCCAATGATTGTCTAAAACCTGCTCGAATACCCACTATAATGGTATGAGCTTTCCATACATAAATATTACATTTTGTAGTTGAATATTCAATACATAATAATACTATCCTCCCCATAACCATAAAGGTTTAGAGAATTTGGTGAAGAGATATACAATATTCTAATTTTATGGAAGATCATCATCATCTCCCACAAAGATCTTCTCATATAGTTTTCCTCTTAGGAAAACCTGACCTGACCCTTTCTTCATCACACGGGGAAGGAAACATATGAAAGGGTGAGATAAAATGTTTAATAAGGGTAAACATAAAATATATCAATACATGATCATATGAAATCATAATATAAGAATATGGTTATGTGATCATGGACATAACTTACGGAGTTCATACCCAAACTGTCAGGGATTATAAACATTATTCCTTGCATAAGCATTATCATTTTATAAAACAAGAACCATAAGAGTGAGAAATCATCATAAATCAAACATGAACCACAAAATCATGTCATAAAATTGTGGCACCATCATAAATATAGAAAATAATTTCATATTTGAAGGTTAACATCCTATATATTCAACATAGTAGATCATGAAACATCTATTTCCCATAGAAGATCAAGACACATATATTTCCACTTATGGATTTGGATGCACATATTCCCCATTATGGATGAAAAACATCTACTTGTTTCCCATTATATATCAATATATATTATGCTTTACCCAATGAATTGGGGAAAAAGATAAGTCCCACCCACTAAATAATGAAAACCATACTTATGTGTTCCCCATGATCATAAGTTATTAATCATATCAGAACCTATGAAAAGAAAAGGGATTCATAAACATTTCATTATAGCATAACCTTTGTTAAAGAAGTAGGTTTCATAAAAATTATTCCATCGTAAGCATAAAACATTTAGAGAATGAGTAAAGATGGTATACTTGGATCATATTCCCAATAAAACATAATTAACGTCAAATAATTTTATCTTAGATGCAAAATTATTTTGAAATATCACTTGAAATATTTTTTTGTTGAAAATATCCTTTATTTTTTAGAAACATTTTTTAAATGCGGCACAATTATAAAAGAAAATATTTACATTAAAAAGAACCTTGTAATTTTTTAAATTTTTCTTCAAGAAATTAAGGCATCATAAAATTTGGAAAAATACCCTCACGTCGTATATGTTAAAAAAACCGTCCTTATATATATATATATATATATATATATATATATATATATATATATTTTCAGAAATGTCACAAAGTACGTTTTTTATAAAATAAAAAAAATTAGTTAAAAAATGTTTTTAAAAAAGGTAAAATATTGGTAAACATAATTTCAAATAATATTAAAAAATTTTTTGAATGTATTTTCTTTTTAAAAATGGACATGTAATAGAAATATTCCCTAGTGGAATCTTATGTAGAAATAACCCTGAATAATGATGTGACTGTGAAATAAACTCCTACCACCTTGGAAAATATTAAATCATAAGACCCATTAAAAAATAATTTTATTGGGATATGTATATCACATAATATTAATGAGAATAATTATAAAATTTATTCATGGGAAGTATATACACCAAATAAAAGAAACAAGTGGTGTATAAGTCATGTGTCCCATAGAAATAAAAGTGAGATGAAAATCATTTACCTCATATACTACATTTATTAGTTCATGTTCAAACCACTTGTATAATAAATATGTATTTATTTTACATTTAATAAATAACATTAATTCCATCATACCATGTATTATTTATTTATAACATCAAATCACTAGTTTAATAATATGTTTTATTAAAATCACTATTTTGGGTGATAACTGCTTCCTTTTCTAAGCATGTTTTAGTTCGTCAATCATGGTACTTATACATTGATCTTATTCACATCATTTATAGAATTTTAATCATGGTATAAAAATCATATATAATAATTATATACATAGTTATAATCATTCATTTAAATTAGAGATATAAAAATGAATTACACTATTCATGGGGACGGTATGTCGTACGTATGCATGAACGTTGTTTTAATTTTTTGATTGGTGCAAAAAAATATTGTTAAATAATAATTCATATTTTCAGAATCATAATTATAATACATACATATATATATATCATATATATTAATTAAACCCATCATAATACCCATAAAAAAATAGTGATGAAAAATGAATTGTATCGATACATGGAGACAATAAGTCGAACGTACAGATGAGCGATACATTCACATATTGTTTTCAAGGAAAGAGGGTTTATAATGGTTTTTTATATTAATAATAACATTTATGCAAATTTAGGATATTTTTTTAATGATAAACATGATATATTTATATATAGAAATGATTAGAAGAAGAAGGTTTTCAGTTAGAGTGATTACCTCTTCTTCGAAAAGTCTCCTTTGGATATACTCTAAATGGATCTACGATTGGTATCTTTATAATAAAATACCTTTATAATGTTTCTAGGGAAGTATATAATATAAATTAGAAGGTTATTTTCTAGATATAAGCTAAAATAGGTGCAAATAAGTGGGGGAGGATTTTCTCGTTTATAATTGAGGTGATGGGAAATATTGGAATTTCTGAAAACATTAAATTATAATAAATTCATTTTTCATCCAAATGATAAAAAAAGATCATATATTATAATATAAGATAATACAATGGTTTATTTTCATAATCTAATATATTTGAGACAAGTTTTGGTGTTATTTTCATCCTTATCATTTGGATTAACCCTTAGTTAACCTATTTTAGTTTTAACTATAGTAACACAATTTTCAATATTAAAATGTCGTAATTTTCACTTTTATGGTGCCAATTAGACCATAAATAGATTATTAATGAAATTTTAGGCCATATAAATATCAATTTATATTTGTTAATATTTTTATAATTTTTAAATAATTTAATAAAAGGTTAATCCCATAAAATATCATTATTATCAATTTTGATATTATCCACTACTTTCAATTTAAACTATATTAAGAAAACCTGTAAAATTTGAAAAAATTATTTTATTATATTCCTATAATGTCAATGTATTGTAGATATTTTTTTTATCACATTAAATATATCATATTTTATTACTTTTATTATTTATAAACTTATATATTTTATTTTTATGTTAATGTACAGTTTACTGTATCAGTGTAGTGTAGGAATTTTGGATAATTATTTTATTCCTAAAAATTATATACAAAGTACCAGGATGAATATAAATATTTAATTTTAAAAAATAATATTTAATGTATAATATATCCACTTGATATCTCTATCTTAAAAATTTTTTTGTTATGAAAAACATGATGGTGACATCTTTAACTTTTCATTAAATAAAATATTATAAAGGTCATATTCTAATCCAAGGGGCCCCGAAAGTCATAAAAAAAATTTAATCATTAAATTTAGTTTATTTGGTTAAAAATTGATACTTATATTCATTCATAACCTACTTTTCCCCAGGAAAACAATAGAGATATTTAAGACAAAGAATGTGACATTTTGTGACTTTCCTTAATTTAAATAATATATAAGTCATTTTCATGAAACCATTCCATTAAACAACTAAATTTAAAAACACAGGTGTTAAGGGATGAATTAAATTCATATAATAATAAATATTATTAAAAATTATAGTCTTATCACTTATTCTTAATCCATATTAACCGGTTTACCCCTACTGAGATGATAAAATTTACCATAATTACAATTTATATTAACTAAAAATAAAAGGAACCTATTTAATAAATTTGGACCTAAAGATTCCAAATATGGAATAAATTTTTAAAAATTCAAAACACATAATTTTTTTAAATTATGTTAAAATAAAATAGGATAACCACAATAAAAAATATTTTTTTTCAGAAAATTTCCCATTAAAATATAAAATATTTTTATATTGTATTCAATTATAAAATACACTTAAAACACTATAATTGTATTATTTAAAATAAACATGAACTAATTAATATTTTAAACTAATTAGAAACATAATTTTACCTTATGAAAACTTAAAAAGAGAGTGCATTTCTCAATAAAAATTGGTATTTTTCACTATTCCTTGAAAATGAAATGTTATCAGAAAAGTCTCAGAAAAATTTAGGATAATTATAAAATAATGAATTCAAAAATGAAAATTATTTTTTTCAAACAAATTTTATATGACTTCTGTAAATTTTTATTCACTCTTAAAAAGGAGAAAAACTCATATTTGAAGAAAACATATTTTTGAAGGATAAAATGAATTTACTAAGAATTATGTGATTATTTTATAAGAACATAAAAATAAATAGTGTTGAAAAATTATATTCATTTCATAAATTAGTTATTAAAATACATTCACTTCAATTTAATAGCTAGGTTATAATTGGAATATAAAATTTTAATAATTTTTTTCAGTTCTTCTAAACTTGTTCATGTGTGCAACAAAAGATATCATATAAATAAAATTATTTGAAAATATATATTTTTAAAATATCATGTTCTTATAGGGATTTTATTTCATCATGAGGGATTTGTCTTAAGGGAGAGTATTTTAGGTGCTGACCCCCATCCTGTTTGATTCTTGGATTGGAATGAGATCTTATACATCCATGCACACATCTAGGTTTCTACAGACATCTGGGAAGAGTTGATGTGAGAATCTCATGTTTCTACTTGAGCAGTACCCCATGGAATTAAAAATATGTAATATTATTTATTTCACAAATATTGGTGGAATAGTATGAAAAGTGAGTTTTCTTCTTTTGTTACTTAGTTTTCCATATATCAGCAGGTAAAATCAGAGCAGTAGTATCTTGTGGGGATTTTATTGCCGTTACACATTCCTGAGTGGAAATGGGATGATGTCACAGTCGATTTTGTGAATGGATTACCATGATCCAGTTGAGGTAATGATTTTTTATGGGTAATCATCGATAATCTCACAATATTTTCTCATTCCATACCTATCCAGGAGATCTTCTCAATGGATGAGATTGAGAAACTACATTTCTTTGAGATTGAACATCCACACAGGGTCCATTATACCTTTGTTTTTTACAGAGATAATCATTTCTCATCGATTTATTAGTAGGGGTTATAGAAATATTTGGGTACCCCAGTGCTTTTGAGAATTTCTTTTCACCCTTAGACTGATGGTCAATTAGAATAGATGATACAGGTACTAGAGGTTGTGATTCAAGAATGTGTCCTTGATTTCAAAGTTTCTTGAGAGAAACATACACCTCCTATATATTATTCCTATAATAATATATTCTAGGTGACAATACAGATGGATCCCTATGAGGAATTATATGTTATTCCATGCCGTTCAACTTTTTGTTGGTTAGAGGTTGTTGGGGCTTCATTATATGGATCTCATCACATTTAGGAGACTTTAGAGAAGGTTCAATTTATTAGGAAGTGAATATTTATAGCTTTGATTATGAAATAGTCATATGATAATCATCATCTTCAACCACTAGTGTTCAAGGTTGGAGATCAGGTATTCTTGTGTGTATCAACTAGACCGCGACATTAACAATTTAGAGGGAAAGGGAAGCTCTCACCTAAATTCATTAGACCTTTTGAGGTTTTAAAGAGATTTGGTTCAATATCATATCACTTCTATTTACCTCATAGGTATTGTGATTTTTATGATGTCTTCCATGTTTCACACCTTCATCGATACTATCTAGATTCATGTCATATCATTCATCCTGATGATCTTGAGTTTGAGGTAGATGTTTCCTTTGAAGAGAATATTATCCATGTTGTGGAATGAGGCATGAAGTATCTCTTAGGTAGATTAATCCCTCAGGTACTAGTGCTATAGAAGCATGGTAGAGTTTATGATGAGACTTCGGGGCGAGAGACCGATGTACGTGTTTAGTGTCCAAAGTTATTCTCAGATGACTCTTCACAATTATTGGATGGGAAACATGGGGATGAGTTTCTTTAAGGGGATAAGACCATAAGAAATCAATTTTTCACATCAGTTATAGATCTATTGAAATATTTTCAAACCCTTTTGTGGTGGATTTTTGGATTTAAACCCTGAAATTTCATCTAAGGATAGGTTGTTTTGATTTTAGAAGGAATATTATAGGGGGATAAATCCTGGATACATGCAAAATAGATGATGTATATTTAAATTCAAGGGGTTCATTTATCTGAACAGACCCTTTTCATGATGTGTAATGGTTTTTCCATAGAGGGGATAATCCTGATAATTACATGATTTGTAAATTTTACAAACCATGTAAATTTCCTAGGTCTATTTTTTAAAGGATGTGGGGCATCTTATTTTGACATAAGACCCTATATAATCTTGTATCTCACATTGGAGGTCTCCCGTAGGTGATACCTTTTAGTCTAAATCTAGGATTTCTTGCTTTACATCTATTTAGAATATGATTCGGTATTTATCTTTTACATTGGATAGGCACTCGTAGGCTCTCCGCTATTTATATCTTTTCTTTTTTCGTATTACTATTGACAAAATTATTTTTTTTGAGTTCAGATGACCTATTTTCTAGTTGTTTTTCTATTTTTCCATTTTCTTCTGATATAGACCAAAATAATGGTCTATAAAGGGAATGTGATCTACTAAATGTATAAGGTAGGTTGTCTAGTAGTTGTCCCTTAATTCATGTTATTTTATATTATGTGTTGTGATACTGTAAAACTTAATTTTCATTCATTTCCTTAAAAATTCATATAACCCTTATTTAAATAGTTGTCTTTGATAGTTTGAGTTATTATCTCCTAATCCTTTTTAGAATAGGCCCCCATTGAATATTGTTACCCCTTGAGGTTTTCGTATGTAACTTCCAATGGAATTATAAATGTTTAAGGCACCAAACACCCACCTAAGTGGTTTTGGATTAATATATAGTTGAAATTATGATAAAGAATTAAATGGGAAGTGAGTGGTAGGGCCACATTACATGTCTCAGTAAAAAATGGTTACACCATTATTAAAATAGAATGAAAATTAACTATAAAAAATCAATTGTATCTTACTAAATTCAATGAATACTTATTACTTTTAAAATGATCGAGCACAAAATCCCTCATACTTGTGATACTCGATCATGGTGTTCGTTTATCTTTTGATACTCAGTCATGAAATCCCTCACAATTGTGACAAATGGCTATGAAATCCCTTATAGTTGTGATACATGGGCATAGTGTCCCTTATACTTATGATACTTTGGAATGAAGACCATCCTAACTAATGATTCTTGGGCATGGAATCCCTTATTCATTTGATACCAAGTATAGTGTCCCTTATAACTATGATACTTGGGCATAATGACCCTCATAAATAATGATACCTAGGAATAGTTTCCCATATTACTTTTCGAGACTCTATTGACTAGAAATAGATTTTTGAGTTATGCCTCGAGTCATGGATAGAACTATATATGTATACATGTGGCTATAAAAGTGACTACATATATAGAGCATATATACATATACATACATTCATATACACTTATGCATATATGTAAATGATGAAATATATTCACAAGTTATTTCGTAATGGGATGAAGTAGGAAGTGTCAGCCTGGTGTCCTTAAAGAACCATAGTTGGCCCATTATTGTTTAAATATTGTTTTACCATTATTATATCTACACACTTATCATATTATATGAATTTACTGGTTACTTCTAGAAACTATTAGCAGTGGAAAACTGATTATATCTCACACCTAGTATGGGACACGGTTTGGAACCTGGACATGCTTCATGGATGCAGGTATGTACAAGGGAAAGTGCCTAGATATCGATTCTTTATTGATTTTAGCATGGGAGCAGGGGAGCATAGGATTGATCTATGGATCACTATTATATCAAGAGATAGAATTTTGGTCTTTTTAGTTTATTTGATATGCATGTATATATGTGTGTCTACTGCCTTGTTTGTTTTTTAATTTTGATTAGAGAAATTACATTACATTATATTGTATATGGTACTAGATATTATTATCGAGAAATTCTTAGTTTATCTGGATGATTTTCCATCCATTGTTATTTGATACAATTTTTCTGCTATTTATTTATTTCCTTCATCATTATTTTACTATGATTATCTAAGTATAGTGTCCCCCCTATGCCACCATGGACCCACACTGTGGGTCACCATCATCTGATGTGTGGGGAGGCACACATTAGGCCATGTTACCTAATATACTGAGACAATTCTTAGTGGATTCCATGTCGGCATGTTACATCACCAATATTAATATCATTAATTAATATATCAATGTTCATTGTTAAAAATAAATGAGACATGATCATCATTGATTTCATATTCAAAGATCATAATTGAAAAATACCAACAAATGAAATTATATCTTTATAAATAACCATAAATCATTAATTATAGTCCCTTTAATGGTATAATAATTATTATATTTTGGAAAAGACATGGAACAACACTGCTATTGTGAAACTAGTTCAAAACGAATAATGTTAGTGACACCAAATACTGAAATTAGTAAAAATTATCTATTATACATGTAGGTATTAAATATAAATGAGTAGTATAAGTGGTTATATATAATAATAAAGTCATAAAATGTTTATTAAAATAGTTATTTATGTAATTCAATAGGTTAGATCATGTTCAAAGAATTCTATATAAAAGGTTTGGGTTTTTTGTCTTAATTTTAAATTCTTTGAGATATAATTATATTATAAAATATATTTTATTTTTCATGGTGAAAATAGGGATCCATTTTCATTTTTATCATTACTCTATTATATTTTAGGAAATCCAATATTCTATTTAAATTTATTCCCTTCATAGGGGTTTTTATTAAAATTATTGAAAGGTTGTATGTTTTTTTGCATCTTAATTTTTGTTCTTTTATATGTTCTGTATTCATCACATGTTTCATCTTAGTGGGGTGTTTTATTCCTATCTAATATATTACATCATGGATTATGTTTTATTTATTGTACTAAAATTTTAATTTCAAGCCCTCTCCCTTTCAATGGGTATTATTTGGATATTACATAATCCAAAAGGTTTCGTTCACAACCTAATTTTAAAATCAAGACCTCTCAAATGTGATAACCCATTTGGGAATTTGTATTTTATTTATTCATAGTATTATGATAACTCTATTATCATCTATTTATCCATATTTGGATTAATATACTATTTAATTTTTCTAAAATTTCAGTTTTAAATTTTGGTTTTCAACAAAAGTATTTTAAAATTATTAATAGGAAATTTCATTTTATGCTTGTATTTTTTATCTTTAGATCAATTTTTTTTTGATATCCCAATATTTTTCCTAAAAATGGAAGAAGGTAATTTTTATCTACATTGAAATAAATTGAATTTTATTATGAAAGAAAATAATTTTGAAAATGTATATATGTGTAGTTTTCTTCAAAGTGTGAAAAGAGTGTTTTTAATACTTTACATATGAACACATCATTTTTATACCTTCATCATTTTATATAAATATTTAACTCCACATTTACATGTTTTATAAAAGATTTTTTTCATATATATTAATAAAATATTTCCTTAAAATCATTTTCAAAATATCTTGTATATTTCTTATTTCAATAGTAATTTATCAATAACCCCTAAAAATGTATTTTTCATCTAAGTCATTGTCCTTGAATGAAACTTATACCTAATTGAGAACATTATATAAATGAAACTATCAAAAATATTTCTCTATATGGATTTTATAATGTCCTTCTCTTATGGAGGAATGATCCATAACTTCCTTTACCTTGTTTAATCATCCACTATTTATCAATATGAGTTATCTTCTAATGAATTTTTCTTATGAATACTCTTCATTTACATCCTCAAATTATGAGTTTTAATCTAGATTACATATGTTGATTTAATTGTGAAATTCTTGAAATAGCCATGTACCATTTATTTGTATAATTTAAATACCAGATACACTATTATCTTGATTAAATGGTATTTACCTAGTTTGTTTCTAAATGTATTTGGATACAATTTTTTTCAATGGGTATATCATGTAATGATTATTGATTTAATTATGCTTTTTTCTTATATGATTTTATTTAACAAGTATATGAATACCATTTTCTTTGAATGGGTTCATTACGATATGATGAATGAAATTAATTTTTAATCAATGGGTTCTTTGTGATGTGAGGAATGAAACCTAGTTTTATTCACAAGGGATCGTTGTTATATGATGATGATTTACTTTATATGGAATGCATATGTATGTTTGATGTTGAGTGGTGTCCTATATAACCCTCTAATACATTGGTTAAAAGTTTATATCTCATGATATATGTATTCACAAGTATGTAGATTCTTTTATATGTGCGAGCTCATGGTCTTACCCAAGAATTTAATGTTCCCTATACTGTTGTTTGTGTCACAATATTATTATTTTTGTTATGACTATGTTATGATCTCATGGATCATGTTTATTGACTCATTGTTTCCTCCACCTTTTAATTAATGCCTTATATTATGATAAGACTTATGCCTTGAATTATGATCAAGAATTTTTTGGGAATTAGTTTCTTAATTTTGTTGATTATACTCATTGCCCATATTTTGTTATAACTTATGTTTACCTTAATAAGAATCTGATCTCACCCATTTATTATGCTATCCTTTAATCATGATATGAATAGAATTAATATGTATAAGGTGAAATAATACTATTTGGTGTGGGCTATTTATAGAGGATGTTGAAATATTATTCTAGATTATTTAATTGCTTATCTAGTGGAAAACAATATTCATTTGATATAAAGAACATAGGGTTTACTAGTTAAATATTTATCCCAATTCTATAAAATCTAAACCCATTAGATAATGGGAATGTTTTATAATTAAATATTTGATTTATGTCTTGTAACTATGAGACAATCATGTTTGTGATGCTATAGTCACCCTCAGTCTCAGCATGAACCTCCCTCATGTGAGAATCTATGGCCCTGTATGACATATTCAAATGTAATTTAAAATTTAAAATTTAAAAAATAATTTAATTTTAGAGGCCAAAAATATATACTGGCCAAAATCTAATGTTGTATCTCACCAGAAATATCTCTAATAACATGATTAGTTTATATCCTCTTATAGACATCAAACATCAGAACAACAGGATCAACATCATAATATATATATAAAAAATAATTTTTTATTGAAATTATATATAAATAAATATTCCATATTACATACCATTATCGTAGATTTATAATGAACAGCTCCCAGCTCTTTATGAGAACTCATACCTCCCACGATTCTATTGACCTGATGATATCCTCTTATAGAATGTCTCTCCTATCTAGTAAGAGCATAATCTATCTCAAGATCGAACAGGGGTGTAACCACATCAATGACACATGTAAGAATCATTAGGAACCATAGATTAAGCTATATCGATGGGTCTCTTTCTATGGAACTAAAAAATAATGATAATCTCTTAAATTCAACTTTCTCATACATTCAAGACAAAGTCTCCCATGTTATCATTGATCACATACCATGAAATCTATAAATAATTGATAATTAAAATCTAGTAATTATATAAATTTACAAATAAAATATATTATATATTTACACACTATCTAGTAGTGTAATATAAAATATAAAACATCTATGAGAACTTGATTTCATAACACCCATCAACTTAAAAAATAATTCCATGGAATCAGACCTACCAGGACAACAACTATATGTAAAAACTATGAAAATAAATAATATATAAGTATAAAAATAATATATAAACAAATTAATGAAAATTAAATACACTATAAAATTGAAATTACTTTATAAAGCAGGGAACAAACATAAGATATAGATATGTCACATGGATTAAGTCTGGAATCACCAATCTAGATGGGGAACTCCCCATCATTGTCAATAGTGAAACACCATCATCATATGCATCATAGGAAAAATCATGGGAGTCATCCCTTATTAGAACATCAATAATGAGGGTATAATATGTCTCTTCGTAATCCTTTTTTAACACTGGAAACACAAAATTAATGTTACAAGGAGATAATTGTTACAACATATATCGTATATATATATTTAATAAATATTTATTGAAAAAAATATACTTTGATAATGACTATAAATATAATTTAAAAAATCATTATTTATCATTTCATTAATCAACGTTAATGTCTTAATCTTCTTCCTTGGAAAAATTAATTTCTATACAAGATTCAATTTCATAATCTCCCATTATTTAAAATTAATTTGTTATATATTCCATATTATTGACACTATTATGCCTTAAATGTTCGGTCTTATAATTGAAATAAATATCACTTTTAGTAAGAGATATATTTGGCGATGTTCTGTGAAAATTTTGAACCTATTTCACTTCTATCAAACCAATTATAGTTTTCATAAACATGTAATCAAAAGATTTAATTTTTATTACACCGAAACATTAATTTAATTCTCTTTATGCATTTTAATATTCAATATAATTTAATGGTTTGATTATTGTTCTATCATAAAAGGTTTATTTTTGTTAAGAATACTTTTATATTAAATTTCAATGACTCCATCTCATGGATAAATGTGTATCCCCCAATCAGTGTCAAAAAATGATATTAAAAAAAGTATTCAATTCCTTCATATATAACATAAATTAATTATTTCTTCTATAATTACATATAATTAAACTTAAAATTCTTTGGGATAGATTCTATTTAAACAAACACCACCTTTTTATTGATTTTTTTAATCACTATATGAGAATGTTTGAAATAAAAATAAATAAATTGACCACACATGTAGTATAATATTTTAACAATTGATATGGTGGATTACATAGTGAAAATAATTAATTATCAATTTTTATTACCATTTTATGATACTTGAAAAAATAAATAATATATAATTTTAGATAAATTAATAAATCTATTTCATATGATCAACCATAAACATGTCATCATATAATTCTTTGAAACTGATAAGAAAAATTATATATTTGATGTTCTTTAAGAACTATTGAGGTAATTCATGTAAACATTTTATTGATATGATCATCATATAATATATAAAAATATTAACATAATATTAAATTTTAAAAATATAAAAAAAATTGGTAAAATTATCACATACTGCACAAGTCATATCGTTTCATTTGAATTTAGAGGAACATATGTATGAGCTCTGTGTTGTTTCTCAACATAAGAAAATCATTTATAATAACCACAAAAGTTATGAAAAAGGTGATTAAATAATGATAATATATTTTAAATTACATCATCAACATTTCCCTCATTTAAACATATTAAATTATGTTTTGAAATTTCCTCCTGTAAATACACTTTTATAATTAACCCTTAAACAGATGCTTTGTTACATACCTTCTTCTTAATTTTTTTATAAATCTCTCATATGAGTACATCTATTAAAGCTATAAAATCCCTATTAATTTTTATTCTTATTGAAAATGTAATGTTAAACATTTGTTTGAATCAAATGATACTTGTGGAAATATTTTTTTCAATTTATATAATAATAGAAAAAATCTTTTTGATGCGTACTTGGTGTATCATAGTATTTTTTTAGTGTAAAAATATAATAGAAAAATATGATATTCCGATCAATAAATCAGATGTTAAAGAATTCAAATCCCCTTTAAGACCAATATGCAATAGTATTTCTATTATAACAAAGCATTAATGAAATTTTTACATGGTAATATCACTATTTTAGAAATAGTGAAAAAACTTTAAAACATATACATTTGGTTATATCAAACCAATAGTACAGTAAGAAAATAATAAATGGATTTCATTAAAAACTAAACTATGTTCATTCGACATAAATAATTTTTTTTATTTGTAATTTGAAAATGATATAAGTTCGTGATGATTTCAAATTTGGTAAATATCAAATTGGGAATTTAAAATATCTTTATCCTTAACACACATGTCCAAAAAGATATATAATATGTTATCAAAATTGTTATTATCAGAAATAATTACAAATATCAGGTGAATGATCAAACAATTAGACCAATATGTTTTGTTCTATAAAATATTTTTCATTATAAAATTATTAACTCCCCTAAATCCAACCATTTTTATTATTTTTTAGTTGTTAAAAAAATAATAGGAGGCAATGATAAGATGATTGTTTTTACCTAAATAGCTAATATCGCTGATGGATTTCCATATCTTTCAATTCTACTATTTCTAAAATTATTAATTTTCTTTCAAAAATGAAATTCTAAAACAAGAAAAATATTATGAATGTAAAAAAAAGGTTTTCTTCTATAAATGTTAATAAATGAATTAATATCCCCAATACAGTATGTAATTGATTTTGGAAAATGTGTTCTATATCCTAATAATATGACATATGTTGAAAATTATCTGATTTTACACATTAAAGTCATATTCTTTATAAAATTCTATTCCTTAACTACATTATATAATGTTACATAATCACTCCATAATAAAATTATCTCATCAGTTAGTTCCTTTAAATAAAAATTGATATTCTTCTTTGGATTTACTTGAATAATTAACTCGAAATTAATATATGGTTTCCATATCTAAATCTATAGATTTATGTTGTAAAAATTTATAAAAATATTAAAAAAATAATATTCATTTTCATATGAACCAAATGGATGGAGACCACCAGTA
The DNA here is from genome assembly GCA_963277665.1 of Viscum album. NCBI lineage: Eukaryota > Viridiplantae > Streptophyta > Magnoliopsida > Santalales > Viscaceae > Viscum > Viscum album. Next base: position 1,233,945,764 of record OY728152.1, read on the forward strand.
GAAAGCCGAAATTGTTTGTTATGAGGTTATGAAATAAAATTCAACAACACTTGATCAAAGTGTTTCTATAAATCAATATCACAAGGATGATTCTTCTAGTTTTAGAAATACTGGATCTATTCCATGTCATCAATACGACTATTTTGTGAAACATAATTGGACACTGGAATGATTGTGTAATCCTAAATCACCTCGATTATTTAAAAGGAAAAATATATATTTTCCTTATTGTGCTTCTCTTTATCTCGAATTACTATATGTTTGAAAATTATCTAATGATACATATTCATCATAATATGAGATTCAGTCATTTAAACATGAATATATCATCTGATAACTAAGACTAAAATTAGGTACTGACTTCTTTCTTTCATGAAAATTTACATGTAGAATATTTCCATGGGTATATTATAATTTAACCAAAGAAATTATTTAATCAAAACAATTATTTAACATTCCAAAATATAGTTTAATATCCATAATTTTTATAATAGCATAAAATTTTCTTATATTTTATCCAAGATATGTAGTGTCCTTTGATGATTTAAAAATATAATAAAATTGAGATGGTTCCAATTAAGGATTCAAATCATTATTCTATTTCTATGTTTCCTATAAGATGTTTTAGAAACCTCATGTATTAAATTTTGAAACTATGAGAGATATAAAACAAAAAAATTATTTTCTATTCAATTATCTTCACCATATTTATACAAAAAAGTAATCTTTTCGAAAATAAAAATGCAATAGATAACCCAAAAATTATCAAAAGTTTAAAATCTTTTGAGACCACATTTTGTATATAGACACTCCCTTAATTAAATTATTTTAATTTTTTTATAAAAACCTCATTATATGGTTAATGTAATCTCAGAAAACACCAATCCACTGCCACTACAATTGCATTTCTACAACTCCCAATATTTTCTAGATGGGATAAAATCATATAAAGTGAATGATTGTGACTCTTTATCACAGTTCCTCACATCAGAATCCCATCTATGCACACAAAATGGTTTTTTATAATCAAAAAACACTTGAACACAATGAGTTAAAAATAACACATTACAGACACAAAAATATAATAGAATCTAAAATATAGAGAACCAAACTATAATCAAGGTTTCATTATAGGGTTAGAAATCCAGAAATTCTTTTAGGGAACACCTGATGTTAGTAATCTAGAGCCTATTTGGGACCTCTTTTTGAGATGAACCACTATAATCTTCATATAAATGCCCTATGTTTGTGGGGTGGGAACCAATTAAGCTTGTATTGAATCTAATACTTGGTAGGGTTGGGAGGATCTGAAGCTAATCTATTTTTCCCATGAATTCGGGTATCTTAAGTGGCCTTTATAGGTAATCAGGTTATCAACCCATATCCAACATCCCTTCAACAAAGTCTCTAGACCATAAGTGTCCAACTAAGGATTCATATCACTATAAGGAACTCAGCTGGGGCTTACCACACCTAGCCTACAATAGTTAGATTTAGAAACTATATGGTGTAGTGAAATGTCTGAAAGAACTACCTTCACCAAACATCGTAAGATGAAAAAGTGTAGGGAATTAACTAGATTAAATCCTAAAGGATAGAAGATCTAAGATAGAAAGAGCTGAGAGTGATAGAAATAGCCATGCAATGTATTGTCTATGTGGTAAATCTTGATTAGAGCTCTAAACAATGGGCACTCCACCATGTGGGAGAGGTGGGGTCAAGTGTGATGGTGGCGTGTGAGTTGTAATCAATCATTAGAGTTGAAAATCTATGAATAAGGATCAAATTCCGTAGACAAATCACTAAACATCTATCAATGTCGAAAGCCTCAATAAGTAATAGGTTGGGGATGAGCAAAGAATCTCTATTTTAAGACCCCCCAAGAGGCAAGCTCTTGATCGAGAAAAGGATATCAGATATGAAACCCTAGACACTGAGAGTGCATTCTATCATAGTGTCAGTTGGGGATTCACACACCCATCATTATTTAATACATAGATAAATAATTTTATCACCTAAAACAAATTCTAATTTTTGATAAAAATCACCATTTATACAAAAAACCAAGCGATTTTTGTGATTTATCCATTCATGATCACCGTGTATATTAACCAAGTTCATATTTTTCTAAATATTAATAATAATTAGTTTATTATATATAATTTTATATTATATTAAATTATATTAATTTTTAAAAACTATTAAAAAAATTATTTTCAATAAATGAATAATTAAATTTTATACATTAATAAATTTTAGAAAATATTTGATTATTAAAATGATTAAAATAAAATTTTAATTACTTTAATATATTTTCAAATAGATAATTATTTTTTGCAACATTTTATTATTTTTTACTCATTTTATACATTTTTGTTTCTAACAAGTTTTAATGATAAATTCAATTTTGTAATATATTATTAATTTTTCAATTAGTTTTTAATTATTTTTTATAAAAATAAAAATATTTTATAGAATACAAATGATTAAATAGTTTCAGTAAAAGTTTATTATATTTTAATATTTTAATTCAAATATTATATAAAATAAAAATGTTTTATTGGTTTTTGAAATTATTAATTTATTAGCCTTTTTTCGTTAATATTTTATAATAAATTTATTTTTTTGCTTATATTAATTTTTTTTTATTTTTTATGACAACTATGAAGTTTTTTGTAATATATCTCTCTAAAATCAGTTTTACTTATGATTTAATAAAATTCAATTAGTTGTAGTTATTTTTTATAAAATTACAAATAATTTATAAAATAATAATACTTAAGTAGATTTGGTGATATTCTATTAATTTTTAATATTATGTTTATAATATTATATATAATATACATGTATTATTAGATTTCAAATTATTTATTTATATGTTCTCAATATTTTAATTGTTTTCTTCTATTTTTTTAACTATTTTTTTGAATGACCTTTTATTAAAAAATAATAATAAATAAGTATTTGTTGTAATATATTTTTATTTTACAATATTATATTTATTATATTATATATAATACAAATGATTTATTAATTTTCAAATTATTAATATATTATTTTTTAATATTATATATTTTCCCACAATTTTACTATTTATTTATTTGTTACTACTACTATTATTATTTTTATATATTATTCTTAATATCTGATTAATTTTTTTTACTATATTTCAAGTTTAAAATTTGTTATATTTAATTAAAATCAGTTTTACTAATAATTTTCTAAAATCTTATTAGTTCAAAATTATGTATTATAAAATTAAAAATATTTTATAATATAATGTTACTTATATCATTTATGTAATATTTTTTTAGTTTTTAATATTCTGAATAAAATATTATATAAAATATTTTTTTTTTCAAATTGCTAAATTATTAGCTTTTAATATTTTAATTTTTTTTAATATTTGTTTCTAAATTCCAAATAACATTTTAAATCATGAAAATATTAGTCTTTTTGTTTCTGGTTTTCTATTATTTAATTAATTATTGAAAATTTTAAAATATTACATAAGTTTGTAATATTTAAATAGCATTAATATTATTTTATTATGTTTCATTATTTTATTTCTAATATTAATTTTTTAAAAAATATTTATATAATTATATTAATTTAGTTTAATTAAATAATTTTACCAAATAATTGAGTAAATAAATAAAAACAATTAGTGTCAAGAAAACTTTAACAACTAATTTATTTGAAATGAACAAATTACATTAAAACAACAAACTAATTATCTACTAAATAAAAAATTAAAAAACCAACGATGAATTAGTTTTAAAAAAATAACATAAAAAATACATCTAAAAAGTGTAAAATGATCTCTCATTGATTACCATTATTTAGATCTCGTTTTTATGGGATAATTATATAGAGAACAAGAGAGAAATGTCAATTTTTTGGGAAAAAATAATGAGCGAAATGCCTAGGGTTACACTATTCTATAAATTTTTATTTTTTACGATGGAATATTTTTGAAGAAATAGTTTACATTTAAAAATAGTTTTCATTAAATAAAATAAATATTTGCAATAGTTAGATATGGTTTAATGTGATCGGCGGTTGCGATGGATAATTCTTTGGTTCAAAATAGTCTACCATAATTATATTTGTTTGTTTTGGAATGCATCTAATCACAAAGAGTTCCACTATATTTATTGTTATTAGTGATGAGATAGATCATCAGAAATAAAACAAAATTATATTTCTATATATATTTGAAAACAACTTCTGATTGACGTGATGTTTTCTATTGCAATAAGTATTTTTTATGTTTGTATTCTAAAATTTTGTGTTAAATATTTATTTTATTCCAGCCAATTATTAGTTCCACACATTCCTTCCAAAATTATTTTCAACATAATACATATTAGTTAAAAAAAGTCAGCTCTATTGTAGGTTTTTCTAATGGAATTTAAATCCTTGTGTGGAATGTTCATCGTTGGACTCATGTATATTTAATATTTAGAATCCAACTTACTACCTATAACTAGTATTATGATAACAAGGGTCGAAACCCATAGAATTACTAATTTTTCTATGAGTGACAAAAAAATATTAAAAATAAAATAATAAAGCAAAAGAAATAGTGGAGGATGGTGATAAAGAAATGATGTGAATGATGATTAGTGTGACTGTGAAAGTGAGTGTGACTGTAGACAAGTAGGGAAGACAAAAAAATTAATAAAAAAAATGAGAACATCAATTGATGACAAGGGAAAATATACTGGAATGGTTTTTTATTTATTTTCCATTATTCATTAATTCTAATTTAAACACTTGGAATTGATTGAAGGAGGAAAAAAAGATTTGTTGTCAGGTTTACCTCTGAATAAATAAAACCTATAGTTTATAATGTATAAAAATAATTTGATCACTAAGTGAGAAAAACTATGTTTTCACTGTGTTAATATTTTTGGTTAAACTTAGTGTGCTACTCTCTCTTGAGCATGATTCACTTTCCAATTAATTAAAAATATTAAAGAAAATTTGAATTAAATCCTGATCAAGATCTTTTTTCACCAATACTTGATGTTTTTAAAAAAATGGTTATCCAAAGAGAGGGAGAGAGAGAGAGAATAATCCAGTAGATAAAATGCATGAACAATGTAAAATGGATTAACTAGCTCAACATATTCCTGAAAAGGTGATTAACCAAAAATTATGACCAAATTAAATATAATAAGATATTTTGAAACATAATGATCCATGAAAGAGTAATGAATAAAAAAATAAAATATAAAAGAGTCTTCTCTCTTCCTACCTGATTTTTAGAAGCTCATAATTTCAACACTTCATTCTATTCTCCGGCCTGCTGGTATATGGTGTCTTGTGGTGGGATGTCCCACTCCATGACCTATTAATTATTCCATCTTCTAGACTCTTATTATTATTTTCATCTTCCATCACCATATCTAGTCATAGAACTTAGATGATCTATCTTTCTTACACATGTCATATTCACTACGCCAGTTCCTCCACAGTGGTGACCAGAGAACAATCTCCTTCAAACATACTGATTAGTCTATGCCATGTAGCATGATCCCACACACAAATTCTCTCCACGTAGAATGTTCAAGGGCCATGATACCCAAGTAAGGACGCTCAAACCTCCTCTCCAAGATTTTATTCCTATAATCTCCTTCATGACAATCTTAAATCTCAATTCAACCATGAAATCAGAAAATAGTCAAGAAAATATAAAAACAAACAACTTCTATTTGGGCCTCAACCACTTTGAGTATATATATATTTATATATTAATTAGACTATTCTAGTATTATATATATATATGAAAATGTATTATTTTTATACCAATTATTATTAAATAATTATATATATTATTATAATTTAAAAAACTGTTGAAAACATATATAAATGTTAATATATATATATATATATATTTAAAAATAACTTACAATAATATTAGATATATATATATATATATTTATATGTGTGTGTGTATATGCATTTTCATGTCAACAAACATAATATTACTAATATATATATATAATATTTATTATTATTATTTTTATTATAGAAATTTAAAAATATTTATAAGCATAAATAATTATTAATATATATATACACTTATTATTATTATTATCTATTATTTTTATATATTTTTATATATTTAACTTTTTAATTTTTATATTTTATATTTGTTTCTTTTCATCCATATCTTCAAAAAATTCTTAATTTCCAAGAGGTGGAAGAACGGTTGAGGTCTCAGCTCGAGCTTCGGGATGAAGCTATCTCCAACGGTGGAATTGCTATGTCATATTCCTCCAGTGATCCGGTCTGGTTCGCTAAGGAGGACGGGATTTGGGCATCAACAAATTAGTGGTGGAAGTGATTCAATGTGGTGTTTCTTGGATCTGTAGTGGTGGTCCGATTAGGCCCCATCGGTGCTTGGGTATAGATCTTTTGGCCTTGGTTTTGGATTTTTGGTGAGGTTCATGTTTGGAAGATACCGGTTGATCTAGATATATTAATGTTCGATAACAGTGGATTGGATGGCTTCTAGTGGGGCAACATCGAGAGGGATTACATATATACGATGATGATTGGGGTTCATCGGTGGTGGTTATGATTTGGTTTAGTCTACCTCCCATGAAGTGTGACTTGGATTTCGCTGGTGAGGTACGACGATGAGTTGTCGGTGGACCAGTAGATCTGATCTACTAATGAAGTACTGATAGATACAGTATGGTGTTAGATGGGTGATTAGACCATTGGAAAGAGGGAAATTATTGATCTGAGATTCTGGTGGAATATATGGGGGATTGGAGATTTAGTGTGGAATTGGAAACTGTGTGTAGATTATGATATACCGGTGGCCACCATTAGATTTGTGTGATTGTGGATGATAGATAGAGGTTATCGGCGCAAGGATGAGGCTGACACTGGAATGGTGAAGGTGGGTTGCAATGACTAATGGATACTAATGGTGGTTGTATACTAGTAGATTGCATATCTATCGGTGGATGCTCTTCTTTGGGGTGCTGGTGGTGGATGATCTATGGGTAGTGGTAGAATACAACAGTATACGTGGAGGCAATAACAAATCCAAATATACTGGTTGGTTTATGGTAGGTCTAGAAGTGATTCTTCGGAAAAATGAATGAACTCCATAAATAAATTTGAAACGAGGGAAAATTATTTACTTACATTGTAAAATAAAAATAAAATGATACATTAATTTAATTGAATTAAAATAATAAAAACAAAAGAAAAATGATGAAATTAAAAAATAGTGAAAATAAATAAACCACCTAAATAAAAAGATTAATCAATCAATTTAGTATTGTTAAAATTAAAATACAATTACATTTGTAATTAATAAAATAAAAGACTGATATTAAGTAAAGTTAATAGTTATTTTGAAAAACATAAAAAATGAATTAAAAAAATAAATAAAATAATTGAAAAAAATATAATATAAAAATACAAAAGAATAAAAATCAATAGTTTTAAAAAAATAAATAACTATACATTAAACTATTAAAAATAACTAAAAATAAAAATAAAATTAATATTTTAATAAAAAATCACTATTTTAATAATTAAATACAAAATTAACAGTAGTTGTAAATTGTTCAATTAAAAATGATCATAAAAAATGACCTTAAATGTTACACAATGTTGAGTTTTAATGAAGATTTTACTTTGTTTCACTTTGAGGATATTTTTAGGTTTACTTTTTAGTGAATTAACTCATTACTCATACATTACAAAACCATATAATATAATGTTTACAATTCTCACTAGTTTCTATTATTTAACAAAATATATATTTTTTTTAAAGAATTTTTTTTAATTTCATAAAAACACATCATAAATTTCAACTTGACATCATTTATTTCCTTACTCATCATGTGAAAAATATTTAAAAACATGAGATGATCATAAAAATGCCAGTAAGGTATATAAAAAGAGAGGAAACCATTAGTATTGTGAAAACATGAAAACTCATATAACATTTACCTTTATCATCAATGTTCATTTTTCATATGAAATAAACCATTTTTAATTGGAAAACACACACTCATTTGCTCATATAAATTAATTACAAACCATAAAAAGCAATTAAATCACCTTTTTTGTGACTTAGAGCATCATAGTCATAAAAATCAATGAAATCCATTTTAATTGTAATAACTATATGCTCTACTTCCAATATAATAATTAACCAATGCATTTGGGTGCTCTTTGGGTGATCCCATAATTTATGATATAAATGATAACTCGGTGCTACTAGGGCTACCTAATCAGATAATCTGTAATCGGATCACCAAGTTCAATTTGGGGCACCTCATCATATAAGCTATAATGGAGTCACCCAATGCTATCTAGACTTCCCCATTGTATAAGTTGTAACGGGATCACCTAGTGATATCTGAGTTTCCCCATCTTATAATGTTCAAATACCATATCATGAATAAATCATTTTTATGATTTCACTCTTCCCTTATAAAACATTTGGATAAATATTTTACACACTTAAACAAATTAATTTTAAATATAAAAACACCCATTTCTTTTAAAAACCCATTTTCAATATAAAAATACCATTTTCTTTTGAAAACCCATTTTCAATACCAAAATACTCAAACAAAAGGATGAATTTTTTTCTATTGAAGAAATAAATGAACACATTTAAGGGAATATAGGAATTTAATCATCGTTATGGAAGAAAAAAATTCATTTTAGCCTTGTATGTTAAGAATATAAAATTTCATTTTTTGTTTTTCAAAATGATTCTTATAAAAAAATTAAAAATATTCATTTTGATTTTTTTAACTAAATTAAAAAGATATATAAGATTTAATTTATAAATTTATTATATCAAATTATAAATATTAATAAAATCATTTTAAAAATAGGGACTTGGAAGAAAAAGACTTGGAAGGATAACATTAAAAAGAATATTTTTAATGAAAAGCCCCTTATCACTTCAGAAATATTTGAATCATAAGACCCATGCAAGAGTAACATTGAACAAACATAAAAAGTCATGAGAATAGATAAATTCATGATTTAACATGACAATGTTACTGTATATGCCTCTAATGAAAGAATATAGGTTCACAATATAAAAAAACATCAATAAAAGGAATTTGAGACGAAGTCCCTTACCTTGAGTCTGAGTTGTCACGCATGTCTTTATCTTCCAAAATAATAATGTTATTTTATTTAATTTCTTGATAACCTTTTTCAAGTTTATTATTACTTTTATTTAACTTATAAACAAGTTATATACAATTACTTAATCAATTATGTATTAGTAGGATGTCTTTACCATATTCTACTTATGTGTCAAAAACGACTTTGTTAAGTTGACAATGGACAAAGGAGACATTATTTAAACATCTCTCTAATAAAAATCTGGGAATAATTGTATTTTTTATATATAAATATTATTTCTAAAACCAATCATAAAATATGGTTATGAAATATGTTCTAACGTTACGATCTTGGATATGGTATACCATACATACACATGAGTAACGTTCTCGTTTTTTAGTGATCATTATGAAACGAAGGTAAAACAATTATCTTTCAAAAATGATCCTTATATCATAAATACCATAATATAACACTAAATTTTTTTTTTTTACAATACATAGTAAATGGCCTTTAAAAGTTCTTATAAAGCACTATCTACACAGGAACTGTTAAAGAAAAGGATTTATGTACACTCACAAAAAGTGATACTAAAGGATCCATTTAACACTAATTTTTAGAATTGGTAATGGACCCTTTTAATAGTTTTTTAGAGTTGTTAAATGACCCCTTTAATAGTTCTTTTTTAGCACTAATAAAGGGGTTAAAATTTTATTTTTTCGGAGCTCTATGAGCCCGATCTTATCAGTGATTCCAGGACCCGCTTAACAGTTCTCCACCCTCCCTTTATTAGTGATTTGTGACTTTTGCAGCCTCCTTCACCCTCTTGGATTCGAATCATGTACTTATCCTTTGAAGTTAGAACACCATTACCACCACACCATGTTGTTTTGTTATCTGTATAATGATATTTCTGTTTACTAATATATATATTTATATATATTCACATATATTTTTTATTCATATATTTATATAATTATTTTTAACTAAAATTTTAGATATATTGTATATTATATTCATTTACATATATTATAATATAATAAAAATAAATATTTGTTTATTGATAAACACATATATGTATATATCAACATTATATTTTATTTATAATATAAATAATTGTTAGATATTTTTTCAAATACATTTTTTAAATAAATATTTATTTACATATATTAGAATAGACAAATACATATATAATTATTAATTATTGGCACACATTTTTATATATATGCATCATCTATATTGGTATATATATACATATTTAGGCATTTTTATCTGGTACATAAAATGGATAATTTTTTATTTTAAAAAATGAATAATAAATATTAATTTTGTATATTTAAAAATACATATATATGAAAATATATTGATATATTTATTTATAAAATTTAGTTATTATAAGTAAATATCAGAAATTATATGTATATTTAATTATAAAAAACTAAACTATAAAAAATGATAAAATTTCAAATCCATAACATCTAAATGAATGTAATCCATGAAACCTAATTCATACCCCACTAAAAACGAGAAAATGACCCCCTTAAAAGAGGGTGAAATTCAATTGAATGTGGAAAATTTGGGGTACCCCAAATAAAAATTCAGTTTTGGTGGTCTTCTAGGACTTTTGGCCAAAAACAATTGTGATCAAGGATTCCCCCGATCACAAGGGAATATATATCATTACCAGATTTGATTTGATTTGTGGTAGTGCCCAGAAAAAACACCCAGGTCAAAAGTTATTCCTATTTTAAGTTATAGTTATGTTTTCAACTTATTTTATATATTTTATATTTTTTTTATGATCAAATTTTTATGAAAGGAATTTTATTTGATAATAAAAAGCAAATTAACAATTAAAAATATGTTTATTAATTATTTTATAATCCATTTTCCCTAAATATCATATATATTTACAGTAAATACCTGTTTAGCCTTATCTGAAACAGATTTAAAAAATATATATTATATTTATATATGAATATATTTATTTATGAAATATATTTTTTGAAATAAACCCTTTACCAACAATAGAAAAAAATCATTGATAAGGGGGTCTTTCTTAGTGATTCTAAAATGAACTGATAAAGACCTCCCGCTATCAAGGATTTTTTACAAGAGCTAATAAAGACTCCCCTTTATCAATTCATTTTTACTAGCACTGATTAATCTTTCTCATTTTTACTTCTTTTTTACTAGAGATGGTAAAGGAGGGGGGCATTAGGAACAGTTGTAAAAAAATTGTGAAAGACTCCAAAAAACACTAGTTTTTCTAGTACCGATAAATATGGCCATTAAGAGTGCTTTTAACTAGCCTAGTTAAAGACATAATACGAGATTAAACTAGTTTTGTTGTAGTGATATTTAATTATATTTACTTATATATCATTCTTTTTATGAAGGGATGAAAAAAATCACATCACTTCGAGGAGGTAGTAGTCCACACATCTACGAACGATGTTATTATATTTTCAGTGAGTGAAAAGATAAGAAAGAAAATGATATTTTTTTAAATGATAAATATGTCATGAATATCATAAATTTTTCATTTATATCACATTTATTGTTTAAATTTACACTTATTACCTTCCATGTAACATGTTAGTGAAAATGAATCACACTTCTCCGTGAGGCGATAGTCCTCCGTACACACGAACGACGTTATCATATCTATAAAATATTGGAATAAAAAAGGTAATATATATATATATGATATAATGACTTGAGATCTATAATTATGTTATAAATATCATATATAATCTTTATATCCATCACTATACTCAATCATTAGAGGAGGTAATGTAATAATGAATGAAATCATTTTACGAGATGATAGTCTATCATACCCAAAAATGATGATTTCCTAACCCATTTTATAGAAGTTTGCATGGTTAAAGGAAAAGAACTTAAGATTATTAAATATTATTATATAGATTATACAATGGTTATTTAATAATTAGGGTATTATAATAATTTAAGGGGTATAGAAATAAATAAAATTAATATGATTATTGATGAACGTTACCTCATATTTCAGGTATCTCATTTTATTTTTCACCAAAGGCCTTATTTGGTTAGATTCTATCAAAATTAAAGATTCTAGATTATATGGGGGAATTTTAGAAGTTATTTTTTAAGGTATTGGTATAGAAAATTTCTTTAAATGTGTAAATATAGGAGGAGAGGGGGTGATCTTTTATAATTGCGATGAGTGACATACATATAATTTTTTGAAACAGTGAATTCCAACCATGTTTTTTTCTAGTCACTGAGACCTAATAATAATCAATTATTGATACTATAAGGTATAAGGTCAAAATATGGCCATAAAATGGGGTTTTTTATAAATTTATAGCTCATTGTCCCTCTATGTTTAATTTATTACCACTAAGTAAGCTCATTTTTACATTAATATTTGTAATTAATTTTAATTTCATCCATTAATCACTTTGGTAAAAAATTAAGTTGGGATTATTAAAAATTATAAATTATATAGATTCTGAACATGAAATCCATTTATTTATATTCAATTCAGTAAGGTGAAAAAAATTAATTTTATATTAATCTAGATGAGGCGGTGAGACAACGCGTTTTTAAGGGGAGTATTTTTTTATAAAAATATGATTCTATATTAAAGATATGGAGAATAATAATCACTGTGTAAAAATAAATGAATATTTACTAATATATAATCTATACATTTAATTTAAATCATTTGATATTAGAGATTATTTTAATTAATTAAAAAGGAGAAACATTATGCATTTTAAAAGAGTTTTTAGAAATACCTAGTTTTTAAAGCCCCAAACAAACTTATTCTAAATAGAAAAAAAAGTTTTGTTAGGTAAACCTATAAATAAGAATCCCTTATATTTGATAAACTAAAAAAATAATTCCATCACTGAGTGAGAACAAATTAGTTTTCAGTAAGTTGAAATTATCGGCCAAACTCGGTGTGCTACTCTCTCTTGAGCTTGATTGACTTTTCAATGAGATATCTATGTTAAATATAATTAAAATTAAAGCCTGATCTAGATTATTTTTCACTAAGACGTGATATTTTTTGTAAAAAATGAGTATCTAAATAGAGTGATTGAGAGAATCATCCAATATAGAAAATGCCAGAATAAGGTATAATAGATTAACTAGCTCAGCCTATTCCCGCAATAGTGATTAGCCTAAAATCATGATAATAATAAACATTATAAGATATTTTTAAATAGAATGATAAATTTAATATTAATGAAGATACAAAATAAAATAGAAAATATTTCTCTCTCCCCCTACATTATTTATAGAAGCTCATAATGTCAAAAATCGATTCTCTACTCCTGCATGCTGGTAAGTGGTGTCCTTTGAATGGATGTCCCACTCCAAGATCTGATAATTCTTCCTACTTATATAATCGTCTTATGAAATTTATATTCCATCACCTTCTACTATCATAGAACCGATATGACCTCTCCTTCCTCCACGTGACACATTTACTATGCCTCTTCCTCCTCGACGGTGACCAGAGCACAAGCCCCTTCCAACAGAATGCTCATTTTGTTCCATGAAACACAATTCCACACCCAGATGATTCTTATGTGGAATGTTCAAGGTCTATGATCACCAGTTGGGGACAACTGAACCTTATATATTTTTTATTCCCATGATCTCCTTCACGCTAATAGTCAAACCTGATTAAATCAAGAAATCAGAAAATAGTTATGAAAATTGAGAAATAAAGAACTCTTATTTAGGACATGACCACTTTGAGAATATATATATATATATATATATATATTAATTATAATATACTAGTATCAAATATATATATATATACACACACACACACAAACAAACACACACACACACACACACACACACATATATATATATCTGTGTGTGTGTGTGTGTGTGTGGAGACAACGGTAAACCTAAATCTACTGGTGGGTTGCTTTTAGGTCTAGAATTGATTCTCTTGAAAAATAATGACCTCAATAAATAAATTTAAAATAAGAGAAAATTATTGACATACAAATTAAAAAAATAAGAAAATAAAACATTAATTAAATTAAATTAAAATAAAAATAACATAAGAAAAAGAAGAAGAAATTACAAAAACAGTGAAAATAATTAAATCAGCTAAATAAAAAGATTAGGTAAACAAATAAATATTTATTAAATTAAAATATAATTACATAAATAAACATTAAAATAAATTACTGATATTAAATAATTGAAATATTTATTTTTAATAAAATTAAAATGAAAAAATAAAATAATTAAAATAATTGAAAGAAAAAAATATAATTTAAAAAAACAAAATTATAAAAAATGATAGTTCTTACAAAATAAATTATTAAACTTTAAAATATTCAAAATAACTAAAACTAACACTAAAATTAAAATTTTTATAACAAATAATTTTTTTAATAATTAAATAAAAATTAATAGGTATTGTAAAATTTTAATGTAAAAACATTCAAAAGGGCATGAACATAAATATTATATAATCATGAGTTGTACTCAAGAATTTATATTCATTAACTTTGAGGATTTTTTAGGTTGATAATTTAATATAATTACTCTATAACTCATTTTTTACAAAACCACATAATACCAAGTCGTCACTTCCATTCAATATCTATTTTTACGACATCGTAAAACTTTTTAAAGAAAAACATTATTTTTTTTATGAAAACTCCTCACAACTTTGAACTTTAATTCATCATTTCCCTTACTCATCATGTGAAAAACCCTTACAAACATGAGAATATTACTAAATGAAAAAGAAGGGATATAAAAATAAATGAATCCATTAGTTGAGTCAAAAAAATTAAAACTCTTATATTATTTACCCTTATCATCACTGTTCTTTTATAATATAAAATAAAACATTTTCACGTGGAAAAATAATAGCCTTTTTTTCAAAAAAAAATAATGAAAACCCATAACAAGCAATTAAAATCCCTTTTAGAGAATTAGATAATCATATTTATAAATTTTTTTCAAAACACTTCTAATTACAATAACTATATGTTCCACTTCTATTAAAATAATTACCCAATGAGTTGGAGGGAAATCTAGGTTCACCCATCATTTAAGCTATAATAGTGTCACCCGGTGCTATTTGGGATGCCCTATCATATAAACTATAATGGTCTCACCTGACTCTATCTAGACTGCCCCATCGTATAAGAGGTAACAGGTCCACATAATGCAATCTGGACTGCCCAATCATATAATCCTCAAGTACCATATAATGAATTAATTTTTTATGATATCATATTTCAATTATAAAAAATTTGGATAAATCTTTTAAATTCATAAACAAATGACTTTTTGATATAAAAATACCCTTTTCTTTTAAAAAACCAATTTCCAATATAAAAATATATTTTTCATTTGAAAAAATTATTTTCAAAACTAAAATTCCCCAAAAAAAGAAAAATGGATTTTTATTGAAGGAGGTCATGAAATATTGTAAAGGAATCCATACATAAAATAATGGAAACGTCTTTGGAAAATTTATTTGTCGCCTTGTATACTATTAATATAACATTTCTTTTTTCTTTTTTCAAAACGTTCTATATATAAAATGAAACATAAAATTTATTTTATATATATATTATATCGATATAAAATATATAATAAAAAAATTTTAGAAATAAGTACACAAAAGTGAAATATTTTGATGGAATCATTTAAACAAATATTTTTAAGGAAAATTCCATTATCACTTTATATTTTAATCATAATAAACAAGAAATAATAAAATTAAAAATACATTTTAAATATCATTGGAATAAATTCATTCATCAAAAAAATCAATTTTTTTGTATATACATTTTATAAAATAATATAGCTGCATAACATCAAAAAATATCACCTAAAAGAAAATTGAGATGAAGTCCCTTACCTTTTGTGTGACTTGTCACATGTTATCTTCCTAAAGAATAAACTTAAATTAATTATTTATATTATTTATAACATTTTTCTTGTTTATTATTAATTTTATTTCACTTATTAACAATATATATTCAATTACTTAATAAATTAAGTTTATATATGATTTTTCGACCATATTCTTATTGTGTGTCAAAAATGACCTTGTAAGGTCGACTATGGTCAAAGGGGTCATTAGTTAATAATCTACAAAATAATAATCATGACATAATTATCAAATTTATACATAAAATATAATTTTAAAAATCAATCATGGAGTATGGTTCTGAAAAATTAACTAAGGGTAAGATCATGGAGACGGTAGGTTATACGTACATATGTGTAACATTTCTGTTTTTCAATGGTCATTATGGAAAGAAGGTAAGAAAAAAATTTATTTAAAAAATTATCCTTATATAAAAAACACCCAAATAATTTATTATATATACTTATATATATATAATTATTTTTATTTTGTGATGAAAAAAATAATCACATCGCTTCAAGGAAGCAGTAGTCCACACATTGACGAATGATGTTATTACTTTTTTAGTGAGTGAAAATGTAAGAAAGAAAATGATATGTAAAACATAAATAATTATAAACATGTCAATAATATCATAAATATTTCATTTATGTCACATATATTCATTATATTTACCCATATTACCTTCCATGTAACATGTTAGTGAAAATGAATCACATCACTTCGTGAGGTGGTGGTCCTCCGTACACACAAATGACCTTATCGTATCCTATATGATTTGGAATATAAAAAATTTATATATGATATAATGAATCCAAATATATAATTTTTTAATAAATATCATATATAAACTTTATATCCATCATAATAACCAATCATGAAAGGTGGTAATGGAAGAACGAATGACATCATTTCACGCGGTGGTAATCCTCCCTATAGTTGAATGAAGATTTCATAAGAAATTTGACATAAGTGTGTGTGGATATAGGAAAAAAAATTAAAATAAAAACTTATTAGTATGTTGAAGATATTTTGTTTATTATATAATCATAGTATAAGAATAATTGAAGGGGTTTGAGAAAGAAATTAAATTAATACACTCATTGATGTGTGATATCTCTTCTTCAAGCATCTCATTTTTGTTTTCCCCAAAGGCCTTCCCAGGTTGGTTTCATCCAAATTTATGGATTCTAGGAGTATATTAGGGAAGTTTATAACTGATTTATGAAGTTCTTAGATGAACTAATTTGTTAATAATGTGAGAATAGAGGAGGATAGTGGGTGGCCTTTTATAATTGGGGTGCATGGCACACTAGTATTGTTTTTGAAATAGTGAATTCTGCCAATGTTTATAAGATGTCATTGATCTCAAATAATGGTAAAATCTCAATAATATAAGTAATAAAGTATATAAATTTCCATAAATTGTAATTTTTATAATTTTATGCTTCATTTTCCCCTTATATTTAATGCTAAACCACTAAAGAAACTCATTTTTTACATTATTAACTCTAATTAATTTTAATTAATTTCAATAATAACATTGGTAAAAAATTAAGTTATCCTCATTAGAAAATATATATAGTTATTATTAAAAATATTCAATCCATTTTTAAAAATTTACTTAACATAAGTGGAAAATTTTAATTTAATATTAATCTCGCAAACACAACGAGACATTGGGTTTTTAAGAAGAGTATTTTTATAAAGACCTGGCCTTAAGCATTACATAATCTTGAGTTATGTCAAGATTTCCCATTTAGGATATTTTTAGGTTTAGAGTTTTAAATAATTATGACATATCTATTACATTACATTTCAAAAATTAAAAATTAGATACTTCTACTAAGTATCCATGTTTTTCATAAAATAAAAAACACTAAAAAAACATGTCTAGTTCCATGTTTTATACATCATGAATTTTCATTGATCACATCATTGACCCTATTTATCTTTATGTCGTATGAAAAAAATTTCAAAACATGGGGTGAGCATAAGAAACTCAGTGAGGGTTATAAAATAATAAAATGAAACATTAACCCATCAATAAATACAAATCAATGAAACTATACTTTTCAATCATAACATACCTTATAAAATCATAAGATTTATGAATATCACATAGAAATCATAAATAATAATGGTATCTTTTGGCATACATATCATACATACATTTTATCTCTCATATCTACGTGGGAGTTACGTTGGAATACCAATCACATTATAATACCTAAATATCTTAAGAGAAACATTTACGTTTACCTCCATCATGTTACCCAATGAATTGGAGAGCTATCTCGGGCACACCCGCCTTAGGCTTATCATGGAGCCACCTGTATACGAAAATAATTCCCATAACCATAACATATTAATAACAAATAAAGAAAGCATAAATGAACGATAACGGTTCCAAATTACAATTACAATATACCAATTCAAGATATTTATATAATCAATGCATTATCAAAACATTTTCAAAACCATATAATAAAGTGATTTTTGAATCAAAGTGTACCAAACCACATTGAAGATATTTAAGGAATTAAAAATTTAAAACATTAATGTATATATAAATAAATACAGAAAACCATTTTTAAAACATGAACATTAATGATAAATATTTAGAAGAATAAATTTTTAAAACAATATTTTAGTTGAGGATTACTTAACCAAATGAGAGATACTAGAATACAAATAATTAAGGAATAAAATTTAATCAAAACATTATAATATCATAAGTATAAATGTATTCATGATATAATATTCCAAAGTACAACATATACACCTTATAAAAGTGAATTGGTTTATAAGAACAATGAAGTCTTAATGGAATCTAAATTGAGATGAAATCCCTTATAAAGACGGTGTCCTTAGATTAAGGATAAATAAATTATATAATTATGGGTGAAAATATAAATACACAAAATATAATTAGATATTAAGTGTAAAAAAATCATAGTTTATTCTCACATATTGATAGCAAAACATAATCAAGAAGTAAAAGGTTAACCCAAATAATTGAAATTGGGTGAAGATGTTCACTTACAGATATTCGATAGCCTAACGACATCAAATTAAAATTCAAAAAATGAGTTGATGATAGAGAAAAGGCTATATCATCACTTGGAAAACAATTTAAATCAATAATGATATAGAAGAACATATCCCAATATAAGAAGATGTAAATTAAAAGAAACAACAAAAAGTAGTCTTTTAAAAAGAGGAAAGTGGAAGGTTCCCTTACCGATTTGGTAACCTACGAAACATAAACCCCATGAAAGAAGGATGATACAATTAAGATATAAATACCAATATGTAAAATTACGTTTCACAAATAATACAATCATGGGAAGTACATACACCACACAAGAGGAAATAGTGGGAAATATAGCATGAATCTCACCGGAATAAAAAGTGAGATAAAAACCCTTAGCACGTTATAATCAATTGAGTCGTATGAAAAAAAATTTAATAACCAATAAATGATTCAAATAATAACTTTAATATAAAGAGAATCATGACAATACATTTCAAATGGTAGTAAACAATAAACCACTTGAAAGAAATAACTTGTGAACAATAGAAATATCCCCGAATTAATAGTGAGATAAGAAACCCCTAACCACATTGTAATCAATTGAGTCGTATGTCCAAAATTTAATAACCACAAAATTAATCACTAAATACAATGAATATATAGAGAATAATTATAATATATATCAAATGGAAGTTCACAATACAATACATGAAATAAATAAGTGGTGAAAAATAAAAATCTCATAGAATTAAAAGTGAGATGAGTGACCCCTTACCTCATGTCTGACATGACTCGATCATTCTTTAATATGATGAATAGTAAAATAAAGTTAATTTATACTTTCTTAAGAACATTTACCAAGTTTATTATTCCTTTTATCTCAATTATTACATTGATATAACAATTATTTAATTATTTGAGTTCATATATGACATTTTGTCGATGTTCGAAACTTTAGTTAAAAATGAACTTCTTATAATTATAAATTGTCCATGTTGTTGAAATTACATTATCTACATAATTATATTCATGATTTAGAGATCATATATATCATATATATCTAGTATATATATATATGTGTATTTATAATAGTTCATAACATTTGGAGATAATAAATGAAATGCACTATTCATGGAGACGGTATGACGTACGTACGCATGAACGATATTTTAATTTATATTTCATATTTAATGGCATGATAATGTAATTTTAAATAGGTATATTATAATTAAAGTATAATATCATATATAGTTTAATTATCTCCATCCTTTATACATTCCACATATAGCAAGAATGCGTCATATCACTTTGAGGGGGTGGTAGTCCACATTTCCTCAAATGAAATTATCGTTTTTACCCACTATAGAAACCATAATGTTGTTATAAAAATGAAAAATTTAGAAGAATGGAAACAATATAAATATAATATATATCACATATTACTATAGTTCCATCTTAATATCCACTATAAGAGTTGTTAGGATAAGATTGAACCATCATCTTTTCATGAGGCAGTAGTTCATCATCCACATAAACTATATGTTCTTTACCCATTAAATGGAATGGTGTGTAAGTGTAGTTTGAATAATTATCATTAATAAAACTTAGTATATGGAGGATAATAGTTTTTTTATAAAATAATGTAATAAAATGAGTTTATGGGATTGGATAAGTAAAATAAAACAAAAGAACTTAAGAGAAGATGTTACCTTTAAGTCGGGTATCTCCCTTTGGTAGAACCAAAAGGTTTAATCGAGCTAACTTATGCCTAATGGAAGACTTTTATAAGTATTAGAGGGATTTAGGGAGATTAATTGGGAAGAATTTGTATATGAAAAGGGGCTTTAGAAGTTTGAGTAATTGGTTAGAAGTGAGGTTTTTTTATAAGGGGGAGGATGGTATCTTTAGGAATATTAAAAATATTATTTTATTATATAATGTCTTTTTAAAATGGTCCAAAAATTATTAAAGTATAAGATAAGATGAATAATGTTTGTAATAAAATTATCCAATAAGAATTTTACAGGTTTTGGATATTTTTTTAATCTTTATAATCTTATTTATTTAAATCATCCAATAATGAGGTAAACACTGCATCATTGTTGTGTCATAAATATTTTTATTTATTTGATATCTAAAAATTATAAAAAAATATCATGATATGGGAAATATTTTTAGATTTTAAATGAATATTTATAGTCAAAGATATAACTTACATAACCCCCTTTAATAATTTATTTACTAAAAGATATAGGTCTGGGTCATTTTTGTATTTACATTAAATTAATTAATATAAAGTGTCATTATCACTCCCAAATGGCTCCATGGGGTCCCAAAATCGACCCAAATATGTCCATGTTTGGAAAGGTATCACAAAATAGGATTAGGACACATGTTAGAGTAATTCAATATTATTATAATAATATTTTTTTACCCTTATTTACCAGATTTACCCTTTAACCATGGTAAATAAAATTTTTACTGATGTAAATATTCATAATGTCTAAAAATAAAGTTACCTATTTACACAATTTGAACCTCATGAATAAAAATATAGAATCCATTTTTCTAAATTCAAAACATAGAAGTGACAGAAATTAATTTAAAATTAATTCCCACTATCAAAACAAAAAGTGTGTTTTTAAGAAATAATAACTATCAAAAGATTGACACCTATTTATGTAAAATTTCATAGTGATATTACTTATAATGACAAAAATTGGATTAAATGGTAAAAAAATAATATAACTGTACTTTAAAACAAATTATGAAGATAATCCAAGCTTATAAATTAATTAGATTAAAATGCGGTTTTGAATTAAAATACAACAATTTTCACTATTCATTAAGAAATGAATGTTAACAAAAAAATACCAAAAATTTAACCAAAGTATATTTTGATGTACCAATTATAAAGAAGATTTTTATTTTTTCAAATATAACATATAAAATTTACCAAAACTAGATTTAATGAGGTTTCTCCATCAAAAGGAATTAAATTGACCGTTTAATGAATATTAGAGTAGTTATGCATAAATTCAGATTATTTTTTAATTTAAGCCCCTAAAATTTATTGGGTAAATTAATTTTTTTTTACAAACATGCATATTCATATTTATTATGTTCTGTCCATTCCCACCAATACAACAGTTAGGAGTTAACTACCATTTAAAATAATATAATATAATTATTTTTCAGTATGACTCAGCATTGTGTGAAACATAAGATTTCAAAGAAACCTGTTGTTGTGTATCGGGTATGAAATTTAACATAGAATCCCCTTTAAAATAAAATTAATAATTAATTCAAAAAATTTAATAAATATGAAAACTTTATATTCTTTATTTACCAAAGATTTTACATCCTTCCCCCCTTTTGGAAATTACGTCCTCACAGTTTTAAAATTGGTCTTGGAAACTTCATTGAAAGTCACATAAGAAAAAGAGTCAATAAAAATATCAATTTAAAAGAAAAAAAGTTATATACAAAGGTCACCCAAGATAATAGATACTAGGACTCCAGGAAAACATGGATATGGAAGAGAAATTAACTCTCATAGATTGATATAGAGTGATAGAGAACTTGATCACAAAAAGTTAACCACCACAATTCCATAAATTTGTGGTTGGGTAAAAGTCTATTGATAAAAAGGAGATTATAAAATTCTTTCTTCAAGATCATTTTCATATATTTGATTAATGTTATTAATAACTTTACAAAGATCATAAGGAAATATACGTACATGTCATGTAGAGTGTCATCCATTAATAAAATTGTACCACAAACTCATCTTTTCTTCAAACGGTAAGTATTCAAGATGAATTGTTCACAAATGAAGTGATAGATTAAACTTCTAGAGTATCAAAAAATTTAAAAAATATAAACTCTATATTTCTAATATCTTTATACATCAACCAAAACGAAAATTGGTTAGTACAGGATCAGATAATCCCCAAAAGGAAAATCCTTTATATAAAAAGAAATACTGCTCTTATTCTCCAAAATTCAACAAAAAGAACCCAAATGTAAAGACCTGAAATTTCTATGGAATTTTTTATTAAATAAATGAGAATTTTACGAGTCCGCAGTTTCTGACGGTTCTTGATTCTGAGACCTGGTGTGCCCAAAATCAATTTCTGAAGTTTTGTTCGAGTATATTAAGTAATCATACGTATGAGATTTTATAAATTTTGAACCGATGCTCGGAATTGAAATCCAAGGGCACCGTTGAACTCACAGCGTTGGTGACTGCTTAGTGAGACCTTCACTGCAGTTGCGTTCTGATGAGATTGGAAGATAGTTTTTGGGGGTTTTTAATTAAATGGAATAAAATAATGTAATAACGTAATTTTATTTTGGTGGTTAAAACCTCTAAGGGGAGGTTATGGTGGTGGGCCCCACCTGAGTATAACCTCCAATGAGAGTATATTATTAGGTGGGGACCACAAGGGCAACCAACCCCCTAAACCCCCCAAAATTCCCTTGAGTTAATGCAGCCAACCCTCTCTTAATTAATTTGTAACTCTCCACCTTCCCCATTAATTTTGTGACAACTCTCCGAATTAACTTGGGAGCCTCTCCACCTTTCCCCAATTAATTTAATGGTCCAATCAATTTAATTAATTATCTCATTTTTGAATTCTTTCCAACCATTAAAAATAATAGTTAGACTATTATTTTTGGTTTTGAACTTTCTTTTTGGTGGATCCTTGGGAGAATTAGGAGAACTTCACCCTCTCCCGTGGAGAATGCGAAGAAAGCAAAGAATTCCATCTTCTTCTTTCTTCAATCGGGGGTAAAAAATGGAAGATATGGCCATAAATAACTCAAACGACATCATCTTCGACTCGCCTTATCTGGACTCTTCCTCCTCCGACATTGATGGAACGACGTCCGCCTTACCGTGACCCCATTAAACGATCATCGATTTAAAAGGAAGGGGAATTTGTGTTGGTTTTATGCCCATTCTCTAATGTTCAATTTATGGAGTTAGTTAATCCATATGATATCAACATAACGTGGGGGGGTTCGGAAAGCATGAACACGGCTGACCCTACCCCTTTGTTTGTTCTCGTTTGATGACGACAACATGGAAGTTGATGGTGATGAAGACAGCGAACAAAGGCTGTGATAACCACAACCTCTATGAACCGTAATGCCCCCGTGCCATCCATCACTCTCCCGCACCCTCGCCCGCTGCCCCGGCGTGCTGCCCGTGCCCTGGTGTGCTGCTCGCAGCGCCTGCCCACGTGCCCTGTGCACTTCCCGGCTCTACCAGTGCCCCACTGGCGCCCCGCTGTCACTTTTCCTAGTGCCCCTACGCCCTGCCGGCGGCTTGGCCGATGCCCTCGCGCCCTTCCAGTGGCCTTCCCGGCTCCCTGTTACCCTGCCTAGTGCCCTGTGGCCCCCTGCTGCGGTCTGCCCGGCTCCCCGGTGCCCCGCGGTACCTGCCCCGGTCAGCCCGGCGCGCTGCATGGCTCCCCAGTGCCTTACCCGGTGCACCCGCGGCCTGCCCGCGACCTGTGCGGATTGCCGTTGGCCTCTTGGCGTCCAACCTCCCGATCCACGCCCCTCGCGTCGCTGGCTGAACCAGCCCTGACATTCGGGCCGATCCACCTGCATGGCGGCATCCAGTCAAAACCGCCCTCGTAAGTCCGCTAGGCTGGGCCCAGTGGACCGAGCCTAACATAGTGGGTTGACCCACCCAACAGGCGGGATCAACCCCATCGGGTCTGTCCGGGTTTACCTAGTCCGAGTCGGCTCAGACTGGGTCGGGCCGAGTCGGTCCGACTAGGTCGGACTAGACCCTAGCCCACCGCCGATCCTTTTCTTACTTTGGCCATATCTTTGGCACTGGACGTCTATTTGATGAACCGTCAACGGCGCTGGTAATATCGATGGGAGAAGGACCCTTTGAGAATACCCCACTAGAGTTCAGGTTATTGTTGTGATACGGTCTGGTTGGTTCGTACACGAATCCAACCGGGCCACCGGGACTAAAAGGATAATAACTAATAGACCGGGCGTCTGAATGATGCGCCATCTATTGAGTTGATATCCCATTGACGAGAAAGAACTTTGAGATATTTCTATGTGAGACTTCGTGATAGTTGGAGTTTTTGCCAGTAGCTCGGGGAGCAGATCCATCCAGTGACGAGTAGACAGAGTGTGGAGACCTAGTAGCCGACAGACCTGACGACTACTAGACTGAATCGACTTGCCCAGTGGGGAGCACTTGGTAGTTGGAGGTAGACCCATGGAGGATGAGTACCTAGTAATTGGCGGCAGACCTGCGGTACTCGACAGGAGGATTACCTCTGTAGGCTATTAAGGGGAGCGACTGGTAGTTGGTGGCAGACCCATATCGGAAGAGCGCCTGGTAGTTGGCAGCTGACCCGCAGTAATCAACAGGAGGAGTACCTCAACAGTCCAAGGATAGTAAGAAGTGCCTTGGTGTCACGACAGGCGCACTGTTCTCGACAAAGGAGGAGTTCTCTAGCAGCCGTGGTTTTGATAATGAAAATCCTGGTTTTAGCTGGGTCAATGACTTTTGTGTTTTTTCATGATTGAGATGGGTTACTAGATAACTTAGGAATATGTATGGAAATATACCTAAGAATGATTTATCCGTTGAATCCTTTACTATGTGGTTTATACTTGATATATATTGTGATACCTTGAGGGTTTCGAGGTCCCTAGTGAGTATCATTATACTCACCCCTTCATGGGCTATGCCCATACCCCGTTGTGTTGGATGCAGACGACAAATAACACTGACAGAGGCCGGGAGCACCAGGACTGGACGGTACCCGAAGATGGACCTTTCGACGAGTCGGTACACAGAGGAGTCTGATGGCTGTGGAGTGATGAGGTGGCTGTCTATACCTACCCATCAGGTAGGAACCTCGGAGGAAGATCCAGGAGCTGCTCTTTACTTTTTAGTCATTTGTCCCTTTTTAAGTTGTACTTGTACTTTACTGTTGTGCTTGTATTTCCAGAACCTTTTACATTCCATCACCTCTTCTATATTCAGTTTTTCTTAGTGTTTTGCTTCTAGATGTGTACTTTGATTGTGTGAGTTTAATTTTTATAAAGGCAATGCCTTCCCAGCTTAGGGAATTATGCCTTTGGTGCTAGTCGCCAGCTCCTGTCCTATGGAAGGTGGAATTAGGGTAGTCACGACACAGGCCCTGAGGACAGGTTGTGAAAAATTGGTATCAGAGGAGTCGGTTATACCATAGAACATATGACTGTGATATTTATTTTCAGTGAAGAAATAATTTTAAGGGTATAAAGTGTGGTTTTCAGATTAGGGAGTCCACTGTTGGTGCGGCGGCCAACATATCCGTACACCAGGACCATGGATACTGATTTCTGACTTAGTGCACAAAAACACTAATTGAGTGTGCGTTTTAAAAAGATTTTCTTTAGATCATCTCAACCAGGTTAGCTCACCAGGTATAATCGTTTGACCGTGTCCCATCTGTTTCTTTCAGGATGCCTCACCGCGGATGAAAAGTTAGACCTCCGAGAGTTGTATGCACTGAAAGCCCGCCGAACGACGAGGCCTTATTGCTGGGCCCCTTTCCAGTCGAGGCACCATCGGAGGCCCTAATGGTACCACCACCTGTTGGGCCACAGATGCCACCAACCCCAGCAGTAGATGTTGCCCGCCGCTTGAGCGTGCTGCACAAGTTCCAGCGCAAGAGGCCACCCAGGTTCCGGGGAGATACAGACCCACAGGCAGCTGAGGATTGACTGGAGCCTCTAGAGAGAGTCTTCAGGCTAGTAGGGACACTAGAAGACTACATGGAGATCCTTACTACCAGCCTCATTCAGGCAGAAACAAGCATATGGTGGAGTCTGATGCTCTATGTCATTGACAAGGCGATGCTACTCTGGGAAGACTTCGAGAGCCTGTTCCAGGAAGAGTTTGTCCCAGCCACCCTTCTAGTGGTGCAGATACAGGAGATACTTCATCTATAGCAGGGCAACATGACAGTAGGATAGTACTCATTGAGGTCCACTGACATCTCATCCTACTCCACTGATATGGTATGGGACTCATTTTTCAGGGCCCAGAACTTCGATCAGGGACTCATGTGAGAGATCAAAGCTTCAATGATCTCCCTCAGCATCCCGACGTAGTCAGGGGTGTTAGAGAGAGCCCTCATGGTAGAGAATTTCTTTGCCGAGCAGTCACCAGTAGTGAGACCTACTACTAGTCGACATGCAGTGGAGTCCTCTACAGCTGGTAGTAGACAGTTGTTGCAGAGGTCCAAGAGGACCATACCTACAGGTGGACGACCGTACGACTAAGGATTAGTTGTGTGGGGAACCTAGAGTGGAGACAAAGCCAGACATTCTAGGAGCGGACAATGTTACTCATGCGTTGGGATTGGTCAAATGGCTCGTCACTGTCCCAACCATCGTTCTGGGGATCAGAAGACAAATGAGGGACCTCCCAAATAGAGGCATAGGTTCGATTGAGGAAGTCTACAGGGCGTAGGTGGACATGGTAGAGGATCTGGTAGAGCAGCTGGTGGGGGTAGACGTTACGAGGTGCTACCGCCACCACCACCAGGATGTTGACCCCAACCACAGGGAGTGGGTGGACATGGGAGATCTCAACTTTAGGAAGCTGAGGCATACAACCATGGTGCTTCAGAGATGATTCGAGGTACGATCTATGTCTATTCAACCTTAGTTGCAGTTTTTCTAGACCTAGGTGCCAGTCATTCATTCATTTAGACTACCCTCGTTTAGAGCTCATAGATTATGATGGAGCCATTGGCTCAATACTTATGGCTAGAGAATCCTACGGGAGAAGACTCG
The DNA here is from genome assembly GCA_963277665.1 of Viscum album. Classification (NCBI taxonomy): domain Eukaryota; kingdom Viridiplantae; phylum Streptophyta; class Magnoliopsida; order Santalales; family Viscaceae; genus Viscum; species Viscum album. The sequence continues at coordinate 1,233,973,678 of OY728152.1, forward strand.
ATAATTACGCACTAGTGCTGGCAGTGTCAGCTTTCTCTAGGAGGTGAGAGCTTCAGCTGGGATCTCCTCGTAGCAGCTTTGAGGCCTTACGACGTCATCTTGGGTATGGAATGGTTATATACATTCCATGCTCAGATCGACTGTAAAAGGCACAATGTGCAGTGTGTTCGCATAGATGGGACTAGGTTCACCTTCACCGGTGAGAAGGGAACCTTTGTAGCGTAGGAAGAACTTACTCGGAAAAGGGTGCGACTGATCACTCACCTGATGGCTTGCCTTAACCACAGAGCCATTGATGTGGAGATTCTGACTTATCCTATAGTGGTGGGCCATTACACATATGTTTTCTTTGACGATGTCCCAGGACCAACTCCTCATAGAGTGGTGCACTTCTACATAGAATTATACCCCGAGACGACATCGATATCTACTCCAGCATATCAGATGGGTCCCGATCAGCTTCGTGATCTGAGGGTACAACTAGAAGACTTGTAGGGGAAGTGATTTATCCGGCCCAGTGTTTCTCCCTGAGGAGCCTAGATTCTATTCTCCAAGAAGGCAGATGGGAGCTTGAGGCTCTACTTCGACTACCGTCACTTGTACCAGGTGACCATGAAGAGTAAGTACCCACTCCCGAGGATTGATGACCTCTTTGATCAGCTAAAGTGAGCGCGATGGTTCTCGAAGATAGACCTCAGATCAGGCTATCACCACCTCAGAGTTCAAGATGAGGATGTGCAGAAGACAGCCTTCAGGTGTCGGTATGGCGACTAGAAGTTCTTGGTTATGCCCTTCGGAATAACCAATGCTCCATTAGTGTTCATGAGCCTCATGAGAGAGATCATCTATACATAACTCGATTGCTTTGTCGTAGTCTTCTTCGACAATATTCTGATCTACTCGACTACTGAGGAGGAGCATGCCTACCATTTTCAAGAAGTATTGGACACACTCCAAGAGAACCAGATTTATGGTAATCTCTCAAAGTGCCAGTTTTGGATTTGAGAGCTTTAGTTCTTGGGACACATCATCACGGAGGCTGAAGTTGCAGTGGATCCAGCCAAGATTGCGGCGGTACTTTCTTGGGAGCCACCCAAGAGTGTGACAGAGGTTCGGAGTTTCTTGGGGTTGGCTGGATACTATCAGAGTTTCATTATAGACTTCTCTAGTGTGGAAACACCACTTTCATCCTTGAAAAAGAAGGGTAAACCCTTTGTGTGGTCATAGAGATTCCAGCAGAGCTTTCAAGAGATGAGGCAGCGGCTGAATAGTTCCCCCATCTTGAGGCTTCCAGAGGAAAGTTTAGGGTATGTAGTTTACTACGATGCATCAGGGACCGGACTCGGGTGTTTCTTGATGTAGGAGCGAGTAGTGATCATGTATGGTTCTCAGCAGTTGAGACAACATGAGCAGAACTACGTTACCCATGACTTGGTGTTAGCAATAGTGGTGTTCTCCTTGAAGATGTGGAGACACTATCTGATGGGAGAACATTTTACCATGTACTCTGATCACAAGAGTCTCAGGTATATCATCTCTCATAAAGAACCAAACCTAAGACAACGATGATGGATTTAGTTCCTCCAGGAATATGAATTCATGATTGTCTATACTCCTAGGAAGGGGAATGTTGTTGCAGATGTGCTCCGTAGGAGGACTGGCATTCAGCTGCTAGGAGAGGTGACATAGTAGCTGCCTGCCTTATAGATATCCTTTGTGAATAGGGATGGAACAACATGTCTTCAGTCTCTTACAGTCACACTTCAACTTCTTTAGAGAGTTAGAGAGGCAAAACATGAGGAAGCTGACTGCGAGACACGACGGGCTCAGATATCCACAAGGCAGGCACCTGATGGATTTTCTATTGGTAGGTAGCACGTCATCCTCTTCAGAGGACGTACCATGGTACCAGTTTCACTTCAAGAGGAGGTGTTGGGGGAGTTCCACACTTACCCTTTAGCGGTACATCTAGGAGTAGAGAATATGTACCGGGACTTCAGATGACAGCACTGGTGGCCAGGTATGAAGAAGGCAGTAGCAGAGTTTGTCTCACGGTGCCTCACTTGTCAGTAAGTGATGGGAGAGCAGAAGGTACTAGAAGTATTGGTACAACCCTTTGAGGTCCCATAGTGGAAGTGGGATGGGATATCCGTGGACTTAGTGATGGTTATTCCACATACATATAAGAGTCACGACTTGATATGGGTGATCATTGAACGAATCACCAAGTTGGACCACTTCATACCGATCAGAGAGAAGGGTTCAGTAGAGAGAAAGAGACACCTCTATATACAGGAGGTAGTGAATTTACAATGAGTACCTTATTCTATTGTCTTTGACTATGACACATGGTTGACATCATGGCTATAGAAGGGGTTACTGGAAGCTTACGGGACACAACTTAATTTGAGCACTGCCTTCCATCCTCAGACAGATGGTCAGACCGAGATGACAATTCAGACCCTTGAGGACATGCTCCGTGCATGTGTTCTCGACTTTGGTCATAGCTGGGAGGATCACTTTCCTTTAGTGGAGTGTTCCTAAAACACCATATATCACTCCACCATAGGTATGGAACCTTTTGAGGCCTTGTACGAGCGAACTTGCAGATCACCGCAGTGGTAGACAGACCTAGGGGAGTTAGCACTAGTGGGACCAGAGATGGAACGTGCTACCACAGAGAAGGTTTAGATAATCCAGGATTGGATGAAGACTACACAGAGTAGGAAGAATTCGTATGCTGACAGGAGATGGAGACCTCTGGAGTTGGAGGATGGTGACCATGTCTTTCTACAGGTCTCAACTCAATGAGGTCTAAGAAGATTCAGCTGAGGCGGAAAGTTATATCTGCGGTTCATCAGACCTTTCCAGGTCCTCAACAGAGTAGGCGAGGTGTCTTACTGCTTATCTCTTCCACCTCAGTTGCACCGGGGGCACAGAGTCTTCCATGTAACACAACTGAGGAGGTAATTGCATGACCCATCCCACAACATTGACCACGGGGAGATGGACATCGATGAGTGGGAGAATTTTACAGAGGTTCCAGTGGAGATTGAGGATCTATAGGAGCGGGTCCTGGATGGATAGTTGATACCTCTGGTGCGCGTTCTCTGGCAGCACAGGAACCTCTAGGAGAGAACATGGGAGCGGGAGGCTCAGATGCGTGCTCAGTACCCCCATTTGTTCCCTTATTGTGAGTTGAAGCTTACAGGGACAGAAATCCCTGAGGTGGGGAGAATTTAAAGACCTGAAATTACCATGGAATTTTTTTCTTAAATATATTGGAATTTTATGAGTCCGCAGTTTCTGAGGGCGCTTGATTCCGAGGCCCCGTGTTCCCGGAATAAATTTCCAAAGTTTTTTTCAGGTACATTCAGTAAACATACGTATGAGATTTTATAACTTTTGAACCGGTTTTCAGAATTGAAATCTGTGGGTACCATTGAACTCACAACATTAGAGATTTCTTAGTGAGACCTTCACCACAGTTGCGTTCTGATGAGATTGGAAGATCGTTTTGGGGGGGTCTTAAATTAAATTGAATAAAATAATTTATTAACATTATTTTATTTGGGTTGTTAAATCCTCAAAGGGGAGGTTGGAGGTGGGGGCCACCACACCCTAACCTCTCATGGGAGGTTATGGTGGTGGGGACCACTAGAGTATAACCTCCCTTCGAAGGATATTATTATGTGGGGCCCACATGAGCTACAAACCCCTTAAACCCCCCAAACATCCATTGAGTTAATGAATCCAACCCTCTCTTCATTAATTGGTAACTCTCCACATTCCTCATTAATTTTGTGACAACTCTCCCAATTAATTGGGGAGCCTCTCCACCTTCCCCCAATTAATATAATGAACCAATCCATTTAATTAATTAGATCCTTTTGAATTCATTCCAACCATTAAAAATAATCGTTAGTCAATTATTTTTGGTTGGCAACTTTTTTTGGTGGAGCCACGGGAGAATTAGGAGAACTTCACCCACTCCACCGAATAACACGAAGAACGTGAAGAACGCGAAGAATTCCATCTTCTTCCTTCTTCTCCAGGAAAATAAAGGGAAGAGACGCCCATGATGAACTCGGACGATGTCATCTTCGAATCGTCTTCTCCAGACTCTTCCTCCTCCAACATTGACGGAACAACATCCGCCATACCGCAACTCCGTCAAACGATCACCAATTTAAAAGGTAGGGGGATTTGTGTTGGTTTTATTCCCATTCTCTGAAGTTAAATTTATGGTGTAAGTTATTCCATATGATATCAGCATAACATGGGGGGTGGGGCTTCGGACCGCACGAACACGACCGACCCTACCCCTTTGTTTCTTCTCGTTCGATGATGACGGCATGGAAAATAGGCGACGAAGATGAGGATGGAGAACAAAGGTCTCACTACCTACGGCCTCCATGAAACGCGCCGCCCCCGCGGCGCCCGACACGCTGCACGCGACCTCGCGCGCTGCCCCGGCGCGCTGCCCCCTGTCGCCTGACTGCATTCCCTGCGCGCTGCCCGACTCTACCGGTGCCCTGCCCGGTGCCCCTGTTCGCTGCCACAGCATGCCCGACACCCCGAAACCCTGAAAGCGCCCCATTCCCTTCCGATGGCCTGACATGCCCCTTCCAGTGGCCTACCTGGCACCCTAGGGCCGTGCCCGGTGCCCCGCGGCCCCCTGCTGCAGTCTGACCGGCGCCCCTGCATGCTTCCTGCGCCCAAGCCCGCTTCCCAGAGAACTACCCAGCACCCCGACGCCCTGATCGACACCCCTCTTCCCCTTGACGCAGTCTGATCGGGGCCCCGACGTGCTGGTCGCACCCAAGCGCACTACCCGTTGCGCTGCCCAATGCCCCGATGCCCTTCCCTGTGCACCCGCGGCCTGCCCGGTGTCCAGAAGGTCTGCCCACGCCCCGCGTGGCCTACCACTAGCCTCCCGACGGCCAACCTCCAAATATTCGCACATCACGGTGCTAGTCGAACAGGCCCCGAACTTCGGCCCGAGCTACCTTGGTGGCAGCATCTGGGCAGAACCAACCTCGTAGTCTGCGGGGCTGGGCCCAGCGGACCAGGCCTAACTTAACCGGCTAAACTGCCCAATGGGATATGTCAGACCCCTCAGGTCTATCTGGGTTGACCTAGACCGGGTCGGCTTAGACTGGGTCGGGCCGAGTCGGTCGGACCGGACCCGAGCCCACTACCGACGCTTTGCTTACATTGGCCATATCTTTGGCACCAGACATCCGTTTGATGAACCGTCAGCGGCCCTGGTAATCTGAACGAGAGATGGTCCCGTTGAGAATACCCCACTAGAGTTCGGGGTATAGTTGAGATATGATCGGGTTGGTTCGTACACGAATCCAACCGGGCCCCCGGGACTAAAAGGCTAATAACTAACAGACCGGGCATCTGAATGACGCGCCGTCTGTTATGTTGAGATCCCATTGATGAGACGGACCATTGAGATACTTCTACATGAGAATTTACCACAATTAGTGTTTTTGACCAGTAGCTCCGGGAGCAGATCCTTCCAGTGAAAAGCATACAATGTGTGGAGACCAAGTAACTGATAGACCTGACGACTACTTGACTGATTTGACTAGCCCAGTGGGGAGTGCCTGGTAATTGGCAGCAGACCCATAGCAGAGGAGGGCCTGGTAGTTGGTGGCATACATGTGGTTCTCGATAGGAGGAGTACCTCTGCAGGCTATTTGGGGGAGCTCCTGGTAATTTGAAACATACCCACAATGGAAGAGCACCCAGTAGTTGGCAGCAGACTCGCGGTACTCGACCGGAGGAGTACCCCAACAGTCCAAGGATAGTGAGAAGTGCCTTGGTGACGTGACAGACCCACTGTTCTTGATAGAGGGGGAGTTCTCCAGTAGCCGTAGTTTCAATAATGAAAATCATGGTCTGAGTTGAGTCAATTAATTTTTTGTTTCCTCATGATTGAGATGGGTTACGAGATAACTTAGGTATATGTTTGGGCATATACCTAAGTATGGGTTATCCATTGAATCCTTTACTTTTTGGTTTATCCTTGTTGGATATTGTGAGACCTTGAGGGTCTTGGGGTCCCTACTGAGTATCATTATACTCACCCCTACATGGGCTATGCCCTCACCTCATTGTGTTGGATGCAGATGACAGACAACGCTGAAGGAGGCCGAGAGCGCAAGGATTGGATGATACCCAGAGGTGGACCTTTCGATGAGTCATTACACATAGGAGTCTGACAGACATGGAGTGATGAGGTGGCAATCTATACCTACCCTTCAGGTAGGAACCCCAGAGGAAGATCCGGGAGCTGATCTTTACTTTTCAGTTGTTAGTTCCTTTTTAGTTGTACTTTTACTTTACTGTTGGGCTTGTATTTTCATCCCCTTCTACTTTCCATAACCTCTTCTGTATTAATTTTATCATAGTGTTTTGCTTCCAGATGTGTATTCTGATTGTGTGAGTTTACATTTTATAAAGGCAATGCCTTCCCAACTTAGGGAATTATGCCTTTGGTGCTATTCTCCAGCCCCTAGCCTCTAGAAGGCGGGCTTAGGGTAGTCATGACCCGGGCCCCGAGGACAGGTCGTGACACAAAATATCTAGAAATTCCATTAAATAAACAAATTTCCATAAAATTCATTTATGTAATCCAAACTAAGATTGAAACCCAAATCTCAAAACGATTTAATCACACAGCCTTCCAATATAAATATTAACATTTATCTCCAAATAACATCAATAACTCTTAAAGACTCATACTAAAATGTAATTAACCTAATCACATATTCTCCATGATAGTTTAATCATTTTCATAAATAAACCACATCTTCATATGTCTACAATAAGAACATATATTCTTCCAAAATAAAATTTCAATCATTACTCCACAAATGATATCCCATAGTATTCTATTCCCCTTAAGCATAAAATGTTTCCAAAAGAGAAAACATCTTCTAAAATAACCTTTACCACTTAATCACCAAATCCTTTTTTTATATTAAGGATATCAATTTGATAAATCATAAGTTCCCAAATAAACTGATTATTGATCCTTAAAATCATTTATCTTAAAAAAAAGTCATACTAACCAGGTACTTCATATAGGAAAGTGGTAATCGATGTGCCCTTGTCACTTTTCGGTTGTGGGATTAATTCCTTCGGCCATTCCAGACATGACAGGTTTTCACCAATATTACAGGTTGTCCTTTTTATAAAACTCATAAATAACACTTACATGTTTTAACCTCAATGGTTTTCTTATACCTTTCATTTTCATCCCAATACACTAAGACCTCGACATCTTATATATTGTCTTTTTTCCCACCATATGATAAAATAAAACTATTCCCAATAGAAAGAACATCATACCTTGATCATAGTGTCCATATGGCTTCATCATCATTTTGTTCACGTAGGTAGAAGGTCCATGCATTGAAACAATTAATTAGAGATCCATCAAAATCATTAGATTCCTTCATCCGAATACACATTGTACAACTTGGGTCATATGGGTGTTCGCAAAAAAACTGTTTCAGAAAATAATCTTGGCTGGCATATAATTTCAAATGTTTTTATAAAACTTGATTTTTATAAAATAGTCAGACCAAATTTGAGTTGAAACATTCAATCAATGGTCCTTTTAAAATACCATAAGTATATGGTGAGAGACTATATTGTAAAAGGAAATAAAAATAAGTTGCGCAAGGGTCTCATTCTTCAAAACCTTTTTCAAAATCATAATATGATTCAAAATCCTGTGATAAGGTAAAAAATTTAAAAGTTCCTTGATAATATTTACCTATCTTAAAAATATGAGAATATTGAGAAAATTTGATTTGATTAAATATAACCCATGATCCACAATGAAATTGAGGTATATTAGAGGTGATTGATATCTTAAAAAACTTCTTTCAAGTGATTTTTATTGTAAAAAAAGTTTCACCGTCATCGGAACATGACATTACAGTAATTATTACAAACAGGTTATTAGGAAGAGATGGGAATTTCATTTGAGATCCTCCTCATTCCATTTGTTACTGAATTTCCTTGATCTAAAAAATTAACAAAACAAGGATTTAACTGAAATAATAGACATAAGGAATAACAATGTGTTTAACGAAAACTCATAATCCCTAAAGTTGTCTAAACAGACCTCTGATAGCAACTATAAAAACCTGACCTTAAACATTACATAATATTGAGTTAAGTAAAGAATTCACATTTAGGATTTTTTAGGTTTAGAGTTTTAGAGAATCAGGTCTTATCTATTAAATTACATTTCAAAAATTTCAAAGTAGGCACTTCTACATTGTATCCATTTTTTCATAAAATAAAAAACTCTAAAAACCATGTCTAGTTATTTGTTTTAGATAGTAAGACTTTTCCTTGATCCTATCCTCGACCCTATTCATCTTTATGTCTGGTAAAAGAAATTTCAAAACATGGGGTGAGCATAAAAATCTCAGTAAGGGTTATAAAATAATGAAAGGAAATATTAACCCATCAACAAATACAAATCAATGAAACTATATTTTTCAATCATAATATACCATATGAAATCATAATCTTTATGAATAACCCATAGAAATCATAAATCATAAAGGGAACTTATGGAATTCATATCATACTTACATTTTATCTATCACAGCTACGTAGGGATTTATTTTGGAATACCCATCATAGTTTATTCTCTAAATCTCTTACAAGAAACAATAACGTTTACCTCTGTTACATTACCGAAATCATAGGAGAACTATCTTGGGCTCACCCGCCCTAAGTTTATCACGAAACAACTAATATATGTAAAAAATTCCAAATAACCACAACATATTCATAACACATAAAGAAAGAATAAATGAAATATAACATTTCCACATTACAATTACATTATATCATTTTAATATATTGACATAATCAATTCATTATCAAACCATTTTAAAAACCATTTAATAAAGATATTTTTTAATCAAAGTGTCCCATAACACATTAAATATTTTAAAGGAATTAACATTTTAAAACATTAACTACCTTATAAATAAATCCATAAAACTATTTTTAAAACATGGAAATTAATGCTAAATATTTTGAAGAATAAATCTTTAAAACAATATTTTAGTTGCAGAGTACTTAACAAAATGATAAATTCTAGAATACAAATAATTGATGAATAAAATTTAATAAAAACATTATAATATCATGAGAATAATTTTATTCATGATATAATATACCATAGGATAGTATATACACCATATAAAAGTGAATTGGTACAAAAAAACAATGAAGTCTCAATGGAATGCAAATTAAGAAGAAATCCATTATAAAGTCGGTATACTTAGATTAAGGATAAATAAATGGGATAATTATGTGTGATAAATATAAATACACCAAATATAAGTTGATATTACATTAAAGACAATCTGAGGTTCTTGAAACATATTCATTTCATGACATAATCAAGAAGTAGATGTTTAACCCAAAGAATTGAAATTGGGTGAAGAAGTTCCTTTACAGAAATTCAACAGCCTAACAACATCACATTAAATGTCTGAAAATTAGTTTTTGAGAGAGAAAATGGTATCTCATAACATGGAAATATAATTTATAGCAATAAGTATATTTACGAAAAAATCCCAACATAAAAATATTTAAATTAAATGAAATAACAGAAAATAAGTCTTTTAAAAAGAGGAGGGTGAAAGTTTCCCTTACCAATTTGGTAACTTACGAAACATACACACAATGAAAGAAGGATGAAAAAATGAAGATGTAAATACCCATATGTTAAGTCATATTTATAAAATAATAAAATCATGGGATGTACATACACTACACAAATGTAAATAGTGGTAAATATAGCATGAATCTCACTAGAATAAAAATTGATATGAAAACCCTTAACACGTTGTAATCATTCGAGTCGTATGAAAAAAAACTAATAACCACTAAATTATTCACATAATACCATGAATATAAATATAATAATTATAATATATATCAAATGGCAGTAAAAAATACACCACATGAAAGAAATAAGTAGTGAACAATGGAAATCTCATGGCATTAAAAGTTTGATAAGAAAGCCCTTACCAGGTTGTAATCAATTGAGTTGTATAAAAAAATTAATAACCACAAAATTAATCAAATAATACTATTATTAGGTAGATAATAATTATAATATATATCAAATGGAAGTTCAAAATACACCACATGCAATAAATAAGTGGCGAACAATGGAAATCTCACGGACTTAAAAGTGAGATAAGAGACCCCTTACCTCATCTATAACTTGACTTGATCATTATTTAATCTCCTAAATAATGAAATAAAGTAAATTTAAAATTTAGTAATAACATTTAAAATTTTATTATTCCTTTTATATCAATTATTACCTTGCTATAACAATTAGTTAATTATTTGAGTTCATATCAGGCATTTTGTTGATGTTTGGAACTTGAGTTAAAAATGAACTTGTTATAATTATAAATTTTCCATGTGGTAAATATTTCATTATCTAAAGAATTATATTCATGAATTATATATCATATTTATATATCATATATATCCATTATATATATATATATTTATAATAGTACCTAACATTTGGAGATAAAAATGAAATGCACCGTTCATGGAGACGGTATGCCGTACGTACGCATGAATACTACTTTCATTTCTATTTCTATTTTAATGGAATGAAAATTTAATAATAAATATTTATATAATAATTTCTATATAATACCATCTATTTTTTTAATTATCTCCATCCTTTATATGTTTCATGTAAGGAATAAACGAGTCAGATCACTTTGAGGGGGTGGTAGTCCGCATTTCCTCAAATGAAATTATCGTATTTACCCACTATGGAAACCATAAAGTTATTTTATAAATGGATAATAACAAAGAATATAAATAATAGGAATATAATATATTTCACATATAAATACAGTTCCATCTTAATGTCCAGTATAAGTGGTGGTAGGAGAAGATTGAACAATCATTGTTTCGTAAGGAAATTGTTTGCCATCCACAAAAACTGTTTGTTCTTTACCCATTAGATGGAGGTGTGTGTAAGTGTAGTTATAATCCTTCTAATAAAATAAACCTATTATATTGAGGATAAATTTTTTTTTATAAAATAAAATAATAATAAGTGTTTAGGGTGTTCTAGAAGTAAAATAAAACAAAATATCTTAAGAGAAGATGTCACATTTAAATCAGATATCTCCCTTTGGTTTGAACCAAAAGATTTAATTGAATTTCCTTCTTCCTATATAAAGGCTTATAGAATGAGTAGAGGGACGTAGGGATATTTATTGGTCAGCAGTTGGATGATCCAAGGGGATTGATAAGTGTGAGTAATGGGATATCAGTGAGGGATTTTTTATAAGGGGGAGGAGGGGATCTTTATGAATGTTTAAAAATATTATTTTATTTTATAATGATTTTAGGTTTCTAAAGGTCAAAAAATTATTAAAGTTGAAGATAAGATAACTCATATTTGAGATAAAATCATCCAATAAGATTTGGAAAGGTTTTGGATATTATTTTAATCTTTATAATCTTATTTATTTAAATTATTCATTTATGAGGTAAACACTACATCATTATTGTGTCATAAATATATTTATTTATATGATGTATAAAAATTATAAATAAAATATCATGATTTAAGAAATATTTTGATCTTTCAAATGAATATTTATATTCTAAGTGATAAATTACATTCCCTCATGTAATAAATGATTTACTAAAAGATATATGTTTGTGGCATTTTTGTTTTTTACTTTAAATTAATTAATATAAAGTGTCATTATCCCTCACAAGTGGCCCTATGGGGTCCCCAAGTCTACACAAATATTTACATGGTCAGATATGTATCAAAAAATAATATTATGAAACATTTTAGGGTAATTTAATATTATTCTAATAATATTTGTTTACCCTTATTTACCAGATTTACCCTTTATCCATGGTAAATAAAATTTTTACTGAAGTAAATATTCATAATGTATAAAAATAAAAGTGAGATATTTACACATTTTAGACCTCATTATTCCAAATATAGAATGAAATTTTTTAAATTCAAAACATAGAAGTGAGTTAAACTAATTTAAAATCAATTCCCACAGTAAAAACAAAAAGCGTGTTTTAAGAAATAATAACTATCAAAATATTGACACTAGTTTATGTCAAATTTCAATGTGAAATTACTTCCAATGACCAATATTGAATTAAATGGTGAAAAAATAATATAATTACACTTTTAAACCAATAAACTAGATAATATAAAATTATAAATATATTAGATTAAAAGACAGTTTGGAATTACAATACAATATTTTTCACTATTCATTAAAATGAATTTTATTAGAAAAATACCCAAATTTTTCCCAAAGTAAATTTTGATGTCCGGATTATAAAAAAGAATTTTATTTTTTCAAATAGAACATTTTAAAGAAACCAAAACTATATTTAAAGATGGTTCTCCATCAAAAGGCAGTAAATCGACCATTTAATGAATATTAGAGTATTTATGTTTAAAATCAGATTCTTTCTTATTTAAAGCCTCTAAAATTTATCTGGTAAATGTAAAAACATTTAACAAACATGTATATTCTTACTATAGTTAGTTCTGTCCATTCTTGCTAATATAACGACTAGGTGTTAGCTACCATCTAAAATAATATTATATTATTATTTTTTAGTATGTCTCAACATTGTGTGTAACATAAGATTTCAAATAAACCCATTTTTGCATATCAGAAACGCCATCGAACATAGCATAAAATTTAATTTAAAAATAATATTTAATTCACAAATTTTAATAAATATGAAAAATTTTATATTTTTTATTTACTAGGGATGTTACAATTTTTTAGAAAAAAGATGATTCTATATTAACTATATGACTGATATTAATCATTGTATGAAAATATATTAATATTTACTAATATTAAATCTATAAATTTTAATTTAAATTATTTGAAATTAGTTATTATATAAATTAATTAAAAAGGAGTAACATTATGCAATTTAAAATAGTTTTAAGAAAAACCAATTTTTCGCCCCAAAACAAACGTATTCTAAAAAACAAAATAAATTTGATTCAAAATTATTTAATTAGATTAAATATAACAAAATTAAACATAGTTAACTTGAAAACATATGAATGAAACTTTCAAGTAGTAAAAAATTTATAACCTCGATGAATTTTGAGGGCGAAATTCATTTTAACAGGGGCAGAATGTAACACCCTAAGATTTTATGAGATATATTATTTTTAATTTATTTTATGTCTCATATTTTACACTACACCGAGACTATCTTGTACTATATGAAACACTGTATTATCTTGCAGTATACGCAAAACTATTCTTTGCTTGGGTTACACACAATTTTAGTTTGTTTTGTAAAAATTATTCTACGTAAAATTAAGTATAGATTTTGTTTAATGTATAAATTAAATAAGTATTTATTATGTTATGCACAACACCAAAGGGAGCTTGAAATACACGCAACACTGACTTGGCTTGCATTACATGCAATCACGACCTTCCTCAATAGCGTGTGTAGTACGCAATATCAGGTTTCACTAAACAATGATATATTATTAAAATATTATATAAACTAGTCATTAAGAATAGTAATACCCACATTTTATAATTTTAAAAAATTCATATTTCAAAATGGACTTCATTTTTGGATTCATAATATCGAGATTATCCTAGGGTGAATTTTTGGTATTTTTCTGAAAACTTTCAATTTTTGATGAATAATGAAAACACTAAGTTATTGGTTAAAACCGACTTTTAATTTAAATAATCATTTATTTTCATTAAATTTATTATATGTCAAAACAAATAAATAATACCTATATAATTTCAATTTAGTTCATTGGAGTCATTTTATAATAAGTTTAGATATATAAAAATTTTATTGAACTTTTTACCGTCTTTTACCCACCTCCTAGGAGTATATGCCAATTTACATAAAAATTAATTTTACAACTTCTATGAGTTGAATTTCACAAATCCGAGAGACACGGTTGATATAAGTAAGTAAAATGTGGTTCAATGAGATGAAAATAATATTTTGTGAATAGTAACTTTTAACTTTTATTTACCACTGTTAAAAGTTAATAGGGTAATTACGGATAAAAATGATATTATTATTACCCTAACACATGTATTAATTCTATTTGATAAGTGTAATTTGACAAAAAACAAACCTTAGGAATAAAATATGGCCCTTTAGTTCCACTTGTATTAGATTAGGACATTTATTATTATTTAATTCAAAGAAGAGTTAAAAGAGTTAAAATCAATGTTTAACAACTAAAAAACTTTTAATATAGGGTTAAACAAAATATAAATTCGAATATAAATATTCACTAGAAATATAAAAATATTTCATACATAATGGTATTTTATTGATGGTTTTTAGACATTAAATATTTTAATTTATTTATGACACAATGATGATGCAGTAATTATCTTATTAATGAAATATTAACATAATTGACATTAAAAATACCCAAATAAATGTAATTTGAGACTTTTTATGAATTAAACTAATTTTACGGGTTAATATAATATATTAGGGTTAGTTATATGAATTTTTTAGAAGTAATAATGCTATTATGAATTTAGAAAAAACAAAATAACAAATAGTGTCAAAATTGACATAAAAGAGTTTTTAAAACAAATATTAAATTATTAATTGTTATTCTATTCTTAAAAATCGATGGTTCGGAAAAAATACTTATATAATGATATTTTTATCATTAATGAACCACTTGGGGTTCTCTAGGATGTATATAGTTTGATTATTAACCATATAATATAAAAATACAATGTCACATGGTAAATGTAAAACTACATAACAAAGAGTTAAATATAAATGATAAGGTTAATATAGTGACCCAAACTTCTCTAAAACCTATTGGTTGAGATTATTTCAACCCATCCCCACCCTAGCTTCGAAATAATTCACTTTGGTTCCATTATAAAACTAATATTAATTTATTATAAAATAATATTTTATGTTTTTCCTAAGGTGCCCCTCACCCCTCTTATAAAAGGGCACTCACCCTTCTCTCTAATTCACACATCCAAAGCCATTTTTCTTGGACAATCCCTGAAAAATTACTCTCTAAAATTTCATCCCTTTTTCCTAGATTCCTTTATTTAGTCATAAATCCAATCTAAGGTTCCCTTTTGATCAAATAAAAAGGAAGAACCCGAAGAAGAGGAAAATATCTCACCACATATTTCAAGTTATTTTCTTCGTCCACTTCCTCCTTCTTTGTTGATTCCATTATAAAATAATAACGCTAGTATATTATATATATTGTGATGTTATTATAGGAATTTTACAACTATATTAGTTATTTTATCCATCCTATAAATGAAAAAGTCACCACACGTGCGTACATACGGCTTACCGTCTCCACGTCGTGGTGTAGTTTGTTATTCAAACATTTCATCATTTGGATGGGTATAATAATGAGTATAAATGATATAAATAATAAATATAACATTATTATTATTCTTTATATATGATATACCATCCAATTATATAAGAATATAATATCAAAAGAATGATATTGTCGCTCATGCATACGTACGGGCTACCGTCTCAACGAACGCGATGAGATTTATTTTCCATGATTAACCATTAAAGTATGATTATAAAGTATATATAATAAACAATCATGAAAGATATTGTATAATAATGATACTGGATTTATGTAAATATATTTTTCATTTACTTAATTCCATTCAATTCAATAAGGAAATGAAAACAACGTTCATGTGTACGTACGACCTACCGTCTCAATGAACGGTGTATTTCCTTCCATTTATTGATCTATCATATATTTTTATATGCTGAATATATATTATATATAAATCATTTTTTACATTATAGAATTAATTAAATCAGGATATAAGTAATAATATCATGAACAAAAAGTCGAAACACGTATGAGAAATGAAACGATTTTACCCAAAATAATGCTTTAACATGGAATTTACAAAAGAACAGGTTATATAAAGTCATAAGTGTAACATACAAGGTAAATAAAGAATAATAAATTTTCAAATTTATTAATATTTACGAATTAAATATTAATTTCACTTTAAAGGGGTTTCTATGTTCGACAGCGTACCTGATACACAACAAAGAGTTTCATTGAAATCTTACGTTGCCCACTAGTAATATTATAATATTATTTTAAATGGTAGTTAACACGTAGCCATTGTATTGGAGGTAATGGATAGAAATAACTAAACTATGATTATATATGTTTTTTTAATTTTTTTTATAATAAAAGATAAAGGCTTAAAATACGGAAAGAATTCAATTTTAGGCATGTATACCCTAATTTTCACTAAACGTTCACTTATCGCCTTTTGATGGAGAAATTTCATTAAATATAGTTTTGTTCACTCTTATACATTCTATTGGACCAAATATAACTTTTTTTAGAATCGGGACATCAAAATTTACTTTGTGTAAATTTTTGGTATTTTTCCGATAAAGTTCATTTATTAATGAATAATGTAAAATATTGTATTTTAATTCAAAACCATTTTTTAATCTAATTTATTTATATGATTAGATTATATTTTGAGTTGGTTTTAAAGTTAAATTAGAATATATTTTTACCATTAAATACAATAGTGGTCGTTGGAATTAATTTCACTTTGATATCGGAGTTAAACTAGTGTCAATCTTTTAATACTTATTGTTTCATAAAAACACGCTATTTGCTCTGATAGCGGGAATTAATTATTAAATTATTTAATTAAACTTATATGTTTTTAATTTTGTAAAATGGAATTCATTTTTGAATTCGGAATATCAAATATAGCTTAGGGTGATGTTTTGGTATTTTTCTGAAAAACATCAATTTTTGATGAATGGTGAAACCACTAAGTGGTACTTATAAAAACTGATTTTTCGTTTAAATGAAATTTTACCACTTCTGTGTTTTGAATTTCAAAAATCCGACATAAATGGTTGTCATTAAGAAGTAAAATGTGGTTCAATGGGATTAAAATAATTTTTTTGGTGAATAGTAACTTTTAAGTTTTTAATCGCGATTAGAAGTAATTAGTGTAGTTTAATGTAAAAATAATGTTTTAATGATATGGAATGGCCTAGACACATGTCCTACCCATATTGGATATGTCATGGACGACCAAGAAAATCCATGGGTCAACTTGGGGATCCCATGGAGCCACTTTGGAATGAAAATAACATTAATATCTTTTTATTTAATGTTAAAGTAAAAATGTCACAAACATGAGTTGTTTTACTAAAACACTTTTTAAATGGGGTTATAAAAGTCCGATTTTTGAATATAAATATTCATTAGAAAGATAAAATGATTTCCTACATCATGATAATTTTTTTATAATTTTTAGACATTAAATAAATTAAATTATTTATGGCACGATGATGATACAACGATTACCTCAATATTTAACAATTTAAATAAAATGAAAATATAATGTAAAATATAAGACCTAAACTAGTCAAAAACCTATTTTATGGGTGTATTTCTAACCCTTATCACCTTATACTATAATTATATCAATGTGGGACCTTTTAAATCCGAAACTCATTTTAAAATAAGGTAAAATTTCTTTACTTTCCAAGTGTGCCCCTCCTCTCCTCTTATAAAAGGCCCCCACCTCTACCACCTTACCCACACTTCCAAAGCCTTTGGATCAGCCAAACCCATACAATTTTGTCTCTCCACATCCCTCTATAAATCTTAAAAGCCTCACTTTTGGCAGAAGTCTTCCCAAGGAATCCTTTGAGCTCCAATATAAGAGAGTTACCCGATATTAAGGTAATGTCTTCACTTGTGTCATTTTGTTTTATTTTGCTTCTCCAACCCCCTAAAATATTTTTATTCATTTATTTTGTAACAAATCCATTATATGAAATATACTAGGATGTTTTTATAAGAATATTTCTAGCTACACTTACACACACCTACATCTAATGGTTAAAGAACACACTGTTTCCGTGGATGGCGAATTTCTAACTCACGAAACAAAGATTGTTCAATATTCTTCCAACACCTTCAAAGGTGGCCATTAAGATGTCACTATATTTATATATGATATATAATATGTTTATTTATTCCTTAAGCTTCTGTATTTTTCATTTATGGAGCACCTTCATGGCTTCCATTATGGGTATACGCGATATATTCATTTTAGGAAGTGCAGACTACCGCCCCTTCAAAATGATTTGATTCGTTAATGCCATATGTGGGACGTATAAAAGATGGATTTAAAGTTATTATATATGATTTATGTTAAATATAAATGATGAATATAATTCTGTAATTAAAATATACATACCTTTCATTTAGTTTTAATTCCATTAATATGACAAAGAAATGAACGTAGTGTTCATGCGTATGTACGACTTACCGTCTCCATGAACGATGCATTTCATTTCTTACCTCTAGATGATTATGTAATATTATAAATACATGTATATTCTAGATATATATGATATATATGATATCCAAATCATGAATATCATTTTGGATATAATAAACTTTTGACCACACGAACAACATGTAATTGTAAGATGTTCACTTTTCACTCAAGTACCAAATATCGACAAATGACCGTTATCAACTTAAATGACTACATAATGTTCATAAAATGGTAATAAGTGATATAAAAGGAATAATGACCTTGAAAAAGGTTCTTAATAAAGTAGAAATTAACTCATGTTTATTATTCAGGACGTTAAAGAACGATCGAGTCGAGTCGGACCCAAGGTAAGGGACTTCGTCTCAATCTCCTTTCATTGAGGCATTTTTTTGTTTTATACACCACTTTCTTTAATATGGTGTATAAAACACTTTTAATTTTATGTTTATTCAAAAGGAATCTTTTTATACGAATCTTTTTACTAAATGAAAAAAGGGAATGTTTTTGTCATACGTATGCGGCGACAACGAATTCTACGCCGCCGCAAGTATTATTTGGTCTTTTACTTCCTCAACAAGCCATAATGTTTTTAATATGAAATAAATACCATATATTCTTTTATGTATTTTGTTATTGAAAATGGTTTTAAAAATGGGTTTGTTATGTCAATATATTTATGTGATATATTGTGATCAAAGTGTGGAAATGTCTTCTTTCCATTATATTTGTTTTATGTTTTAAGATTTTATATTGGTACTTGGACATTTTACGGGTGGTTACGTGATAAACCATATGAAGGATGGTGCCGTGAATACCAGGACGGGTGGTTACGTTATAACCTCCAATGCATTGGGTATGGTAGTCGGCCGTATGGCTATTCCATTAAGTGATATGTGTGGAAGTTGACCGTATGGTTATTCCATTTAAGTTTGTTTATGTCCCAAGTTACCTTTATATTTTATGTGATCTTTATATGGGTTTTATAGTAATCGTTTGGTTACAAAAGGGTAAGTAATGATCTTTTATTCAGTGAAGAATTTTTACTAATTTATAAAGGTGAAAATTATTACTTTGATATATTATACATGGTTTACTTGTTGTTTTGATAAACTAATAGTTTACATTCTTTGTGTATCCCTTATAGAGCTTTTTATGCTCACCCCAAGTTTTTTGAAATGTTTTTCACAGGACTTAATGTGGAATAGGGTCAAGGATGGGATCAAGGGAAAGTCATGCTATATAAAACATGGAACTAGACATGTTTCTTTTTAAGAGTTTTTTATTCTATGGAAACTTAGTAGAAGTGTCTACTTTGTAATCTTTTGAGATGAAATAGTTGTGTTCTAATTCTCTAAAACTCTAAACCTGAAAAGATCCTCAATGTTAATTATTCATTTAATTTAATATTAAGTAAGGTTTAAGGCCGGGGCCTTATAGTTGGTATCGTAGGTCGGTTTAGACAACTTTAGGAGTTAGAAAATTGTTAAATTATAAGTTAATTTATGGTATGAATGAAATGATATAGCATTTAAAGATTACCATGTTGCTTCGCCAAAGATATTTCTATGTTCAGAATGGTTTTACACAGAGGAAACAAAGAAGCTATGTTGGGATGACATCAGGAGGAAGACAACCATCCAAATCAGCAACCTGAGATGATCGGAATCGGAACTGAAAAGTTTGTTGCAGTGATGGAACAGTTGACTCAGGCTATAAATGGTGGTGGTATCCATGCACGAGATCAGCCAGATCAACTGCAGAGGAACATGTCAGTGGTGGAACATTTCATGAGGCAACATCCCCCATCATTTAGAGGATCATCTAACCTCATGCAAGCTGAAGGGAGGATTAAACCACTAGAGAAGATTTTTGATGTCATGGGGTGTTCATAACATCAAAAGGATAGTATTGATTTTTACCATTTTGAAGGTGAAGCTGATCAGTGGTGGTTGATGGTGAAAAATATCAGGGATAGTGATGAGATTGATGATCTTCACTGGGACGAATTCAACAGTATGTTTCTTGAGAAATATTTTCCTAAGGTGGTTCGTCTTAGGATGGAAAAACAGTTCCTAGAATTGAGGTAGGAGGATAACTCAATGGCTGCTTATGAAGCAAAGTTCACTCGATTGGCAAGGTATGCTCCAAACTTCATAAGAGATCCTGATAGTAAAATAAACAGTTTTTACTCAGGGTTAAAGCCAAAGTATCGAAGGGATTTAGCATCTCATGAGTTCAAAAGTTATGAAAAACTTGTTCGATGTGAGGAGAAGGTGGAAATGGAATTTACCGACGATCAGGTGTTCTTTGACAAACGATATAATAAGAGGTCCATTGGGCAGGAAAAGGGGAAGAGTTCATCAAAGAAGAAAGGAGGTAAGAAAACCAAATATCCATCTTGTGAAAAGTGTGGTAAAATGTATCCTGGAGAATTTTTATCCCAGTCTGGAAAGTGCTTTCGGCGTGGTAAGTCAGGTCATATTGCTCGTAACTGTAAGTAAGATGATCAAGAAGGTAATGAAAAGTCAGTGGTAAGATGTTTTAAGTGTAATGAAATGGGTCATTATGAAAATGAGTGTCTAATGAAGAACTCAACTAAGGGAAGCAGCCAGACTACAAGCAGAATGGGATGGTGAAATCCTTTGTTACTACTTCAGCAGATGTTGGGCCATCGAATGAAGTATTATCAGGTACAGTGTTTGTTTGTTCAGATTATGCCAATGTGTTGTTTGATTCAGGGTCTACACATTATTTCATTTCTGAGAAGTTTTCTAGTAAATTAAAAATTCCATCTCAAGATATGAATCCTGAACTTATGGTAAAAATACCCGGAGGGAACGTTGAGACAAAATGGAATTATAAGAACCTTCCTATCCCTGTGTGCGGAAAGAATCTACCAGAAAACCTTCTTGTTTTGCCTCTAGTAGAGTTTGATGTTATTTTGTGCATGGATTGGCTTTCTGTTTATCATGCTAAGATTGACTGCAGAGCTAAAATGGTTTCTTTTCAGAACGATTTTCAGTTTGTGTACAAGAATGAACCCTTGATTTTGATAACATATCAGTAAGTCTAGAAACTAGTAAAATATGGAAATGAATGTTACCTTTGCACATATTGTTGAAAATAAAGGAACTATTCAGATTAATGTTGTGCCAGTGGTAAATGAGTATCTTTATGTTTTTCTTGATGAGTTGCCTGGCATTATTCATGGTTGGGAAGTTGAATTTACTGTTGACTTAATTCCTGATTCTAAGCCAATTTCAAAACCCCCTTATCGAATGGATCAAGTTGAACTTTTAGAGTTAAAGAAGAAAATGCTGGAGTTATTAGATAACGGTTTCATTCGACCTAGCACATCACCATGGGGTTCTCCTGTCTTGTTTATTAAAATGAAATATGGCTCAATGAGACTTTTCATTGATTATAGAGCCTTAAATAGCATTACTATTAAGAACATGTATCCTTTGCCTCATATTGATGATTTGTTTGATCAGCTCCAGGGAGCTCAGTATTTTTCGAAGATTGACTTGAGGTCAGGGTACCATCAGTTTAATGTAACAGAAGAAGACGTTCCGAAGACTGCGTTCCATACTAGATAAGGCCATTATGAATTTTTAGTTATTCCTTTTGGGTTAACCAATGCACCTTCTGTATTCATGGACCTTATGAATAGAATTTTCCATGAGTTCTTGGATAAGTTTTTGGTTGTTTTCATTGATGATATTTTGGTGTTTTTTAAAAATAAAGAGGAGAATGAAAGTCATTTAAGGGTTATCTTGGAAACCATAAAAGAGAAGAAACTATATGGAAAATTCAGCATGTGTGAGTTTTGGTTACCAAAAATTTCTTTCCTGGGTCACATTGTTTCAAAAAATGGAATAACTGTTGATCCTGCTAAAACAAAAGTTGTGGAAGAATGGCCAAGACCCAAAAATGTAACCGAGATCCGTAGTTTCCTTGGTTTGGAAGGTTACTACCGAAGGTTTGTTGAAACTTTTTCACAGTTATCTAGTCCAATGACTAAGCTATCTCGGAAGGGTGTTAAGTTTATCTAGACAAAAGAATGTGATGATTGTTTTTAGGAGTTTAAAATATGATTGGTGAATGCTACAGTTTTGGAACTTCCTTCCAGGAATGGTGAGTTTGTTATCTAAAGTGATTCTTTGTTGAAGGGACTTGGTTGTGTCCTTATACAGAATGTTTAGGTAATTGCATATGCTTCACGTCAGTTGAAAACTCATGAGGTAAATTACCCTACACATGACTTGGAATTAGCTGCTATTGTTTTTGCTCTAAAAATTTGGAGGCATCGTTTGTATGGAGTAAAGTTTGAAATATATACTGATCACAAAATTTTAATGTATATATTCACTCAGAAAGAATTGAACATGAGACAGAGGAGATGGATAGAATTAATCAAGGATTATTATTGTACAATTCATTACCATCCGTGAAAAGAAAATAAAGTGGACGATGCTTTGAGTCGAAAAAATAATGCTTCATTAACCATGCTACGTTTGGAATGAGATCCTTTGATTTTTGATTTTAAGAAATTTGTCATAGAATTTGTTGGTGCAGGAAGTTCTTCTGTTTTGTTTCAGGTATCAGTGAGATCATCCCTATCAGACAGAATTAAGAAAGCACATAGGGAAGACAGTGAGTTACAGAAAAAGGTAGAGATGGTTCAGAAGGGTAAGTTTCCTGATTTCAACATTGATAATGATGGTGTTTTGAGGTTTGGGAAGAGATTATGTGTCCCTGGTGATTCATAGTTGAAGAATGAGTTGTTATGTGAGGCTCATAGTTCCCTGTTTTCAGTTCATCCTGGAAGTACTAAGATGTACAGGGATCTGCGGGAGTATTACTGATGGGATATAATGAAAAGAGATATTGCTGATTTTACTGTGAAGTGTTCGACATGTCAACAGGTTAAAGCAGAGCGGCAGTTACCGAAAGGGATTCTTCAGCCTTTACCAGTGCTATAGTGGAAATGGTAGAATATATCCATGGACTTCAATGTGGGATTGCCGAAGACACATCGAGGTAATAATGCAATCTGGGTTATTGTTGATCGCTTGACTAAATCTGCTCATTTACTTTACATACAAGATAATTTTTACCTAGATCAACTTTCCTGTTTTTATCTTATAGAGATAGCCAGGTTACATGGATTTCCTCTCTCTATTGTATCTGACCGTGATCCCAGGTTCACTTATAACTTTTGGAAAGACCCTCAGAAGTCGTTGGGTACTGAATTAAATTTTAGTACAACTTTTCATCTTCAATCAGATGGGCAGTCAGAACGAACGATCCAGTCTTTGGAGGATATGCTACAAGCTTTCTCTATGGATTATCAGGGAAGTTGGGACCAACATATTTATTTGGTTGAGTTTTCTTATAATAACATTTTTCATTCTAGTATACAGATGGCACCATTTGAGGCATTATATGGGAAACAGTGTCAAACTCCAACTTTTTGGGATGAAGTGGGTGAAAGGAAGCTGATGGGACCAGAATTGGTAGAAGAGATGGCAGAAAAAGTTCAGTTGATTCAGAAACACATGAGAAAATTCTCAGAGCAGACAGAAAAGTTATGTGAATAACCGGAGGAAGGATCTATCTTTCGAGGTAGGTGATCATGTTTTTCTCAAGGTTTTTTCCATGGAAAAGTGTGATGCGATTTGGTAAGAAAGGAAAGCTGAGTCCAAGGTTCATTGGACCATATGAAATTCTAGAGAGAGTTGGATTAGTTGCATATAGAGTGGAATTACCTCCGAGTTTATCTCAGGTACACAATGTTTTTAATGTTTCGATGTTGAGAAAGTATATGCCAGATCCATCTCAAGTTTTGAGTCCAGAGGTAGTTTAGCTGGAAGAGAACCTATCGTATGAAGAATAGCCAGTCTAGATTATTGACCACAGGGAGAAAGTGTTACAGGAAAAGGTGATTCACCAGGTAATGGTTTTGTGGAAAAATCATATGGTTGAAGAGGCAACGTGGGAATCTGAAAATTCTATGAGGGATAAATACCCCCACTTATTTTGATAAGTGAATAAAATTTTGAGGACACAATTCCCAAAAGGGGGGGAAGGATGTAACATCCCAGGTAAATAAATAATAATAAATTTTTATATTTATTAATATTTACGAATTAAATATTAATGTTACTTTAAAGGGGTTGCTATGTTCGATAGCGTACCCGATACACAACAAATATTTTCATTGAAATATTACGTTGCACACTAGTGATATAATAATATTTTTTTAAATGGTAGTTAACACGTAGCCATTGTATTGGCGGGAATGGATAGAAATAACTAAAATATGATTATATATTTTCTTTAAAATATTTTTACAATAAAAGATAAAGGCTTAAAATACAGAAAGAATTCAATTTTAGTCATATATACCCTAATTTTCACTAAAGGCTCACTTATCGCCTTTTGATGGAGAACCATCATTAAATATAGATTTTTTTCACTCTTATAAATTCTATTGGACCAAATATAACTTTTTTTTAGAATCCGGACATCAAAATTTACTTTGTGTAAATTTTTGGTATTTTTCCGATAAAGTTCATTTTTTAAATGAATATTGTAAAATGTTATATTTTAATTCAAAACCTTTTTTTAATGTAATTTATTTATATGATTATATTATCTTTTGAATTGGTTTTAAAGTAAAATTAGAATATATTTTTACCATTAAATCCAATAGTGGTCATTGGAATTAATTTCACTTTGAAATCGGACTTAAACTAGTGTCAGTCTTTTGATACTTATTGTTTCATAAAAACATGCTATTTGCTCTGACAGCGGGAATTAATTATTAAATTAATTAATGAAACTTATATGTTTTCAATTTTGTAAAATAGACTTAGTTTTTGAATTTGGAATATAAAATATAGCTTAGGGTGATGTTTTGTTTTTTTTTTCTGAAAAACATCAATTTTTGATGAATATTAAAACCACTAAGTGGTACTTATAAAAAATGATTTTTCGTTTAAATGAAATTTTAACACCTCTGTGTTTTGAATTTCAAAAATCCGACATACATGGTTGTCATTAATAAGTAAAATGTGGTTCAATGGGATTAAAATAATTTTTTTGGCGAATAGTAACTTTTAAGTTTTTAATCTTGATTAGAGGTAATTAGTGTAGTTTAACGTAAAAATAATGTTTTAATAATATGAAATGACCTAGAAACATGTCCTACCATTATTGGATATGTCATGGCCGACCAAGAAAATCCATGGGTAAACTTGGTGACCCCATGGAGCCAATTTTGAAGGAAAATAACATTAATATCTTTTTATTAAATGTTAAAGTAAAAATGTCACAAACATGAGTTGTTTTTCTAAAACAATTTTTAAATGGGGTTATACAAGTCATATTTTTGACTATAAATATTCATTAGAATGCTAAAAATATTTAATACATCATGATATTTTGTTTTATAATTTTTAGACATTAAATAAATTAAATTATTTATGGCACCATGATGATGCAGCGATTACCTCATTATTTAATGATTTAAATAAAATGAAAATATAATGTAAACTCTAAGACCTACACTTGTCAAAAACCTATTGTATGGGTGGATTTAGAACCCTGGACACCTTATACTCGAATTATATCCATTTGGGACCTTTTAAATCCGAAAGTCATTTTAAAATAAAGTTACATTTCTTTACTTTCCAAGAGTGCCCCTCCCCTCCTCTTATAAAAGGCCCCCACCTCTACCACCTTACCCACACTTCCAAAGCCTTTGGCTCAGCCAATTCTTGCCCATTTTGTCTCTCCACATCCATCTCTAACTCTTAGAAGCCTCACTTTGGGTAGAAGGCTTCCCAAGGAAGCCTTTGAGCTCAAATCTAAGAGAGTTACCCGATTTTAAGGTAATGTCTTCACTTGTGTCCTTTTGTTTTATTTTGCTTCTCCAACCCCATAAACTCTTTTTATTCATTTCTTTTGTAACAAATACAGTATCTTAAATATACTAGGATGTTTTTATAAGATGATTTCGAGCTAAACTTACACACACCTACATCTAATGGTTAAAGAACATACTGTTTCCATGGATGGTGAATTTCTGCCTCACGAAACGATGATTGTTCAATATTCTTCCAAAACCATCAAAGGTGGCCATTAAGATGTCACTATATTTATATATGATATATAATATGTTTATTTATTCCTTAAACTTCTGTATTTTTCATTTATGGCACACCTTCATGGCTTCCATTATGGGTATACGCGATATCTTCATTTTAGGAAGTGCGGACTACCGCCCCCTCAATGTGATTTGATTCGTTAGTGCCATATGTGGGACGTATAAAGGATGGATTTAAAGTTATTATATATGATTTATGTTACATATAAATGATGAATATAATTCTGGAATTAAAAAATAAATTCCTCTCATTTAGTTTTAATTCCATTAATATGACAAAGAAATGAAAGTAGTGTTCATGCGTACATACGACTTACCGTCTCCATGAACGGTGCATTTCATTTCTTACCTCTAGATGATTATGTAATATTATAAATACATATATATGATGGATATATATGATATAAATGATATCCAAATCATGAATATAATTCTGTATATAATTAACCTTTGACCACACGAACAACCTGTAATTGTAAGAAGTTCACTTTTGACTCAAGTACCAAATATCAACAAACGACCGTTATCAACTTAAATGACTACATAATGTTCATAACATGGTAATAAGTGATATAAAAGGAATAATTAACTTTAAAAATGGCCTTGATCAAAAAGAAATTTACTCAAGTTTATTATTTAGGACGTTAAAGAACGATTGAGTCAAGTCAGACCCGAGGTAAGGGACTTAGTCTCAATCTCCTTTCATTGAGGCATATTTTTTTATAAACCACTTTCTTTAATACAGTGTATAAAACCCTTTGAATTTTATGTTTATTCAAAAGGAATATTTTTATATGAAGCATTTTACTAAATGAAAAAAGGGAATGTTTTTGTCGTACGTATGCGTCGACAACGACTTCTCCACCACCGCGAGTATTATTTGGTCTTTGGCTTCCTCAAACAGCCGTAATGTTTTTAAAATGAAATAAATACCATATACTCTTTTATGTATTTTGGTATTGAAAATGGTTTTTATAATGGATTTTTTATGTCAATATATTTATGTTATATATTGTGATCAAAGTGTGGAAATTTTTTATTTCCATTATATTTGTTTTATGTTTTATGATTTTATATTGGTACTTGGACATTTGACGGGTGGTTACGTTATAAAACATATGACAGGTGGTGTCGTGAATACCAGGATGGGTGGTTACGTTATAACCTCCAATACATTGGGTATAGAAGTTGGCCGTATGGCTATTCCATTAAGTGATATGTGTTGAAGTCGACTGTATGGTTATTACATTTAAGTATGTTTATGTACCAAGTTACCTTTATATGTTATGTGATCTTTATATGGGTTTTGTTGTAATATTTTGGTTACAAAAAGGTATGTAATGATCTTTTATTCAGTGAAGAGTTTTTACTACTTCATAAAGGTGAAAAGTATTACTTTGATAATGTATATATGGTTTACTTGTTTTTTTGATAAACTAATAGTTTTTATTCATTATGTATCCCTTACTGAGCTTTTTATGATCACCCCAAGTTTTTTTGAAATTTTTTTCATAGGACTTAATGTGGAATAGGGTCAAGGATGGGATCAAGGGAAAGTCATGCTATATAAAACATGGAACTAGACATGTTTCTTTTTAATAGTTTTTTATTCTATAGAAACTTAGTTGAAGTGTCTAATTTGTAATCTTTTGAGATGTAATATTTATGTTCTAATTCTCCAAAACTCTAAACCTGAAAAGATCCTCAATGTGAATTATTCATTTAATTCAATATTAAGTAAGGTTTAAGGCTGGGGCCTTATAATAAGTGAATCATATATGATTTCATAAATATTATTATGGTTATTTTAAAAGTTAATAATATGTTTAAACCCACTATACAGGAGTTTTAGACACGTACAAAAGAAATTGGACCTGAGGTAGGGGAGAATTTTGCGAATCTCATTTTTATTCTATATTGCTTATACGTAAGTATTTACCGGGGTTATATTTTTCATCCATGTCCATAAAAATATTTTTTATAAAGTGTTTAATATTCTAATTCATGTATACCCCTCTTTGACATTTACATTGTGTTATAGAAGGAATATTTATTTTTTTACCCTATGAGGAACTTTTTGAGTTTTCCGTTAAAAGTATGAGGAGAATGTTTTTCGTTAACTTATACGACATGAATAGATGTTTACATTTTAATAATGCCAAATTTTCAAGAAGCTTCATATACACAATTTCGTGATTATTTTCAACTAAAATCCTTTTCTTTTAATAATGAATGTCATTTTGTGTAACGAAAATGATTTCGAAGAAGAAATGATATTTTACTCAAGAATTCATTTCAAGTGTTTTGTCAAAACTATTTTCCATATAAGATGAGATTATTTAGTATGATTATGTTTCAAGTATAATTTCTCTATTATTTACATGGTTTCATTATTATTATGATGAAATGATATCCATTTGTTATATATGGATTACGTTATGATGGGATGATGTTTATGAAACCCATTTTATTCTTTGGGTTATGATGAATGATTTATGTTTATTTTGTGGCACAAGTAAGAATGATTTCATTATGAGATGGGTTGTACCTATATCTCCATCCAATTAATTTTGTAATGATTTATATCTCATGAGATAAACATGTCTAGAACGGAAAGTAAATCCAGTTCAGTAATACAGTGCTGGAACGACATGTAAAATCATTCTGACATGGACTTCGTCGACTATGATGGTCTTATCACAATTCCTTGGATACTATGGAAATAATATCATGTTCTTAATGGTTTCCCACAAGTACATGTTTTATTACCATGATATTTTATCATGATTAATGTTACTTTATGATCTATTCCTCATGTACTTCCAAGATTTATGTCATTACTCATGATTTTGATGTTTTATGTTCATGTTTTTATGTTCTAATGTTTTTGGATTGTTTTATGTTCTACATGCTTACCCTTAATGAGAATTTGAGCTCACCCTTGTTATGTTTTATTTTCCCCAGGATATAAATAAAGGTTTTAGGTAAGAAAACAAAAGGGGAAGATCTTTATGGGAGATGTTGAAGATACTTCAACATGATTAGAAGATTACATTCCAAGTTTCCAAAGATATTAAACTATTACGGTCCTTCGGTGTCATTTTTTGTTATGTATTCCGTAAAATTAATGTAATATCCATGTATGTCAAGTGCGGGTATCTATATATTAGTCCACCAATGTTTTGTGGTAAGGGTTGAGAATATTATAGAAATTTTCCATAAATAATGGAGAGTGCATTGGAGGTTCAGAAATTGTCTAGGTAATACCATAAATCAATTCTAATTTTCATGGAATTATTCCCACTCATATTTATTGGAACTAGTGATTTTGAGTCTGATTTTAGATTTCATTATCCTAGGGTAAAATTTGATGATGAAGGCATTGTAGACATTATACCATGTGACAAATATTTTCTCTCATATCTATTGAAATAGTGTTTATGAATTACTCTTGACGAAAAAAGGGAACACTCTCATATTAAGCTCCCCCTCACTCAGGACATTCAATGGGATCTATGAGAATATATAGTAGAAGTCCCTAATGAAGTCAATAGAATCGTCCCTCAGTATTCCATTGAATGTCAATATATGGGACAAAAATATATTGATTAATTTCATAATTTAAAGAACCTTATGATAGTCTAATTAATGATGTGTTATTAGATACAACATATAACTAGAAGTATTTATAAATAGTTATCTAAATCTTCTCATTTCTAGGTGGATTTTCATTTACATGTTGTGGATTATTAATGATCTAGTTCTTAGTCTCTATGTTATCTTCCATTTTGATTTTCTTTTTTTCTTTTTTCAATCCTTTATTGAATTTTTGAATTTCAAGAATGATGAAATATATGGTCCTAGGTTTATACATAGTTTACATAAAACAACATCTTTAATAGTTTTTTTAAATTTTCTTACAATTTTTTTTACATTTTTTGTATATATATGCTTTTTTTGTGTTTTTTGTTATCTTTGTTGGTTTTTAATATGTATATTTTCTTTTTGTTTTTAATATTAGTCACACATGAATTACTCAGAAATGATGCCAAAATTTGAAATCTTTATTATAAGACTCATTAAAACTTAATATTTATAATCATACTTACGACCTATTAATATTACTATGGTATGAAGATCCAAACCCCTGAGAAGGATTGATTTTTTTTTGCGTGGGACAAAAAACAAGAAAAAAAAAGAAATTTACTTAGGCAACACAAGGAATAGTGGAGGATAGTGATATATCAAAGATGATAATTAAGATTTGTGTGAGTGTGAAAGTGTCTGTGAGTTAAGAAAAGTAGGGAAGATAGAAAATCATGAAAAATAATGAGAACAACAATTAAATATTGGGAGGAAATCAATTAGCCAATTTTTATAATGATTTGACATTGGTCATGAATTCGGATTTATGCACCTGGAACTGATTGAAATAGGCTAAATATATTTTTCTTCAGGTAAACCTGTGATTTAATATACCTAATAGTTTATTAATGAAATAAATCATTTCCCCATGAGTGAGAAAAAAACTAGTTTTCAGTAAGTTCAAATTATCAGTTAAACATAGTGTGATACTCTCTGTAGATATTGATTTACTTTTAAATGAAATCTTAAGATTAAATATAATTTTAAATAAAGAAAGATCAAAATTATTTTTCTTAGATATGTGATGTTTTGTAAAAAG
Organism: Viscum album; assembly: GCA_963277665.1. Lineage (NCBI taxonomy): Eukaryota > Viridiplantae > Streptophyta > Magnoliopsida > Santalales > Viscaceae > Viscum > Viscum album. The sequence continues at coordinate 1,234,004,999 of OY728152.1, forward strand.
TGATTGTCTAAATAGAGGGAGAGATAGAAGCTTCTAGACGATAAAATGCATGAATATGGTAGAATGTATTAACCAGCTTGGTGTATTATCCCAATGGTGGTTAGCCCAAAATAATGATCACATTAAACATAATAAGAGATTTTGAATATGGATGATTTATGAAATATTAATGAAGAATCAAATGAAAAGATAAAGGAGTGTTCTCTCTCCCTTTCTAATTTGGAGAAGTACCCAATGTCAAACCTCTATAATATGCTCTTTCCAGCTAGTAAGTGGTTTCCTCTAGCGTGATGTCCTACTCTTGGATCTAAAAATTGTTCCATCTTCAAGACTCTTCTTATTCTATTAATCTTCCATCACCATCTCCTATCACAACCCTATATGATCTTTCTTGTCTCCATGTGGCATGTTCACATTGCCACTTCCTCCTCAAAGGTGACCAGTGCATAATCCCCTTCAAATAGAATTCTTATATTGTGCCATACGACATGATCCCACACCCAAATTCTCTCCATTTGGAACATTCAAGATCACTTATCTCCATGTGATGATGCTTGAAACTTCTATCCAAGATTTTATTTTTGTTACATCCTTTATGCCAATCTTTAAAACAGATTCATCCAAGAAATCAGAAAATATTCCTGATAATTGAGAAACAACCTGTTCCTATTTAGACCATGACCACTTGTAGTATAAATATATACTACTTAATTATATTATAATAATATTATTATATATATATATATATATTAAAATGCATTATTTTTGTACATATTATTATTAATATATTATATTTTATTTTATAAATATAAAAACATTTAAAACCATATATATTTATTAATATATACATATATATATTTACATATACCTATTAATAAAATTATATATATATATATTTATGAATTTTTATATCTATAAACTTATTATTACTATTATATATATATATAATATTTATTATTATTATTATAACGAAAATATAAAAATATTTACAAACATAAATACATAATATATATATATATATATACATATTATTATTATCAGTATTAACTATTATATTTATATATTTATATTTATTTATCTTTTTTATCTTTCTATTTTCTTTTATTTTCTATTTTTTCCCTATCTAGCACTAGTTCTTCATTTCAAGGAGGGGGAAGTGTTCTTGAGGTCTTGACATGACCTTTGAGAAAAAAATTCCTCTATAAGAGGTGCATCTTGATCATATTCCTCTAGTGATTTAGTCTATATAGGAATTGTGGATAGGATGAGGGATTTAATGAAGATGTGGAAGTAGTTATTCCATGAAATTGTGCTCTGATCTATGGTGGTTGTCAGATTAGGCCCCGATAGTGCATGAGTGTAAGTCTATTTGTCCTATATTTGTCTTTCCATTGAGGTATAGGTTTGGAAGACATTTGAAGAGCCATATCTACCAGTGTCGGTGACAGTGGATTATGTGGCATTTAGTTGTGTGACTTAGGGATGGGTTCCAAATCTATGGTGGTGATTGAGGTTCGTCGATTGTGGTGAGGATATGGTTTGATCTTCATCCAATGAGTATCATCTTGGATTTTTTGTTTAAGGTACGATGGTGAATTGTTAGTGGTATGGTATATCCAATCTACTAGTGAAGTACTAGTAGATTTAGTGTGATGGTAGATGTGTGCTGCTACTAGTGGTGATAGATAAATGATGTATCTCAGATGATGAAGGAAGATCTAGGGGGAAAATAGATTCAGGGTGGATTATACAATTGGTAGTAGATCATGATCTACTAGTGTCCACTGGTTGATCTGGTTGATAATGGATGATGGAAAATGGATGGTGGTGGAAGTATGAGGCTCACATAAGAATTGTGGATATGGGGTTCTAATACTAGTGGAGGCTGATGGTGGATGTGGACCAATAGGTTGAAGATATACCATTGGATTCTATACTTTGGGGTGTTAGTTGTTAATGATCTGCTTCATATGTATGATCTATTGGTGGTGGATGATCTGTTGGTGGTTGCAAAAAACAATGGTAGATGATGAGATAATAGTATATCCAAATATACCAGTGGGTGGACTACAATTTGACTATGATTCTCATGAAAAATAATGAACTCAATAAATAAAATTGAAATAAGGGAAAATTAATAACATAAAAATTAAAAAGAAGAATAAAAGGGTATATTAATTTAATTGTACTAAAATAATAAAAACATATTAAAAATAAAGTAATCTCCAAAAGAATGAAAATAAATAAACCATCTAAATAAAAATATTAATTAAAAAACATAGTGTTTGTAAAAATAAAATATTATTACATAAATAATTAATCAACATAAATAAAAATATTAAATAAAAAATTTAGCTATTTTTAAAAAACATAAAAAATTTAAAAATAAAAGATATAAAAAATAGATATAAAATGAATATAATTTAAGCAAAACCAAAATAATAAAAAATAATATATTTTTAAAAATAAATTATAAAACAAAAAACAGTTCAAAAAAAATTAAAAAAATAATAAAATACATATTTGGAAAAAAATCACAGTTTTAATAATTAAACACAAAATTATTAGAACTCGTAAATTGTTCCAGCAAAAACATAACTTTGATATTAAAAATACAATAAAATACGAAAAATGATATGGAAAAGCTTATTAAAAAGAAGCCACATAAATTTCTAATAATTATAGAAAACATTTTTATTGTGATGGAAATTTGATTCATCACAAAAATCCTTTCTAAAAATAATATAACATTTATAGTTTTGGTGTCATAGAAGAAAAAAATACAACTAAATTTAAATGATGGAAAGTGAAAAATAAGAAAAGGACTTATGTTGGATTAACATTGTCGGATTATATATAATAATAACACGATGTTTTTCAATGTCTACACAACTTTTTTCATGATTGTTCCATAACAGTAAACCATTTAGATTGAAATTTTCACCGAAAATATGGATTTTAGGTAGTGTATATTTTGGAGGCATTGAATACGAAGAGGGTGGTATAAAAAGATCGGAAAATTGTTCCATTGGAACTATGAGCTACGACCCTCTATAAATAATGGGATGGGGGTCAATTTTTTTTACATAGTAATATTATAATATTATTATATTATTATAAAGTAGTATTGGGTCTCCCATTGAGTTTGACTATGTGTGAAACATGTAAATTTATGCGTTGTTTTGTTTATTGGTGAGTTATTTCTTTCTTCTACATGTGTCAGTTCTAGAAGTTCTTCAGGTGATCAAAGTGATTTCATGTAACATTATGGAAAATAGTTTTGGAAAATAAGGATTTTATATGATTTAAATTAACACTATCTTATATAGCTTATGTCACATGTAACTCTAAATCAACGAAACCCCTGACTAAATTGAATCACAACATATTAAAATTATATTAATAATATAATCAATATTAAATAAAATTATAATAATAAATTAAAATATTCATATTTTATTTTACCTTCATTAATATTTTAAAATTAATTCCTTTTATAGAATAATTAAAAAGGCATTATATTAATAAAATAAATTAATCCTAGTTAAAATTTTATTATAACATTTAATATTTATATTTATAGACAAGTAATCCAAGAATCAATTATTCGAAAATTTATATGATATAAGATTACGGAAACACGATGCTTAAAAGGTAATTTCTATAAAAATAGTTTTTCGTTATATTTTTATATTACATTTAAATATCTAAATATATAAATTTTAAAATTTTAATTTCTTAAAAACAAAATAAAATTTTAATATGGTGTATAAAAATTATCTAAGGGATAATTTTTGATATTTTTCGGGAAAAAATTTATTTTAGGAGAATAATTAAAAATATTTATTTTTAATAAAATCACCATGTTTATAACTATAATATAAAGTAATTATAACTTAAAAACTTTTAAAATATTTTTAAATATCAAATAATTATTTATGTAGTAAAAATATACATTTAAAAATAATGTTATGAATTTAAAAAACCTATGATTATATACTTATGATATATTTTTCACTAAAAATTATCTCTAGACATTTCTTTTGATTAATTGTTATTTTGGTAAAATCAGGTTTTGGATAGATTTTATATAAAAATTTATTTTTTTATAAGAAACCAATTTATATCATGAAAATCAAATACACTGATAATTTTATCCTACATAAAAAATTAAGATTAATAATACAATTTTTCAGAAAATAGTTTTTTATACGTTACGTGTGATAATGTTAAAGTTAAATTTTCTAACAGATAAAAATTTTATATGATAAAAGGAATATTATATTTGTAATTAGTAATTTCAAATAATTTATTATTGTCAATTATATTTCTTCATTAAAAAATTACTTAGGTAAAAATAGTTAAAATAGAAAAATCTGAAACAATAAAAGTAATAAACAAAGGGATAATAGGATTGAGAAATCTTAAAAACTTATTAAAATTTTAATTTTTTAGATATTTTTTACATTAAATGGTCTCAAAACCAATTATTTTTTATTTTTAGTGCCATTTGACATGTCAAACATGTTCCCCGTTTATATAAATTTGAAATATTTTAAAAAAAGTGAATATCACTAATTAAAAAACGGGCCTCTCACCACCCATTAAATACCACTCAATGAATTCAGTTTCCCCATAAACTATAACATTTATCCTTCCCCTATAAACATGAGCCTATGGTCAAATTATATTGGCATATGAATTCCATTTCTAAGGAATCCTCCAATGAAAATGTAAAGATTTCAATGTGAGTACTCATTTCATTTCCTTATTTCGTTTCTTTTCTATCATAATTTTTCATTAATAATACAATATTTATTATATAATTATATCATTTTTTATACTGAATTTAATTACTCTAATGGAATAATTATTCCTAAATTCTCCCTTTTTCATTAATAAAAAGGAAATTTTCATTTTTACATTGTGTGGACAACTACCTCCACAAAGAGAAAAATAATATTTTCTTTAATAATGTTATTATTCCAAAATAATAACAATTTCTTTCATGATATGTTGTATTCATGTTGGGGCCAATCTAACCTCCTATAAGAAAAATGCTACAAAATAATATTATGGATGAATATGTGAAATTAATTACTTGTGATATAATATTTAAATAAATAAATAAATAGTTTTCTTTTTTAGTTATTTTACTTTAAAATTTTATCTCATTATTTTAGAAAACACTATTCATTTGTAAAGAATCATAAAAACATGCTGATCAACAAATTCATCATTAATTATCACAACAAAAAACAATGAATGAAATTATGAAATTATAAATAATTAAACTAAATTAAATATAGTACCTTTTATGTTCTAGTAATGTAGAACTTTGGGAGAATAATGTATAAGAACCCTGAAAATTTAAAACTAGTTTAAAACAATAAAGATAAGTCATACTCGATATTGAAAAAATATAATAAGTCACTAATAAAAATATATAAAATAATTAAAAATGACATTTATAAATAGATATTTATATTAAAATAGTTCTTAAATAGGCGATTAAAATATTTATGTTTCTTATACTAGATAATAAAAACCATTCAACATGGTGGGAAACAATGTAAGGGTTTATTAAATAAAAATACCCCCTAAAAAAATATTACCTATTACACACTGTGTTTTATTTGGAATAGTTTTTATAATACCTAATTAATGGATTTTACATTATTAATTTGGTTTTTAAGATCTATAAATTGTTCAACTCTAAATAACAGTTGATTCAAGAGATACGAAAGCTAAAATGTATTTTCATTAAAATTTTACTCAAACCGTAAGGGTTTTGATTCCAATATTAGATTCAAATTAGAATTTTATTTTAATTATAATCCATCAAGGTAAATTGTATTATATTTTAAACTTTTTATGTTATTTGGTTTTTATATGTCTCCTCGAAATTTCATTTCCCCTTGACACATATTTCAATCTATGTGTTTCTTGTATGTGAAACTAGCCCCATGTATTATTCTCAATCCAAAACCACCCATTTTCAATGTTTGAATTATTTTTATGATTTTGTAAATTATTTATCATTGCCTCAATAATTTATTAAGTACATTTTATGTTGCATGATATTATTTAAAATGTTTTAAAAATATTTTAATTTTCTTTTCTGAAATAGTCATTTTACTCAAAATCTGAAAATATTATTTTTTAACATTTACATGTAAATGAATCATCCTAATACCTTTATCATTTTACAAATCAATTATCTATAATTATTCATGGTTTATAGAATAAATTATTCTTCTCTTTGATTTTTATAATTTCTCTTTAAATGTGTTTTTAAATGATCAAGGATAATTCTTATGACCATGGTGATTTTTTCTAAAAATCCTAATAAGTATTTTTTCCTTATGTCATTATAATTTGACATATTAAATTCTTCATAGAGGATACTCTTGAAATTTAATAATCTAACTTCATTCTCTTTAAGAAAAAATACAATATCCTTTTATTTTGTAAGAATGATCCATCATTGCGTTTCCTTTCATAATATTCTTTGGATTATAACCATAATTTTTCTCCAAATATATTTCCTCTATAAATATAATATTTTTAATTCCATTTATTTATGGGTTTTAAACTAGATTTTATTCAATTATTTATTGATGAAATTGTTATATTGAGGACCTATCCTATAACTTTGTGATGTAAGAACCAGATACCTTATTATCTTCATTGAAATGTGCTTACCTAGAAAGATAAATAATATATTTTTATTGCCATTTACTTTACTTGGGTTTATCTTTTTATGATTACTAATGCATTATTTATGTTTCTCCATTTTAAAAGAATATGAAACCCATTATATATCAATGATTTTTTTGATGTGTTAAATGAAACCTATTTTCTTATTATGGGTTCTTTATTATATTAAATGTGAATTATTTTCATTTTAATGTATTATGAGTTTCATTTTATTTATATAGGTTCTTTATGATGTGATAGGTGAATGATTTTAAAATTCCACTCACATGTATTAATAATGATGGGTGGGGTTTTTTATCATCCTCAAATTATTTGACTAAAATTTTAAATATCATGATATATGAATATGTTGGAATAATTTAGTTATTTTTATGTGTGGATGAAAGTGTGAAACTCATTAAGTTGATGTATACCTGAGTCCAATTATGATTCCTTACAATTTTGGTATATGTGTGTGACTCTTGAATTTAATGATTCTATTTGATTATTTTTGTTCCACTGTTTAAAGATGTTCAAAAGTTCTATTCTTACTCTTGTGGATGTGTTAAACTTTCATTGATTATGTTTATTGAATCAATCTTTTGATTAAGGTATTATTTTAGGCCATTCCATATGCTTTAATTTTAGATCAATTCTTTAATATGTATGGATTCTTTATCAATATTTATTATATTTATGTAATTGTTTTATGTTTATTTATAATATTCCATTGTTATCAATTATGTTAACCTTTGCTGAACATATGATCTCACCCATTTCATTTTATTACGTTTCCCATGGTTATAAAGAAAATTATTTCATAGTACATGTCTAAAAGGGTATTTTACGAGAGGGATTTTTGGGATAATTTTAAATCATGTTATTGGTTACGTAGTTTCTTGTATAATGTAAAAATTCCCATTTAATTCAAAGATCAAGGATTCTATTAGTCAAAAATTTGTCCTCACTCTCTAAAACTCTAAACCTAATAAGGTTCATGGAATTTTATTGTCACAATATATGAGAATGGTCTTATAATTATATAAGTGTTCCCAAGAGAGTCTATATAGATGTGGTGGCCCAGTTAGTATCAAATGATAGTCTAAATAATTATAAATGTTAGGATGTTATCAATGACATATAAATTAATAGTTATGATGGTCATTATGGATTAATAGGTCATGTTTAATCAATGTTTAAATGGTATAGATAATTCATTTTCTGGGTTATACTAAAAATTGAATTTTTAGACAAAAGGATAATATATATTTTGATAAAACCCTTGTAAAAATTATGAGTATAGGTTAACATCTTAATTTTTTGGTGAAGTAGTAAATGTGTGGTTCTCTTCATTCGAACATCCCTATCTATATACTCCAAGTGGATGAAAGATCTAAAATATATTTACCTTGGGGTAATAACCCTAAAAAGGTTGCGTTGGGTATTAAAGAAATTTTCACAATTTCCATGACATACATGTATATCCTCACACCTATTTTTTAAATTATCGAGGGACATTATTTGGTTAATTCACATTATCCTAACAAAAAATTTTGATAGATTTGAAAATATTTATTTTATAAAACCTAATAGGTGGTGAGATATGGGTAAATTAGATTAAAATGTATAGATTCATGATTTATGAAGAATATTAATTGATATTTTCTTTTTGAATAAAGGGTATTTGAAACATTGAGAGAAAATATTTCAATTATTATCATGTTTATAATATTATTAGAATGTTAATTTTGGCATATTTTTTTTTGGGATTAGGCGAAGAAGTACTACAGAACCTAACATTAAGTGAATTATATTGAAATGAAATCTTCTAATGATGAAACTATGGTTTCAATAGAGAAGTCATATTTGGACTAATATTTCATAATCATATGATCATAATCTATGATTTTATTGATAACCATTTAGGATTTTCATATTTTGATGAAACGTGATAAAAAATGAGGATGGGAATGTTATATATCTATAAACAACTATTTCTTATAATTGAATATGGGAGAATACTAAAATAGATGAGAATCATATTGTATACCAATTATTATATAAAATTTTAGTTTTCATATATTTCCTATGGTAGTGCAGTTGATATCATAAGATAAATTAAATCATGCTACTCTTAGTTTCTTTAATTTTTGGGTGATATTTATCAATGAAATTATATAATTTTATAAAAGTTATGAGGATTATGTGAAACATGTAAGGATTGTTCTTCAGTAGTTCTCAATTAATATTTTGGAAAAATATATTAAATTTTATCCATATCCTTTAAAATTTATTTTATGATAATGTTATTTTTTAGGGGATAAATATTGAAGAACTCATGATTAATGGATGGATAACTCATAGGTTTAATATATTCTTGATGTTGAGTAAATAAAGCATTAATTTATTTTTATAAAAGTGAGTTATATAATATTGATATAATTTAATTGATTATTTTATAATGAAAAAGTTATACATGATTTTTTTATAAAGATTTTCTAATTTTGGATAGAATATATATATATATATATATTAGTTTTTAATTTTCAAAACTAGTGGATGGATATAACAGTTATGTTTTTAAATAATTTCTGATTTCTCAATGGTTTAATTTCATAGAGATTCAAATGGATTTGGGAAAGGTATATAATGGGGAATATATTAATTGGGTATATAGATACTAGGGTACATGATTATATGAATGATTACTATTGTTTGAGGAAATATAAGTAACTTAGTATAGCCTATGAGAGTAAGGTAGATCTCATATTAGAATTTATATCATGAATTATGTATATGTTAAAATTAAACGAACATACTATTATCAATTAGTAATAATTAATATTATGAGGATTTTATTTACTTATTGGGAAAATGTTATGACCAGATATTTCAGATCATTTAAATTAATATTTCCTTCAATAGCTTGTATCAAACACAACACTGAACTAACACAAGATTAGAATAAAATGAACCACAACATATTAAAATTTCATGAATAATATAATCAATAGTAAATTAGAAGTTAATAATCAATTAAAATATTAAAATATTATTTTTATTGATTTATACATTAAAAATGTCTCCTTATAAAGAACCATAAAAATGGTTTTATATTAATAAATAAAATTGATCACAGTTAAAATTTTATTATAATAGGTAATATTAAGATCTACAAAAAATAGATCAATATTAAATTATATTTATATTTATATGAAATAATATTAAAGACACCTGAAGTTTGAAAATATATTTTTCATTAAAAATAGTATTAATTTATACATTACATTTTCAATTTATTTACTAAATATATAATTTTTATAATTTAAATTTGAAAAATAGAAAATAATTTTTGATTGTAGAATGTAAAAATTATACTACGTATAATTTTTAATATTTTTCTAAAATAATCGATTTTAGCTGAATAGTTAAAAATACACATTTATTAACATAATTATCGCATCTATAACTATATAAATAAGTAATTATAAAACAAAAACAAAATAAAATTTTTTCCAGAAAAATATTCATTTATTTAGTAAAACTACATTTTTCAAAATAAAATTATCAATTTATAAATTCTATATTTTACAAATTTAGTAATAATTTCAAATGAAAGCTGTTTTGGCCTTTTCTGTTAATTAAATCTTATTTTTTTAAAATTAGTTTCTGGATGTTTCAAAATCTACAAAAAATTTATTTGTTTTATAGTAATATAATTTATATCATGAAAATAAAATACATTGATCATATTATCCCACACATAAATTTTAATCTTCAAAATACACTTTTTCAAAAAAATATGTTTTATTGAATTACATGCGGTAATGTTAAATTTTTTTATTTTTTCACATATAAAATTTGTATTAGAAAATAAATTATTGTTTTATTCATTATTTACAAACAATGGAATAAGGGTTATTTTATTTTTATGCATTGACCTTAAATTACATAGGTAAAAACTTAATACTGCGATATAATATAAAACAATAAATTAAATAAGTCAAGGGCTAAAGGGATTGAAACATGTTAAAAACATATTTATAATTGATGTTTTGGAAGTTACCTGACCTTTTATCATCCTAAAAAACATTATTTTCTATTTTATTATTTAACTGATAGGTGAAACATGCACTCTCTTTATATAAAGTTGAAATATTAGCAAAAACCCCATTCTCACCACTTATAAAAGGAGCCTCTCACCACCACTTCAATACCACTCAATTAATTTGTTTAATCTTGAAAATATACCATTTTTAATTCCTATATAAACCTATTATTTTAAAATAATTTTTTTACATTATATTTCTTTAATACCATTATTTCTGAGGAATCTTCCATGAAAAACCCCATGATTTCATTGTGTGTACTCACTGTTTTTTCTATCTTTTTTTATATCATTTCTTACATATTCAACTATAATTTTTTATTTAAAATGTAATTAAATAAATATTATTTTTATAAATAGTGTTATTATGCTATGGGAATGACTATTAACCACATTTCTTCTTTTCTATTAATAAAAATGAAACTGCCTTTCATGCATTGTGCGGACCACTATTTCCACAAAGTGACAATTTTCAATTAATCCTCACTACCTATCATTTATGATTAATAAATTGAAATTAATATTAATTATTAAATATATAATAAAAAAATATTAATAATAAACATCTTATAATCCACTTTATTTTTTTCTCATTATTCAAGAAATGAAAACATTAACCATGTGTAGTGTGAAATACCACCTCTATGATATAACATATCACATTTTTCATCGTGATTATTTTTTGTTTACTAAAAAAACTAAAAATATAATTCAAAATTAAAATTATTAATATATCATCATTATTCTTCTTTATGAAGGATATTATTCCTAAATAAACCATTTTCATAATCATAATCTTCCATTAATTATTGTATATTCATGTTTGGGTAGATCCAACCACCTACATGAACAATGAAATAAAATAATATCATGTATGAATATGAGAACATAATTACTGATGATATAATATATGAATAATTTAATAATTATTTTTTTGGTTCTGTAATAGTAATCATAAAATATAACTCTTTATTTAAGAAAACACCATTCATTCAATAATAATCTTTGAAATAAGCTCATTGTCGAATTCATATTTAATGATTGTAAGCGAACTCCCATATAATGAAATTATAAAATACTAAATAATTATATAAAATGACATAGATTTACTATTAGGATCTTAGAATGATTAAAATTCATAAAAGAAGGAATAAAAACCTCTTGATTATGAAACTAGTTCATTAAATTCAAGATTACTCATAGTTCATATATAAAATATATAATAAGACTCAAATATACATGTATAAAATAATTTGAAATGATGTATATAAAAGGTTATGTACACAAAAATGGTTTTTAAATTGGTTTATATTATATTTTTACATGTTATACAGTATCTTATAGAGCATTTGAGAAGGAGGTAAATAAGGTAAGGGTTTTTTGTATAAAATTTCCACCCCTTGAGACATGCATCCTATTATACACCATGTTTTCCTTGAAATAATTTATTTAATATCCAAAGAATGAATTTTACAATATTAATTCTTTTGAAGGTCTATATCATGTTCTATTTTAATTTTTTTTGAATCAAACATTACAAAATTTCAAAGGTATCCTGAATAAAATATTACTCAAACCTTTAGGGTTTTGTATTATTTTCATATAATGATCCTCTTTCAATGATGATACATATAGGGAATATGTATTCTATATGATCCATTTTATATTTACAAGGATTTACATATCCCCTCCAAATTTCCTTTCCCCTTGACAAGCATTTTAGGCTAAGTGTTTCTTGTAAGTGAATATGATGTCCTCTATTCTTTAAAAAGTTTTAAATATATTTTAAACATATTCTATACTGATACTTTTCATCAATTAATGAAAATATTCTTTTTCAGATTTTACTTATGAACACATCTTTATTTCCCCTCCATTATTTTATATAAACCATTCTATATATGTATTAATGGTTTTTAATGGAAATTGTTTTCTTATATATTTATGAATTATATATTTTAAAAGGGTTCGAAATGATAAAGGATATTTCTTATCTCCATTTTGTTTTTTTAAATGCATAATATTTTTTTTCCATATAAGTCTTTTTCTATTGACATATCTTATTCATGATTGAGGATATTATTCAAATGTTACCATCCACATTCTTTTAATAGATTAAATATGTAATATCCTTCTCTTTTGAAAGAATTATCCATCACCACATTGTTTTTCTTAATTCCCTTTAGTGTGTTACCGTAATTTTTCACCCAATTCCATTCCTTTATGAATAGGTTATTTTTTATTCATTTTAATTAAGGGTTTTCCCCAAGATATAATTTGTCTATTCACTATGGAAATTTCTATCTTAACTCTAGAAATGATAACTATATAGTTTAGATACAATATGACTTATTATCTTGATTGAAGTGTTTTTACCTGGAAGGTTAATGGATATATTTATATTTCAATTTATATTCCATTGAATTATCTTTTTATGAATATTAATTACATTTTTACATTTTTTTTCCATTTTTAAAAAAATATGAAAACTATTTTATTTCATTGGTTTCATTATGATGTGTTTAATGAAAGCCATTTTCCTTCCATTGGTTCTTCATGATATAAAAAAGTTAATGATTTTCAATTGAAAAATTTATGAAACCTTTTTTTTCAATGGGTTCTTTAGGATGTGATAAGTTAATGATAATCAAGTGATACTACTATGTATGAATTATGATGGGTGGGGTCCTTTATCACCCTCCAATTAATTGGTTAAAAGGTTAAATATCATGAGACATTTACAAACAAGTAGGATTTAATTATCCACACTCATGGATGGATGTGTGTGACTCACGAATATGATGTATGTGTGAGTATAATTATAATATCTTATAAAATTGGGTACACTTATGTGGATAATGAATATAATTTTACCATATACTAATATTATTTATATAGTTGATTGATACACCATAGTTCTATTATTATTCATATGTCTGTGTTCAGCCAGCACAATTGGTGTTTATTCATTCACTCATTTGATACATGAAAAGCATTATTCCATGATTTGTGGTATATTATTTTTATTATGAATTTATTTATGTATCTTGATTATACAAATGTGATCATCTTATGATCACATATGATATTCTATTGTAAGTACTTATGTTTAACATTTATGATCATCTGAGACATCCCCATTCTTATGTTTCCATTTCCACAGGTTATGGAGAAAATTATTACATATCATTTGTTAATAATAGTATCTATTGTTGAGAATTATATGGAGATATTAGAGGATTTTTTTGGATAATTAGTTAATTATATAGAGGAAGAAATGCACATTTTATATAAATAACTTGATTTCTTCTGGATAAATATTTATCCTCACAATTTAAAACAATAAAAATAAAAAGGTAAGTATAATTTAATTGTTACATTATGTGATTAATATATTTTACTTATGGATGTTTTATAATTAAAATGAGTTTATTTAATGTTGTCATCACCATATCTGAGAAAGTGGGTCTTGGGTCACCTCAATTGTTCCATTAATTAGATATTGGCATTGAGTTATTCCAGTTTTAGAACCCCAAAACCTATTTTATAAGTGAGTCTCAAGAAGATATTTCCATAAAATGGGGGTTTGGTATAATACAACCACTTATATGTGAGACATATGATCACCCCACCCATCTACAATATTTATATTCTCCTCATTCTTACTGAACATCCCTTGGATAAACCAACATTGGATATATGTTACATATCTCGAGCACCAAGACCTATCTTAGGCCTCTCATAATGGTAAATAACATCCTCACCCCCTTAGTAATGTAATAGCCAAGAAAACAAAACCACTTAATAAATGACCATTTTCTCTAAGAACAATAGTCACTTAGAAACAAAAAATCTCTACTTAGGGTGCTATATGTTCCCAACCATTTTACGCAAACTGAGATACCATTGTAGGCATACAGAGTCATGTATAAACACACATAATATTAAGTACCACAAGGACCAAATACCACCATAAATAAGTTAATATAGTCAATCCTGGGTTGTTCATCCATGGAAAAGATCATGTCAATCCTTAAAAACCCCCTTTCATTACCTCAGACCCTATCCAATACCACAAGACCAAAAGAAATTGTAATTTATTTATTATTTATTTAATCCTAAGAAACATAACACTCAGTGAATCATTATCCTTCCTGTACCAATGAATTATTGACCAACCACACATGGATGGTTCGTAGCATAATCCAAGAACCTCTATGAGAAAAATACTTATAATCATATATCAACTTAATACCATGTTTTAAATAAATTAATAGAAACCCTATTAAAATTCATTGAGAAAAATACCTCTATCAAAATAGAAAGTGAAATCATACTTTTTTCATCCCTCAAAATACACAAGCCACTACATTACAACGCCCCTTCATTTTGGTATGACATTACCATAATCTAGTAACCATAACAAATGAAATACAATGGTGAGAAGAATAATATGGAAAGATGGTAGTGATTTTACCTCTTAATCATTATTGTATCTCTTCATGAACTAACACCAATCATGGAGGTTCTATGGGAGAGATTAATAGGGAGGAGTGTGAAACAAAATGGAAACCCCAATATAACATTCTTCAACAAATAATTATATGGTAAACCATACAATGATTATTATGAACCTCTTTAAAAAACCCCTCTTGGGCCTACTGGGTAGTTAATCAAGTTATACAAGGTAGCCCTCCCTCTACCAGGGACATGGTATACCCCCACCAAGTATCTTATGGACTTCCATTGTGTACTATATGACCCTATAAATAGGCCATCTATGATCTTCCATCACCTAGATGGGTACATGATGGCCCACTACAACATAATTCAATAGTTGTGTGGCATCAAACATGCTCAATTCTCTCTCGATCACCCAAGCCATATCTCAAATCTCAAAACACACCTAAAAACATGTTCTAGAGATATGTAAACACTAAATTCTAAAATATTAATCCAAATTATCTAAATACCCCAACACTACAACAATCAAATAAAATTCCCTATTAAATTATTAACTTGTGAATTTATGGGTCATTATAAACTCCAAACCATGACAATTCTTATCCTCAAGTGGGATCATAAAAAATTTCCTAAAATTCCATTCATTAATTAAAATTTTATTTCACCCTTAATTAATTATTTTAAAATTAATTGGATGTAGATCTTCCACCCACACACTATATGCATATATTTTAGATTTTCCTTGAAAACCCTCAGTCTAATCCATGAAACACAATTGGTGCATCCAAAGAAACACACCAGATGGGGTCTATACCTTACCAAATTTAGTTTCATAAAAATATATGCTAATAATTCACATTAAAACATTATATCAAAACACCTTTATTATCATTTTAGGGAACCATCACATCAACCATATCATGATTCTTTATCTCTTAAAGGAATTGCGAAATTGGTCCAGACATCCACACTAAATTTTGATCATGAGGCATGGTGTAATTACATGGTTGTTTCCTCAACCAATTGAATTTTAAGTCACAATATTACATTGAGTGTTGAAGTACCCTGAATACTAGCCCATCAAAATCCATCATAATATTTTAACACTATTCAGTCTCTTAAGAAACTATCCTTAGCCAAACAACAAATCTGGATTGAAAATTCTAGTATTTATGAAGGAACCCAATATAACATTATACCCATGTAATAATATACCATAAATGGTCTCATCCACTATACTATAGGTTCCACTACACTTTTATCACTCTGATACATGGATCATATAAATATTAACTAATAATAAAATCCCTTCGATTTGAGTATTTTTTTCATCATCATATTGAAAAAGACCCACAATCTCCATAAAAAATGTATTTTCCACTACTTAATATTAAAATATAACATGATCAACTCATTTATACCTGATTTCCAACAAGAATCACTGATTGTTACACCCTAGAACATCCAAGAGTACACTCCCTAGAAAAAAAATTCCCATACACTACAACTTGATCACCATTCTAGACAAGATCTATAATTTTCAAAGAGTCACTCCTCTTAAGAATTACTAATCATATCCCTAATAACTCTTATCAATTACCATAAATAGATGAACCACACAACAATACTCTAATCCATCACTAACATCTCCTCTTACCATAGAGGAAACACATCACATTTTCATCATAACCTAACATCACCATTCCAATAAATATCTCTATTAATTAATAGATACTTAATACATAATTGAAATCACGAAACCAAATACCATCCTTGATCAAACAACATGGGTAGTGAAATATCGACCCATTCAAGTCCCATAACACATTCATGTAGACAATACTAATGGGAACACCCATAATCACTACATAACTCAGGTTCCTCGGGTTACTAGGAAATTTTGAATAGACCCATAAATGAATCATTACATAGGTCCACAATCAAATAGGAAATTTAAATTTCCAATTTTCCTTTTCATTGAAACATTGATACATTCAATAAAAATAAACACACATAGAAACACACACAAACTCTATCTCTACCTCTTTATTTTCCTTCCAATGGAAGATTTATCTCTTAAATAACCCTTTAAATGGTTCTTTATCATCATCTATCACCTATCTAGATCTCATCTGAACAAAAAGTGTCTCTACTCTCCCAAAAAATTTGAAAACACAACCTGACACACAAACCCATGAGTCACCTCTCATCCATCCTAGGTGAACAGGAAAAAATAAACAAGATATTTTTCCCTTTTCATGTCAATATACATCCCCATAATCACTCTTGACGATCTCTTTCTGAAGTACCCATGGAATCTCACATATTCCATGTCCAACTATATAGCCAATTCAACTTAGGAATCAATCTAAAACCACAAATGTTTTTAGATATACTCTACCCATCCAAGGCCTAACCATCTAGTATCACCACCCACTATCACATTAGAAACCACACCTAAAACCAATAAAGAATTTTATCAAAAAAATATCACATTTTAACATGATCATGACTAAAAAACATTATGTGATTTTCATAAAAATAACCCATGGAATGCCACAATTCATTTAATCCCATTTTAAGTAATTGAAACCAATCCTAGAAAACCATGCCTATTTCATACTATTTTTCATGTATACCCCAACTATTCCAATAAATAAAAATAAATGTATATTCTTAAACCAACCAACCAAGAGTTATTATACATCACCCGCACATAGGGGATGTCAAATTATAAAAGAATAACATCTGATGATAAATATATAAAACATGTCATCTAAAAAACCTTAAAGATCTTGATTTAAAATGATGTTCCATATGAGTTGAATTTCACCAAAATTTTATACATAGAATCATTGTATTTATCACTTTAAATAAATCAACCCTCCTAAAAAGAAAAAAATCAATCTCACACAATCTCACGAATGTAACATGAATACTATGTAAAAAAATGAATCATATATACATGAAATTTTCATAACATTAAACATGAATAAAAATCTCAATTATAATAGTGAAAATAAGGAACAACAATCATATAACCCATATAACAGAAACTTCCAACTAGATAAGTGTTCATTACTAAAGAACAAAATACAAATTAAACTCTCAAACAAATTCCTATCTCTAAACACCAATCCTCAAATATTAAGGCCACCAATCATGTTTTTTATACCATTTCCTAATTCCTAGGCTAAAATATCCCAAATATAACCTTAATCGAGGTCACCAGAAGACCCCAGACATGCATCCAAGAATTCTAGACTTTGCTAACATGCGATTAGTGTCACGAACCGAATCTGGTCGTCGCCAAAACCGGCACCAAACCCAGCCCGTGACATGACCCGAAGGGCGTTCCCTATCCCCACGGGCTGGCACAAGTGACCCGAAGGGCGTTCCCTATCCCCACGGGCTGGCACAAGTTCCCGGGTATCATTTATTTAGGTTTGGGAACGATTTACCCGAATATGAAGGCATAAACCATTAAAAACAATCAATAAACTGAATCTGAAAAATTTATACCAAATGATGTTTAAAAAAAACCAGAACTGAATACATAAGTTTAGAGTCAATACAAAAGTTCCAATGACACAATGGAACAAAAACAAAACAGCCCCATGGGCTCCACATGACAAGGGGTCATCACCCCCAAGTTGTCTCCACTACTCCGCCCCAAGGATGAGGACTAACACCCTGAACCGCCATCACCCTTATCCTTTCCTTTACCTGGGTCAAAAAAAAGGTCTACTTACACCCAAGGGATGTAATTAGGGTGTGATCCTAAGCCCAATAGTATACCACCCTATGATTCCATGGTTCATGCAATACAAGGTGAAAAAGCAAGATGTTTTAAAATGCAATTAAAAGCGGTGACAAATTCCACGAAATAAAACTTTAAATTGAAAACAATTTTCAAGATAAAACTTTCACAATGTTAACACATTTAAATAGGAATATTAGATACTGCATTATAATTTCAAAGACACCCAAATACAAGGGAAAATACCAAAAATCCACTGAGCAACAAAACTGGGAACACCCCTAGGCACTAGATAGTCTCAGGCCCCATGTACCTCGTACCTCAGTGTAATGTAACCATAGTAAAATCTTTTCTCGTGCACAAGACACTAGTAGGGAACATACCAATAACCTAGTGGTCCCCAATCATCATCCACATAGTTTAGTTAGAGTTGTCGTTATCCAAATGCTAAGTGAAACAGGGACAAAACCCATCCGGTCCACTAGCCGTACTAATACAAATCCACCCAACCTAGGTACCCGGGCTTCCCCCTTTGTGCTCAAACAATTTCAGGATTTAACACATATCTATTTTAATGTAAAACACCACTACTGGTCACATACACTAAATACAGTAGCTATCTAATTTTATACCACTTAAAACACACAACAAACTCTTGGAGTTTGAATAAATCAATTTCTCAAAATCTCGTGTAGTTTTGCACAAAAAACCCCTTAAGAAACCCACTTGTACACGATGTTCACAATTGTAAGTTACCAAAACAGTAAAGTCAGCCCAATAAATATCAATTAAAACAACAAATCAATTTTTGGGAATCCCCATGTTAAACAAGAAGTGTTATCTTTGTAAAACCTTCATTTTCACACAAAAGTGGAACCAAAACATCACTTTCTTTACAAACATAATTAAAACCCATTTTTTTGCAGCACGTACCAAAGGGGATAAACATTATAAAAAGTATTTTATTCCTTATTATAGATCAATAAAAACAACTAAGTATTTATAGGGCATCCCCAAATAAACAAACAAAACACTTCTTTGGAAAACCCCAATTTCACACCAAATTGGCATTTTAAATTCAATTGCAATTGAAATATCATTAGAACCAATTTTTTCAGAAATAATAAAATTATATAAATCTGAAAATATGATAAATACAGCATGCTAATACACAAAGATTGCATCAACATTGGAATCACCTACCAAATCAAATGAAACCATTGAATCCCTTGTGTGAAAACACAAACGCACCACCGCCGCACCTCAAGAAGGGTAGATCAAACCTAAAAATAGAAAATTGGACCAAGAAAACCCAAGGTTAAACCTTAGGTTCGAACCCCTACCCACTGGTCATTGTTCACTTCAATAAAGAGGGAGGAAACCCTATAAAAAAATAGAATGAAACCCTAATCAATTTGAAAGGGGAAAATAAATGGACAAACTTACTTGAGAAATCTAGAATGAATCTCCACAAAACACAATTATCTGAAATTGAAAATGGCCAAAACTCAGGGGATGTTCTCACAAGAAGTATTAGGTAATTTAGGAATTGGAATGGGGGGAAAAGAGTATGAATTGAGAGAGTTATGATTGAATTAACATACCTCATCAAATCTGCCCTATTTTAGAAACCCTAAGATGTTCGTCCCTATATCGCGATCCTAAGAGCTCCAAAGAGGGGGGTAAAGAGGCTGGGGGAGCGGCTGGGTGTAAGGGCCGCATATGAGGCTTAGAAGCACCGAATAATACTTAAAATTAAATAAGTTATTAAATAAATAAAATTAATTTTTAAAACTGGATATGGGCTTCCGGGCAGGCCCAATCCCTTAAATAAAAACCCAACTAAACCATGGTTATGGATTTACAAAGACTCCATATTTTTATTTTAGTGTTAATATATCAGGGGAGGACATTTAGGATTTGGAATGAGTGAAAAATATTAAAAAATGAATAAGTTATAAAATAATCAAAATTTATTTTTAAATATGGAATTGGGCTCACGGTTTGGCCCAATCCACGAAAACTCACCTATTCTTTATAAAACCATTGGAAACCCCCAAAACAAAGTATTGATGGAAATTAAAATAAATTTAAATTTAAAATAATCTATGTATGTGACAATTCTCCCCACCATAAAAACTTTCCACCCCAGAAAGTCACAACAAGACCAAATCAACAACCAAACCCAACTGAGAAACCAAAAAGTACTCCTTTGCCAGGTTTCTTTCCCAAAGGCCAAAACACCTCCAGTGATCAATGAAGGAAGGAATACTCTCACAAATCAAACTTACACCACTTTCCTAAAACCATCAAGAATATTCAGGCTTTATCCCAAAAAAAACTCCTCAAACACAATCTGAACAATACTCAATCAATTCACCCAAACGAACAACAACTTTGAACAAGGTTACACTTACGTTACTTTAACTAAACCATTGCGTGCTCTCCAGTCCAAATATTTACTCAAGAATGATGTCGGTAGCTAGATAGATCTGAACGAGACTATCTACACCAAGCCAATACCATGGAAAAATCTAAGTTACTGGTACCGGGGGACACAAATACGCTCCCCACTATAAGAGACAACCAATATTTTTTTGAGACATAATCAAGAGACTAACAGGGGTAGGCCTAAATGGACTCACCGGTACAAAGGATATACTTCCATCAGAAATTTACAAAAGAAATTATATAAGACTATAGTGGGTCTCCCCACCATAAGAACCAACCATCTTAACCAACCAGCACTGGCCGGTAAAGAAAGACCCCAAAATTTAAAGAGTTGGGGCGACCACATGGTTAGTTTGCACGGTTTGGGAAGCCATACACTAATAGTTGGGATCCTTCTTTCCGCATGGTTTTCTAGGGCATGGTCACTATTATCCAAGTGAAAACTGTGTTCACAAACAGTGTAGACAAACATCAAACCTTTCTCTAAAGACTCAGTGGAAACCAAAAGGGGGAGGGAATAACATTGGGTGATGACATGGGCACACGGCCCTCCACCTATTTCAACCGAACATGGACAACAAAAGAATGATTATGACACCATAGGTTTAAAATATTCCTAACTTTCATACTGAGGAAATGAATTTGTATAAGGGTTTAAATGGCCCTGTGAGTTCCCCTGACTACGAGCCAGCTTCTCTCCGAGACCTATGGCTGGAGCACAAATGATTGAAGCATCTTCGGCCTCGCAGTTAGGATTTGGAAACCCCATGAACGATAATTCTTCTTTCAATGAAACCAAAAACTACAATGCAAACCCAGATAAGTTTCCCAGACATAACACATTCCAAACTCACTTTACCCGATCCCGATATTTCACTGAAACAAGGGATAAGAAGATACACACACATCACACCTTGTTTCTTTAGGTGAGAAACAATAGAAGTAAATAACACCAACACTCACCTTCGTCTAAAATGGAAGATTTTGAAGTTTTTCCAAAGGAGACATTCTCACAACATAACAGGGACTCTCATAGGATTTCACTACATTCACCTCTATGGTCAATCGAGCACATGACATCATAAGGCATCACCGAACATGACCATTGTGACTGATATAAACAATTCATGGAGAGGGACCTTATACAACATCCCCAAACAACACACAATTCTAGAAAGTGGCCACAATATCCTATCGTGACCATATTTCCCACACCGGTGGTTTAACATGAATTAATGCATCAAATAAACTTTGAAAAACCCAAAGGTCCTCTTAGACACCATCGAGACACTCATCCACACTTACAACCCTAGAACACATCCACCTTCGACATATCAGGAAACATAAGAAACTAAGGTCTCTATCAACCTTCCATGAGCACTCTCCCGTTACAAGAGGATCTAAAAATCAAAGAAAGGAAAGGGTGTAGACTCAATCTAAAAATCTCATGAAAAAATATTCCTTATATTGATCAACTAGAGGGTCTTCAAAAGGAAAAACAATCTGGGTTGCACTTTAGTTGTGCACTAACCATTAATGGGGTGTACCTTATCCAATGATTGATCCAAAGGACCCAACCAAGATGGTCTATTGGTCACGATATACCAAAATATAGATCCAAACACATGAAGGGAACCACCATAAAGTCATCCCAAAACATTTTTCAAAAGAGACCACTAATCGTCCCTACAACACAGCTCACCGACCAAACACAAACCCCAAACATAGTTCAAACAGGAGGGGTTCTTGGACTCAAAACATCCCACAACATCAAAAATATCAAAGACCCAAAATAAAAACTATAAAAAACTATTCATCAATACATCATGTTTTTCTTTAAAACTATTTCTTTGAAAACAAACGGTTTTGCAGTAAGTGTATCCACCAATGGTACCCCATGGGCCTCACACATGCATGTTTTTGTGTCACACCGGGCACCCTCCTCATAACCATCCCAGCACTCATCCAGTCATTCCATCAACCATCCATCATCCCATATAACCCCATGCATGTGGTCACTCATGGAAATACCAAAGGGTAAAACAAAAATTCCTTCCACTTTTCAAAAACAAAATGCTCAACCAACCCAACCTTTTTCTCAAAATTGCTAACAATGAGATCAAAATCCCAATTCATATCTTACAAAACTTTTCATAAGGACACAAACATAAAAAAAAGAACTCACTTTCAAGTTATTCACATCAATTTAAAAACATCTCATCCCATTAAAACACCCTTTAATCATTTAGAAAACTATATTAGAAACACTTTTGAAAACCAACTTCAATATGGTTTCGGCTTTCAAAAGAGGTGTAAGCATACTATTTTCCATTTCAAAACAATTTTGAAAATTCAGTTCCACCATTTCATAAATCAAAACATTCCATATTTATTTGAAACCCATTTCACAAAAACAATACAATTCTTAAAACCAAGTCAGTTTAAAACCAAAGATCCAAGATTTCAAAACTAAAGAACACAAGACAATGCGAGAGGAAACTAGTTTCAGTGGGTGACTTGGACATATGGTTGGCGGCCATATTCCAATCAATTCACTATCACAGAGAGTGTTCTAGGGAATATCCCCAGCTCCACATGGCTTGCCAGGCCCTACGAGCTTACTGAGACCATTAACCCAACTCTCTTTTCATTTCCCCTAACCATCATTAAAACAAGAAAACCAAAGGACTTAGATAAATCCTGACTTCCCTAGGAAACGTGAATCATGTCATGAGGTGTGGTGATCAGGAACACTACACGTAACTATAATACCAAGTCCCTAGAATCCTAACTCCATGATATCCTGACTCTTCCCGAAATAACATGACCCAAAGGGTTTACATGAGCCTCCTTTGATAACATTTTGTCACGAACCGAATCTGGTCGTCGCCAAAACCGACACAAAACCCAGCCCGTGACATGACTCGAAGGGCGTTCCCTATCCCCACGGGCTGGCACAAGTGACCGGGTATCATTTATTTAGGTTTGGGAATGATTTACCCGAATATGAAGGCATAAACCATTAAAAACAATCAATAAACTGAATCTGAAAAATTTATACCAAACGATGTTTAAAAAAAAACCAGAACTGAATACATCGGTTTAGAGTCAATACAACAGGTCCAAAGACACAATGGACCAAAAAAAAAACAGCCCCATGGACTCCACATGACAAGTGGTCATCACCCCCAAGTCGTCTCCACTACTCCGCCCCAAGGATGAGGACTAACACCCTGAACCGCCATCACCCTTAGCCTTTCCTTTACCTGGGTAAAAAAAAAGGCCTACTTACACCCCAGGGGTGTAAGTATGGTGTGAGCCTAATCCCAATAGGATACCACAATATGATTCCAAGGTGCATTCAATACGAGGTGAAAAAGCAAGCAGTTTTAATATGCAATTAAAAGCGGTGAGAAATTCCACGAAATAAAACTTTAAATTGAAAACAATTTTCAAGATAAAACTTTCAGAATGTTAACACATTTAAATAGGAATATTAGATACTGCATTATAATTTCAAAGACACCCAAATACAAGGGAAAATACCACAAATCCACTGAGAAATAAAACCGGGAACACCCCTTGGCACTAGATAGTCTCAGGCCCCATGTACCTCGTACCTCAGTGTAATGTAACCATAGTAAAATCATTTCTCGTGCACGAGCCACTAGTAGGGAACATACCCATAACCTAGTGGTCCCCAATCATCATCCACATAGTTTAGTTAGAGTTGTCATTATCCAAATGCTACGTGAAACATGGACAAAACCCATCCGGTCCACTAGCCGTACTAGTACAAATCCACCCCACCTAGGTACCCGGGCTTCCCCCTTTGTGCTCAAACAATTTCAGGATTTAACACATATCCATTTTAATGTAAAACACCACTAATGGTCACATACACTAAATACAGTATCTATCATTTTATACCACTTAAAACACACAACAAACTCTTTGAATTTGAATAATTCAATTTCTCAAAATCTCGTGTAGTTTTGCACAAAAAACCCCTTAAGAAACCCACTTGTACACAATGTTCACAATTTTAAGTTACCAAAACAGTAAAGGCAGGCCAATAAATATCAATTAAAACAACAAATCAATTTTTGGGCATCCCCATGTTAAACAAGAAGTGTTATATTTGTAAAACCTTCATTTTCAAACAAAAGTGGAACCAAAACTTCACTTTCTTTACAAACACAATTAAAACCCATTTTTTTTGCAGCAATTACGAAAGGGGATAAACATTATAAACAGTATTTTATTCCATATTACAGATCAATAAAAACAACTATGTTTTTATAGGGCATCCCCAAATAAACAAACAAAACACTTCTTTGGAAAACCCCCAATTTCACACCAAATTGGCATTTTAAATTCAATTGCAATAGAAACATCATTAGAACCAATTTTTTCAGAAATAATAAAATTATATAAATCTGAAAATATGATTAATACAATATTCTAATACACAAAGATTTCATAAACATTGGAATCACCTACCAAATCAAATGAAACCATTGAATCCTTTGTGCGAAAATACAAACGCACCACCGCCGCACCTCAAAAAGGGTAGATCAAACCTAAAAATAGAAAATTGGACCAAGAAAACCCAAGGTTAAACCTTAGGTTCGAACCCCTACCCACTGGTCATTGTTCAATTCAATAAAAAGGGAGGAAAACCTAAAAAAATAGAATGAAACCCTAATCAATTTTAAAGGGGAAAAGAAATGGACAAACTTAATTGAGAAATATAGAATGAATCTCCACAAAACACAAGTATCTGAAATTGAAAATGGCCAAAACTCAGGGGATTTTCTCACAAGAAGTATTAGGTAATTTAGGAATTGGAATGGAGGTAATAGAGTTTGAATTGAGAGAGTTATGATTGAATTAACATACCTCATCAAATCTTCCCTATTTTAGAAACCCTAAGATGTTCGTCCCTATATCGCGATCCTAAGAGTTCCAAAGAGGGGCGGTAAAGAGGCTGGGGGAGTGGCTGGGTGTAAGGGCTGCATATGAGGCTAGGAATCACCGAATAATACATAAAATTGAATATGTTATTAAATAAATAAAATTAATTTTTAAAACTGGATATGAGCTTCTGGGCAGGCCCAATCCCTTAAATAAAAACCCAACTAAACCATGGTTATGGATTTCCAAAGGCTCCATATTTTCATTTTAGTGTTAATATATCAGGGGAGGACATTTAGGAGTTGGAATGAGTGAAAAATATTAAAAAATGAATAAGTTATAAAAGAATCAAAATTTATTTTTAAATATGGAATTGGGCTCACGGTTTGGCCCAATCCACGAAAACTCACCTATTCTCTATAAAACCATTGGAAACCCCCAAAACAAAGCATTAATGGAAATTAAAATAAATTTAAATTTAAAATAATCTATGTCTATGACAATTATTGTCTATAGTAGATGTTAGAAATACTATACTCTCAATATATGTATGATCAATAATAATAAATAATAAAAAATCATCCACAATCACCAAATAATTGTATGAATGTGAGGAATTATAGCCCAAGAAAAATATAACCAAATATATGCAACCATACTATAATAAATGAATATATTGGTCACATATTGAAACATCCAAATATATTTATAATAAAGAGAATAAAATATAGGGAAAGTAATAATTAAAATACAAAATATTCACCAATAAAACAGAAAGTCTGACCTAAATCATATCCCAAATCTTATCAACCTACTTCAGCTCAATCCACTATAAAACCTATGCTCAAATTATATTGTACAGATTAGGTCTCCATCTGCTCTAGGGTGCCCATATAGGGTGTGAGAAATACACTACAGTTGGTACTCACCAATTATTAATAATATATTCAATAATAAACATAAGTATCCAAAAGGAATAAAAGAATATAACATTTATCATAAAAGCATGTGTATTGTGTTAACAAGTAATATACAAGACCAAATGAAACCCATCAACACTTGGATCATCTAAATATAGAAGAAGTATTCACCTCATTCCACCTAGCCCAACTCATACATTGTAAATTAGGGTATGGTGTTATAATTTGAAAGTCCATATTTTCATAAATTTTAATTCATTATTTATTGCATAGTGTTATCATAATAAAATCACAGAAGATGCTAAGGCCTAATGAATTTAGAAAATTAGGTACATAGAGTAATAACTTGAAACATGGGTACAATGAAATTATTTAAAATCACCACAACATGCCATTAAAATTTAATTTCTCTACAAAAAATTCATGGGATAACCCGGGGATGTACATTAGAAAAAGGTGATCTATAAATCCCAATAATGGAATAATCAATGAAAATAATAAGTTAATGTATTACATGTGACTAAAGAGACATATCGTGTCAATATAAAATAGGTGAAAATCATAAGCATAACTATTTAAGCATGATGTAAGATGATTACCAAATGGAAACATGCGAATCAAGAAACAACATAAAACATAACATCAAAATCATAGTCAAGGTTAACTTCCATAAAAAAATTGTGTGCTTAGAATAACCTCCTATGTAACATACATGGAATATCATGGGATAAAAAATTACACATCGCGTAGGACGTCTATATATTTCTTATCCCACGCGTCACATTCATATAATGTACTTGCATAAGTGTGCCACATAGACCATACAACATATGGATGTATTTCACCACTTTTAGTCCCATGATTAAGGACAATGAGATACATACATGGAATTAACCAACAAAATAATGGTTGGTACATCTTGTTGAATAACATTGAGTGGAAATCGGGATGGGTATTCACTATAAAAATATCAGTCATGGAAAATCGTAGGATAATTTCAATTGAATAATGTAGGTATATATATATTCATGGATGGATCTAATGAGATTGATAGTGGTATATCATAACTTTATCATCATATTTATAGTAATAGGGATGTGTGAATTCATATCCCAAGAAGTATTTTTTGAAATTAAAAGGCATAATGTAAATAAAGTGCTTGAATAACGAGTAGGAGTGGATCCATTACCTTGAGAGTGCACTTATAAATTCTTGGGAGAAGATTATTAAGGGCTTGGGAACACATTGGAATATCTATATAAATGAGAAGTTAGAGTAAAATAATGATTTATGGGTTCTAATTGATGATGAATGTGAGTTTGGGTAGGATTTTATACCAAAAGAGGGGATTTATTTATTAATTTATAAACCAGGGTTTTATACTCTGTATATTAAAATAATCAAAAAAAAACATCCCATTATTTTTGACCATGGTTTCTACTAAATTTGAGTAGATTTAAATATTTTATAATTATAATAACCTAAAATATTAAAATTATACTCTTAGTGATGTGGAACTGAGTCATGTTCATAAAGAATTAATTTTAAAACCATAAAATATAATGTGGGTTTTGGAGGATTCACTAAGGGATTATAAATTTATTAAACTAAATTAAAAACAAAATATATTAAAGATAATTAATATTATATTCATGTACACTCTTTATAGTGTTTATTATATCATTTTTTGGATTTTATGATGCCATAATAGATACTGTATATTTATACAACATTTATCTTTTATCCAAAAAATTTGATTATATAATAAAATTATGAAACAATAACCTATGGATAATTTTGACATTTTGATTTGTAAAATAATATTAATTTACACAAATTAACTCTCTAAATATGAAATATTAAACATTTAAATACAAAATCAATATTTATTAAAAATCACAGGTTTTTATGATGATAACAATTTCTTACCCTTAAAAAATTACATTTTGCTTAATAAAATTATGTTATCATTTATATTTAATTAATATAATTTATTAAGAATATATCATCAAACAAACAATTATTTTAAAAATTCTTAAATTCATCCAAAATAGTGTCTTTATAAAAGGTATATATTTACTAAAAATAGATTTTTTTGTTTCACCATATCAAAATATAATTTTTATCGAACTCATTATATATCTATTTATAATGTAATAATAGAAAAGAATAAATATAAATAGTATTTTATTATAAATAAAAAATATATAAATTAAAACTTTTATATTCTAGATACATCACACCTTATTATACCTGTGTATTCCCTCAGAGTAAGGTGTGTGATGGTGATATATTATTGGGGTTGTTCAGTGAACATAGTTTAGTAAAATATATCTATAAGCATGAACTTATCCCAATAATGGTTTTAAATGTCTTTTAGTTATTAGATATAAACATAGTAATGATTAGTATAAAATCCTAGTAATTCCATCTCCCTTATATGCTCTGATAAATTTTTTTCATTGTGTATGGTAATTCTAGTCAAGACCATCTCTTCTTTTATCTGTTTAAATTTGATTTTATCATAACCCTTAATACATAAAAATTATAACGATCACTATACAATAAGTATATTATCAATGATTATGATTATTAATGGTATTTTGAAGATGTAAAGATATATTTTATAATCATAAAAAATAACCTAATTAGTTTTTGTGTTTTCTATAACATCATATCTTAATAAGGAATTTATTCATTTGAAAATAAAATTTATTTTATAATACTTTATGTCAAGACATTTTCCACCCTCCAAATATTTTTAGTCAAATTTTTTGTTTCAATAACTAAAATAGATATGGTTACTTTTATTTTATCACTTATTTTGGTTCTCATGCCACTTCCTCAAACATGGAGTTCCACCACAATACTATGACCAGGTGAGTAGTTTTATTTCATATAACATTGTCTCTACAATATAAAATTATGACTAGATTCTCCTTGTATGAATGATCAAACTCTAATGGTACCCAATCTATATTCAGTACATGCGAGGGGACTAAAATATACTTCTTCAAAAGGGATACAAGAAACAAATCACATGATATATAT
Organism: Viscum album; assembly: GCA_963277665.1. NCBI lineage: Eukaryota > Viridiplantae > Streptophyta > Magnoliopsida > Santalales > Viscaceae > Viscum > Viscum album. The sequence continues at coordinate 1,234,035,369 of OY728152.1, forward strand.
ATTTTAGTTCGTTGTGTTAGTAGATAGGACACAACTCTAATGTGGTCCAGGATTTGAAAGGGTCTAAGGAATCTTGGACTAATCTTTCATTACATCCCTGACAACATGAGTTTCTTCCACAGTGATATATGGGGGGGGGGGGGTAATCATTTTTTTTCATTTTCAAAATCCGGTTTATGGGTTCCCAGTACCCCACTACATGACTCTAATACAACCACTTTCACCATTACAAAAAACACCAAAATCCAATAGAAATGTCCAAGAAACCACGAAACAGGGCACAAGGACATCAGAAATGTTGGCCAAACCTCAGAAAGAGTTACCTTGAACGTCCCCTGGTGCGACCATTGACACAAACCCTAATACTCTCATTGGAAAACTGGAATTCACCCAACCTTCAAGAGAAATGAAATATACCTCCAGGAAGAATCCATCCACAAAGAATGAATACTTTATCTCTAACCTAAAACTATTGATCACATATATTATTTTTTGAATATATTTTCTATAAAATATTTATGGAGTTCATAAGAAATTTGATATTTTAAACAATATATATAATCATTTGGACAAGGTCTAGTTCCATCATATTCAACTCTCCAACTTCATCACAACATGTCAGAGCCCAACACCACTTCCCATAATGATCATCATAAGGTACCATTTGAATACTATAATGAAAATTGTTGTTATATGATAAAACCACTAGGGTATGGTGTTGATAAAAATATCCTGGAAAATACATTTAACATGATATCATTATATATTTTACATTTTGAATGGTTCTCTCAGACAAACCTTCTGTATGAGGGTGATAAGCAGTACTGAAGCTCATCTCTACGTACAATTCTTGATAATTGATTATAAAAAAACTAGAAGTAAAACATAGATCTTTATTAGATAAAATGGTGATTATAAATCCATACATCCTTACTACTTCTCTTATAAATATCATTGAAATTTTCTCATGAGTGAAATATTCTTTTACTGTAATGAAACATGTTAACTTTTTATGGTGAAATACTACTATCCAAATGGATTTATTGCCTTTAGATTTTAGGGTTATTACTTTGATGAAATTAATGGTTATTTTTTTTCATTTTTATTTGTGTGTGGGTTATGGTTACATCATACCATTAAACTTCATTCGTTCTACCTTGACTTGTTTCCATACCAAGAATTGAGATAAAAATTATTCAATCACCCTACTCTTGTATTCCCGCCACAAGTATTAATTCTGATCTATATACATCTTAGTACTTCCTGGATTACTATATAAGGATGAGAAATTCACAAGATCGATAAGTTAACATTTCAGTTTTGGTTTTTATGGGACATATATCCAAGTTCCAGGCCTTATAAATCCATATTCAGCAATGTTGAACTCAGAAATATTTGATACCATTATTTTTATCACCAAATATTCTTTTTAGGACTCCATGGTCTCTAAAGAGTGAATGGTTACCCAGTTATTTGATATATGTAGGATTAAGATCCTTTAATTATTAACATATTCTTATGATGAATATACACAATGATTGGATCCCTTTCAATCCACATTATGGGTAAGGTTACAATATTCTTTCCACTCCAAGCATCTTCCAATCTATTCGCCTTCCATGGATGACAATGGAATGAATAATCATAGTACATGATCACCTATAACAACTTTTTTTTTGGAAAATATTGGGATCATTTTGTTTGATTATAATCTTGAGGTTTCTATGATCCAAATATATGTCACACCTCCCACCATATAGATAATGTCAGCAAATATTCAATGGTAATATTATTATATCTAATTCTAGATCATGTGTTGGATAGTTATACTCAAGTATATTTAATTGGCATGAGGAAATTTCTATGATATTAATATATTGTAAGATTACACAAATGAAGTCTTTTTAAGAAATATCATCCTATATCACAAATCATTCCCCAATGGTGGATAATTAGAGTACAAGTGTAGTTATCATCATATTCTTTAACTCATTAAAACTGTCCATGCATTCATCAACCTAAAAAATTTAAAACACATCCCAGATAGAATTTTTTGGGCTTCAAAATAATTAAAATTTTCTCACAAATCTATTATAATACATAACTAATATATAGAAATTACAAATTTCCATCATATATATTGGTCTGGACCATCCATTAATTTCTTTTGTCTTTAAAGGATCCACAAATATCCCTTTTTTGGTGATAACATTCCCATGTAATATAACACATTACATCCAAAACTATCATTTAATTTACTTTTAATACATATTTTCCTTCTTTAGGTTACATAGTACAACATTAAAATGCTTCTCATATTCCACCTATCATTTGTTGTAGATAAAAATATCATCTTTAAATATTACTAAAATCTAATTTTGGTGATATGTAAAGACTCAATTCATTATGTCTATGAATATAGATGGATAATTATAATGTCTAAGTGGAGTCACTATGAACTCATAATGCCCGTAACCTATACAGAATGTAGTCTTAGGAATATCCTCCATATTCACCATTATATGATAATATTCTGAAAATAGAACCACCTTAGAGAAGTATTTCTCTTCACATTACTGATTGAACATGTCATCATTACATAGAAGTGGATTATTTTTCATTATTTTTATCATGTTGATATCACTATAATCAATATAGTTGTGCATTGACCCATCCTTTTCTTATAGAAATGGATTCGTTCATGTCACAGTGAAGCACTTGGGAATATAAATTATTTAACCAGATTCTTGTGTAGTTTCTTCTTCAGAACATGAATTACCATATAGGCCGTTCAACATGGAGTATTGGATATTGTAAAACATATGGGTATAAGTTCGATTGATAAATAAACCTCTTAGATAAGATGAAGAAGGTAAAATTACATGGGAAACACATTATCTAATTAACATATAATGGGTATGTCATCAAGGATGATATTTTACAAAGTCTTAATCATTTGATCTAAATATTTTTCGTAAAACTTAAATAATATCCTTTATTGAGATAATTATACAATATAAGATTCATCCTCTACATTTCACTTACATAAAATCTATGGGTGCTTTAAAATGTGGAGAGTGATTTCCTTATCTTGGAAATTTATGTCGGCACTATTCAAGGAAATCCAATCTATGCCCATAATAGAATAAAATTCAACTAAATTGTGTATAATAAGGTTTTATGAGAAAATTAACATAAAAATATTAATATGTGATGATTCATATGATTTGGATGCTGAAATTAACCAATTTCTTTCATAAAGGATAAATTGAATTCCATGTTTTGAGGTGGTGTTTTAATAGATCTACTAGACATTCATGATATGAAATAATACAAAGAAACATGGATTCTAATAAAGGATTTAAATATTTGATTCTGGTTCCAATCATTGACTTCATCCACAATACAAATAGTGATTTTAATTTTTAAACCATTAAACACATAAATGGGAAACCATGAATATAAAATAGATAACTTATAAATGATATAAATTTAATAACCTATGAATTTCCAAGACTCAATATAAGTTATAAATGATCTATTTCATAACATAACATATAATGGGAATCTTTTACCTTAATAATGTTTTGTAAGGATCTTGGGAATTTATCAAAGAATATCCCTCGAGATTGAAAAATCAGGTGTGTAGCATATTATCTTTTTCATACACCAAGTGATGATTGAGTTAATCCAAATGAACCATTATTAGGTTTATTACCCCTAGGTACAACTATTATAAAGGCACATCCTATTATAGTATCCAGATAGGGATGTATTTTATTGGAATCCACTCACTCTATACTTTACAAAAATTTTGGTATTTATTCTGATGTTTAGTCTTATCATTATGTATTTCACTATGGATTTCTAATCATAATCCCTAACAATAAATAGTCATTCCTTTGATACCCAATATAAAAACCCATATTATAGTACACATAGATTCCTGATTTATTATATATAGGTAGAAAAAATAAAATCCAAGAAGGTCATGAGTCCTAGGGTCTTTGGGATATTAGGTATATAGAATTATAACTTGAAACATAAGTGCAATGACATTATTTAAAAACTCCACAACATTCTATAAAAATTATATTTCTCTTCAAAAACTACATGTGATAACTAGGGGATTTATATAATAAAAGGTTGATCTATAATCCCCAATAAGGGAATAATCAAATAATAGAAGAAGTTAAGGAAATATGGGTGATTGAAGAGTCATATCATGTTAACATAACATAGGTGAGAATCATAAAATTTTACATCAAAGCATGGTATAAGATTATAACATAAATGATATGAGGAAATATAGAAAAAACAAAAAATATGACATCATAAGAATAATTTAAGGATAAATGTTGAGGCAATATAACATAGTGTGCATAGGCTAACCACCTTTTCACTATAAATGGTATATCATAAGATCATAATATTACCCAATGCATTGGTGTGCAATATAATTTTAGGTACATCCATACCATTCATATCATGTACATAAATAAGTGTTCCATGTATATTATACAACAAAAATATGTATTTAATTACTTTTAGTCCCCTTATTTAGAATTTTGGGTCAAATAAATGGAATTACACAATCATTTAAGGATAGATTTATCTATGTTAATACTATTAAGTTTAAATGCGGATGAGTATTAAATATATAAATGTTTGGAATTTAAAATTATAATAAAATTATTGCAGCACAACAGGTGTATATGAAGATTCATGAAAGGTTTTAATGATATTAAAAGTGGTATCTAATCATTTTAAAATAATAATAATAGAAATAGGTATGCACAAAAACATATAAATAAATCAATAATATGAAATCAAAAGGAATAAAATAATGAAGGTTCTTGAATAAAGAGCAGAAGTAGAGGACCCCTTACCTTGTGAGGGATCTTTTAAAATCATATAAGGATCTTATTAGGGGCTTCGTAACATGATAGGATGTATCTAGATAGGTAAATAAAGAGTAAATTCTCTATATAAGGGATTTGAGTGAAGAGAATATGGAGGTTGGGTGGGTTTTATAGAAAAACATAGTGGAAATCATGATTAATTTCTAAACATAGGTTTTGAAATATATCTAATAAAATAATAAAAATCACAAACCATACCATGGGTTTTTAAAATATTCTATTGTGAATAATATTTTTTTTAATATTTTATTTATTTCAAAACAAAACTCATTAAAATCAAACCCTTGGTGATGTGGAAGTGATTAATGTTCATTAAGAATTAATTTTAAAACAAAAAATATAGTATAGTTTTTGGAGGATTAATTAATGTTTTATAATATTATACTAATAACATAAAAGAAAATATTATTTTAAATGGAAAACATAATTTTGTTTTTGGAAACACATTATATTATTTATTAAATCACTTTTGGGCTTTTATGATGTCATAATACTTACTGTACTTAATTTTTATCTAAAAAGTAGACTATCACAAAAAATTATGAATAAATAACTATTAGAAAATTTCAAAACAATGATTTCAAAAATAATATTTATTTTATCTAAATAATTATCTAAATAATAAAATTTTCACTTTTAAATCCAAAATCCTGATTTTTTTAAAAAAATAGGTTTTTACAATGATAACTGTTTTTGGCCCTTGTAAAAATTACCTATCTTCATAAAATTATATTATGATTTATATTTAAATACCTATTACTTAATATGATTATTTTATTAAAAGAATATTTTTTTCAAAAATTCATTAATTCATCAAAAAATGTTTCCTGATTGATTCTATATATTTCTGAAAAATATAATTTCTGTTTCATCATATCAAAATTTCAATTTTATCAAATTTAGTATTTATCCATTTATAAAGTAATAATAAAAAAATATAAATTAAATCACTATTTTATAAAAAATAGAAACATAAAAATTCATACTTTTAGGGTCAAGATACATAACCCCTTATTACACCAGCCTATTCCTTATGGGTTTGTTCTGTGATGGTGACACATTCTTGGGGTTGTTCAACTAAGATGGTTTGGGATAAGATCAAAATATGCTCTAACTTCTACCATAAATGGTTTTGATAGTGTCTCAGTTGTTAGATCTTTCATATTCTCGGTCAAGGGAAAATCCCAATGAATCCATATCCCTTAGATACTCTAATAAATGGGATTCATAAGTATTGATCCTAATAGTCGATGTGATCACTTCTTACATATATTTCAATTGGATTTTTTTCATAACCATGAATATATAATAATAAAAATTATCATTATAAAATGGTTATATTATCATTGGTTAATATTCTTAATGGCCTTGTAAATATGACATGCTATATTTTATAATGGTTTGAAATATAATTTTTTGTCATGTGTTTTATATATCACCATTAATTAATAAGGCATTTATTCATTTGAAAAATGAATTTAATTTATAAAACAACAGGTCATTATACATAACAAGTGTCAACCTCTATCATCTCACATAGGATAGGGTCCCAAACCGAACCTCAACCATATCTAACCATGTCATGATCTCTGACCACTCACATAAGGTTAGTCTTTATACAATTCATTGGCCACTTCCCTCTCACTCTATGTATGTAATCGTACTATATCATATAAAAAATATCTTACCACCACCCTCTCACTCATGGATACATGTCATACCATTACATATACTATATTTTATATTACTACCCTCTCTCTCAATGTGAGGTCTCATACCATTCCATAGAACACATCTCATGCCACCACCCTCTCACTCAGGGTAAGGTCTCACACCATTTCCCATAACATGTCTCATACAACCATACTCTCACTCGGGGGGAATATCTCATTCTATTCCAATAACCATATCTCATACCACCATCCTCTCACTCAGGGTGATATCTCATTAAATTTCATATATCATATCTCATACCACCACCCTCTCACTCACGATAAGGCCTCATTACAAACAGACATCATGGTTCACATATTCTAGGCCCTCGATCATTACAAGCCTCTCACATCTTAGGTACACCTCAAACCCAACTCACCACGTAGGAATGATCCACACATTTCTGATTGACACATCACACAAAATATATCATCCCCCACCTCAGCTATTACAATAAACCTCACCAAGCCATAAATAACCACATATATATGAAATTTTTTATCCATCAGTAACCCCATCTCATTTACAAGGGAAACTAATAGGTTCCTAAAACCTACCCCAATATCCACCCTTTGATATGAATCCATGTCTATAACCCCATGGTGACATAGGAACCATTGGACCTTTCTGACCCAATCAATAATATGCTAAACCAACATACTTTTTAAATTCCACATTACCATCTTAGTCATGATGTATAAGGACTATCATAATCCAAACACACTTGAGGCACCTTATAAACTCATTCCCTGTCCATAATTACTTGTTTCCCATTACCCATTATCAGATTCCTATCAAGTTTTTATTATATGATAACTCACCCGTCAACCATATCTAGGGTAATATATTCCTTACAAAACCATTATATGAACAACATTACTACAATCTATATATAATAATTATAAAACTAAGCTAAAAAAACTAATCATAGGCACTAATACTTATACCTATGCCCCCAAAATTCCAATTGATATTCTTTCCCTTTTAATGACATAGTCATAGGGTGATCCAGAACACTCATCATGTAAAGGATCACTTCCTATAAGAATTTGTGCCCCAAATTCATATAACATTTCAACTTATGGTTCTATTGGTCCGAAACTATTTCACACAAACCCAAATCCCCATGAAGGCAATCAAAATATTTTTTAAAAATGCATATGATTATGAATCATAGTGACCACCTACCTCTATGGAAGAGTTTCCATATATAATATGGGATCAATCATCATCAGTCAGGCCCATGCCAACCCATTCCAAACCATGACATGCTCTAATGATTCCTTGATAACCTATTTAATACCATATATAACAAAAACTAATTATAAAAAATTTATAGTCAATTTAAAAATTTAAATCAAAGTCTTATAATGCTAAAAAAAATAAAAAATCCCTAACGAGCCACCAAAAACTATAACCAATCCCACATGGATGGTCCATTGAGCACTTCAGAAACCTTTGTGAGAATAAAATTATCAACCAACATCCAATTATATGATATTTAGATTTAAATTTGAATAAATACAAAGAAAAATAACAAATCATCATTCCTCTATCAAAATGAAAAATTATGGAATGTAGTGCTCATCCATCTACATCCCCATACCACCCAATGCGAAATCTTATTTATTTAGGAATGATTCTACCTTTATTTAGTGGACCCTTCACTGAAACACATACTCTAGAAAATCAAAAATTTTGATACAATAATGGATAACATTAACAGAGGTGATGGCAAGAACCCTACCTCTAAATTATCATGGGAACACATAATGAAACAAAAACATAAATAAGGATCCATAGGAGTGTAAAAGAAAGGTGGAACTGGACAAAATGGTATCCCTAAACCACCTCCACCTATAAATCATGATAGGGACGACCACAAAATGGTGTGTTTTCTCCATGTTGTGAATTACATCCAAGTAATATTGGGTTCTAGTTTAGGATATATTAGGTACCCTTACCCTTATCATCCACCAAATACAGCTATATTTGGTGGTTAATAGAAATCAATGGGTACATCCCCCTCTGGATAGGCCATTAGATATGCATCCCACCTGTTTAGGTACATGGTCTCCCTTAATTATTTAATTAATTTATATGACCACCCTAACCCTACTTTGATTCTCTTAAAATCACTTCAGAAAACAATAAAATCTCAAAAAATATCGAAAACACCATCTAGATGTTCAAAAAAATGTTTAATCTTTAATTTGAATCTTATTTATCTGATTACCCTTACATGAAAACAAAAATTAAAATTCCCTCCAAAATAGCATACCCTATAATTCATGGGTTATCAAAAACAATATTTTTTTTCCATTCACCAAATGTGGAAGCCCATTAAATAAATCTATAAAAAGATTACCCCACTTCCATTATAGAAACATAAGTGGTTGGATCAATCTAGATCAAATATTATGCTCAACCTTCACAAACTGATAAGTGAATCCCTTTACACAAACTATAAAATATTCTTAGTTTATTCAATCCACAATTACTAGAGCATGAGAACTTTGTAAATAATCATCATACCAAGATTTACCTCTAAAGGGGAGGTGCAAAAGTACCTCAACAACTATTTATGTAACCTAACTAGAAGAAATTCTCCACTCTAAAAGAAGAAAATGTTCTCCCCACATTTCTATAATTTGTCAGGTTCATTGCATGATATTATATTCTCATGAAAAAACTCATAATAAATATATCTAACATGGGACTAAAACACCCAATAATGTAATTTAGGGGAAAATACCTTCAATCTATGTTAAAGGTAATCCCTCTCATCCAACAAAACTAACTACATCAAAGCCAACATCTCAAATATCCCCTACACAAGATCAGCACATTATTTCTTATAAAGACCATCTGCCACCAGGTTTTCATTTCAAGGGGTGTATACTATTTCTAAATCATAATCCTACAAGAAATATATCCATAATATATACTTCTAGTTTATACCATATTGAGATAAAATATTCCTCAGAATCATGGGATCCATGTAAACCATGGATCACTCACTGAGAAGTTAGTGTATCTAGGTCTTTATGGAGAACAATACTAGTGTGAGCTCCAATTATTAGTTTGTATAGTCTTATTTATGAGATATTAGTTTCAATTACCCATATGAAATAACTAACTTCATCTACATTAACACACATTCAATCCATATCCTAGTAGAATCCAAATACAATAAAAACTCAACTCCATACTATAGAGAACATAGAATAATGGTACTCATCATCATCCACTCCAATTCCTCAAAAACATTCCAGAAAAGGAGATACTAGATGGAAGTCTACACATTTCATTTAAGGGGAGTCATGGGGGATATAATACTAGGTAATTATTACAGAAATATCTTGTAATATCTTTCCATTATAAGAATGTTTTTCGCCTCATAAAAAATATTTGGTGGATCCCAATCCATCATAGCCTCAATATTCACATTTTTTACTACAAAACTACTATTTTAGATAACATTTCAGAATAAATAGAACTTATTAATATAGAATTTAAACTTCAAGAGTTTATGATATATCTGTTAGTCCTATGTTGAGTTTTGGTTTCATTTATTGTCTATAGGTAAAATATTATTGAATTTGAGAAAAATGGGAAGTTTGTTTTCTCAGAACATCCTATCGGACATGCCAAGAAGTTTTATCGGATGCAGAGGAATAGATGAAAATACACAAGGAAACTCAGTTCCAGACACAAATATTTAGACATATATGACAAGGCGTAGGTTTTGGTTAAATAAAATTAGACGATGTTGTCTTGATATCTCAAAGATTCACAAATCATGAAAAATTCATAATACAATATGAGGAGAGTATAAGGAAATATAAGTGAACGTTTTTTAGAGCTTCCAATAGTAATGTGTTCAAAATGTATTTCTTCATAACATTTCATATACTATATCCATGAGTTTATAGAAATATATAATGATGAATATACTGAGTACAAAGGATTTACAAATTCAAGATCGGGATGATCCATCGATGCGAGATAGATGCCAATACATCAGATGGGATAATGAATGAGATGATCTCTAAAGACTGATCCGTTGATATGAAAAATATTAGGATCTAACAGACATAGTGTTTTTGAAACTGGTACATTAGATGAGTATTGAAACCGATTCATTTTATCAGAGTAAAGACATAGGGGTAGATTATAATTTTAATCCGAATCATTTGATCAGTATGAGAGAATATATGATGAGTGCCATAGTAATAAAGAAGTGAATGAAAATGTGAGAAGTATTGAGTTGGTAATTAATGTGGTTATAATCTAATGAATTATAAATATGTTTCAAAAATGTAGTTAACTAGTTACAATTAACTCGGAGCATCATAAAATGGAATCATTTGATTTTTCTTATTATTTAGTGGGTCCAAATAATTTTTTTAAGTTTCTTCAGTATTTGGTCATGTGGAAAGGATGAAGAGTCCAATGTGGTGAAGTTATGATCCTTCATATGATATTTTAATAATAAATTAAATAAAATGTAATTTCTATAATAAATTCCATTAGAAATACTTTGAGATAGAAAGAATAATCAGAGTCACCAAAAAATGAAAGATTATACATAACATAATCGGATTGAAAAAATATTTTATACTCAAGGATGTCTAAATTTTTTAGAAGATTCAAGAAGATTTTATAAGTTCATAGATGTTATTAAAAAAGTGTAAATATTCAAATATGAAGCTCAGATGAACATGAAATTTAGAGGTATAAAAATTTGGTTGAGTGGAAAGATGAATCTGATTTCCTAACTTTTTAACTCTATGACTACTATAAATAGAGATTGTAGTACATTAATACATTAAAAACATTTCTTATGTGCAGAAAGATAAATATCTAAATTTTTTTGGAAGCTATTGAGATCTCAATATATTTTTTGTTTTTAGGTTGAATTTTAGAACATTTTTGCAAGTCCACTAGAGAAAGTTCCATCATAGAGAGTATCATCCGAGTAAGCACCATTAGTGTGAGATACACTAGATTGAGGTCCGTGAGGATGAGATTCATCGAAGGGACATCCCATCAGATATATTTCCATTGGTTGAATAATTTTTGATTTCTTGGATTGATTTGTTTACTTTTTTTAATGATAAATGGAAGAAGTAGAAATAGAGAGAGTGCAATCGGATGGAGACTATCAGATAGAGGTTACCAGAACGAGATAAATTGGTCTAAAATTTTCAATGTATGTTTTCCAATTTTTTTTTGAAATATTGAGATTGATCATATTCATGATTGTTGAAGACCTTTATGACATTTATAGATAAAAATTTCTTAATAGAATTGTTTTATTTCTTGAAGGTTGTATAGAGGTGAAGTTGATCCATCTTACTTGTAGAGGAATTGAAGAAAATTATGAAGTGGATCAAAAAAGAAGAATAAAGAGGCTTGTATCCATGGATTCGTACTAGTTACTAAAAGGAATTGTTTTATGGGGTGTATAACCAGCTCTGGGAAAGTGAATATGAAAATTATAGTTTGGGGGTTTAAATAACTATAGTATAAAAGTTAACTATTGGGTTATAGAATTATTTTCTTCTTATGCCTTTTTATTTAAAAATGTAGTATGTGGAAGAATACATATTGGTAGGACTATGAAACATGGAAAGGAGTGTGTATTTGTATCTAGCCTTGTAAAACTAATGTTCTTTTTCTTATTTATATATTATTTCATACGAAAGGTGTGGTTGAGAATTATATTTGAGTGATCATAACTCTAACAAGTTTTAAATTTTAATAATGGATTCTAAATTTATTAAGAAACATTCTTATAAAAAGAAAAAGGAACCACTGATTCACCCCCTCTTAGTGGTCTTGATTCTACTTGGTAGCTTCAATATAATATTCTCATGAAGAATATCTAAGATAAACATATATATTTCAGCATACTCATCATGTATCCAATAACTTGTGAGGATTTAATCAATCAAGTCCTCTCTAAACTGCTCTAAGAACAAATAGAGATATGATTCATGATATTTGTGAATATTTAATGGGTGTTTATCAATCTAAATGATATCAAATGTAACACATAGTTTCTATAGTGACACCCAAAAAACATCTTTGGTCTATCCTCCCCACAAATCTAATATTGATGATATCTAAAGTAATGATAAATTATCGAAAACCACATCACAACATTAATAATGTCAAAGAGTTCATAAATCCTCAAAATAGGGTCTTTTTTCATAATTATTAAATTTTTTAGCAAAAATATTCAATGAAAATACTCAAAAATCCATTCAAATTCTCAAAAAAATCTAACTAGAGCTTCCTAGGGGGATACACTGGGCCTAATGAAACCCTTCTCAAAATAGTCCTCC